>VDFB02047230.1:402922169-403595663 GCA_007258455.2 Sequoia sempervirens | reverse complement strand
CACATTCTTCAAGATTTTTTGATCTTGCACACACATTGAGCTTATTGTAACTTGAGCACACTATATTATTGAGAGAAAACATAGAAAATTTGAGAAGAGCAACAAAGGGGAATCAATTTTTGGCATTGAATTTGAGGTATTATTACTTTATTTTGTGATTTCAATTGTCATCTCATTTTTTTTGTATATTAGGGTCTTATAGACTTGAATTAGACAATTTGTGGTTGCTATTGAGGATTTCATGTCCTTAATCCTAATTTTTCCCTAGTCGACATTTGGTGAACCTAACATGAAATAATTGTATTTGATGGTAAATTTGATGAATTTTAAGCTATAGATAGTGCACTACAATTTTTTTGTGAAACACCACAACTATTCTTGGAAATGATGCATCTGAGGGATTTCACATTACATTTGTGTACAATTTGCATTAGTGCACCATATCTGTGCACTGGTACACCGTATTTGTTGTGTGATGCATCCGAGGTTTTTTTCACCATATTTGTCACCATCTACACCACATTTGACTATGGATTTTGGAATCTTTTTATTTTATTAATGGTTTATTTTTTTATTTTTTAAATAGGGATAACAATCTATTTTCTGGTATTCTAACATTGCATTCATATAATCTGGGTTGTTATTTTTCATGTTTTTGCTTGATTTTTTATTTTGTAAACTATCAAATTGGTGTGCCACAACTGTTCAAAGTAGTACCATAATTGTAATTTTTTTTGTTGCATCAATGCACCATATCTATTTTATTCTGCACTACATACATTCAATTATTCACTACATTTGACAGGTAAAAAACTTCAAAAAAATATTTATTTTTGCATTTTGTTCACTAGATTAGAGTTGTTTGGGTTACTGATTTCTTGTTTTTAGTGTTGTGGAAAAAAAAAAAAAATTTGCATTTTGTTCACTAGATTAGAGTTGTTTGGGTTACTGATTTCTTGTTTTGAGTGCTGTGGAAATCATTGGGAGAAGACTTGTAACTAAAACTAGTAATCCATTTTCTATAGGTTGTGTGTTTTTTATTTCTTAATTTAGGAACACTTTGTTTGGTGCTTAAAATTACTAATTGTTCATTGTGTTTGGTGCACTTGCACACATCAATCTTCTACCAAAGGTGTGTTGTCTATGTATCATCTCCCCTTATGCTTTGTGTGATCATGGGTGACAAAAAATAGAAACACATAAACCTTCTCTTTTTTAAGTAGGAGGCTTGCCCTAGGACACATGCTCATGAAGAACCCAAGGGTTTGACCTCAAGCAACATTTTCGAGTGCACTATAGAAATTGGATGAGAGAAAAGTTGTAGTTTGATCCATGCATGTAGTGCTCCAGATGTTCACTAGGGGACTACAATTTTTTGATTCCCCAAGGAGATGTCTGAGATATCGACGGTGTTCATTGTGTTCCACCCATTAAGAACTATTGTTTGTAGAATCCTTTAAGACCTATCAAACATCATTAATACTAGTGTAAGGGATGGAAATAATATCATGAAGCTACTCACCATGTACTCTCTTGAGTCGAGATAGAATCTTCTTTGGTTGCTAGCAATAGCCTCTCAAGGGGAGAAAGAAGGTGTGCCCATGGCATCTTTTGACAACCCTGTATCACTAGATCTCTACGATCCAATCTCATGTGGAGAAGATATTGGACAATCTTACCAATTGTTCCACTATCTTATCTTTCTAAGTATTTACCCCTTTAATGGGAGATGGGCCTAAAATCATTTGTCACACCAATACTACCACTAATTAGTTTGTACTTATCCTTATTATCTTCTCTTGTGCAATAACAATGAAAAAATTGGGCCTTTGTGCCTTAAACCATACCCAAGATTCAAAATGAATCAACGACAAAATTCTATATTCTGAGTGTTTATTATGTTTTGTGATCAGAAATTAAAACTATCCAAACATAAAATCACTTAGAAATCATTGATTTTAGGTCAAGCAAATTGTTCACCACATTTTTCAAAAATTGCAATGCATCTATCAAAAACTTCACCCTATTTGTTAGGCATTACATCACATATGTCCAAAAAGACCAAAGGAAATCATAAACATGCAATTGTCTAGAATTGTGTTGCATCTGTATATGCATTGCAATTGACTAGTCCTACACTGCATTTGTCATATTTTGAGCCTCATCTATCAGGATCTAAAACACATCTATTATTTCTGGCATCACATCTATTAGGTTTTCCAACATAATTTTCTAAGATTCAAATTTTGATTCAAAACCTGAGCATCTGAACTTCAGACCTAATCCACATAGTGATCTAGCTTACAAACTAGAGACGTGTCCATTCAATCCTTTGCTTTTAGTAATTTTACCATTTTTTCTAGCTTAGGTTACATCCCTTGGCTTAGAATTTGGCATCCATCATTTTAGGTGATCATATTTCCTTTTGTACATAAGAAACTTATCAGATATTGATCATACCAGCGTCACATATTAAAGAGTCTTGACCTTGTAATCTTTTTAGTCATCATATCTAAGAGTTGGGATCAAACTCACAAGTCTAGTTTGGGTTCATCTTGGTCTATCTTATCAACAAGTCAGACCTTCAACTCACGATTCTAGCTTTAGGTTCAATTTTTATCAAATCATCATCCTAGTTTTTTTCCTTCTAGAGGCCTTGATACTTTAGTCTATTAATTTTGTCTATCATTGGTTGGTCTAGAATCCTTTTCAAAATCTAGATTTGAAAATCAGAAAATCTCAAAAACATAGTCTAGGCTTAGTGTCATTTATCATCCTTATAACCAAAATATGTCAAAAACATAGTCTAGTCTTAGTTTCTTTTTGCATCCTTATATCTAGAAAATACCAAAAACATAGCATGATTCCATTTTCATAATATAGTTTCCTTTAGTCCTAGTTTACATACATCCCAAAATTAGCAAAAATCCTAAAAAAATTTATATATCATAAAACCTCAAAAACAAACTCTCAAGTCTTACATGGTTCATAGTAGATCACAAAGGAAAAGAAAAGTTATGGATCACTCAACTAGCCCTAAATTTAACCCACTATGGACATGCATTTTTTTTCAACTTCAAATGAGACACCAAGGTTAGAACCCCAAATTCTAAATCCATTTACCAAATCTCACATTAAATGATGTAGACCAAGGTCTTACCCAAGACGAAATTGATGTTTCCTTTCAAGATCTTAAGATATTTTGAATTATAGATGAGATGGTAAAAGTTTATCCCAATAGATACCTTTTGTCACTCATTCAACAAGGGGCCAAGCTACCTTCTAGTTTTTTTGTCACTCAATTATTCAAACACCCACCAGAGGCTACACAACTAGAAAAAAGTGTCCTTCACATAATAAAACCTTCTCAACATGCTAGCACATCACAATTAAACACTAGTATGCCCTTTGGAGGAACTACATATAACACCATGGTTGTTAATACACCTCCTACTCTGACGTTTGGTACAAGATTCACAAATCTACTTTTTAACACATCACCAATGTCTCAAACCCTAGGTTCTCAAAAAATAAATCCATCATCACAAACCACAGGTCCATAGTTAGCTAATACATTTGGTGGCACATCTCGGGGAGCACCACCACAAACTAATACCATATTTGTGGGTAAAAAAAAATTGATCAAAATCCTCCCACTAAGAGAAAAAGTACATTTTGTTTCTTCTCAAGACCTCAAATGACTACAACCAATGTTGCACCTAACATGAATACACCTTTGATTCATTCAAGGACCTTCTTTGGGTCTATTCATAACATGAACCAACCACCATCACAACAGGAAATTAGCATTGAATTTTGCACCAAATTTTAGTGTATTTGAGTCCATCAATTGGACTCATCTCATGGAGTAAAAGTCAGCGAAATAAGGTTTCTTCTTTTCATCGCCAGTTTTTGCACCAGATTTAGTGCCCACTTTAGCACTAGATATTGCACTAGAAATATGGTGCCAACAATAGCATATCCTTTAGCACCAGGAAATAACATTGGAAATAGAGTCTAAATTAGAGTCCAATTTGGCTTCCAGTTTTTCTTCCATATTTTCTCCCATTTTTGCTTCTAGTTTTGCTCCCAGTTTTGCTCCCAGTTTTGTTTCTAATTTTGCTTCTGGTTTTTCTTTTGGTTTTACTTGCAGTTTTGCTTCCAGTTTTGCTTCTAGTTTTGCTTCCAAGTTTTCTTCCAGTTTTGCTTCTGGTTTTGCTTACAGGTTTGTTTCCAGTTGTGCTTCCCATTTTGCTTCCAATTTTGCTTCTAATTTTGCTTCTAGTTTTTCTTCCAAATTTTCTTCCAGTTTTGCTTCCAATTTTGCTTCCAATTTTGCTTCCAATTTTTCTTCCAAGTTTGCTTCCAGTTTTGCTTCCAGTTTTGCTTCCAGGATTGCTTTCAGTTTTGCTTCCAATTGTGCTTCCAGTTTTGCTTCCAATTTTGCTTCCAAATTTGCTTTGATTTTTGCTTCTAGTTTTGCTTCTGATTTTTCTTCCAAGTTTTCTTCCACTTTTGCTTCCAGTTTTGCTTCCACTTTTGCTTCCAATTTTTCTTCCAAGATTGCTTCCAATTTTGCTTCTAATTTTTCTTCCAATTTTGCTTCCAATTTTGCTTCCAGTTTTTCTTCCAGTTTTCCTTCCAGTTTTTCTTCCAAGTTTGCTTCTGGTTTTTCTTCCAAATTTTCTTCCCGTTTTGCTTCCATCTTTGTTTTCGGTTTTTCTTCTAGTTTTTCTTCAAATATTTCTTCTGGTTTGCTTCTATTTTTTCTTCCATTGTTGCTTCTAAAAATGCTTCTTGTTTTTCTTCCTTTTTTGCTTCTAAAAATACTTCTTGTTTTGCTTATGTTTTTGCTTCCAGGTTTGCTTCCGGTTTTTCTACCAATTTTGCTTCCAAGATTGCTTCTGGTTTGTTTCTAGTTTGGCTTCCATTGTTGCTTCCTTTTTGCTTCTAAAAATGCTTCTTGTTTTGCTTCCATTTATTAATTTAATATTTTTTATTTCAATTTAATTAGTTAAATATATGATGCCTCTTAAATAACTCATATGATTATAGAGTAAGTAATTTAATTATTTAACTCATATGATTAAATAACAAGATAATTATTATAACATGATCATCATCTATAATTAAAACAAGTGAGTCAAATATCTATAATTTAATTGAATTTGACAATATCCATCTTGAGCAGTAAATTAAAATCATCATACGTAATAAATATCCATCCAAAAATCATTGACCACTTTTAATATATATAAATTAACAAGTCAATACTGATAAGATCATCATCGTATATAACTAAAACAAGTGAAATTCAAATATTCCAACAGATAAATAACATGTCAAAATGATACATGTCCAATAGTCGACATAAGTCAAAATGATACATGTACAAATGATATAAGTAAAAATGATAAATTATTTAACTCAAATTGATACAAGTTAAGATGATACATGTCCAAATGACATAAGTGAAAATGATAAATTTCAATATGATGCAACTCAATAATATGGTACTATAGGCCATGAAAATGATACATATGATAGTAACCATGAAAAGAGTCATCATAATGATATATCAACAATGATCCATGATGCAGTCTATATGATCATGAATGTTACTAGGTACTACTAGCAACTGCCTCATCATCACCACCACCATCATGATCATGATCATCGTCGTCGTCGTCGTTGTCATTAGCCTTGGTGTCTTCCATATCTGTGTCATCATCATCCTCTGCAATGTGATCTATACCAGCATAACTGATATTTTTTGGATCTATATCATGATGAGGATCATCTTGGTCTTCTAGAAGACCCGTGTTTTGCAAAAAAACATTTAAAATGAAAATTTAT
This sequence comes from Sequoia sempervirens, assembly GCA_007258455.2. Lineage (NCBI taxonomy): Eukaryota > Viridiplantae > Streptophyta > Pinopsida > Cupressales > Cupressaceae > Sequoia > Sequoia sempervirens. The sequence continues at coordinate 403,589,807 of VDFB02047230.1, read as the reverse complement.
TATTTATTCCATGCAATAATTTATTTTTCTGTTATATATCTAATATTACAACATATGAGATGAAACCATAATCATATTATATCATATCAAAGTGCACATACCATAATAAAATTTCAAAAAAATTATAGCTAATATGTGATTCCAATGATGTAAAACATGCAACAATTCTAATAAACATTAGTAAAGATCATAAAAAAAATTGTTATACAATTTAACTATCAACTATAAATTCTATTACATAACCTTAAGTGCCAACCCTCTGCAAAAGAATGAGGAGACTGCAAGAAGATTGGTTGCCGGGGGCATTGGTACAAGAGATGGATATGGCTCTTCCAAGCCATCCACTGAGATGGTTTCATACAAAAATGTGGATGATATCCCATTTCTAGAGAGCTCATGATTCAGGTTGATACGAAAAAATGATGTTGTTCTGGTACCCATATGTGGCATCATGGTTCCATTTCATGTAGCCACCAACAAGATGGAGGGAATTCTGATATAAGGATAATTTTCAATGTTCTAGGTATTGGCTTTAATGCCAACTACATGCCAACATTAAAATTCCCTAGCAGTATTTATGTTAAGGAAATTTCCTTTAGATTCAAGGATTCAAATCACATCAACGATGTGGTACAAATGATTAAATCCCACAAAAGATTTGTAGCAATGAAAGAGTCTGAAAAGGAAGAGAGAGCTACACTGGTGACTTAGGAGAAACTTCAACTTTCAAAAACAAAGGCAATTAGGCTGGAATACTTGTGGATTGGGCCAAAATTTGGTGGAAGAGGAAGAAAGATGATTGGAACTCTAGAGGCCCACCATAATGGATTTTGGTATTCAACCATGAGAGCAGAAGAGAGAGTTGATATCATGTATCAAAACATGAAGCATGCATTCTTCTAGCCAGCAGAGAAGGAGATGATTACTTTGCTTCATTTTCATTTGCATAACCATATCATGGCATGGGAACCAAGAAGAACAAGGATGTCCAGTTTTATGTGGAGGTAATGGATGTGGTCCAAACTTTAGGAGGGGTAAGAAGGTCAATGTATGATCCTGATGAAATTGAGGAAGAACAACAAGAGAGGGATAGGAAAAATAAAATCAATGTAGAGTTTCAAGGATTTTTCAAGCAAGTAAGAGAGCTATGGGAGCAGCCCATCTAAAAAAATTTGAACTAGACTTTGATATACCATTTAGAGAGCTTGGTTTTCATGGAGTTTCTTTCAAATCCTCTGCTTTTATTGTTCCTATGGTAAACTATTTTGTAGATTTGGTGGAATTACCTTTCTTAGTAATCACTATTAGTGAGATTGATATTTTTAACCAATTAGGAACTAATTTCTTGTAGCAATAAAGAGTCTGAAAAGGAAGAGAGAGCTACACTGGTGACTTAGGATAAAATTCAACTTTCAAAAACAAAGGCAATTAGGCTGGCAGACTTGTGGATCAAGCCAACATTTGGTAGAAGAGGAAGAAAGATGACTAGAACTCTAGATGCCCACCATAATGGATTTCAGTATTCAACCATGAGAGTAGAAGAGAGATTTGATATCATGTATCAAAAAATTAAGCATGCATTCTTCCAGCTAACAGAGAAGGAGATGATTACTTTGCTTCATTTTCATTTACAAAACCATATCATGGCATGGGAACCAAGAAAACCAAGGATGTCCAATTATATGTGGAGGTAATGGATGTGGTTCAAACTTTAGGAGGGGCAAGAAGGTCAATGTATGATCCTAATGAAATTGAGGAAGAACAATAAGAGAGGGACAGGAAAAATAATATCAATGCAGATTTTCAAGCGAGTAAGAGAGTTATGGGAGCAGCCTCATCTAAAATATTTTGAACTAGAGTTTGATGTACCATTTAGAGAGCTTGGTTTTCATGGAGTTCCTTTCAAAGCCTCTGCTTTTATTGTTCCTATGGTAATTTTTTTGGTAGAGTTGGTGGAGTTAGCTTTCTTAGTAATCACTATTAATGAGATTGAGATTGTTAATCAATTAGGTGCTAATTTCCTATAGCAAGGAAAGATTCTGAAGAGGCGGAGAGAGCTACACTGGTGACTTAGGAGAAACTTCAGCTTTCAAAAATAAAGGAAATTAGGCTAGTAGAATTGTGGATCAGGCCAACATTTGGTAGAAGAGGAAGAAAGATGACTAGAACTCTAGAGGCCCACCATAATGGATTCCAGTATTCAACCATGAGAGAAAAAGATAGAGTTGATATCATGTATCAAAACATTAAGCATGCATTCTTCCAACCAATGGAGAAGGAGATGATTACTTTGCTTCATTTTCATTTGCATAACTATATCATTTCATGGGAACCAAGAAGACCAAGGATTTCCAATTTTATGTGGAGGTAATGGATGTGGTCCAAACTTTAGGAGGGGAAAGAAGGTCGATGTATGATCCCAATGAAATTGAGGAAGAACAACAAGACATGGATAGGAAAAATAATATCAATGTAGCATTTCAAGGATTTGTCAAGTGAGTAAGAGAGCTATGGGAGTAGCCTCATCTAAAATATTTTGAACTAGAGTTTGATGTACCATTTAGAGAGCTTGGTTTTCATGGAGTTCCTTTCAAAGCCTCTGCTTTTATTGTTCCTACGGTAAACTGTTTGGTAGAGTTGGTGGAATTACCTTTCTTAGTAATCACTATTAGTGAGATTGATATTGTTAATCAATTAGGTGCTAATTTCCTATAGCAATGAAAGAGTCTAAAAAGGAAGAGAGAGCTACATTTGTGACTCAAAAGAAACTTCAGGTTTCAAAAACAATTGCAGTTAGGCTGGCAGACTTATGGATTAGACCAACATTTGGTGGAAGAGGAAGAAAGATGACTGGAACTCTGGAGGCCCACCATAATGGATTTCGGTATTCAACCATGAGAGCAGAAGAGAGAGCTAATATCATGTATCAAAACATTAAGCATGCATTCTTCCAGCCAATAGAGAAGGAGATGATTACTTTGCTTCATTTTCATTTGCATAACCATATCATGGCGTGGGAACCAAGAAGACCAAGGATGTTCAATTTTATGTGGAGGAAATGGATTTGGTCCAAACTTTAGGAGGGGCAAGAAGTTCAATGTATGATCCTGATGAAATTGAGGAAGAACAACAAGAGAGGGACAGGAAAAATAATATCAATGTAGAGTTTCAAGGATTTTTCAAGCCAGTAAGAGAGCTATGAGAGTAGCCTCATCTAAAATATTTTGAACTAGAGTTTGATGTACCATTTAGAGAGCTTGGTTTTCATGGACTTCCTTTCAAAGCCTATGCTTTTATTGTTCCTATGGTAAACTATTTGGTAGAGTTGGTGGAACAACCTTTCTTATTAATCACTATTAGTGAGATTGAGATTGTTAACCTTGAGAGAGTAGGACTTGGGAAAAAGGAATTTGATATGGCTATTGTTTTCAAATAATTCAAGCGAGATGTACTCTGCATTGATGCCATTCCTCAATCTTCACTTGATGGAATCAAGGAATGGTTGAACTCCATGGATATAAAGTATTATGAAAGTAGAATGAACTTGAAATGGCGGCCAATTTTGAAGACTATTACTGATGATCCAGATAAATTTATTGAAGATGGTGGTTGGGAATTTTTGAATATGGAAGCTAGTGATTCTGATTCTAATAATTTAGAAGAGTTAGATAAAGGATATGAACCCTTTGATGTAGAAGAGGAATCAAAATCTAATGAGGAAGATTCAAAAGATGAATCTCTTATGGAGTTAGATGAGGACGAAGAAGAAGAAGAAGATTTTAAAGGGGAGGAAGGTAAAACATGGGATGAATTAGAAGCCGAATTCAGAAATGTAGATAACAAAAAAGGAGACGAGTCTAATAGTGAAGAGGAAAGTCGGTGACAAAAGGTAAAAGCTACAGGGAAGTCTCAGGCACCTGATATTAGAGATTAAAGAGGAATGTCTGCCAAGAGGCATAAAGTTAGATAAATTGAGTTCGTCTACATCCTTCTACTATTTATTCATGCACATAAATGGTTCAATTTTTTATTCAAATGATGCATATATTTTAACTTGATCAGTATTGTTTCTTCGATAGTTTGACTTCTATGGCAACCAGCCATTAGGCCACTATGTGCGAGAGCACACTTGTGTTTTTAATTAGCTTTTTTGAATAGCTCTACTTAGTATTAAGGAAATTCCATTTATCTTTTGAATGTTAAGAAGTCTTGTATTACATGTTTCTCTATGTTGATCATATTAGGTTGCAGGTTTTTTACTACTGATTTCTTTATTTATGAAGTTTTTTTAACTTGGAAGATAGGAATTTACTACCTTTTTTTAAATTAGATGGACAAATTAAGTGGTTGGTTAGCTACACCAAGTGATGTAGACTACAAGGATGTGTTAGATCTATAGGATGCCTACCAAGATGCATCAAAACATTCTTACATGTTAAAAGAATGGTATAATTTTGAGGAAGGATGACAAAGATGCATGTGGATCACTTAGTAGAATGACAACATGAATTCAAGGAAGCACTCCTTGAGATTCTATTGGCCTCCTACAATGATTTTAATAACTAATCCTTTACAACCATCATTCAGAGATTGGACATCTAACCTAAATAGCTACTTCAATCATCATGAAGGTGCATTTAACTTGTCAGCCCAAGGACGTGAACTTGAAATGGGTCAGCACAGTATGTGCACTAGGAACTCTAAGTATACATTTATATTCTACAGCTAAGGAACACGCAATACTGAAAGTAAACTACTTGAAAAGGAATGACAAAAATTTTGAACATCAATCAACGACTATGTTAAGCTGAAATGCATAACAAGAATAAAAATCTGAGCAACAAACAAGAAACTGCTCTATCTGCTTTGGCTGCAGGAACAGTCACAAAATGGAATTCTAGTGGTTGTGGGAACAGTCGATGCCAAATTTCTAAATAAGTACTAAACATAAAGTAATACTAAACTAAGCAGACAAATTACTCACCAAGTGGGCCCACTTAGATAAGTATCCTCTAAAACTAATGAGAACTCAAATGCTCAAAATCAAAACTATATTTTATTCACTATAAATCATGTGTACAAAAGAGTAGTATCTGTATTATTGAAACTTGAGAGTACAAGTACAATATCAAATCATGCAACCTCTTCTCGAAGAAGGAGCATCAGATTATTATTTATACTAACAGCTAAACAAGGTAGTCAACTCCACGACTGGGAGGACACCATTTAGGGAAAACATAGAAAATGGAGCAATGGTGGTTACACATGCATGGAATTTGGTTAGACATGCAAGTCAGATGCGGATTCAGCACAATAGTAATGCCCGTGCATGCTTGATCATTAAAGTCCACTACAAGGTGGTTATGTTTAGTTGCATGAAGAATCTTTTGTCGTCAGCCTCCTTTGACTTGGAGTGATTCTTTTGCTAGACTTTATGGTGCATGCTCAGTTGGTGGTGTCTTCCTCAACTTAGCATATTAAATCTGCATGGCAATGTTAGTACACATAATAACTACACATCTATAACCACCTTAAGGAACATTGATTAACCAAAAGAAAAATCAATATAGATAATTCACATAATATGCCAAATGTCATTGAATCTTATAGAGATAGGATTAAGTCCAATGTCAATGGTTTGAGAGAAACATTATGAAAATACCAACATTTATCATTAAATTCCATGACATCTACCAAAAATGTTCCTTAGCTATTGTGTGTTCCTTAGTTGTAGAATAGAAATAATCATGGTCTTGAGTTATAGCATAATTGTGCAAATAAATTTCACACAAAAAATTCTTCATTTCAAAGGAGGCAATCCTATACGCATTGAAAAATTCAACAAGGGTGTCAATAGAAGGATTCAAACCTGAGGCAATCCTTGACAGCTTAAAAGAGAGATATTTCTCTTTCAGGAGTAGAGCATAGACCCTAGGAGGGGTCCTACATTCCAAAAAAATTTGTTCCAAAGATGACATATCATCCACCCTTTGCTTCAGGGTGGAAATTTTTGCATCCTTATCTTCAATTTCCTTATCCCTCTTTTGAATTTCCTTCAATTTTTGTTTTTCCTTTTTCCATTCTTCCTCCCTCCTTTGTATTTCTTTCCATAAATTTAAAATTGTTGCATGTACTATAAAATTAGGAGGATTATGAATTCCTACCAATCTTTTTGTCAATGGTGGCTCCTCATATGGCACTATCTACATTGGCTCAGGTTGTCTAGTTGTTTCTGGCTATAGGGGTACTATTTCTTCTCACTTCTTGTTGTAGGGGATCTCATTCTTATTTTTGTTGTGGCTACAAGAACTCCTGCTCTGGTCCTAGCTGTTGTTGTACGACTTCTTGCTCATGTTGCAAGAAATCCTAATTTTCCTCAATCTCCTCTGCAATGTTAGCAAGATCAGCCAGTGTTATATTCATTGCTCTCTTAAATATGTCTTCTTCTTCAACATTCTCTTGCCCCATTGGAGCTTTAGGGTCATCATGTGATGTCTCACCAAGCTTAGGGCATCCCTACATAGGCATACCAAATGCAGGCCCAACTGGTCTTGATTTCTTGGGAGGGCTCTCACATTTTTCTTTGGCTGCAGGATGAACAATGTCAACCTTCCTCTTCTTAGAACTTGGCATCTTTCTTTATGTTGGTTTTCTTTTGGTCTTTCCTTTTCTCATTTATACTTCTCTCTCTTGTGCCCTAGTTTTCATCAGGGTGCCAAGTGGAATGTCATCATCAGAATATGAGGAGAAGCTTTCTTTTTCTGAGTGCTTTGTTCCAGAAGAACTAATTTCTATGGTTTCTTCTACTGTAGGAGGATTCATACTAGAGCCAATACCAGAAGTTGAAGTATCAAGAGTGGCTTCAGCTGTGCTCAATCTCTTACTAGACATATGGGGTTGAGGTAAAACCCTAGGTTGCAACTGTTCAGGTCTAATTTGATCAACATTTATAAATTCTTCCTAGTTCATTCCAAATACATCATGTAAAGACTTCTCAACTAGAAATTTAATTAGATAATGGTGGGAAACAAAATTATCCCTACCTTTTTGGGTCTCAGATGCCATTATTGAGAGAAGATTGTATATCACGTTAGGCACATTCATCCTCCTTCCATGCCTCATGTGATTCAAAAGATTTAATTGCATGGAATGCAAATTTGACATGCGATCCTCACATGTGATGTATTTGATAACATAAATGGCTATCTGCTTCCACAACTCAGGAAGAAACATTCTCTTTGTACCATGTTTATCAATGCTCAATGGACGGTCGTTCGGCTCTATAAATTTGGCCCTAGCTAATCTGGCATCTCTAGAAGTAGGGTAATTTTCACCATAAATAGGTAACCCTATAACCTTTGCAATTATTTCCTCAATTTCCACAACTTCCAACCCTTTTACTATGGCTTTTCCTTCAGATAATGTCTAGGTGAATTCAAGGGAAATGCTTTCATCAAAGCCATCCAGCTTCAGGAAGTAGTCTAACCATCCACAGTTTCTAAATTCGGCTAGGAATTGTGCATCCTACAATAAAATATCATGCATCATGGATTCATTTTGAATTAACCCACCTCCCATTGTCTACAATAAAAAAAATGCTCTGTAATTTCTTTCCTGCAACTCTCGTCTGGAAATCAAGTTCACCTTCCTGCAATGCCAATGTCAATTGAATTTCCTTTTCTTTTGCTTCACCTTTTTGCTCGCAACTCAAGATTACGACAAAGTCAATAATGGAAAGAAAATGAGTGATAAAGGAGAATTATGATGGGAAGAAATGGTGGTTGTAGTTAATGTCACTTCACACATGCAAGTCATCCTCTTACTCAGATTTCAAATCAACTCATTTTAAATTTTCTGACGTAGCCTAGCATAAATTGACACATGGGAAATGTATTTGCATATTTTTCTTTCCCCTCCACCCAGCCTAAATTTGGACATGTTTCCACACATGCGAGATGGGAGTGGTGATTTGACAAGGAATAATGGTATTTTATGTAAACATCTATACTAACATACAGTGATTAAATGAACGCACTTAAAAGATGATTAAAGATAGCAATTAATGTGCACATACCTAAATGTGTGGAAGATTTGTTGAAAAGATTGTGGAGAAAGTATTGCTCGCCTTTTAGGGAATAAATTGAGCAATTAATGAACATGAAGTGGAATGAGGTGAGGTGGAATGAAGTGATGGAAGAGAGAGAAAGGTGGTGATGGATGGGTGGATGGGAGAATGGGTGAAGAAATGGACTTCCATGTAAGTGAAAGTATTTATTATGAGAAGTATGTATCTTAATTAGCTAGAAGGAGGGACACTAGGTCCATTTCCTTCGGCTACAGGAAGCTCAGGTGTTGAGTGATTGGTGAATTGTTGTAGGAACTCTTCTTTGGAAGCTAGCTTGTGATATAATTTGAGGCAGTGACCATTGACAAGCAATTTGAATCTGGCAGGTTCAATGGTAGTAAGCTGAAAAGCTCCATTAGGAAAGACCTCAACAACTTCATATGGTCCTAGCCACCTTGTCTGCAATTTTCTTGCATTGTCCTGGTATCTAGAGTCATAGAGTAGGGCCCAATCTCCTAGTTGGAATTTATTATCCTTAATAAATTTTTCGTGCCACTTGATTCTCTGATTCTGCACTACTTTTGTATGTTGCAGGGCTACTCTTCTTATCTCATCCAAAGCATTTAGCTGCATGATTCTTTCTCTATGTGCCTCATAAATATCTATTCCCAAATTTATTGTAGTCTACAGAGTCTTATATTCAAATTCAACTAGCATCATAGTTGTCTTTCCATACAACAACTAAAATGGGGTGAAGCCTATAGTTATTTTCCACGTTGTCCTATAGGGCCAAACACCTTCTAGTAATCTATTTTCCCAATCCTTTCTATGAATAGCTACTACTTTAGTTAGAATGGCTTCAATTTCTTTGTTGGCCACCTCAACTTGGCCATTAGCCTGGGGGTGATAAGGAGTAGACTTCTTGTGCCTTATGTTGTACTCATTAACTAGTGATGCAACAAGGGTTGATGTGAATTGTGCTTCTTGATCAATCACTATTTCTCTTGGGACTCCATATCTTATGAAAATCTCTTCATAAAGAAATTCTACAACCTTGTTATCTCTTGAATGCTTCATGGCCTTAACTTCTACCCATTTAGTTACATAATCAATGCATACCAATATATAATACTTACCATTTGATGGTGGGTCAATGGGTCCCACAAAATCCAATCCCCACTTGTCAAAGGGAGTGATTGCTACCTGAGGGAAAAGTGGCATCTCATCAAATCTGATTGGTCTGCCCATTCTTTGACATCTATCACATTTTCTGGTATACCTTCCTGCATCCTTGTGAAGTGTTGGCCAGTAATATCATGTGTTCAAAATCTTCACTGTTGTCCTCTTGGCTAGAAAGTGTCCTCCACATGGTTCATTGTGACATGCATGCCAAATTTCATATGTATCATCTTCTTTCACACATATCTTCATGACATGGTTTGGTCCAGTATAACAGAAACATCTAGCAATCCAAGAGAAATGAAAAAAAAATTCAATGAGTTCCCTTTTTTTCTTTTAGAGAGAAGTGAGAAGGAACTCTACCTATGACCAAGTAATTGCCTATGTCAGTATACCAAGGTTTTTGGATACTGAGGGAGATAGATGCTCATCAAGAAAAGAGCCATCTATGGGTTGATTATCTTCTGATGTAGTTAGCCTTGAAAGAAAATCAGCAACAACATTGGCTTTCCCTAGTTTATCCATAATGGTTATATCAAACTCTTGCATCAACAATAACCATCTTTCCAATCTACCTATGATCAAAGGTTTATTCATGAGACATCTAATGGCTGCATAATCAGTGTGCACAAAGATTTGGTAGTCTATTATGTAATGTTTAAATTTATTCAGTGCATAGATTACTGCCAGCATCTCTTTCTCTGTCACTGTATAATTGAATTCAACTCCTTGTAATTTTTTGCTAACAAAGTAAATGGCATTTTCAACAGCTCCTTCTTTTTTACTGGAGTAGCAGAATGAGAAGATGATGCTTCCTCCACTTCACAATGGTTCTGAATGATTTTATCCAATACTTCATCCTCATCTTGGAGCTGCATGAAAGAGCTTCTACCTAGCATCATAAGTTGTGCCATAGAATTAACTTCCTCGGCCTCTTCACCAACGTGGCGAGACAGGATTATCTTCATCATGAGATGGTTGAGCAGTCGGATAGAAAAGAAAAATTTTAGTGCTCCTCCCATCTGAGATAGTCATGTCACCTGACTAACATCCAATGTATGCATCTACAATTTCCAACCAAGGTCTTCCAAGAATAATGGGATACCCGCCTAGTGTAGCTTTAGGAGAAAGAATCATAAAGTCTGTTGGGTACTCCTAGGAGTCTAAAACTACCACAAGATCCTCCACTACACCATCAGGCTTAACAGTAGAGCTATCAACAAGTTGCAAGATAGTAGGAGTAGATCTCATGCTTGCAACGTTTAGTTGTTGTAGGATGTCTTTGGCCATTACATTTATTGTTTCCCCTAAATCAATTAGAGCATTCTTTACTTGGACCCCGTTGATAACAACTACTATCGCAAGACTACCTAGGTCATTATACTTGGGAATAGTCACTTTTCCTAGCATGATTTTAGCTAGTTGTCCCACCACATGAACTATAGTTAGGTCCTTCTTTTTCCTACCTGGCTTCTTGAGGAATGCTTCCTTGATTGCCTTGTCATAGATTGGAACATCCTTTATGGCTTGAAATAGAGGTATCTGGACACATATATGCTTCAGCTGATCCAAGATATCAAAATTTGTATCCACCTTTTCTTCCTTCTTCTTGGAAACTTCCAGTCTCTAAGGAAATGGTGGTTCTTGTTCAGTCTACTTGATTTGGACTGGTTAAGGATTTTTAGGTACACCTGGCTGAATGGGATAATTCGGAGGTTCCTCTTCCTCTTCCACAAGAAGTTCAGTGATAATGGGCTTGGAAGGGGCTAGTAGAGTAGTTCCTGAATGCAAATGGATATCACTTACACTCACAACATATGCAAGGAATTGATTTGAATCAGTAGAGTATATAGGTTGTTGTTGTGGTTTGTTATTTGGATTGGATGTGGGATGAGTTGGTAGCTAAGTAGGTTTAGGTGCATTTGAGCTTGAATTAGCAAGTGGAGGCATTATAGCAGGATGTTGGGGCTGAGAAGGTGGTTGCATGTAACTAGTTTTTTGGGTAGGCCATTGTTGTCCTCCTCTCCATTGATTTGTTTGCTGTCAATTTCCTAGAGGTGGTTGCCAATGCCCTTGAAATTGTTGCCAATTTCCCTGAGGTTGCTACCACTGGGGTTGAGAACTTTGATGATTGGGCCAAGAATTTGGAGGGTTACTCCAAGGTTGTGGTGGATATCCTCCATAACTGGATGGATATGAGGGCTACCATTGGTTACCAAATGAATAGGAATTAAAATATGGCCCAGCATAGGATAGTGGATCTAGTAGCATACCTTTTCTTGGATCCAAAGGCTTCATTTGTGGAACATAGTAGACTTGGTCTTCTTCAATCTGGATTGGTTTGAACTCAAGTGGAATTTGCTTGCTTTCAAGGTTAGCTACCATCTTGCACCTGCAGTCCTTCTTCATTTTTCTATAGTGGGGGCAATACTCTATCAACATTGCCTCTACCTCCTCTTGCTAGAAAATGAGTAATCTCCATTCTTGAAACTCCACTGGTAGTTGAATTATCCATGGAAGATTGGTAAGCTCTCCCCTTTTTTGAAGCTTCCCTAGAGTATTTTTGGCATATTTTCTTTATATCATCCCAGGGAACTTGGGTGATATCTCCTCCTCCCATGAGGTCCAAGGCATCAGTGCAGCTATCATTGATTCCTCTTAGGAAAAACAACTTTTGTGAGTCTTCATTAAGTGTATGGTGTGGATATTTTTTTAGGAAAAACAAAAACCTTGCAATGTAATCTTCCAGGCTCTCATCTTCCTTTTTCTACATCCTAAAAATGTCGCCTCCTCGCATGTCACTACCCCTGCAATATTCCTTATATTTCTCAAGGAATTTTTCCTTCATGTTTTCCCAAGTTTCCACAGTATCTCTACCTAGGCTCATGAACCATCTTAATGCAACCTCTTTCAAAGTGGTAGGAAATGGCTTAAGCCTATGGGCATCAGTAGTATAATCATAACTCCTACAGATTATGTCAAACTCAAATAAAAAGGTATCAGGATCTTCTGTGACAAGTCCATAAAACTTTGGGAGTGTTGAGGCAAGAATTTTCTTGATGTTGTCAACTTCATTTTGATGGGCGATGGGGAAAGGAAAATTTGGTTGGTTAGGTATGTTCCCATTTGCATCACCCATTCCTACTTGATGTGGTTCCAAAGCAAAGGGGTTCTCAAGCTCATTTTCATTGTAAATCATCCATACAAAAGAGTAGTATTTGTATTACTGAAACTTGAGAGTGCAAGTACAATATCAAATTGTGCAACCTTTTCTAGAAGAAGGAGCATCAGATTATTAGTTATACTAATAGCTAAACAAGGTAGTCAACTCCACGACTGGGAGGATGCCATTTAGGGAAATTAGAGAAAATGGAGCGATGGCGGTTACACATGCATGGAATCCGATCAGACATGCAGGTCAGATGCAGATTCAGCATAGTAGTAATGCCTGTGCATGCTTGATAATTAAAGTCCGCTAAAAGGCAGCTACGTTTAGTTGCATAAAGAATCTTCTGTCATCGGCCTCCTTTGAATTGGAGTGATTCCTTTGTTGGACATTATGGTGCATGCCCATTTGGCAGTGTCTTCCTCAACATAGCATATTAAATCTACATAACAATGTCAGTACGCATAATAACTGCACATCTATAACCACCTTAAGGAACATTCATTAACCACATGCAAAATCAATATAGATAATTCACATAATATGCCAAATTTCATTAAAGCTTGGAGAGATAGGATTAAGTCCAATGTCAATAGTTTGAGAGAAACATTATGAAAATACCAAAATTTATAATTAAATTCCATGACATCTACCAACAAATAAACTATAGATTGTACCCAAAATTGGACCAAAAACTAGGCTCATCAGATACCATGTTTGAGAGAAAAGAAGATAAATCAAATCAACATGGGACTAAGTTACTCAAATGATACAACTCATAACTTAAATGAGGAAACTTAAGATATATTTAAAGACAATGGACATTAATTAAAAGATGCGATGAAAATAAAGCATGAATGTCACCCACTACCCTTTAAAGAAAATAATATTTTTTTCCTCAACATGAAATAATGGGACAATTGAGTGGGATCTAGGGCCAACAAAGAAACACTTTAGAACTCATCCTACACATCAATAAACAACTCAATACAAGAAATGAAAATTGACATATTAACACAACAATATCCAACTAAGTTATTGAAAGTCAACTATTGATACCTCGTTCTCCATCCAGATTAAAAAATCAGCCCACTTTTTGCTTTGTAACTTTTCCTTTTCAAATTGTTTTGGATGTCGGCCATATTTCTCCTCCTGTAAAAACATGGCACATGGACTAGTTAAACTAATTAATATTCCATCATTTACTTTTTCTTAGGAAATTAAATAAAATATCATTTAACATATTAAATATACTTACAAATTTACAGATCAAGGCATGTAAACCTTTCTGGCCACTGTGATGCGTGGCACAAAGTTTTTGAATCCTAGCCTTGGAGGCTTTCTCCTGAAACATATACTAATTCAATTTAACTATGTACAAATAAATTTTAAAAATAATTTAATAAATTTGATATAATTTTATGAGCAAATTCAAATACCTGCGTACTCTACTCACCGGACTTCCTCTGTGCATCGGACTTCTTATATGCTTTTACAAGCTCTTTCCATACTTTGACACTTACATCAATTGGCCTTTTTTTGAGCCTTAGCTCAGGAGGGCTTTTTTTTATCTTCTTTGTTTGGTTGCATTGAAATCTCTTGTAATTTTGAGACATTTGTAGCTTTACCTTCTTCACAGACCAACCTGTGCCAAATTTAGTCTCCATGTCATTGATAACTGATTTTTGTAGGTGTATGGGTATCTTTGATAATGAAAAATGTAGATGGTATTTGAACCGTTGAAGGCATGATTCCTTCAACCTATTCACAAACCCTTTTCCAACATCTGTCATTCGGACTTCCCCTAAAACCACATCATATTCTATTTTGATATTGTAGCTACCAATGCAAGATTGAAAACTTGGCGTGGTGGAAGAAGTTTGTGTCCCAAGAGTGGGTGCCCGACAATGGAAGCCTCTACTCCATGTTCTACACTCTTAGAGTTTATTGTTACTGATTTCCTCTTGGATATTTTGCTCAATCCAGGACTGCTTGGGGAATCAATTTATTCCCTTTGACATGGTTGATTTGGTTGCAATGTTTTAGGGGCTTCACTAGATTGGTTTTCTATGTATCTAGCAAAAAATTTCCAATGCACATCATCCAAATTGTTCACTACCTCTACCCCCAATATGGAATCCAATGCCTCTTTATCTTTGTTAGTTACATGTCCCTATATATATATATATAAAATAAATTTCTTCTTTTAAATTTAAAAGTAAAAAAATAAAAACTAAAAATGAAAGAAACAATGGAAACATTTACAAATCTTTAAATTGACAATGAATTACCTCATTGTGACTAGAGTCTGCTCCCTTTGTTCTCTTCCCTATATTGCTTGACATTTTGAGGCGACCTAGGGAAAATTATTTTCATCTAATCTGTGGAGGCAAATGAAGTACACACTGTTAGGTATGAAATTTTTCGTCCAATTTGTGGTATGAAAGTCTTACCTTGAATGACTCTCTAGATTTAAACGCCTATGAATCAATTGCTTGTGCACCTGTATAGAATATAAATATATTTGAAAGGATATAAATATATGAAAAATGAAACAAATGTATTGTAAAAAAATCAACTCTTGCTCACTTGTATATAATGGTAATCTTTGGGGGATAAAAAGGGTGTGGAGTGTGTTTTTATTGAGAGTTAACACAGATAGGTCCCATGCTCGAGTTGTATCTACTAATTAGAAAGAAAATGAATGTGTGCACACAATCAATTCGAAACCATGAGCTCATTGTTCTATAAAAGAATAAGTGAAAATTAGTAATATCTAATTTAAGCCCGAAGGTCTCACAAATTTGAGGAAAAGATCTATTATTCAGTTGTTGTCTCAAAAGCCCTATCTCGTATTGTCTCGACCAACCTTTGTTCCCACAGGACTTGTCTTGAATGCACTCGACTAATTTTTTATGAAGGAAGCAAGAAAGTTGTCTTCAGAGAAAGGTATGGAAGGAAGGTCTGAGAAATCAAACCGGAAACTAAAAGCTTGGGAAGGGAATGATAAGAGAACCAAGGCATTAGGGTTTCAAAAATATGTTCACTACTCTTGAATGCGGAGGAAATAATGCAATTCCTACAATTTTACCCTCCTTTGCAACCACACAAGACTTGAATGATTCATGTGAAAAAACAAAATAATATTCACAACCCTTTCTTCAAAATCCTCTCCATTTAATCCAAACAAAAATATTTTTGGGAATGAAAAAAACAAATTGTAACCTTATGGTGTCGCAAACTAAATCTAATTTTTGATCTACTTGCTTGTAGCCTTCCCTCACACCATTTTCCCCTTTTTTCTCCTCTCTTCCTTCGCGTAGCTTTCTTCTCCTGTCATCTCTTCCTTGACACAGGAAGTTTTAAATTTCTATTCTTGATTTTGTAGTTGGCGCTATAGTTGGTGTAGTTTACACCGACTTTAGTGCCACCTTTTAGCCCTAAATGTAATCTGCTTGGGATGCAAAAGGTAGCACAAAGTGTTCCTAATTTAGCACCTAGCAGTACAAAATGATGTATTTTTCTTGGAAGTTGATAAATAAATTGATCCTAAATTGACTTCATCTTCATATGTTCCAAGGGAGCAATCATGGTTCCCTATTTTATCTATTCCTTATCCCATGTCAATTTTGTGGGTACAAAACTAATAGAGGTTAGATTTGTGAACTCATAAATGACACTTATACAACTAGATGAGTCATCTAAAGTGTGAAATATATGTCAAATATATGTCCAAAGTGAGGTTTTGTGTTAGATAGCATATTCATTGAAATGATATAATTGTTGTACTAAACATTATTTACTATGTTGTGTATTATAGGGGCGAGACGAGGCCATGGCAACAAATCATGTCATGTCAAATGAGGACACAACAGCTAAAGTGGGACATCAGGTACTCAAATTTTGACTTAACTTAGGAAAAAATGATCTAATGACATTTTGTGATACATCCATCTTTTTTCACAGTATTATTGAAATTTATAATGCATTATCCAATCTTGACATAAATTAATGCATGTAGTTGATTATTGTAGATTGAGATTGGAGCATATGCAGAGCTTGAGCATTCAACTAGCAAAAGAGGAAGATATGTATGTGGATGTGGAACTAAAACTATTAAATCACATAGACGATAGTGGGTGTTTGAGGATATGACAATGGATCTTGAAGACACAACAAATGATTGCACTAAACAAGAGGTTGGTTAGGACTGTAGTACATGGGATGAATACTTTGAGAAAATATATGAATAAAGTGAGGTTTTTTGTTGGATAGCATATTTGTTGAAATTATATAATTGGTGTACTAAACATTATTTACTGTGTTGTGTATTATAGGGTTGAGACACCATGGCAACAGATCGTGCCATATCAAATGAGGATAGGACGGATGAAGCGGGACATCAGGTACTCAAATTTTGACTCAGGAAAAAATGATCTGATAGAATTTTGTGATATGTCCATCTTTTTTCACAGTATTAGTGAAATTTATAATGTATTATCCAATCTTGACATAAATCAATGCATGTTGATTATTTTAGATGGAGATTGGAGCAAATGTAGAACCTGGGTGTTCAACTAGCAAAAGAAGAAGATATGTACATGGATGTGGACCCAAAACTATTAAATCACATAGACAACAATGGGTGGAAGAGGATATGACAATGGATCTTCCAGACACAACAAGTGATTGCACTAAACAAGAGGTTGGTCAGCACTTTAGTACATGTGATGAATACTTTGAGAAAATTGTTGTTTGTGGATGTTTTGTATGTCGTGGAAAGAAACAATTCAAACGAGCAATTGTACAAAGAAATTACATATATGATGAGCTTCTAGTCAATAGTATGCCTCCTACAATCGATTCAAATCCAATAGGAATTGTGGTAAGGAATTTTCCAATTTGATATAAATAACATGTATACTTCATTTAAACATTGTTTTATATTATTTAAATAACTAATTTTTTTCTCGATGGATACTTGCAAGATAAAGTTCTTGGTTTAAATTTTCTTGGATCACTGACTTCCAACCTAGAGGGAAATGATCATTTATCATATGACACATCTAACAAAAATATGTACCAATATACCAGCTCGGAAGATGAGGAATTGATGAAAACAAGTCATAGAACAAGAACCAATTTAAAGATGCATAATTTTCTTAAAGACAAGGGGAAGGTGGACTATGTGCCCTATGAGAATGAATGTGATGGAGATGATGAATTACCCTTGAGATTGATATCAATTTAAAAAGATACATTTGATCATCAACTATATTGTGCTTGGCCTAGTGATCAACAACTACCTAGAGTGTACAAGGTGTTTCAATTTTGGGGATACAGCTACATGATACGACCCTCCAATATTCATGGAGAGAATCTAGGCCTCTTTATTTTCCAAAATGTACATGTGGGATCTAAACATAGAAACAATTTAGAAAAAACCACCAGGAGATTAATGTCATATTATGGTCCATCAAATTACAGTGGTGAATGGAGAAGGCTAGAAGAATATAAGCCTAGCATGTCAGCATATGGTCTAAATTCGAATATGTATACACATCGTCTCCAATTGGAAAGTGAAATTAATAGAGGTCATATTATGTATATAGATGGACGTGCATACACACACAAAAATATTGCAAGATTTATAAATAGTAGTAAGGGAAGGGACCCTAATGTAAGACCGAATTGTTAATTTGTTGAGGTTATAAATGATAAAGATGGAGATATGGAAAGAGAGGTTGTTAGATTGATAATGGTTGAGGCTATTAAGGACCTTACCATTGGGGATGAGTTATTGATTGATTACCCATTCTTAAAACTATCTTGCACAAAAGAAAAGGGAAGAACAAGGTCTCCCTAAGGATATTCTTAAGGGAAGAAAACCAAAGAATAATAAATGAGTGTGGATTGATGTTTTATAAACTATGTTGTCAAAATTGTGTTTTATTTAAATTATTGTATAAAAAAGGTAGTCTATAAAATAATGTTCCATTATTCAATTGATGTATATATGTTCATACTATTTTTATTTTTATTTTTTAATCCATATTTGATTATATTTCTTTGAAATTGATACATTTAGGATTTATCCAATTGTTGGAAAACATGAAATAATGCTTGTGTTTTTTGATAGGTAGAAGATGTTGATGAAACACATACTAATACCCATGATCCAACTGGGTTATTAAGATTTGGACGGGATGATCCAAACCATCCTTTAAATAATATCGGGGTGAAAAGAGCAAGTTTGAAGAGATTACTACCAGCTTAATAATGATGATCATGATAGTGAAAATGCAGTGCATGAAGAAGGATTGAATGAAATGCTTATAGGTTTCTTTGGGGATGGAAACAATGATGAGAATAATGATCATATGGTTGGAAATAACAATGATAGTAGGGGTAATTACCACCAACATGATGTTGATGATAACAACCTAAAAGACTCCATCAAGCAAGCAGCGAAGACACTCGTGTTCAAATCGGGTGCAAATAGAACCTCAAAGCTGGCATGCACAATAATATTATTAGAAATCGAGTCACTATTTGGTTGGTCAAACAAAGGATTCACCGCCCTACTGAAGTGAGTTGAAATCTATTTCTTACTTTGCATTGTCAATTGGTGTACACAATTTTTAGATATTCATCAACTTCGTTTATATTTTTTTAAGGGGATTTTAAAACCATATATTGTATATAAACATTCCTAGTATAGATTGACATATCAAACATGTTCATCATAAGTCAAACATTTAATTGATTTACTCTCTAGAAATTTTATAGGTCACTAAAAACTAAAATATTCCTTGAAGAGAATGTGTTTCCATCAACTTGCAAAGAGGCGCGTCTATTGTTGGTTGAGTTGGGGATTGAATATAAGGAAATTCATTCATGTAAAAATGATTTCATTTTATATAGAGATGAATTTCAAAACAAGGTAGAATGACCTATATGCAAAGAGAAGTGATATTGTATAGATGTACAAGGTCCTACAGTTCCAAAGAAGGTTTTACGTCACATGCCAATTATTCCTAGACTTCAAAGAATGTTTCATTGCAAGTCACTTGCACAATTGATGGACTGGCATGCAAAGAATAGGAGTAAAAATGGATTCATTCGAATTCCGACCAACTCCAAAGCAATTAAACACAGAGGAAAAATGGCCAAGAAAATTCAAAGATAAACCCTATAGTATCAGGTTTCGTCTTGCAATTGATGGAGTGTGCCCATTCTCTTTCTTGAGCTGAAATTATAGTGTTTGGCTAGTTAGATTGATAGTATACAATATTCCCCCATGGATGAGTGTTATAAAGGAGCACCTTATGCTGACTCTCATTGTTCCAAGAAAAAATCAAGTTAAAAACATGGATGTTTATCTTGCGCCTTTTATTGATGAGATGCAATTGCTATGGAAAGGCATAAGAAGGTATGACATATCACATCCTCCATCAAATAGGTCCTTCATGTTGTATGGTGTGCTATGTTGGACTATTCATGATTTCCTAGGACTTGGTGCTTGTTCTGGTAAGATAAAATATTTACATATTTACACTCATAATTTATTTTCATCCCAACTTTCATACTTAGTTTTATACTATTTTTTTATGTTATTAATATTACTTATTGAATTGCAAGGCTTCAAACAAAGGGGATATTTTCATGTCCAAGATGTGCAAAAAAATTTCAAGGGTGGTATTCTAAAGATCTACATAAATTTATTTATGCAAACAATAGGGTTTTTTTACCACTCGATCATAAGTTTAGAAATTTCCTAAAGAATCAATTTGATGGAAAAGTTGAAAATAGAGGCCCTCCCATCATTATGGGTCCAAGTGATTGGCTTAAGAAGTATGAAGATGCTGAATTGAAAGCATGGGAGGACTTTTTTGATCGAGGATATTCAATTGAAGAACCAAAACAAGTTGTAGTTAATATGCCAGAAGGAATGAAAAGGAAATCCATATTTTGTGAGCTCCCTTACTTGAAGGATCTATTAATATCTCACCTATTAGATCCTATGCACATCTTCAAAAATGTCCCAAATTTAATATTTTGACATATATCGATAAAAGAGGACACCTTACCTTCGAGGAGAGATATTGCTCTTTTGCACACCAAATTTGATAGAAAAGATTTGTGGAAAAACAAGGAAAATGAAACATATGTAGAAGCTCCATGGATTTTGAAAAATAAAAGAGCTAGAGCAACTAAAAAATGTCATTCGTTCAATAAGGACACCTACTCGCTATGGGTCATCATTGGCTAAAGCTTTTACAATTGATGGACATATCACAGGATTTAAAACACATGATTTTCATGATTTTATGAAGGAATTATATATCATCATTTAACATTTACTGGTAACATTGATTAAGTACTAAATATATTTTGATATTTTGTTGTGTGAGAAAAAATTACTAATGACCTTTTCATAAATGTGTTTGATAGCATATCATGCCATTAGAAATTAGGGGGGATTCTTGTCTTACAGTTGACTTTAAGGAATTCCATAGGTCGATTGTCAACATTTACAAGGTATGTGGTTATATGAAATTTTCATGTGTGAGAGACATATAGATATTATATTGCACTTTAATTTTTTACTAAAGGTTCATACTAATTTACTATTCTTATATTAGGTGGGTGACCTCCAAGGATATCCACAAATGTGAAGTGGCAAAGTGGAAGAAGGAAATTGCAGAAATTGTATGTGTATTTGAGAAGGAGCTCCCTACAAGTTTCATGGACCTACAAGTCCATTTACTTATACACCTAGTCGATGACATTGAATTGGTGGGTGTCGTATCAAAGAGGTGGATGTTTTTCTTTGAGAGGTATATGAAAACTCTAAAAAGATATGTTTGACAAAAGGAACATCCAGAGGGTTGCATGGCTAAAGGGTATGTATTGAATGAAGCATTTTTCTTCCTGTGTGAATTCCTTGGTAAGGATTTTAAAGATGGGCCACATGTCTAGGATGAAGAACGAGCATCATATATTATTGATGGATAAAAACCACAATCTAATGGTGTTCAAGTAGAAATTAGTAAGTAAATTCATGATTAGTGTGGTTGTTTTTCTTGCAATCATTAATTTACTTTGTAATTTATTTGTCAAATTAATAGCATGACATTTGGAGTTTGAAATAAACATGTTGGCATATAATAGGTGTAGATGAAAGTGAAATACTTGACAAGTTCATTCTGTACCACATGGAATTTATCAACAAATGGATTGATTTGTATGATAAAAAGAGAGAAGTGTTAGAAGCAAGGAGACAGTTTAGGAGATCAAACCCAAGGAATACTCTACTTTCCACTGATCTGCTTGGGGAATGGGGCAAAGATTGCACACTAGAATGGGTTGCTGAACAAATTCAAAATCAAATAGAAGATGCAAGTATAGATTCAAACATAAAAGAAGATGAAATCAACATGTGTAGAGGATGTGAAAGAATGGTAATTTTACAAAATGTTTTTTCCTTATAGTTTTGACACTATTAACTATTTTAATATTCATGATTATATTTTTCTTCACTAAAATAAATGGTCTTTCATAGATGAGGAAATATCCAGCAATGTGAGCATATGGTCGACATTATCGTGTAGAAAGTGTAGATGTAATGAGGTGATCCTTTGATTGTGGCATCATGGTTGACTTCAAGCAATCCAGTCGATCAAGCTCAAAAGATAAGAATATAATTGAAGGGAATCTACAATAGGTTGGGAAAATACTAGAAATTATTGAGTTGGATTACCGCTCTTTTAAATGTTGTATTTTTAAGTGTAGATGGTATGAAAAATTTGAGAGGACACGAAGACATGATACCCATAGTGGATTGTTTTCTATAGATTCCTCATGCTTCCTATCAGAGGATAAGGAGCCTTATGTTATACCAATTCATTGTGAGCAAGTATTTCTTTAAATCAAACAAGAAGCGGTAGTGATCATTAATCTATTAATTCATAGTTTATTGAGAATATATACATGTGTTTACTAATCAATAAAATTTTTATAACATACGTCTAATATATGTGTGTCATTTATGTGCAAGTATTTTTCTATGAAGATATTTTGGACCCAAAATGGATGTTTTTCATACATTATGATCCAAGATTAAGGAATGTATTTGACGAAACATTAGTGGATATTGAGAAAAACAATGATGGCAAACAAAATGAGAGAAAGGGATTAGAGAACATCAAAGAAAGTGGCATCCATGATGATGTTGAAGATGGATATGTTTAGGCACAAGAAGACAACAATCTAGAGTTAGATTATGTTATGGAAGACAATAATATGGATGGTATAGAAAATGATAACCCAAATACATCTGGGAACAATATAGATGGTCTACAGTCAAATTTCAATGATGATGAAGATGATGCAGGTCAAGATAAGGATGATGATAATATGAAATACTTGAAAGAACATATGAACATTGGCAATGATACACTGGATGAAATTGTAGCAAACAATAATGTTAATGACCAAGACTTCTAAATTTTCAGAATTATTTGCAATCCATGTTTAAAAAAGGATGATTCTTATGGCCTAAACTTTGAAATGCTTCAGTAATATTAATTCAAGTGTCAAACTATAGAACCACCACTCTCCATTTTGATGGTATATAACTTGTTTATTAGAAATATTTTATTAACTATAGATTTAGCTTGATATGTATCTCCCAATTTCTTTAAAATAACTGTTATAATGGTCTCTTTGTGTACATTCAAAAATATTTAATTAGCCAAATAGAGTCTAATGAGACTCTTATCTTTTTTTCCATTTTTTCTGCCTTATTATGACATTCTAATAGGTTTTCATCTAGCTACTATAAAATTAAATCTCAAGCATCATATAAATATAAGTAGTGATTAGAAAACCATGATCTAAAATCACCAAAAAAAGTGGCACCCAAAAACCTAGTTAGAAAATAAACACGCAAATCCCAAGATGGCAATAACATTGTAAATACATTGTTAATAACAAATACTTCTCATAAAATTGCTCAAGGTATGAATACATTAAATAAGTTGGCAACTTATTGATCAATGTTTTATACTTAGAGCATGAGAAGCTGGAACATCAACACAAAACAACTACAATGGTATCCATATAAAATTTTGTAAATTAAAAGTGATTAGCTAACGAATCAACATAGAAACTGAACCATAAGTACTTTACATGAACCAATTCCTTTATCCTAAGCACAAAGTCAAAATCAACCTATATAACTAGATAACAATTCAACAATAGCAATGTATAGTCTCAAGAGATATTGCATTACAACATTCCCCTATTACATTAATGACTAATACTACTTATCAGTATCCCAACACCTGATTTTCATGAGTTAATAATCTCATCCAAGCATTTACATTAATTCATTGAATCAATAAGTAGGAATGAAACCAAACATCCATTGATGAACAACAGAGACAAGTAAAAGAAATCTTGGATTAATTTCATTCATAACTCATAAAACAAGCACAAGGAGAGACAATAGCCATGAAATTAGTATTTCTTTGTATATATATTGCTATATTGTTATCCAAATTACATACATAACAATGAGCTCTAAAACTTAAGACCAAAAACTCTAAAACATGCTTAGTATTCTCCTTACAATTCTCAGTTTTAATTGCAAAACAACAAACCCCTACGTTCTAGCCCTAAATTCCTTATAGAAATGAAGGAGCAAAACAAGCCTCAGGCTAGAAAGTACACATGTCAAAACCTTATTGGACCACTACATCAAAGATTCTCTCATTCAGTTACAATGCATTCCTAAGAGGTGGGAGACATGTGAGAAAATGAAAGTAGTCTTCATTCGTTGTTAGAGATCTGGTCCAATTTTCAAAATGGGTAAAACTAAATAGTTACCTCAAAACTTGTGCCCATACACACAAAATGAAAGGAAGAAAAAGCATGAAGAAAATAGAAAAGGAAAAGACAAGAGGAAAAACTGTGTCTGCAGCCTTGTCATCAATTCAACTTTGAATAAGATGCACTATATTTCTCCATACTTTATCAAAAGCCTAATCTGTACTAAATCTAGACTATGTAGTGCATTCCCATCTATATGTTATTCATAATGGTTGCAAACTTCAAAATTTCAAATCACTAGCTCGCCACTCTTAATGTTAGACCTCCCACTCCTTCCAATTACCTACCTTTCCATGCTAGGAATTCTTCTTTAGTAGGACAGTCAAAGTTCATTACTTCATCAGTCCTCTGTCTATAAGGTGCATACTTGGTGACAATATGATTAGCTTCTTAATCAAATTCTAGTTGGACAATTTCAACATGAACTAACATATCCATATTTACCTTTAATGTCTCCATATCAAACTTCTGACAAATTTTCATAGCTTGATCTGAAATAACCTTATTTGCTTCATTTTTCCACTCTTGTAGAGTCTTAATGCTACCATCATCCCTTAAAATGGATGGAAGAAGGCCATGATGAGATTCATGGAAGGATATTACCAAATCCTTTATCTTGTTCTCCAATGGCTCAATATTTCCTTTATATCCCTCAATCTTATTTACAAGAATCACAATAGGCTTAAATTTTTTAGGCGGGTTGGGGTCCCGCTTAACCCCAATCCCTATTAATATCAATTCCTGCTTCCTAAGGATTCAGACTTCCATGAGTGGAATAGCTCTTTCTTTGTCAATGTCAAACATTCTACTAGCATCAACCATGGATGAATAATTATAGTGAATACTATTTAATTTGCTATTCACTCTTTTGTTCAGATGTTCTAGCACTGTTGTGACAATCCTCATATTGCTCTTAAAAGCATCTTCATCATGACTGTTACATTTTCATTTAATTTCCCAAGCAATTCTTCCCTATTGATATCCCCTTCCACTTGTGGCCCTTCTGATGTACTAGGTTCTACTATTGAAATGGGCACACTTCCCATATTATATGGCACAATTACCCATGAAGAATTTACATCAGCAGTAAACTTTGGGGATACATCCTCTTGTGTAGTGGTGGGAGAGTCAACATCATTCTGCTTGGGCTTTCCAAGTTGTAACCTTTGCAACACATCCTCCAATAATGCTACCTTTGTCTATAATTGCATGTTATCTCTCTCAAGATCTCCATACTTAACCAACAAGTTATTCAATTATGTTCTAAGTTTATCTTTTTCAGTAGTCACAGACTCCACAATGGCCCTTGTGAACTGTGCAACATGAACTAAGATATTTGCAGCTTCTAAGAATGATGTTTTTGACACTATTTTTATTATTAGGCCTCCATTGTAGTTAGGTGTTGGCTCAACAATGTTCGGCTTTCTTGTGCTTGGGGCTAAAGACCATATAGCCAAGGCTTCCCATTCCTCACTGAAAGTAAACCCCTGTAGTGCAAGTGCAGCTCCTTCTTCTGTATCATAGAGAGGTCTGTCACATTTCTTGATTGTGTTGAAAGTTATGGCTGAAGCTAGATCCCATTCTGGTAGCAACAAGATGCCACTAGCTCTCACCAATTCCTAACCCTCCTTTGCATTCATGTTTTGGAATTTGGCTCTCATTTCATTTAACACCTTCTTCTTCTTTTTTGAATGATAGCATCAAGCAGTTTCAGATGAAGGCTCCTTTCTATAGCCAGACTTTTTACATACTCATCTCTTTTAGCCCTATATGAAAATTCCATAAAATCTTGATTCTTTACAAATGATTCATCATCCAAGAATTTGGCACATGCCTCAATGTGCATATCATCACTTCCATTGAGCCCTCTAAGATCAACATTACTCAATCTTTTTCCCAATTGATTTTTTTCCCTTACTATAGATGCAGTGGGAACTCCTTCCTGCATTTCTTGTTCTAACACACAAATGTCATCATTGGGACCTTCATCATCATAGTCTGCTAAATTAATGGCCTTAGTCTTTTATCTTTTCAATGGTGGCTCTCCAGGTGGTATTTCACTAGGTGATGGGGAATCAATATTCATAATTTTAGGCTCTACTGGCCTTGGTGGAAATGGGGGTGGTATTTGTGGCACATGAGAAGGAGGCTTGTGCTCCTCTTACTATGTGGGAACACAAGCTTCATCAGATTTATTTTCCTTACTCTTTCTCCTTACAAAGAACTTTATTTTTGGTTCCTCAGGGGCTTGTGATGTAGACTCTTCTCCTATAGTATGGATTTCTCCTCCACTCTATTCTTCTACAATTGGAGCCTTCCCTTTATCTTTACTAATTACCCCTTTAGTTTCAAGGTGGCCTATTATTGAATCAAAATTCCTTGTTACATGCTCCACCTTTTGTAATATATACTCAACCTCTGGGAGGACCTTGAAATCAAGTTCATCCTGCTTTATTTTCCTTTGTATCTTATTGAACGCAATCCACCTTGCTAACCTTTTTTCCTATTCCAAAGTGTTTGATATATTTCTTATTACATCTTCTAAATACTGGAAATTTTGGACATATTTGTAGCTCTTTTTTCTCTCATTCAACCAAGCCATAAAACCTTCAGGAACATATTTGACCCTCTCAACTGTCCTCTGCATGTAGTATGTTTTGAGTATTTCAAGGATTTTATTCCAACCTCCTTTGGTCATTACAAAAGTAAAGAAATAAGTGTATGAAGGAAAGAAAGTTCCTTTTCCCTGATTCAACAAATACTCATTTTCAACATTTCCTAGTTTTCACATAACCTCAAGGAAACCAATTCTTTCTAGCACAAACCTCAATAAAAAGTGAGGTGCTACTTTAGAACCATATACTCTTAATATAGTATAATCAGGGAGTGAGATAACATCTCCCCAATTATGATCAACTCCTATCTCAAGCCTTCTCTCCTCGGGTCTTAAGAAATCATGTAGAGAAATGGGAATTCTAGGTAACTTCACAATCAAAGCTCTCTTTAATTCATAAGCAAACAAATTTTGGAATGTGGCATAATCATATGTCCTATCATCTTTGTCCAAGACTGTGGTCCAACATTGCACGGGAAGATCCAAGTCACCAGTTTTTCTTTCCAATTCAATATTGTGTCCAAGTAAATTGCACCCTTGTACAAAAACATATGCATTAGCAATGAGTACCAATTGAACATTACCCAAAATTCACCTTTATTTAATTTCACTAGTCCCTCATGCCTTCTTTCAGAAAGAAATCTTGCATAATCATACACTACAAAATATTGGGGATGTTGGAATATTGTGTCCAAAGTAAATTGCACCCTTGTACAAAAACATATGCTTTAGCAATGATTACCAGCTGAACCTTACCCCAAATTCACCTTTCTTTAATTTCACCAGTCCCTCATGCATTCTTTTAGAAAGAAATATTGCATAATCATACACTACAAAATATTGGGGATGTTGGATATGGGCTGCTACGCCCTTAATATTATTGTACATCGGGTTATGAATAGTCGGATTGTGGCTATCTTAACTATCTATTAAGTCATATTATCATTATTATATTGTTATTTAGATGTGTAGGTTGGCCTAAGACTTATATAGGTGTGTCTAAGTCGGCCTAGGTGATATCCTAGGCATAAATAGGTATATATAGGAGGTTGTGAGTCTTATTTGATCATCAAGTTGTGAAGTGTGTTCTCATTAGAGATATTTGGAGGTTTTCCCCCTCGAAGTGGCTTGTTATTCTCAGTTATTATCAAGTATTTTTAGCATATTTCATATCATATTCTTCTATTTTGAAATTTATTTCATAACAAGTGGTATCAGAGCATGATCTTGGCACCATAGAGGCAAGGTTTTTCTCAATTTGGGAGGATATTTTGGGAAGATCATATCTTTCACAATTTGGAAAAAAAAAATCTGATTTTTAAAGGGTTTTTGAAGAACATATTGAAGAAGCTATAGTCCAAATTTTAGAAGAATTGGAGCAGAATTGAGTGAATTATTGCAGAATTAGGGTTTCTACACTATTTTTTTGGAATCTACATATCTCGCACATCTTGTCAAATTGGAGTCTTATTTTTATTGGGTTTTTGAAGACATAATAAAGGAGATTAAAGTAAAAATTTCAAATAATTTCAGTTTCATTTGTGTGATTTATTTCAACATTAGTGGTTTCCATCATGACGGGGACTGCAACAAGGGGTAAAAAGAATGTTGTCACTCTAGGGAAGACTCCTGATAAGGATGGGGAAACAATCAAGGATATTAATCCTAATGAGGAAATAAATAAGGTCAAGGAAGACATTTCCTCAATTAAGATGGATATGTGTGACCTAAGAAACATGTTAAGTGCCTACATGGCTGAACCAAGAAAGGAGTCCTCAAGCGCCCAAGGTGAAAATTCTAGGACATCTACCATTGACACAAGCTTTAGTACTCCTATGGGATCTAGGAATTTATTTCCAAAGGTGGATATGCACAAGTTCGATGGTAAGGATCCTTTAACATGGATAAACCAAATGGAGAATTTTTTTGAAGTACACCAAATCCCAAATGGACAAAAGGTCACGATGGCTTCCCTATATCTAGAACCAGATCAATTCATTTGGTATCATTGGCTTTGCACTCATCGAAGGAAAAAGGGGCTCACTATCTCATGGTCAATTTTTACATAGAAAATTCAAGCACAATATAGCAATAGCGTCACAAACAACTTCTTCAGCCAACTAGCTAAACTTCAACAAACAGGATCAGTTAAGGATTATATTCAGCAATTCCAAAATCTATCCTTAAGAGTGGATACAATTACGGAGGAAAATTTGAATGAATTATTCTTGGGTAGTCTCAAGGATCACATTCAACATGAGGTACGCATGTTTAGCCCTAGTTCCATAAATGAGTCTTTTATCTTAGCACACAAGGTAGAGGAGAAGTATTTGATTCCTAAGAAGCAAGGGGCTAATGTGACAAGAGAGAAA
Source organism: Sequoia sempervirens (assembly GCA_007258455.2). NCBI lineage: Eukaryota > Viridiplantae > Streptophyta > Pinopsida > Cupressales > Cupressaceae > Sequoia > Sequoia sempervirens. The sequence goes on along the minus strand of VDFB02047230.1, from coordinate 403,560,516 downwards.
GGATATTCAACACAACCTACTAAGTTGATGCCACAAAAAATTGAGGAGAAAAGAGCAAAAGGGTTGTGTTTCAATTGTGATAGCAAATATAGTCGAGGACATAAATGTAGTGAAAAGAAATTGTTCTATATTGAAGGTCCCAGTGAGGAAGAAGAGGAGGAACCCATACTAGAAGATGAAAGGGAGTCAAATGAGGAATCACATGATTCTCAACCAATCATTTCTTGTCATGCACTCTCAGGTTTCAGTGCTCCACAAACTCTCAAGGTGGTGGGGTTCCTAAAGAAGCAGAAGGTAACAGTCTTGATTGACTCAGGTAGTACTCATAATTTCATCAACAAAAAGTTAGCTACTCGTCTAAATTGTTTCATATATCCAGCTCCAGAGTTTCAGGTTTTGATTGCAGATGATGGTACAGTTATTGTTCAAGGAAGTGTCATAACATTAAACTATCCATGGGAGATTATCAACTTGATACCCCAATGTATGCGATATCCATGGGTGCAGCAGATATTGTTTTGGGAGTACAATGGCTTACTACATTAGGAACAATTGAAATGAACTTCCAAGAACTATTCATGAGATTTCAATCAGATGGAAGGCTAGTAGAGCTAAGGGGTTTGAAGTAAAAATCCCCACAAATGGTAAGCTCTCATCAAATGCAAAATTTGCTTAAGAAAGGAGTGGATGGATTTGCGGCCCAACTATGTTCATTAGAAGTCTCTCAATCTAATGCTCCTACTCATCCAGATTTGCAAGCTATAATTGTTCGTCACTTAGTTTTTCTTGGAGATATGCCTAAAGGACTTCCTCCTAAGAGGGATCACGATCACACCATACTGTTAGTCCCAGGGAGCCAACCACCGAACATCAAGCCTTATAGGTATCCACACATACAAAAAAGTGAGATAGAAAAAATTGTTGAAGAGATGCTAGAGGTTGGAATCATCAGGCATATCCAAAGTGCTTACTCCTCACCTGTGGTGATGGTACATAAGAAGGATCATACTTGGCGCATGTGTCCAGATTATAGAGTGCTCAACATGTACACCATTAAAGATAAGTTTCCAATTCCAGTCATTGATGATTTGCTAGATGAATTGAATGGAGCTATGTATTTTACCAAGTTAGATCTTAGATTTGGTTATCACCAAATTTGGATTAAGGAGGAAGATATTTGTAAGACATAATTTTGAACTCATGAGGGTCATTAAGAATTTTTGGTGATGCCATTTGGTCTTACCAATGCACCATCTACATTCCAAAGTTTGATGAATTCCATTTTTAAGAAGTTCTTGAGAAAGTTTGTGTTAGTATCTTTGATGATATATTGATTTATAGCAAGACTTGGGAAGAATATTTGCAACATGTGGACCAAGAATTACAAATACTTGAAGATCATAAACTCTATGCTTAGCCATCCAAGTGTACTTTTGGTCTTACAGAGGTGGAGTATTTGGGACACATAGTTTCACATGGAGTAAAGGTGGACCCTAACAAAATTAAGGCTATCATGGAATGGCCTATTCCAAAAACCATTAAGAAACAAAGAGGATTCTTGGGATTGACAGGGTACTATAGAATATTTGTGAAGAATTATGGAAGTATAGCAGCACCTCTCACCACTCTATTGAAGAAGGATTCTTTTCATTGGAACGAGTCTGCCAATACAACATTTGAGAGATTGAAGGAGGCTATGTGTACAACTCCAGTGATTGCCACTCCTGACTTCACCAAGGAATTCATTGTGGAATGTGATGCTTCTGGAAATGGGATAGGAGTAGTGCTCATGCAAGAAGGTCGACCAATTGCTTTTGAGAGTCGTCAATTAAAAAGTAAGAATCAACTAAAACCTATTTATGAGAAGGAAATGCTAACAATCCTCCATGCAGTGAAACAATGGTGACCTTATTTATTGGGTAGACATTTCAAGGTTAAGACAGATCATGATAGCCTAAAATATTTTTTGGAACAAAGACTATCTTCTAAAGAGCAACAAAAATGGGTCACTAAGATGTTAGGTTATGACTTTGAGATTGTATATAAGAAAGGGAAAGAAAATATTGTTGCAGATGCACTTTCAAGGAAGGATGAGAAAGATGAAGCCTTATTGTGTGCCCTTTCAATATTACAAGAAAATTGGGTGGAGGAAGCCAAAGCAGAGTGGAAAAATGATGTTGTGACAAGTAATCTCATCGAACAATTAAAAAGTGATCCTAGTAGTTCAAATAAGTTTTGTTGGAAGGGAGATACTCTTTGGTATAAAGAGTGTTTGTATCTTTGCAAGAATTCCAACCTTAAGAACAAGATTCTCATAGAGTTGCATGAGTCTCCAGTGGGTGGTCATTCAGGATTTTTGAAGACATATCATCGAGTCAAGCAAGATTTCTTTTGGGAAGGGCTAAAGGGTGATGTTCAAAAATTTGTGGCTGAATGTTTGGTGTGTCAAAGGCATAAAGGGGAAAAAATTAAGACACCAGGTCTCTTGCAACCCTTATCTATTCCTAGCCAAATTGGGAAGAGGTATCCATGGACTTCATCACAGGGCTTCCCAAATCTAAAGGTCATAATTTCATCATGGTGGTAGTGGATCGACTCACTAAATATGCACATTTCATTGCATTAGCACATCCTTTAATAGCAAGTGTAGTGGCAAAATCTTTTTTGGAGAATATCCAAAAGCTACATGGTACACCTAAAGTTATTGTTAGTGATCGTGATCCTATCTTCACTAGTCACTTTTGGAAAGATTTATTCTCATGTTTGGATACTTGATTAGCTCATAGCTCTTCATACCACCCTCAATCAGATGGAAAAATTGAGGTTGTTAATAAGTGTTTGGAAGGATATCTATGTTGTTTCACTTTAGAGAAACAGTCTCAGTGGGTAGATTGGCCACCACTTGCAGAATGGTGGTATAACACTTCTTTTCATAGCTCATCAAAAATGTCTCCATTTTTGGCACTTTATGGATATCATCCTCCTTCCATCACATCATCAATAAAGGTTTCCCCAAGAGTTCAAGTAATAGAAGACCACTTGCTTCATCAACAACAAGTACTTTCAGGACTCAAGGAGAATTTAGCCATGGCACAAAATCGAATGAAACAATAGGCTGACCAACATCGTAGTGAAAGAAGTTTTGAAGTTGGGGATTGGGTCTTCTTGAGATTGCAGCCTTATAAGCAAATCTCACTAAAGCAACAAAGAAATAATAATGAGTTGTCTCCAGGTATTATGGTCCATACCAAATCATGCAAAAGATCGGTAGTGTTGCCTACAAGCTTGAGTTGCCACCAAAAACAAAGATACATCTAGTTTTTCATGTTTCCTATTTGAAGAAGGTCATTGGGCATAATATTCCTACTCAAACAACACTACATGAGCTTGATGAAGAAGGAAGAATCATTTTGGAACCAGATTGCATTTGTCAAACACACACAAAGAAGCTGAGGAACAGAACTATCACTGAGTATCTCATCCAATGGAAGAATTTACCAGTTGAAGATGCCACATGGGAGGACAAGGAGTTCATTCAAAAGTATCCAGACTTGATTAGCATTGAGGACAATGCTTCTTTGAAGAAGGGGGGCATGCTACGCCCTTAATATTATTGTACATCGGGTTATGAATAGTCGGCTTGTGGCTATCTTAACTATCTACTAAGTCATATTATCATTAGTATATTGTTATTTAGTTGTGTAGGTCGGCCTAAGACTTATATAGGTGTGTCTAAGTCGGCCTAGGTGATATCCTAGGCATAAATAGGTATATATAGGAGGTTGTGAGTCTTATTTGATCATCAAGTTGTGAAGTGTGTTCTCATTAGAGATATTTGGAGGTTCACCCCCTCGAAGTGGCTTGTTATTCTCAGTTATTATCAAGTATTTGCAGCATATTTCATATCATATTCTTCTATTGTGTAAGTTATTTAATAACATGGGCAGCCATATACATCCATGCCATTGGCATTCTAGAGATAGGATCATAACCAATTTTCTGGAAAATGGAATAGAAGGTTCTTTTGAAATAGGGAACAAAATAGTTAACAAGGAAAGGTTCCTTATCATGTGATCCTATTACAATCTTCTGACCTGCAATTTCTACTAGAAATCTTGGCAAGATGTCGAATCTGAATGAAATCTTGGTTTTATCATACTCTTACCTAAGAGCATCTTAATTTATCTTATTCATTTCACCACTCCATTTAGTAAGCTTGCAAACAAGACCCAATTCTTCTTTAGTGATCTTAACCATTTCTTTCCCATCATATGTTCTGATAGTCCTCATGACTGGTTCATAATTAGTAGCTATTGCCCTAAGCAAGTCGACATCCATATAGACATTTGGAACAAATTAACTTTCCTAGGTCACAGTTCCAAGGGTTTCCTATTGGGATACCCATATTTTTGTTCCTGAACCAACTATAAAATAGTTCCCACCTAGTATAAGGCAATTTAGCATCCCTGATAGAACATCTTCTATCAAATAGACCCTCTACTATTTGAGGACCTCTAGGAATCAATTGGCCTTTAGGTTTGTCACTAGTTGAGGGTATTAATTGATCCATAAGGTCTTTATTTAGAGGTATTTTGGGAGCAGAAGCTTCCCCTTTAGACAAAGATACTTTTACTTTAGGAGCCATAATGCAGGAAGTACTACAAGGTAGGGTTTTTTCGGTTTAACTAAACAAGGCCTATGACTTTTGTGAGGGTTTGGCATGAATTATGCAAATGCAGAATTAACAAAGTCTTTTTTATGAACGTCAAACCTTCAAAATCCAACCAATAAAACCCTAACAAACTTAAGTTTGAGAAATCACAACTTATCAATAATGCTAGAAGGAAAGCAATAATTGACTTACTAGTTTTCTCGCAAGTTGACAACCTTGGTTCCGATGTTAGAAAATGTTGAGAAACCATAGCATGAGCTCCTTGAGTGTATTGAGTATACTTTTAATACTAAATTATTCCTTTGAGATAAACATTAATAATTATGTAATTCCTTACTTTGGTATCTCAATGTCCTTTCAGTTATTAAGGCTCACTCGTGCGAACCAGAACAGCTTGCTTTCCTTCAACTAAGTTTTGAATACCAACCATTGATCTTTTTGGAATTGATTCATGATCCATATTTGACCAAATTATTACGAAAGATTTGACTTTTCATAGCTGCAACACTTATCAAATGACTAGAGGCCACATGGAAACACTTGCTTGTAGTACATGGGCTCCACCATCTCTTTGTCTTTATAGCCATGATCCATGTGTCCTTTTCCCCTTGCCCCCGTGAGCCATAACTCATGTGCAACTTTCATCAATGGGGAGATAGGGAGAGGCTAAGATTAGATCTCTCAGCCTCATCATAGACACTCCTTAGCTAGCAGCAACTTTATCCTTCATACAACATCTATGACTCAGATTAAAAGATCTTTTAAGCATGTATAATATATGCATATCAGTAATGCACATTTTACTTCCTATGCCCCATGTTGAAATTTCAATTAAAATTTTTGGCACATATATATGCTTCCACATTCTTAGGATTACTCCACAGTAGACGCCCACTTCCCCATTGGGAATCTGGCAAGTAGGATGGGGCCCACACAGGATGGTGGGGAGCGGTCAAGATTACTCCACGTCACCTGCTATTGACCGTTGATTTAGTTGAACCTCAACAATACTAATCCTTGGGCACATCATCAACGAAGACAAGTGGAAATCGCCCACTAGCCCGTGTGATTATTTTAATAATCAAGAAAATAAAATGGGCACACGAGGAATGATCCAAATGTGGCCACCTCACTTATCTCCCACCGTTGATCTTCTTCAACAACCAGCTGCATGCTTTATCAATGATGCCTGGGCCACCAATCATCAGGGACACATGGCCTTCGCCCATGAGCCCGAATGAATAAAAGAATGAGAGACAAAATGGAACAAGCATGTGGGCTATGGTCTAGATTTTTTGTATTTGATCGAACAACATTCAGGGGTTCGTATATCTACACATGTCAAAAAATGTTAATCCTAAAAGGGACACAACAAGGTCGACGAAGCCACACCCACAACATAAAAAGACTTAATATTTTTCAATGGGAAATATTTAGCCTGACTTAGGAAAATTTCAAAAATAATGATCTAATAGGATCAATCAGTAAAACAGGACTAGAGGTCCAGTCACTCAATGGGTTTCAATGTCAAGAGTCATGACTTAAAGGATTTATGACCGACACAAGGATTCAACCAAAACTTAAAACCTAGGTGAGGATATGGACTCAAAGGGTTTTTCAAATAAGACTTAGGTAAACCTAAAACCCCTTATACAGTAGCAGGAGACAAAACACATAGTTCATTAAACTCATCAAGATTTTGGAAATGGAACACAGAAAATTTTAGGGGTTCCATCAACATTGATAGGAAAGCTTGAATATATGTATTCCCGAGGATGGCCAGAACTACAATCACTCAAAATTTACACAATAACAATTTTTAATGCAATTTAATCTAGTCCATAGACAAATTCCAATAAATTTATTATCAAGTTAATATATGGACATAGAGAAATAATGTCAATTTTTTTAATTTTTCAATAGCTAAAGAAAATGGGCAATGGATAATTTAATAATCTATTTACCTATTTACACAAAAATAAAATGGGTAGAAGCTAATTCTGAGATCTATGATCTTTTCATGAAAAATGTAAATGGGTAGATATTAATTCTATCATATATGTGCTTGTCTATGAAAATACAACTAGGCTTGATATGATTGAAGACAAACTTTTCTAGAGACTACAAACATAAAATAAATGTTAGTAAAATAATTTGAACCAATATGACTCGTAGGAAATGAGATGGTTTCATAAATTACGAATGAAAGGAGGTTATTAACCAAGGAGACAATCTCACACAACTGTGGGATTTTTTTTGAAATTAAGAAACATTACAATCTATGTAAAATATCATTGTTAGGCACATCACAACATCAACTTAGAAACCAATCAACTCTTTCATATAGTAACATCAAATGTGCTCTGATAAATTAGATAGATTTAAATAACTTGAATAGACCACTTTGGAGATAACAAAGTAATAGATGAGCATTAAAATCAACACAGTAATTGAACATTGAAAATGAATTACGATTTATGAATAGTATGCTCCATTGTATTACTTCAAAATATAAGCATTATAACAAAATTCTTTGAAATATGGTATGGATGGGCGAATTATACAATCTATTTTCTTACTAATTCCTACTCTAATGGAATGGAATGTGATGATGATGATATGATATCTCAAAATCAGGCCTTGGTTTCCCTATTTGTATGGGAAGCAACAAGCTTCAAGCCTATTACAAAAATTCACATTGTTTCATAACTAAAACATAAATAGAATAAACATAAAAATATTAAGAGTTTGCTAGTGGATGCATTGTAGTTCGTTAATCTCCAGCAATCACTTGTGGTCATCTAAGACCTATTCAAGGATTGTGCACCATGATTGTGTATCCAAAACTATCAAACTCTAGCCCCTGCCACTCCTCTCTTACTTGGCCTGTGAAATGAACAAGTTGACCATTGACAAATGCTCCACATACCCACTTTTAGCATGATTTTTTGCATTATATATGATGTCTTTTATAGCATACTCCAATTCGAAGATTCTCCCAAGTTGTTGGTGCATCCTATTAAGCACTTCCTCTTCATCATTAATCACATCAAGAATAGGTGGAAAATAGTTGGAAATTTCGTCCATCCATGTATCCTAATCTTTCAATTTTGTTTCTTCAAAGAAATTAGGTAAGGCCATACTCAGTGGCTGACTGAAATCACTCAACTCCTGTGTCAGGGTATTATGGAAGTCCCTATGAGCTTTCGTGAGTTCTTGGTATTATTGTAGCATATCAGAGTTATCTTCTTTCTTTTAAATGATTTGAGACTCTACCTCCTTCATCTTATCACTAAAACTGGTGTTTTCTAGTAATGTTGCATATTTTTTGTCATGAATTTTCCAAACTTATTCAACATGTTTGTACATTTCTTGGAATCACATGCAGGCTATTTTTTATGCCATCTCAAAGGTAGTGGTTTTGATTTTTCCCTTTAACTCTTCCTGCTCCTTTTGCACTTTCTCATGCCTTCTTTTCCAATATGTTGTTTCTGACATATCCTCTATAAAAACAAAGTGAAGTATCAATCCAAGTTTTCAATATCTTAGCACTATCTGGGTAACCTTTGAAACAGTTCATCCCATCAACAAGATATCCCACTAATGCACTATCAGGGAAACTTTTGAAATAGTTCATCCCAATAGCAAGGTTTACCCGCCAACACACCACTAGGGTAACCTTCAAAACAATTCGTCCCAACAACAAGGTGTACCACCAATGCACTACTAAGGTAACCTTCAAAGATACCAATAATGTGGATTATTCCTTCACTCAAAAATTCTAAGATATCAATAGTTGCTTGAACCCCATAGCTTGTTCAAGTAATATTTTATGTAACATATCCTCTAGAGAAATACTATGAAATATCAATCCAAGATTTCAGTATCTTATACCCAAGGAAAGAGGGTAAAAATCAAAAAAAATAGAAAAAGGATAAAAAAAATTACAAAATCAAAAAGCAAGAAAAATAGTAAAGAGAAATAAAATGTTCTTTGATTGAAAACCACATTTTGGCACTCCTAGAATAGGTACCATAGTGAAAACCTAGCAAATAGGTGCTATGTCTGATAAAACTTGCATCATTATCTATTGGTACTATCCAAAACATCCATCCATCCAATTTTTTACAATAAAACATGTATCCAACCATGGTTTTTTAGTGATTGAGGAAAGTCGTCTTGTCTCCAACTAGGGGAAACTTCCCTACGCTATTCATGGATAATATCTTTGAGCATCCTATCATGGTTAGAAAATACAAAAATAAAAAACATTAAAAAACAACAAAAATCAAAAACATCATAAAACAACAAAAATCAAAAAACATAAGAAAACACCCAAAATGAAACATCGTTGGATTATTCCTTCACTCAAATAGTCTAAGATATCAACATTTACTTGGGGCCTACAACTATTTCAAATGAATTTCTTGCAACATATCCTCTAGGAATAGGAGTAGAATATCAATCCAAGTATTTTTCATCCCAAAAATAGTTTATGCTTTGAGTCAAATGGTTGAACTATGTGGTCTTTGTGTGTACAATGTAGGAAAGGCTTAATAGCCCTCGAGATCCTAGGCCAGTCCCCTTAGATTTCTATCATGCTTTATTTCAACTTAGTCAAAAGTTCAAAATCCAAAAATATTCAAAGAAACACAAAATCCAAAAACATTCACAAAACAGAAAAGATCAAAAACATTCAAAAAACCAAGCAAACTATGAGCCTCTGTGTATATAATGTAGGTAGGGCTTATCTTTAATGACCACTGAGGCCCTAGGTTAGTCCCCTAAAAACAAGAAAAATAACATCATACAAAATTAGAAAAATCAAAAAGATTTATCTCGTCATCACAATCCACAATAAAATTTTCACCCATAATATAAACAAATTGTCACACTCACCCTTTGACGAAACAAACAAACAAAGCAAAGCAAACATCAAAAGCTAGAACCTCAAGCAAAAAATCACATAGATTTGATTACAAATAGATGCGAACAAATGCCAGAGTATTACCTACATATTGTTTGACAACATACCAACAACATCCTGAGATATTCCTTAATGTATACATTCCTACAATAGACATGATCAACATTGGATAATAGACCACCCCAAACAGATATGGAAAATGATATAACAACATTGTTTTATCTTTTTATAGTCTTATTTTTATGATTTATTTTATTGACTCATTCCCAAGATCTCTTGAGGATGTCCATAAGGATTTAGAGAAGAAGGAATGGGGGCAATTAAGCATCATTTTGATTTGTTGTTTGAAAGATATTTTGTAACATTACCATGGTGAATACTTGCTTTATTGAGTGTATGGGAGTTGTATTAAAACAGTTTGTGACAATCACATGTTAGGTGTTCTATACCTCTCTATGTGACTGATGTGAAATTTTTTTAACACAACCCAACCTTATACTTTAAACAAAGTTTCCGTACATCTGGAATGAGCAAAGATACTCTTTGTTTGAGATTCAAATTCAATGCAATGGATACAAAGTCACCTTGGTTATTAATACCCTGGTGTATCGTATCTGTTTTCTACATTAAACAAGATTGTTCAAACTATGAAGCCTCTAAAAGAAAAGTGAAAGCAATACTCATCACTACTAACAACATCAAAATTTCTATCCATCATCATAATATTTCTTCTAACTAACATCCACCCTGCATAGCAATATCATTAGTACCATATCCATGTTAGATTCACAATGTCATCAACACATATCATGATGATAATAAACCAATAAAAATATCATGTATCATCAATGGGGCATACATCCAACACATGGCATACATCATCGTACATCATCATCACATAAACATAATGAAGTTGAATCAAAGAAGGTATATCTCATATATATCATCATCAGAAAAGGGAGAACGTCATCATCAGTGAAACAAGTATGATAGGGTAAATACAAAATCATAACATATATACGAGGCCTCAATCGAGTGCCCAATGAATATATATACAAAACACATGTCTACAATATGTCTCGGAGCAATAAACAACATAAAGATCAAGTACAAAAAGTAAGACCTCGACGAAACCCTATGGACCACCAAAGGGATATGGTTGTCTCACAGACTGATCACCTACCCCATCGCCACCACTACCATCGCTCATAGCACTAGGCTCTCCAAACCATGGATGTCGAGCAGTCCTAGGAATAGTAGCATCATATAAATTCTAATAATAGGTGGACATATGTAGATACCAATCCGACTTTGCTCTAAAACTATCACGCTCAACCCTGACAGTATCTCTCTCTATTGTAAGCAACTGCACCTGAGCCTCTACAACATGTTGTCAACCGCTCTCACTATCTTGCTCAGCCCCCAAGATGTCTACTTGAGCCTCTAAAGACTATCGCCACACTATCTTTGTGTCTCTAGTAGTAGTCATCTGAGCTAACAGTATATCTCCATCCCTAGCTAGTGGAGGAAGGACTGTAACTTGTCTATACGCTCATCCTCACCACATTATGCCTCATCACATCAGGCCCTATCCAACTACTTTGTAAGAACCTCAATGCATTGTCACTCCCCATGTCAACCTGTAATACCTACTATACCCAAAGTGGGATCACCCCCAAGATCGATGAGTCTCAATGGCCTACATTGTGCCCACCACTCATCATAATCAAGAGAAGTACTTGGATCTGCTAAACCAACCTGCCAACCCCAACCAATAGGGGCAAGTGCTTTGAACTTAGTAATAGTAGTATCTATATTTTCCTGGAGACCCCATACACTGACCTCCCAAGTGGTCTAACCGAACCGAGCCTCATAAGAATCAAGAACATGCCCCTGTCTCTCTCTAAATTGATGACATACTCGGTCCAGTAAGTAACGCTCTATCACAAAATATGAATGGCCAATCAACCTTCAAGTCAGTCGACAATAAAAAAGATAATATGAATCCTCCGGCCAAGCCTCACAACCCATATAAGGTCTCCACACAAAACTTGGCATCTCATCGAAAATACAATGCCAATAAGGAAGATCCCTGGGTAAGGTGTAGTGCATAAAATCCCCATAATGAGAGGAGTATGGATCATCAGCAGAATGATCCTATATCTCATTCGGTCAAGCAACTGCAATGTGCTCCCATGCCCAAACATGCAAAAGAAAAACACCTACAAAAATAGATTTTCCACCCCGATACACAACCTTGTGCATATCTCTGTACAGGTGGGTGAGAAGACACGCACCCGAAGCATACCTCATCCCATGCTCAAGAATAATCTCAATACATACACCCCAACCCATAGGAAACTCCTGACCTCTCCTATCAAGAACAACTATTTCTCAAATCAAACCACATAGGACAAGCAAAATAAGATCTACACTACCAGAAAACCCAAATAGTTCAATCTATGACTGATGCACCTCCAAGTTTCTAACACCTATTACACATTGCAAGGCACGGATACCACATCAAACATGATATGTAACAAGATTTTCATGAATGGGAAGGTAGAGTATCCTCCACACATCCTCAAGGGTAACAGTCACTTCTCCTGTAGGCAAATGAAACAAGGACGTCTCAAAATGCCACCGCTCCACAAGTGCAGTCATCATTGATGTGTGATTCCTAATAAGAGGCATATAACAAATATAACGTAGTCCAACAACATCAAGAAAGTCTTGCTCCAACACACCGAAATGGGAAATTAGATTAAATAGGTGTCAAGGACATCTCTCCCTCAATTGTAGTGGTTTGAGGCCCACCTGCAATCATTTTCACCCACAAAGTTAGGGTTTCACTCTAAACACGTAAAGAAAACACAAAATGACACAAAAAATGATGACAAATGACATTTAGGATGACAAAAATAAAATTCTAATAGAGTTTAGGGAAAATGCAAGGATTCAAGAAAACTGTAAAAGAAAATGCAAGAGTTTAGAGAAAAAGCGAGCTTTATGAAGCAAGTGTGAGGCTTTTAGATGAAAGAGTTTATAGCAAGTGTGAGCTTCTTTGGCAAGGATGAGGAAACTGTCAAACAACAAACAAAAGTGTGGTTTCCAATCAACCACGGGATTTTAGAGCAAGTGCATGAATTAGAAGCGAGGTTTTAAGTCAAATGCAAGGTTTTAAGTCAAGGGTGAGGATTTTAAGGTCAAGTGTGATTTTTTGACCTAGCAAATGTGAGGAAAACAATGCAGATGCTCAAAAATCACCATAGCTTTTCTATTGACTCAAGAAACTTTGTACACACAATATGAGAAAGTAACAAGACAAAAGCAAAAAGTGAGAAGGTACATACCGGGCCACCGATGCCTATGGGCCGTCCAAACTCCCAAACTAGGTCTAAATGATGTGGGGCTCCCTCAAACCTCAACATTTCTCCTCGACAACTAATAGAATTAGAAATCTAGAGACAAGAATTAGCTATAGGTTCAAAACACAAATGAGCCAATTTGAAGTCTAATTTCCTATATTAACCCTCAAGAAACCCTAATTTCACCTAGGAAACCCTAATTTTTACTTAGGGAACCTTCCTACTTTCAAATTAGAAGCTCCTAGAAACATCGAAATGAGGATTGAGGGACCTATAGAACTAATTCTACACTCTCAACACATCAGAACTGAAACAAGACAATGCCATGAGCTTGACCTCGAAACTGACTTTTTTTGGCCAACCTCTTGAGGGGGCAGCATAGAGTCCTACCATCATTCCACTGAACGTCAGGGCATGGTGGGGCATAATTTTTTTTCAAAAAACTTGATCTTAAGAAAAATAGAATCCTTGAAACAAAGCAACCAATACTTTGTATCAAAGAGGGACAAAATGTAGACATGTAAAATTGACCTAACACCCATCACACACCCTAAACAACATCGAACAACATCCTCCAATGTCTCAAAATATCTTGTAATCATCCTGAATCAACTTAGAACATCTTAGAATCATCCCAAAACATTTCGAAACATCTTAGAATCATCCTGAAACATCTTGAATCATTTCAAAACATCTTGAAATCATCCAGAAACGTCTCAAAACATCTTGAAATCATCCTGCAACATCTCAAAATCATCCTAAAACATATTGAAACATCTCAAAATCATCCCACAACATCTCGGAATCATCCCGCAACATCTCACAACATCTTGAAATCATCCTGCACATCCCTAAACATCTCAAAATCATCCTAAAACATCTCGGAATCATCCCCCAACATCTCAAAATCATCTTGCAACGTCTTGAGACATCTCAGAAACACTGCACAACATCAAACAACATCCAAAACCTTGATTTCCTCTATTAATTGAATAATACAACATTATTTAATTAATTCACTTTTTCACCATTTTTGAAAAATTAAATAAATTTCATTTATTTAATGAAGTCTTGAAAACCCTAATTTTGTTATTAATTTAATAAAACAACATTTTTTGATTAATTCATGTTTCATCATTTCTACCAATTAAATAAATTAGATTTATTTAATTAAAAACCCTAATCTAGTCTTATTTCATCCTGATTGATTAAATAACACCAAATATTTAATTACGTCGCTTAAACACCTTATTCCTCTAAGTTAATTAAATTATTAAATTATAATAATTGCATTACGACACTTTCCCTCCAAAATTTGAATAATTAAATCAAAAATATTCAATTCATTTATCAAAAATCAAATCAAACTAATGTAATTTTGTTTGCAAAAGTAAAACTTGATTTGCACATTCAACTCCAAAAAGGAATTAATTAATTAAATCAATTAATTCATATTCCTCACCCACTTTCTGATTAAGAAATTATGATTGTTGACTGAGCAATCTAATTTTCTAACTAATCAATCTATTTCCTAAGTAAGCCATCTAAATCTTGATTGATCAATCAATTCCTAGCTAATCAATCTAAATCCTGAGTAGCCAATCTATTTCTCAATCACACAAATTGTGCAATCTACTTTGCACAATCTATTCATGTCTATTTCTTCTCAAAACCTTTTGATCGTTGGTCTTGAATCAACATTGTTTAATCCTGATCATTCATTCAAAATCTCATTTTCTATATAACAAACCTCTTTCCTCACAAAAAAGGATTGGAGAATCAACATACGTTATGTAACGAAGTACTGTCAAGATCACCATTGACAGAGCTTCAACCTTCCTTTGATCAACCAACATGCATCATTCATCAAAGCTTTTCACACGAACTATGGAGGGTTCGCGGTGATAAGAACAATCTAACATCAAGCAAATATACTCTAATACAAGATTGTAATAGTTTTTCTTATTGTTTGCATTCAATTCGATAATCATAGATTTCCTAAATGTGTTTTAAATAGCTTAGTTCCATTTCGTATGTGTAGGATTGGATCTTAGATTTGTGTGTTTGATCTTAGCTTAGATTCTCATTTCAAGCATGTTTAAATCTTGTTTGCATCTAATGGTTTTCCCTCTCACACACACTTCTCTAATTTGGTGAGTACAACCTATAAATAAGGTTTCGACAAAGGTTTTAGAGTATGTTATTGAAATGAAAATTATGGCCAAGATCTTGATAATGAGCACATTTAGGTAGTTAAGTATATAGTAGCATAATTAATATATAAATATAATACAAAATATAATTAATATATTATACATTTAATATAATAGTAATATAGATTAAATTATATATAATATAATTATATTTATTATTATATACAATAGTATATGTATTAAATTATTATTATATATTATATTTTATAATAAGAATTAATAAATATAAATATGAAATTATTATAGTTAATAATTAATATATTCTTATATATGATAGATTAAATTAATATATAAAAAAATATGATAGTTTAATTGATCTTTAGAGAGATTAGGAAAAAGAGATATAGAGGGGGAGACAATTCTATATAGAGAGAGGAATATAGACTAACACTTGCACCTAAAGGAGGTTTAAGGATTATGCCGATAGAAAACTATATGTATGTTAATATGTTAGAGAGTATATGTTTTTGCAAGGATGTGTTGTAAATTATAGTTGCATGTGGCTAGATTAAACAATTAATAATAAGTTCTAAATAATTGAATTAAATAAATTTATACAAATATAGATTTATTATTTAAAGAAATTAAGTATTATTTGATTATGAAATATTTTCATTCAAATTTAAAACATAAACCAATGCAAATGAAAAAATAAAGTTGTCATCAAGTTGATAAAAAATACTACAAATGGAAATAGAATGTTCCCATCCAGTTGTCAAATTATTATTTATCTGGCTTTTATGTGATAAGTGAGATTTTGGAGGCTTTTACCATTAAACAATAGTTGTTTTACCATTAAATGGAAATTGAAACTTATTTTCCAATGACTCAATAATGGTTTACAGGCGTGAGACATGTTTTAATCTCAAATCTCACACTACATGTAGCCTATCAATTAAGAAAGAGAGAGAAACTCAAAAGATAGAGAATGAGAGAAAGAGACAAATTTAGATAGATAGATATCGAGAGAGAGAGAGAGAGAGAGAGAGATGGACACAAAGATTCAAAGAGAGATAGAGCATGAGAGGGAAATATAAGAGATACAAAGGAAAAAAGAGAGAAAAGAGAAACTAACTATTGATTGGTTGTTTCATGTCAACAAATCCGAGGATGACATGTGTCCTTGGGGAGTTATGCTCAAGGTAGAATATCATTTGATCAAGGATACAATAATTCACCTTTAAGACCTCTTTAATGTAACCATTGCACACTTAAGGAGACAAACATATAGAGAGAGAAAGAGAAAGGAAGAGAAAAGGGAGAGAGGGATAGAGATAATATATAGATAGGTGGAGAGAATAAAATAGGAGAGCAAGAGAGAGGGAGAAAAATGAGACAAAGGGGGAGAAAGAGATGAAGATAGAAATAAAGCAATAAAAAGAGGGATAGGGAGAAAAAAAGAGAAGAGAGAGAAACAAAGATAGAATAGAGAGATAAATAGAAATAGAGAGATAAAGGGGGAGACAAAAAAAATATAGAGAAATAGGTAGAGATATAGAGGAATAAAGAGGGACATAGAAAGAGGTTTGATACAGAGGGAGATAGAGAAAAATAGATGAAGGAAAAGAGAAAGAGAGAAGAGGAGAGGGACATAGATAGAGATAGTCATATAAAGAGATAGGGAGATAAATATAAATAGAGGGAAGAAAATATATAGAGAGGGAGATAATTTAAAACATACAGATAGAGAGGGAGACAAAGAGATAGAGAGAGATAGAGAGATAGAGAGATAAAAATGAATACATATATATATAGGGAGGGTGATTGATATATCTCTCCCTATTGCTCTATATCTCTCTATATCTCCCACTATCTATGTCATTCCTTCTCCCCCTCTCTATCTATAGAGCTATCTCTCCCTCTCCCCCCCCTCTCTCTCTCATTCACTCTATCTCTCCTAATCTATATCTCTATCTCTACTTCTCTCTTTATCTCCATCTCACTCCTCTCTCTATCTCTTTATATCCATATCTTTTTCTACCTTAATACTATCTCTCTATCTCTTTCACTATCCCCTTCTATCTCTCTATATCACCCCCTTTCTATGTCTCTCCCTCTCCCTCTATATACATTGATCTATCTCTCCCTCTCTCCCCCATCTTCTTCTCTCTCTCCCACTCTCCTCTTCTTTCTCTCCCTCTTCTACCTATCTCTCCCCCTCTTCTCTCTCTTCCTCTCCCCCCTCTTCTCTATCTCTCCTCCTCTACCTATCTCTCTCCCTTTCTCTCCCTCCCTCTCTCTCAATATCCCCCCTCTCTCTATCTCTTCCCATCTCTTCCTATCCCCCTATCTATCTCTCTATCTCAACCTCCCTCTCCCTTTCTCTTCCCATATATCTCTATCTCTCTTTATCTTTCCATATATCTCTATCTCTCTTTCTCTTCTCATATATCTCTATCTCCCCCTACTTCTTTCTCCCTTTCTCTATCTCCCCCTATTTCTCTCTCCCTCTCTCCATCTCTATTTATGTATCTCTAATTCTCTCTATTTTTCTATCTCTTTTTCTTTCTCTGTCTCTCCTCCTCTATATCTCCTTATATCTCTATCTCTCTATCACTCTATCTCACCATCTATATCCCTCTATCTCTCCCTCTCCCTCTTCCTCTATATCTCTCTATCTCATCCTCTATATCTCTCTCTCAATATATATATTTATCTCTCCCTCTACCTAAATCTCTTTATCTACTTTTCTCCTTCTTCCTCTCTCCCTCTATCTTCATCTCTACCTCTATCTCCCTCTCTCCCCTTTTATCTTTCAACATGTTTCCCTCTCTCTATCTAATGTAGGGGCATCGCTCTCCATACAAATTTTGGTTTGAATTTCATTTCAGTTTGTTTAGTTTTTGGTTTTTTGTAGTGCTTTGGTGATTTGGTTATGTGGTTGTGTTAGGATGTAGCTTCATGTCATAGTGCATTTGATCTTCCTATCACAAGCAGAAGGTGTGGACTTCTTGTCACTTGAGTGACAAGAACTCATGGTAACAAGGGGATGGTTGATCAACTATCTTCCAAACTCGACAATAAACATTTCATTGGTTGTAAATGGTGGTTTGAATTTTATTACTAGGAGGTGTTGATTTGGTTGATTGTTTGGTGGTTAGTTCAATTGGTTTTGGAAGATGATTTGATGGTAGTCAATTGTGAAAAGATTGAACCCAAATTCTTGTTGAGGTGGTTCGATGTCATAGAATGGGCGACCTTTATATGGAAGTGGCAGATGCAAGAGGAAGTGAAACCATTATAGAGGGGAGTCGTTAAGGAGGCTGATTCATTGAAGGAGGGAAGGTGAATAGACTGCCATGGGTCAAAAAGTAAGGAGGAGGGTGATACATTAAAGGAGAGTCATCGAGGTAGTTATGCAGATGGCTCAGGTATGAAGAAGGGTTGAATCATTGAATAAGAAACCAGAGGGAATGTGGATAAGGCCAATAGAATAAGAAGTGTACAAGCCAAGGAAATAAAGAGGTCGATAAGGAATATAGGGCGATGGGAAAGAAGAGTTGAGTAATTGGTTCATGGTAAGGTGAATATATATGCATATGTGAAAAAAAAGGCATGAGGAGGAGTATATGGAAGCTCAATAAATACTGAGGAGCAAGGGTGATAAAGAAGGATGAGTAATGGTGCAAGAATGAATTAGATGTAGAAAGTGAAGGGAAGGAGTCCCAGAGGGATCAATCTATTTGTATATAATTTGAATTCTAAGGCTTAAATGAATATCGTGGTTTCAAAGGTCTATTTTTTGTCATTCATTTCTTGTTATATTTTCAGTGGTGGATTAATGGGATGTTCATGTGTAATGATTAAAATCATTGATACTATATTTAATTTCCTGTAGTAGTTTGAGTAACCGAGAGTTTGTGTCTTGAAAAAGAACCATCAAGTTGAATCTATGTTAAGTATATAAGTTGTGTAGGTTGAATGTTGGGTAGATTTGGTTGATACCTAAGGGTGCCTCCATCAATTGGTATCAAAGAGGAGAAGGTTTTGAGCTACGTTGAGTAGATTGCCGAAGTGAGGCAACTTAGCTAGGATTTGACGGTAGTGAAGAGAAACAAAAAGTGTATATGTTTCAAATTGATAGATGTCAAAGAATCTAAGTAGAAATGTAATTGCAGGTTACTTTTTTGTTGCAAATTGATGAGAATTTAAGGAAGGTGTGGAAAAAAAAAGATATAGGTGGAGAATTTATTGTATTTTTTATTGTTTTTCTTCAAAAAAAATTGAGTTGCAGATTGATAATAGATCTGGGCAATAAAAAAATTTATGAGATTTGGTAGTTTGATTAATGTAAATTCTTGAAGAGTTGTGTGTTTTACAGAGACTGGAAGGATTTGAAGTTAGGAAAAGAGTGGAAGATGCAAAAGAAAATTTGAACAAAGAGTCTTGAGAAAAGGGACAAGAAGAAAGAAAACAAGAAGAATACAAAATTTGAGAAAGAGTTAGTAGCATTGAGAAGAGATTTGGAAAGATATAAACAGTGGCTTGAGGAGCAAGACCAAGAATACTTTTGGGTATGGCCAATGATGAGAAAAGCGAAGTTCCTTGTAAAGGATATTGTGGAGAAGAGGAAAAGATAAGAGGAGGAGAGGGTTCCAAAGAGATTGGGATAGCAAGTAGTTTCCTATAGAGCAACATGGACCCAAAGAAGTCAAGGAAGTACTCATTGAAGAGAACATGGGGAAAGTTAAGAGGTGGAGCATAGAAGAAGTGCATGATAAAGAGAGTGTAATGTTGTCTTGAAGCATGTGTGTGCATGTATGAAGAGCTTTGAATGGAAGGTCAAGAATGAGACATTGGAGTGGGTGAGAGAAGGTTTAGGGAAAGCGCCCATAGAGAGAGATGATGGTGAGAAAGAGGAAACCAAATTGTGATCTCCTGTTTTATTGTCTAATGTTGTCTTGAAGCATGTGTGTGCATGTATGAAGAGCTTTGCAGGGAAGGTCAAGAATGAGACATTGGAGTGGGTGAGAGAAGGTTCAAAGAAAGCACCCATAGAGAGAGATGATGGTGAGAAAAGAGGAAACCAAATTGTAGTAACCGATATGCATGAACAAATTGCAATAGTACAGTAGGAAGAGGTACAATACAAGGAACTTAAATATGAAGAAGAGCATAGCATTATAGTGTTTTAAAATGATAATGTAGATGCTAGAGATGCTTTGGAAGATGTTGTAGATGAAGGTAAAGAATCCCCTGTAGGTGAAGTGTGGATAAACAAAGAGGAGAGAAAATTAGAGCAGCAAAGTAGTAAACTTGTGAATGAAAGTAATGATTTAGACCATGAAGAAAGAAACAATAATGAGGGTTTGCAAATACATCGAGAGAGAAGAGAGATGAGGTATTAAATAGACCATGGATATAGAGTACCTAGTTGGCAAAGAAAACCCATTGAAATGGGGCAGAAAATGAAGGTTCAAGGTGCAATGGGAAATAATGAAAAGAGAAAAGTTATGAAAGAATTCAAGAGAGCACCCGAAGGTTGGAAAAGAAAGCAGGTTGTTGCAGGGCAGCCATTAAATGACAATGAAGAAGTTGTTCTCAAAGATTATTGTACCAAGGAGAAAGGAAAAAGAGAGGAATGAGTTGAAGAACAAGTGGGCACAAGCAAGAAGGCTTAGTAAAGATGAATTGAGAATGAAGATAGAGAAAAGAGTGAGAAGGACTAGTGCAGCCAAGAAAGGATGACAGTCCAAGGATAAAGTATGGATGGTG
The DNA here is from genome assembly GCA_007258455.2 of Sequoia sempervirens. NCBI lineage: Eukaryota > Viridiplantae > Streptophyta > Pinopsida > Cupressales > Cupressaceae > Sequoia > Sequoia sempervirens. Next base: position 403,539,621 of record VDFB02047230.1, on the reverse strand, counting down.
AAACAAATAGTAGCCACTAATTTTGGTGATGAGAAGACAAAGGTTGTGAGTTGGAGTCATGAAGGAAAGTACCAGTCCCAAGAACACAGAGTCATAATAGAAGAAGAGAGGAAATGTAGAACAAGGGTGTGCAACAACAATTGAGGAGAAGAAGCGAAGTTCAAGCAAGGCGAAAGGTCAGGTATCTAATTTTTATGATGATGATTTTGAGGCCTTGAATGAAATTTATGCATATGATATAGAGATGTGGAGAATATTAGATGTGAAAGGTGGGAGAAGAAGTAAATGTCATAAAAGGAAAGAAATAAAATGCAGGAAGATTGAAAAGGATGAAAGGAGAAAAAATAATTTTAGAATGTCTATGAAAGAAGGATCAAAGAAGAGCATCCAAAGGCAAGAATGTGTAGCAAAGATGAGGATTCAAGAAGAGAATACAACTGAAGTATTGGAAAGAGATATTGGGACAATTGTAGAAGATCAAGAGCTTCTTGAGAAAGAGGACACAAGGAGAAAATTGCATGAGAATGTAGCAAAAAGGGGAACTGTATATATTGGAATAGCCAAGGTCCAAAGTGGAGAAGACAAACAAGAGAATGAAGAGGAAGATCTTGCAGAAAATAACATCAGAAAAGGAGCAGTAGTCAATGACAAAGAAGATGACTTATGGGAAAAGTATGCAGCAATTGAAGAGGAGTGGAATAGAAAACTTGGAAGCATACAAACCAATGGAGCAACATCAAATATGCAGATGGAAGTTACGGTTGAGGAGCAAAGCATTGTTGCGGATGTTGAGATAGATTTAGTTAAATATTTTATGAGATGGGGTGTAAATGATGAAGCTGATAATAAAATAATATTTCAGCTAATGAACTTGGATGATGTATGGTTGGAAAGGATGTTTGGTGATGTGGTAGGAATTGAGAATGTGATGATGTGTGCAAATGAGATAGGGGTTGTTTTGCAAATGTGTGGAATGAATAGATTGGAAGACATGGAATTCTTTATTTTCATTGTTGACAGTTGGATACAGGAAAATGCAAGAAGGAGGATGAATGGTGGAATTGTTTCCATGTGTGAAGATTTGAATGGTGGACCACAGTATTAGAGGATCATGGTAGTATTGTGGTAGTATTTTCATTAAAATGTTGGAAAAAGCGGAAGAAACACAAAGTTGATTGTGGAGTTACGATCTCATGTGTAAGAGCACATGTGAATCTTGTCCCTTGGGGAGTCTGATGCAGGGGCATCGTTCTCCATCCAAATTTTGGTTTGAATTTTCAATTTTTTTTTTCTGTAGTGCTTTGGTGGTTTGGTTGTGTGGTTGTGTTAGGATGTAGCTTCTTATCGCAATGCATTTTATCTTCCTATCGAAAGAAATAGGTGTGGACTTCCTATCACCCGAGTGATAGGAACTTGTGATAACAAGGGGATGGTTGATTAACTATCTTCCAAACCTGACAGTAAATGTTTCATTGGTTGTAAATGGTGGTTCAAATGTTATTACTAGGAGGTGTCAATTTGGTTGATTGCTTGGTGGTTAGTTCGATTGGTTTTGGAAGATGATTTGATGGCAGTCGATTGCGAAAAGATTGAACCCCAATTCTTGTTGAGGTGGGCCAATGTCATAGAAGGGGTGACCATTATATGGAAGTGGCAGATGCAAGAGGAAGTGAAACCGTTATAGAGGGGAGCTATTAAGGAGGATGATTCATTGAAGAAGGGAAGGCGAATAGACAACCATGGGTCAAAAAGTAAGGAGGAGGCCGATACATTAAAGGAGAGTCATCGAGCTAGTTATGGGGATGGATCAGGTATGAAGAAGGGTTGAATCATTGAATAAGTGGCTAGAAGGAATCCAGAGAAGGCCGACAACATAAGAAGTGTATAGGCCAAGGAAATAAAGAGGTTGATAAGGCATACAGGGTGATGAGAAAAAAGAGTTGAGTAGTCAGTTTGTGGTAAGGTGAATATATATGTGTATGTGTAAAAAAAAGGAACATGGAGGAGTATATGGAGGCTCAATAAAGACTAAGGAGCAGGGGTGTTGAAGAAGGACAAGTAATGGTGCAAGAATGAATTGGATGTAGAAATCGAAGGAACAAGTCCCAGAGGAATCAAATCTGTTTGTATATAATTTGAATTCTAAGGATTAAATAAATATTGTGATTTCAAAGGTCTATCTGTTTTCATTCATTTTTTGTTACATTTTTAGTGGTGGATTAATGGGATGTTCCTATGTAATTATTAAAAGCATTGATATCAAGTACTTAAGTTCCTATAGCAATTTGAGTAACTAAGAGTTTGTGTCTTGAAAAAGAACCATCAAGTTGAATCTATGTTAAGTATATAAGTTGTGTAGGTTGAATGTTGGGTAGATTTGGTTGATGCCTGAGGGTACCTCCATCACTATCCACCCATCTATCTCCCTCTCTACTCATCTCTATATATTCATCTCTTCCATATCTATCCTCTCTCTCCTTATCTCTCCCTCTCCTTTCCTTCTCTCCTCTCCATATCCATCTCCTCCTTCTACATCTCCATTTCCATCTCTATCTTCCTCTCTATCTCTATCTCCTTACCCTCTCTCTCTCACTCTTCCCACCTCTATCTCTCCCTCTTTCTATCCCTATCTCTCCCTCTCTCTATATTTCAAACATAACATGAGCCTATTGGTAATGGAGCCCGATTATCTTTCTGATTTAGAGTTTTTATTTCAATCATGTTTGGATCCCTGTAAGTGGATGGGTAGTTGGTTTGAAGTTATCACTTTTCCATTAAGACCCTTGTTGCAAAAACATCATTTACTAAATGGCCCACCAACTGACCTCATGTACTGCATAAATGTATGCAAAAAATTACACCAAAATTTATCCTAATTGACCTTCCATAGTTCTTTGGTGTACCCATTGCACACTAAGGTGCAATTGCTAGTTTATATTTTTATAAATAATATTAAAACTTACAAAGAAGATAGGTGAATTTAGCTTTAAGTTTAAATACAAAATATTTTATAATAGGCAATATTCTTGATTCATCATCATATCTTGTACTCAAAATATTGGTAGAATGACATTCTAAGTCATGTTACATTTTAAAAATGATCTTTTCAACTTTAGGAATCCAAGATTATGACGTTTTAGTTATGATAATCATTTAGTTTTATCAAGTTAAATAATGTAGATAAAAATAAACATGTGGAGATAAAAGAAAATAAATTTATGAAATACAAGATTCATGTGAAGAAAATCAAGGAAGAATTCCCTCAAAACATTGAATTTAAATAATGTGAAAATGTATATCTATTGACACAATGCAAACATAATAACATTGCATTTATAATATCTCTCATCCCCTACGTCTAGTCATATTGTCTCAATACCTCTTCCAAATTTTAATGTCAAATTCATATATCATAATATTATATGTATTATTCATACAATATCTCCTAAATATAGGGCTTGATGCATAATCTATTACATTTGGATCATGGTTAAAACCTTTCACCATACAAGGTGTCCAATATTTAATTATAATCTATTATTTAATAATCACTCAAAAATATATATAGCCAAATGCCATGTTTATATATGGTTAAACCTTTTATTAAAATAGAAGTTTACTTAAAGTTGTTGTGACTACATTGTTATGCCCTACATACACACCCCATTTCCTTTAGGCTAAAATGGAGGCCCCCTTTTTTTTCTTTTTCTTTGTTGTTGCTTCACTTTCTACCTTGGTCTTTCTTTTTGTTTGGTTCATGGGGATTTTTCTTCCCTGAGTTGTCTTGATTCTTTCTTTGTCAAGTTTCAAAACTCTATAATAATTTCAAACTTTTTCTCAAAAGTCTCATTTCCTCCTAGATCTTTGGTCCCATTTTTTTTCTTTGTTAGGTTTCAAAATCTAGAAGGATTTCAAACTTTTCCCAAAAATTTAAGTTCCTCCTAAATCTTCAGTCTTGTCTTGTATTTTCTTCTTTTTCAAGTTTCAAAACTCTGGAAGGATTTCAGACTTTTCCCAAAAGTTTAAGTTCCTTCGAATCTCTAGTCATGACTTGTCTTTTCTTCTTTATCAGGTTTCGAAACTCTAAAAGGATTTCAACCTTTTCCCAAAATCTTAAGTTCATCCCAGATCTTTGGTCCTAACTTTTCCTTTCTTTCTTGTTGGGTTTTTGAACTCTAGAAGGATTTCAAAATTTTCCCAGAAGTTTGAGTTCCTCCTAAATCTTTGGCCCCAACTTGTCCTTTCTTCTTTGTTAGGTTTCAAAATTTTGGAAAGATTTCAAACTTTCCCAAAAGTTCAAGTTCCTCCTAGATCTCTAATCTCAACTTATCTTTTCTTTGTTGAGTGTTGAGACTTAAATCAACTTTGCACTTTAATTTTTCATCTCAAGGTGGGTCAAAATTCATTTTGTTTTTCTTCCTTCGCCCTTGGTTTTTTTTCTCCTTTATTGGATCTGATTAGAGTTTGGAGTTCCAAAACAATTTGGGACCTTTCTAGTTTTGTTCTAAGATTTATTTTCTCCCCATGGTTTCACTCCACCTAGTGCATTAATGGTAGATTCTTCACCCACATGTAAGAATTCTTTTATGCATCCCTAAGTCATTAATCAATTTATTTTGTTAATCTAATAATCAACTATCTTGGTAAATTACTCGTGTGACATCCAAAACTGATCAGATTTTTCCTTTGGAGCAAAAATTCATTTCCTTCTCACTTGGATCACAGTTCGTGACCTTCCTTTATCATGCTCCAAGTTGGTGGTCTCATTCCTTTTTTTCCCTCTTTTCCCTTTGTTATTGGCATGTTGTGTGTTTTTTAGTTTCTTTATTGTTTTTCATTGTTTTTTTGGTTTTTTTAGGCTTTGATTGCTCTTGTTTTCTTTAGATTATGCCCTATTATTTGTTTTTTCCTTAGGTGGTAATTTTTTGTGGTGTCCACAATTTCTCAGACCCTAGATTTTTTTTCACTTTGGCCCTCATCCCTTTATATCAACAAGATTTTGAGGTTTTGAACTAATTTTGGATTAGGGAAAATTAAATTATTATTTGGGATTTTGAATCCCAATCAGCCCTTTGGAATGCAAAAAAAAATCTCAAATTCACTTTTAGTTTTTCTTTCTGATATATATTTGTAAACTTCTTTTCTTTTAAGAGATCTAGTTAGAATTTTTGTTCCCAATCATTCTATCAACCACATATCCCTTTGGGTTCTCTATCCCTAACAAGACATATTTGAAAAATGTCTAAAGTCCTTCATTCATTTCAAAATTTGATATTCACTCCTAAGGGTCCAAGTGGGACTTTTAGTCTCAATTAGACCTTTCCTAAAAGATACCCCACCACAAAATTTCTAATATCCACTTGAGATTTCCAATCTGATGGCCAATTTTGATCCTAATCCTCAACAAAACAACATATAACACACTAAAAATATCCCCATAGGATTTTTAATCCTATCTAAACATTCACTCAAAGGGTCTAAACAACCTTTATCTACCCATATTTCCACTTCCTGTCTCATAGTAGTTTGTGTCCTAATGGGGTTTCAAACCTGGATTAGACATCTTAAATAAAGATCCTTGGTCCATTTTGGACCTAACTCCTACTAGTCTTAAAAGGCAAGAAAATTCATAAGTTCCTTGAGTTGTAGAGCCTGCTAGGACCATTAGCCCCAATTTTCTTATGGCTAGAATCTTGATCCAATTTTGACCCAAACCCTCTCTAAATAGTAGATTTCTAATGAAAGGGTGGAAATTTGTCAAAATGTAGTTACCAAGTGTGCTTAAAGGTGTTTATATTTCTTGTAAGTATTATAAAATTTGGATGTTAGCAAAGATTCAATTGGAGAGGAAGCTTCCTAGGAAGAGAGTGGAGAGAGAATAAAAAATTGAAATCTAATAAAATCCCTATCACCATCAAGTATAAGTTTCAAGGAGTCCCAAGTGTGTCAAGATTCACTTCTAAAGTGATTAAGATCATATATATAGAACTAGGGCACATCAACATGGAGGTTTTCAAAGAAAAAATATTTTCCCAAGATACCTCCCCTAGGGCTCAAAATATTCCTAATTCAAGGTTAGCACATGTAGCCTCCTTTCCAACAGCATTGCATTCCTAGAACTTTCATTAGTTATGACTCAAACTATAACCCCTTGGATAGGAAGTGTAATGATTCTTATGGAACCAAGATAATAGACTTATGTGTACCAATGACCATGGAAACATTTGACTTACTTCCCTACACTCAATTGAAAATGGTAACTAAAGCAGGAGCAGTTGGGGTATATAGGAGCGATATAAATGGGAATTTTAGACACCTCAATAAAATATGACTCAAGGAGAGGAAATTTGTTGCCAAGATCCCACAAAAGCTCAAAAGGTCATATTTCTATGATATGAGACATAATCACCCTATTAAGAGGAGATTTTAGCAAAGAAGAATCAAGAACATATGATGCATGGATGTTTCATTTTATTCATGTCATATTGAAATGAGAAGTCTTCATGTCTTGGGGAAAATTGTGTCAAATGTAATTCATTCTTAGTTGACCATAGTGAGGGATACTAAACAATTCTTCATGTCTTCTTATGTCCAGTATATCTAGTAGCTAGGGTTGGAAATTTCCTCAGATTAACAACTAATGGAATCAAAGGAGAAGCTCCAAAGCAAAGAGAAATATGGTATATTACCCCCAATTGGAGCTAAAAAATCAAAGGAAATTTTAAAAGGGCCAATGATGCTTTCTTGTACCCAGTTATTAATCAACACGCTGGAGAACTGATTAAAGAACGGAGGCAATGGTTCATCATGTTTCCAAAATCTACATACATCAAGATATATGATTTTGATAAATAAATTTATTTGCTACCCAAGTGTTGCAATGAAAAGTTGATATTGATTGAGTTTGGTAGGCATGTTATGGAAGTAAACCTCAATTTTTCTAGTAAACACAAGGCTAGGTTAAAATATCCTTTTCAGTTTGGATTTTATGGATGTCCTTCCATGATAGATGCTAATATTGCATTGGAAGAACTAAGGCATTGAATCTAAAGCCCTATGTGCCTAGAGATAATTTTGATCCAAAAGGAAAATAGAAGGCTTGTGGTCCTTCCATGTTCTCATTTCACAAGCCAAAAATTGAATATTTTTGGGTTGACGTCCAAAATGACTTTGAGTTCACAAATAGAAGTTATGATAGGTTAACAGTATTTTAAATGAAAGAATTTGGGATAAGGTATGGTATTCCAGAAGGATTCTTAAATGATGGACAAACCTTATATACCTAATGTATGACATAAATAAGGTTGAAAGTAAAATATTAGATCTAATAGATTGGTTGGAAAAGGAAGGCCCTTCTATTGATTATGTATTTGAGAAAATCTTGGATTGAAGCAATGTATGGGTTAATTTGAGGATTAAAATATTTGGGGGTAAAGAAGCCCAGCCAAAAAGGAAGAAAAAATCAACTACAAAGGATTCCTCTTCATCAATTCCAATAGGATACAAGAGGAAAAAGAGGAAAGAAAAGAGACAAACTCAAGAAGTCTCTAGCATTGAGAAAATTATGGAGAAGGTAGCACAAGCCTTCAATACAACCTCACTAAATTATAAGGATGCGGAAGCAGGGGTAGTATCAGGAGTAGGTGTAATTCTTATTGCACAAGTTCTCCCCATAGAGGATGCCACAAGGAAAGTGATAGAAAATGGAACCAAGGTAGAGCTACCAATCATTGAGGTGGTAAATTTAACAAGAATTCCTTCTCCCACACCTTCATAACATGAACAACAGTAAACACCCTTGCAACAAGGTGGGGAGAGGAGCCAAAGAATTGATCAGGTGGATATAAGACATTATTCATTTAAGGATACTCCTATCAATTGAATACAAACATATGAAGATGATCTTATAGATGCTTAGTGGAATGTGTAAAAGGAACAAGATCCCAAGGATCAAAATATCCATAATAAGTAAAAAAAATATAGACTCCAAGAGAGAAAGAAGAAGAAGAGTGTATTTTAACTTTTGAGGAGAAACAAGAGCTAATCAAAAATTTAGAAAGACAAGAAAAGAAAGATAAATATTCCTCATTGGTAACAAGAGATAAAGAAAAAAAGGAACAATTTGGTGGAATTCAAGATATAGGGTAGTCAAGTGACCAATAGGTGGGTGATCCCACAATAATGGGTTACACTTTTTGGCCAAACTTGACATTAAAATCAACATTTTTCACCAGATGTTCACTTTCTTACACCTATAGTAGCTAAACCATTAAGAATTTGAAGATAAAGAATACTAGTGATTTTTGAGATTTTGTGTGTAGATTGTAATTATATTTAATAAATAAATAAATTGTGAATCCTTTTATGTAATTTTTAATAACTTATTTTTTCTACAAAACAACATTTTTAAAAAGTGATGTTTACTTTGGCCCACATAACTTTTTTTATAGAAAGGATACAATTATAATTTTTGTAATATAGATTTGTCACCCCAATATCTAGTGCATGGATATTTTTTCATAATTTTTTATTGCATTTTTTTTAAATTAATTTTCCAAGTCAAAGTAATTATAATTTGGACAGAGTTGTACTTCGTCCCACATAACTTTTTTTGTATGCATTTGAATTAACTTATTCTTTTTTTGTTGGAATAAGGACAGCAATACCTAGTGCACATGTATTTTTTAGAATTTTTTTCTCTATTTTCCTATTTTTTGTATGTGTGAAACAAAGACCTTGATGTTCATTGAAAATGCTACATTCACAAGAAATAAAAAATAAATATAATAATCAAATTAAATATATTTAAAATTATACTTTTTTGGGAAGCTTATAATAAGGGCTACATACTTGAAAAACATAAATTTTGAATTAATTCATTTGATCCCCCAAAAGGTAAATCAAAAGTGTTTTTTTATCAGCATTTTAATAGGTGTAGAAGAGACTCCATTATAGGTATCATTTAAAACTAACGAGGTTTTATCTAAGGGGGGTTTGATCAAACCCTCTTTAATTAAAATCCTTTAAATGGAACCTTTAAAGGCTTAAATCATTATATTTTCCAAAAATATGTGATTTCAGGCAAAAATCAGGATGTCCCAGAAAATTAAATTTGGAGAAGAGAAACAAGTGATACTTCAACCTCTTGTTTGGCATGATATGGTGGTAGAGGTGGAGAAGACCAATCCAAAGAAAAATCCAAGGACTCTCCATAAAACCAATAAAAATTAGTTAGAGTAAATGATAGAATAAATTGCTACTCTCATTGTAGATAAAGATGACAGAGAACTACCAGAGATGGATCATCACTTATCTGCAATTAACCTTAGGAAACAAAAAATAAGAGAACAAATAACATATTTGGATCTAGTTTTTGATTCATTCAAGGTTGTAATAACCAAAGATAAATAGAAAAAAAATGAACTCAAGACACAAATAGAATAGATGAAGGCATTCTTAAAAGGACCAGTCTCTCTTGTGGTTGAGCAAGCTACAAAATTTGAGGCTCCCATATTGATGACTTGCAAGGAAGTGGATTTCTTAAATGAGATGAAGAGAAAGTCTCAAATCTTGGATAATTGGATTGATAAATTCATAAAATAAATGGAATAATTGTCGGTTTGTGGATACCAACAATATGAAAAGGTGTATAATTTAGAGGATGAGTTACAAAAATATACTGATTACCTGAGGGATAAAGATGAGAAATATAGGCAAGACCTAAAACACCTTAGGGAGTTGAATAAACTGGGATTAGAAGAGTTTAAGGAAAACATCTTGATGATAAGGATATTTTTTTTCTGAAAAAATTATTAATATAATATCTTTCAAAATGGAGCTAAGAGTTGAGCACCAATTGAATTTGTTGGAATTTCATAAATAATTGTATGAAAATTATTCAAATTTTAATTTTTTTGTGATCAACATCATTATTCTAGATATTCTATTACAAGATAAGCATATACTAGATAGCCTACATGATATTAAGATCACTTGGGATAAGAAGATAGAAGAATAAATAAACTTGGTACAACAAGCAGAAGAGAGTATCTTGGACAAGTTAAAGAATATCAAGGCAGATCTTAGATGGGTCAAGGTTGATGTTCTAAAATTAGAAAGGTATCTAATGGGAACATAAAATACTTTTTAAAATACTAAGTTAAGACTGGAATGGGTCAATGGACTAGATGCAAAGTTGATCGGGTAGGTGCTAGCTAATTTTAAGGAATATAAGCAGTTATAGGCTCAAAAATAAATAAGTGGTTCCAAATAAAGAATTTTCCACCATATTATTCTTTATTCATCAAAAAAAGGAGGAATTATGTTGAAACTAAAGAAAACTAGAGATAATTTTTTTACATGTTAATTGTAGCTCATTTTAGAAAATATCTTGATTTATCTAGTCTTGCATGCTAGGAATGCTAGGAGTTTTGCATGTTTTGGATGGAACTATATCTTTTCCTTCCTATATATTACAGTTATTCTCTCATTCCAATGGTTTGAAAGTTGGAGAATTAGACTAGAGCTCCAATAGCATATATTTTTTCATAAATCATTTGTTTCATTACATTTTCCTAGTTAGGTATTTTCTTAGAAGCTAATCTCATAAGGGACAAATCTATGTACCAGTGGATTTTTTTTGGATCGTAAAATACTTTTTATTCAAGAGAATGATAAGATTCGATCTAGTTATGCCAATTCAATATTTCTTCCTACATGTGCAAATGGTATTCTTCTTATTAATCTAATTTATTGCTTTTTGAGAGATGAATGGTGTTTTTATAAAAAAAAAGAATCATTGAAATTTCATTTTGATCTCCAAATGAATATGGTTGTTAAAATAAATAAATATTGTCTTGAACTTTGAGTAACACCTCAAAATCTAGCATTGTAGATGGATTAGATTGTGTATCACAAATTTAATTATTTGTACTTTTATCAAAAATCTCTCTAATAATAGGTAAATTGGTTTGATTAGGATTAATATCTTTGTGTTTTCTTGCATTCCCTGATCTATTTTTAGACTTTCTTAAATCCCTCTTAAGGTAGGATTAGATTTATTCTAGGAATAAACACTTTCGCACAATTTGAATTAAAAAATAGAAGGCACCTTGAACGTGCTACAACCATATTGACCGCTCAGCTAGACAACAATTTTGTGACCCATTTCCCAAGACCTTGGAAGGTGATTGATTTTACAGTAATTAACCTTTTTTAGGAGAGGTAAGGTGACTTATACCATGCATGTGTTAATTTTGCTAGCAACACACATAAAAATAAGTCTAGGCCCCTAATGAACATTATGCTCTAACACTTCTCTTTAATGTTTATACAGTTACATGCTATTAACTTATTTTTAAAAGAAAAGAGGAATATCATTATTGACACTAGACTTCTTGAATAGCACATCGCATGGATAAATATATAAGCTAATATAAATATAATACACTCTGAACTACAATATAATCCCCTTATAATAATTTATATAGCATATTTTTCTATATTATGAATAATAGGTCTTATTAAATTTCCTTTTGGATCCCTCATTAAAGAGCCTTTTTAAAACATAATGCTCCTAGATTCTTGTTATAATAACACTTCATAACATAGAATATTTTTTTAAATAAATACATTGATACAATTCTCATAGGGAAAAATCCTTTTATAATGGAAAAATGAATATATAAGAAGAGATAGGATAATTTAATGCATCTAGGTCTTATAAAATGTATACATTTCCTTACAAGTAATTTACATACAAATTTAGCCATTAGGAAGGGTCATTGATATGTATTGTCCTCCTCAATGGAAGTTATTTGAGGCCTATTTTCTTTTTAAATTTATAAAATTTGACACAGCAATAAGGTCTTATATAAATATATATTTTTCTTGGTCATCAATTTAGAAAAAGTGAAGAGTAATTTCACCAATGAGTACATTATCTCTAATGAAGTGTGTTTGAATTTCAATGTGCTTTTTTCTTTTGTGTTAAATAATATTCTTGACAAGAGGAATGCAACTTTATTTACCACATTTGAAAGTGGTACTCTCACCATTCATGGTATATTGAATTGGTTAAAGTGTGAAATTATTTTTTTTGCTGCTAGATTATTGTGATCATGAGCTTTGTGCTATTATCAATCCACTATGCTCAAAATTTGAACCTTCATATTGAAGTTTTATTGAAATTCAAGTTATTTATTTCATGTTCCAAACCCTTGCTATTTTGGTGTGCTCAAAGGATTTATGCCCCTAATTAGTTGTTACATTCACAAGTTTGGACTATTTACATTAATTTAATGTGTTAATATTGTAGATGAGGTCCCCTATTTTTGACCTCAACTCGCTTGTCCTAGAATAAAATTTCTAAATTAAAAAGAAAAAATAAGTGGTATTATCATTAATCTAGGAATATTATGCTCATCGAATAATATTTGAAGTCACATTGATTCATAAATGCTTCTTCCATTATACTTTTGCACTCAATCTTTATGGATGAAAGTGCATTAGTAAACCTATTTTTACTACTCCATGTGATAATAGTTGTCTCATATTTAAATACATTTAAGAAGTGTATTTCATATTAATAAAATGACCAATATAATCAACATCACAATAGACAAATAAAGTAGCATTTTTATAACTCATAGTCACAATAATATACTAAAGATCCAAGCCCCCATCTCATTGGAATAGCATAAGACTAAAATAAGTAAGCCTCATTCTCATAATCATTTCAATACATAGGAAGAACTAGTGCCCTATTCATTGTCTTACCAATATATTAGAATAACCCCTCCCAGGCATATGCCTACTAATACATTTGAATATTACCTTATACCATATAATACATAACATAAATATGGAAAACTATAACCATGCTCAAGACATTACTTGCTATACTATGTCATTGGATAAACCTAAATATTAAGATTTAAGTTAGCTATTAGCATTCAAAACTTCTTTTAAAAATTATTTAAAAATATACTTTTAATTAGTGGAAAAGTGAAAGAGCCACATAGATGACACTTGACTATGAAGGAGATAGAGAGGGAAAAAATAGAATAAAATAAAAAGATAAAACATATAAAATACTATTGCTCTCTATTTAAATTAAGGAAAATTTTATTACAAAATTTTTAATGGTTATAGTTATGGTGATGTTAAATAAATGCATATGGCCAAATTAATCAGATGATCTTGTTTCTTTCTATTTATGTGTATGGCTTAATTTTATGACTCAATGGTTATGATGCATTTCATGTGTTGTGAATTTATGATCTTTTATCCTAGAAATTTTATTATTTGGTAAATGTAATATTATCATGATGAGAAATGGAAATATACAATAGAGATGTTTAGCTAGAAAATTTCATATGTGAATGTAAATTATATTTTAATATTTTATTGCTTCTACTATGAATCCCATTATGATGAAATAATATTTGAAATTGAGATCACATAGTAACCTTGTTGTGAATAACTAGTTGAGCCTAATCTAGTCTATTTAGAGAGACTAAGGTCTTATGTGATGTGTAATTCACCTTGTGATGTGAAAATTATTGCTCATAATGTGAAATTTATCTCTTATTATTATAAAGTGTAATGTGTTGTCATGAGATATTTATGTATTTTGGATGCCTAGGTGAGTCAAGGTGAAATAATATGTTATCCTAGGTGTCAAAATTGAATTTCATAATTTTTCCAATATTTAATGAGGAGTTAAGGTGTTATTTACATCTCATTTCATGTTTCCTAAGGTCCTAGATCATATGACTAGGGGTTAGGGCCATTTTGTGTTGAAAATAGGCTTTTTCATTGATGTCAACCCAATATGGGTTGTCATTGATGTCTAATGTGATGTTGAAGTATGAACATTCTCTAGAGATAGTTGTTATGATGTGGAGTAAGTCTACAAAGCTGCATAAGGAAGAATAATGTTCATTATGGTAACTAAGTGTGATGTGGAGGATAATTCTCATTCTATGATATGTTCATAATGTTTTTACATTGATATCATCTCAATTTGATGTATCGCATATAAAGATATGTTGTAGAAGTTTTTCTAAGGCACTCACAAGGAAGACTCTAAGGTAGATTCATGGTATGTTGATCTACATTCTTCTACGGAGCAAGATTTATTCTTGTGGTTTTTAAGAAAAGATGATTGAGTTATGAAGGAGCTAAATCCAATAAATCAAGTCATCACACATTCTACGGTGAGATTTACAAGTAACAGTGTTTTGGTTTGTACCTTGATAGAGGAATGTAATGATGAAAGCCTGGTGGAATGCTCTACATTCTTTTAGAAGTGAAGGGATGACCTTACAATTTTGTAAATATGTTTAGTAATGATAAAAGCATGCTACTTGGTAGCCTCAAATGTTTTTATGGTCTACAAGATTAGTTTTCAAATGACAGTTTGCTACAGTATGTGTCGAATTATTTTGTTTTTGTATATTCTTTGGGTTTCTCCTCTTGCTCCAGCATATGATGATCAATTTCTTTAGAAGGTTGAAGAGATATTGTACATAAAAAAAATCTTACCTCTTGGTTTAAAGGTGAATAATTGGCAGTTTTGGTAATGGTATTATTATTTGGGTTGATAGACTTGTCTTCGTCATCAGTGGTTGATCCTAATTAGCTAATTCTATTTGGGATAATGTGTTATGACATGTTTGGATCATGTAATACCATGTGATAATTCATATGTATCTATCTTGCAAATATTATACAAAATTGGAGTTGAATAGTGAGATATCAAGTGTTTTGTCTAAATATCATCTTGAAATCGACCTAATAAAGGTTTTGTATTGTTGCAGAGGATATATATAGAATATTGAACAATAATAAAATGGGTTATTTATAACCTAGATCATAGAACACCTATATTCTCTAATTGCCGCTCAATAATGTCCTAGGAACCCAAATTGGATTGACTATCAACCCCAAAGGGTGAGTCAATTCTCAACAAGGAATACCTAGGAGGGGGCTATGTAAGCTTCACGGGGTTCACCACCAAGCAAAATCTTGGAAAATACAACTTAACATTCAACTTATAAAACCTAATAGTGTAAGCTAAATGATGGATGCAAATGATGAAATTGAGCAACAAAAAGTTAGGATGTGTATACCTAGGAAGTTTGGAAATGTGATGAGGATTTTGAAAATGCAAAAATGTTGTCAAAATATATTATGGAGGACTAAGATGCCCTTACAGTTGTCTTAGTCCCACTTTTATTTTTCAGGGTAGATGTTGAATCTTCATATGTCGAAACAGGATTCGAAAGAATCTCTACAAAATACCTTCAAGAGGACTAAGACGTGCTAGGTGGCAACTTAGTCTCATCTGGAATTTTTTAAATCTTTCAATGTGGTCTTGAGGCTCAAGGTCTGCACTTCCTTCTTCTTGGATCTTAGGTCTTGAAACTTCCAGATCTATCCTATAGGTGATTTTCCATGAAGATGACAAATTTACAATGCAACTTTTCAACTTTCAACTTTCAACTTTTCACTTCAAATGATCTTCAAGTCTTCAACCTAAATCTGCAAACACAAACATGCAAGAGAGGAAAAACTTGTTGTTTTTTAGTAAATAGGGGTTTTCCTTGGTCAAACCCCTTGTTGGTAATTAAACCTTGAAATGAAATGAAATGGAAGGAAATGATGAATGAACAAAGTGCTATGTTGCAACTCATCAAACCCTCGTTATGAAAGCTACAAACTTATATGAAATGGCTAGCTTGAATGTAGATCTTGAATCAAAGGAGCACTTGATAGATCTTGACTTGAATTGCTTACTTGAATCAAAACCCTACATCACAAATGTTAGCTAAAAAACACACATGATGCAAGAAGATCTTTGATATGATGCTTGAATCTTGATTATGGCTCCAAATGCTTGATGAATTGCTCTTGAATGCTCTTGATCCATAAACTTGCCTTAGGAATGAATGCTTGAATGCTTGTTAGGATAAAATGATTGAAAGAACCTTGTATTTATACTTATCTATGCTTAATATTTCAAAATTACACCACAACAAACCGACATATGAATTCATTAATCAAATGAGGCTAAATTACACCAAGATTTGAAATTAAATCCTAAAAATAACCTAAGGGGGACTAAGACGCCATAGTCCCGAGGCATGAAACTCGGGGAACAAACTCCAAAAAGGGGCCCATTTAAGGTTCCTTTAAAAAGAGGGTCCCAATACCTTTGGAGGAAAAAGATGCCCTAGGTGGCGTCTTAGTCCTAGTCCAAAAATTAGGGACATAGCTAGAATCATTAAATTATCATTTATCCTTTGATTTTTTTTAGGATTAGCCATAAAAAGATACAATTTATTAGGCTTGTGGATGCAAAATAGGACCAATTAAGACATAAACAAGGATAAATAAAGCAAGGCAGGCCTGAACAAGTGTGAAAATGCTAGGGTATGCATTTTCCTACACTACAGAGATAAAATTCATTTGTGAAAGTTATGATTGATAGTGTTGTGTGGCAGAGTATAATGTAAAAGATGAAGTGTCCAAAATTAATGTGAAGGTCTAATTGGGTGAAATAGTGACTGCAACATCGACATGTGTTGGATGCTTCTTCAAAGCAGTTCATAATCACTTTTCTCATTCTAATTTTCATGTATCCTACTTTGAGACAGTGAAACTCATCAGGTCTTTTGTATCTTTCTCTAACATTGTATACCTTAGTTTGCAAGTCCATAGGCAATGAGTCTTAAACATTATAATTCTTGTTAGCATGAGCTTCATATATTGTGATTTAATCCTCACCTTAGTTTTTCCCTCATTGATTTTTCCATGTAAAAATCCCAATGTCTTTATGTGATACATGTGTTCTCTTCTATTCTTTTTAGTTAGTGTGTTGTGTTGTTAATTTACAAATGAGAATGGTTAAGTTTTATTATATGTTGATTCAACCTCCCCCCTCTTAGAACATCTTTTTTTTCAACAATTGGTATTAGATACAAGTGCCTTGAGAAGCTTAATAGCTAGGGTTGATCCTGCTCTTGAACACATGGGGTCTATTGTAAAAATCAATGATATGTTTTTCTCAAAACTGGATCTTGAATCAATGGAACCTTAAGGTTGAGACATCAATTTGAAAGATTATGAAGTAGATTTTTAAGGATAACTCTAGTATTCTCTTGAAAAATATAGATGATTTAAGATTACAAAATATCAAATATGAGTGCATGCTAGAAAAGTCAAAAGAGACAATTGACAAGTTGAAGGAAAAAGCTAAAGAATCAAAGGAAGAAATTGGAAAATTGAAAGCCCAAAATAGAAGGTGGAAATGAATGTGAAATGAAATCCAAAGAAGCTGAAGATTTGATTTCAAATTTAAAAACAAAATTTGAAGAAGGTGAGAGGGTTGAGGATTGGTTGAATACCTAGCTCAATAACAAAAGTGTGGAATTCTCAAAGCTTGAGGAAGAGATTGTATTCCAAAGAAAGAAACTTGAAAATGCTAAAGAAAAAATTTACATAGGTCTAAAACTAAGAGGAGGTTTTGAAATTCATGATGAGTTAATTAACTCTCAAAAACCCTCTAAATAGAAATCTGGACTTGGTTTTGAAAAAAGGAAAAGTTCCATGGTCAATGCATTTGCAAATTTGTATATGATAAATTCAAAGCAGAAGGACCGTCTAAAAAAAGGGAGGAGAATGCATGCACTAAAAATACTAAGGAAAAATCCTTCAGAGAGGCAAAGAAAAATCATAACAGTAGAAAGGAAGAAGGATCCATTCCTATTTGGATCAAAAAGAATAATTTTAGAAAACCCGGCCCTAAACAAACTTCTCATATTAGGTTCAATGGTAAATACTATACATGTAATAAGTTTGGTCATAAGGAAGTTGAGTGTAGAAGCAATGTGAGTTAGAACTCTTTCAATCCTTCAAGGTATAATACTATGAACACTCAATTATTTCATGGTCAGTGCTATACTTGCAACAAATTTGGCCACAAGGCTAATGAATGTAGGAGTACAATGATAAGGAATAATGGTATGACTTCTCAATCTTTCTATGGTTATTGCTACACATGCAAAAAAAATTGTCATAGGGTTGTTGATTGTAGATCTAATGTCAAAAGAATCAATTTTGCTTTGTAATCTAGTATCGCATGCTACAATTACAATAAACCAAGACACATTGCTAGATTCTGCAAGGGAAAGAGTGTAAGATCTTCTACTCATCAAAAACAAGTTTTTCATTAGTCAGAAAAAGAAGGAGATGAAAAAAGTTTGGTAGAAGAAGGAAGAAATTGAAATGAAGAATGAATATGACCTCAGCATGGTGCAAATGAGTCCTATGGTAACTAAGGAGAAAGAGTATTGATTCAGGGAGTTACAATTGCAGATCCTGTCAAACCCAGGTGAAATTTATGAGATTTTGAAATTTTTAGAATAATGGTAAATAGTGATATGGATTTGGTTGTTCATTATTCTATAGTAAATACACCTATAGAATATTGTTGAAGGATCATAGATCTCTATGATATCTTAGATAGTAAAAATTTGCTAAGTTTTAGGAACAAATAGATGCATTTATTATAGATAAATTAAGGTTGTTGTGATGCATATTTAGTTCCCGTTCGATCAAACTATTTTCATTCAAACAATTTTAAGTAAGTGAAAAAGCTAAGGAAGTGAAGAAATTTTCCACCAAGTTGCATGCAAACCCTAACAATGGTGTTCACAGGTATTTCTTGTGTTTCATTTGTAAAACCCTAGCATCCAAAAGTATGATCATGGCTACACATTTTTTCATCGATGTTGTTGAAAGTCCTAGACAAAAATTCAAGAAGCATTCATACAAACCCATGGAAAATGACAAGGATGGAGCGTTCTCCCATGTTCCTATCAATGCAGTACATTATGAAGATGTTCACATTTACATTCATAATTCTTATCTAAATGAATACAACCATCTAAAGATGGATGAGTTTAGGTTCAATAATGCCCTAAGTGATGATTTTTAGCTTAAATAAAAATATGTGAATGTGGAATTAAAAGGATTGGATATATGGAAGGGTTTTCCTAACTTTTACTATGAAGATGAATGGGTCAAAATTGCTTTAAGTCAAATTCACGAGGATATTTTTGGCTTGATCAACCCCATCTAATCACAAAGGAAGCTATCAGGGTTGTGATTGGTTTATGCTCCACTGAATCAGTGCCAACACTGAAAACTGTTAAGAGTGAAGAGGTAATGAAACTTATCAGAGCTAAATTCAAAAAGAGAACTCTAACTATGGATGATATCATTAATCCTCATGTTTAATATGCCACAATGGGAATTGCATACAAGATCTATTACACAAATAGATTAGGCCATACTACCACTATTTCCATCTACACTACTTATCAAATGGTGAAGGAAAATACTATGACCTTTGTGAGCTCTTACTAGAACAATTTTTGGAGAATTGGAAAGAACCAAGGATTCATGTTATAACTGTTGGTACGGCTCCTTGATCATTTGCCTTATGTTCTATTTTATGAATGAATTATCTGGTACAAAGAATTTGGTTTGGAGGAGGGGAATTCATGTCTCACATTAGATTAAGGAATACATGCATAATTTTTCGAACATCAATCAATGCAACACAATGTTTTGGGGTTTCTTTAAAACCTTCCATAGTGAATTTCAAAGGTGTGATAGAATACCCTCTCAATTTGTATAAAGGTACAAGGATGTGATCACCTTCATGGTTGATAAAGATAATTGTTACAAGGAAGTGGTTGAACCAAGGAATTCTTGGATTACAAGGCTAAGCTATGAACTTCCTAGAGAAAATCGGATTGCATATGTTGACATATTACTCAACAAACCTAGGTGATGATACCACAATTGATATATTTGGTACTTATGATGAAATAACCAATAAGAAAGTGGAAAAGGATGCAAAAGAAAAGGAAAAGAAGAAAGTAGGAAAAATGTTGTTAGAGTTAAAGAGGGTGATTGACATTCCTAAGGGTTATGTGGAAGCATCTCAAGCCACCACTACTACTTCAACATCTAGAAGGACAAGTAGATCTGCTTCTACAACTACCATCACTTTCAAACCTACTTAAACACCTCCTAACAGGAAAATATCTACTACTAATGTTCTAGTAAAAGCCAAGACTACTAAAAGAAAGAAGCCAAGAACTAATCACAAAGCCACAAGGGAAAATTTTACCCCAATAAACATGGATGATGATGAGGAAGAAGAAGAAGAAGAAATGAAATCCTATGTATTGAAAAGGAGGAAGAAGAATACAAAACAAGAATAAGAAGAATAAGAAATATCCATAGAAAAAGACATTGAAGAAGAAACAATGAGTATCCTCTAGAAACATCTAAACATGAGCCTTTACAACTTGAGGCTACTATCAATGTAATTGTATAACATGATGCTCTAAAAGAAGTTTCTTCTCTTTATAACATTGAGATGTCCTCTATTGATAAGTCCACTATTGAAAAAGCAATAATCATGTATATATGAATAGTTTGAATATTGCACTAAATGAAATCATTGATCAACTCCCAACAAGCCTAGCAGATTGCTAAGTAATAAAAGGAATGGATTTTTTGTAGAAGAAGCCAAGATGAGGCAACATGCTTTAGAAAAGTCTAGTGTATCCATTTCTCATGAAGAAAGGGTCAAGTTATCTAAATATTAGGCACAATAATTCAAAACCAAACAAAGAGTAAGAATTATAATGAGAAAAGATGAAGAAGAAATAAAAAAGATGGAAAAAGAAATACAAGAAAGACAACAAAAATATTGAAAGAATTAAAGAATGTTGAAATAATCAGACATCAAGCTCCTCTAGAAGAAAATGTGATTGGAGGAAATCGGGTAGATGAAAGTGTCATGCAAAATGAGGGGATAGCTCCTCTAGAGAATACAAATGTACAAGGTATAGGAGATCAGAGTAAAATGGGTATCTCTCCTTTGGGGGACTCTAATTTTGGAAAAGAAAATAATGTTTAACCTCCAAAAATTTCAAAAAATGTTGAGAAAAAGAAAGAGGGTGATTCTGAAAAATGCTCAAAATATAAAATAAAAGGCTGGTGAGAAGCAAAATGTTTCGATGGATGTTGGCCATCAAGAATCTACTTTCTAGCCACAAATACACCTTGTTCCTTAGAGATCAACCTAATTAACCACAACTTCGAGTGTTCAACAATCAACTTAGTAATAATTTTATACACCACATTATAAAGGGAAATACGTCTAAAGAGATCCAAGGAATTAGGACGCTCCTGCTTAGGGATGAGAGAGAAAAAAATGGCATTCATGGATATTAGCATTTGATTGTTCCTCAAAGACTCTTAGACAACCTCAAGTAGGTCAAACTTAACAACATCCCAAAACTCTTGAAAGAATTCAATCAGAAACCCATTAGGCCCAGGAGCTTTACCTTTCTTCATCTAAAACACAACATTCTCCACCTCATCCAAGGAGAATAGCTCAAGAGAAGAGATTCATTCATTTCATCAATCACCAAAGGAGGGATGTGAGCTAAGATAGTAGCCTCATCAACACTAGCATGTGGGGAATCCTCAAAAAATAAAGTAGAAAAAACCTAACAAAATATTGTGAAATCTTAGCAGAGAAATACAAAAGGCCTCCCTCTGGGGACCTAAGAGAAGAAATAATATTTTCTTTCCCTCTATCCTTGATTGAATTGTGAAAAAATGAATTATTTTTGTCCCCTTCCTAGATCAAGTCGATGCAAGACTTTTGCTTCCAAAAAATTTCTTCACGAATCTCCCATACCTCCACCTCCTTCACTGCCAAAGCTTCCAATATACACAAATCCTTAGAGAGTCCCTGGGCCCAAATCTGTCAAGTAATGGAATCCAAGTTCTCCTAAGCAATCCTTTTAGCCTAGAATACATTGCCGAAATGGTTTCTATTTCAATGTTTTAACATATACTTGATATATTGGAGTCTCTTAACAAAGGAGTACATAGCAGTTCCAAAATTTGGCTTCTCAAAATTCCACCAACTAGGAACAAGATCATGAAGTGACGCATCTCGAAACCACATGAGTTGAAATTTAAATGACTACTTTTTATAGACTCCATACAAAGAAGTAAATAATTTGATTGGCCATTGATCTAAGCTCCACCAATCAAAATTTCAAAGCTAGTCCTCCATCTGCCACCAACCCAAAATATGGATATCAAGAACCCATCCAACCTTTTTGAGATAGCAGCATCACCAGTCCTCCTATTGTTCCAAGTAAACATCCCATTTGAGGGTTTGATATCCAAAAGGTTCAAAAGAGTCATGTTGTCCTTGAAGAGAACCAAGGAGGGGTCAGATGAGAAGTACCACAGCTCTTCTCCTCTAGGGAGAGGATAACATTGAAATCACCTACTAAAATCCAAGGAAGAAAAGGCTCTAAAGAACTCAAGTATCTAACATGGGACCACAAATGTGTCTTACCAAGGAAATCAATAGGAGCATAAATATTAGAGAAAAGGATTCTCTCCCCTGACTCTAAATTAGAAGCCACGAGAGAGATAGAATACCTGCAAGAAAGCCACCAAATAGGAATAACTCTATGTGGATCCTATAGACGTGTAAGACCTCCAAAGTTTCCCTACGCTCCCACACACTGGCTATATCCCTACCCCAGATCTTAGAATCCAAATTCAACATACTTTCCACCAATAACTTAGTTTCCTAGAGGAAAACTATATCAGGAGAGTGACCATGAATCAACTCATGAATAGCCTTTTGTGTAGGGATGTTATTCATACCCCTAACATTTTAGGATAAAACAATCATTGCTAGGGTTGGGAGAAGTGAGAATCAATAGTTCTCATAGAACTAGACTCCAACATCTCACCAATTAGTTTCACCTTTTTTTGATCCTTCTTTATTCCTTCTTTAATAGGCTTCTTAGGAGCACCCTTTTTGGAAGGTTTTTGTTGCAAGCCTAGAGCAAGAGAAGAAGAATTGCTTCTACCAATTTCCCCAACCCCTTTCTCAATTGTGATTTCAACACCTAGGGTAGAAAAATCCATATTAATCTTTGGCACCATACTGATTCCCCCAAGACTAAGAGATAAGGGAGTGAGATATGTGTCCATCTGAGAGATTTGACCCTCTGTCAGAATCAAGTCAAAGATAGAAATTGTTTGATTCTCAAGATGCGTCTCTGCAAAAGAACCATCACCTATTTTCCTATCAAGGGGAAAACCTTCCTCCTGAACTAAGTCCTCTAATACTTCAAACATGTTAAAAGTTTCCTCTTCTTATCTATCCTTGAGAGTTCACTTTTTCCCTCTACCTTTGTTGTGATAATTAGCTGGAACAAATCCATCCTTATTTGACATCACCCCTACATAGGGGCCTTACCCTTATCCAACTTTAGAACAGTTGGAGAAAGAGCATTAGCCAAACCAGCAGCAAAAATAGCTTTAGGACATTTTCGCTGAAGGTGACCATATTCATGATATAAACAACATTGAAAAGGTAATGCCCCATAATCCAGCTATTGGCTCCAATAAATTGTTCCAATACTCATATCAACCAAATTTGGAAATGGCTTATTCAAATCAATCTCAATGCACACATGTGTAAAGGAGAGAACCATTTTAGTCAATGTTTGTTGAGAGGGCCCAATGGCTTACTAAGCAAGAGAGAAATCATCTACAATATATCACTGTGCCAACACTCTAGAGGCACCTAAGGGAGATGCACCCAAACCAAAACCCTCAAAGGGATTTCCTTAGTATAATTGAATCCCACATGCCATGGTTTAATGAAGAGGCCCACTTGATTATAGGAATAAGGCCACCTTCAAACACTCAATTTTTGTCAGCCACACAAGAAAAATCCACCATGAAGAAGCTATTGGCCGCCAACATTATGCCAAAATCCCCTTCAAGGTTCCAAGTCTTCCAAACCCCAGAGTCGAGAAAGGGAAGCAACACCCGCATACCCATGGATTTTCATATTAGCACATGATTGGTGTAATACTCAATATCCTTGGTCATAGAATCAGGTTGTATAACCAACACCAAACGTTCATGCTATCTCTTCAAACACCCATTCACCTTTTGCAAACAAAAACCACTAGTCTTCAATGAACCCTCACTAGGGTTAGCCATTCTTAAAGAGACCATCCTACCTGTAAGCGAAAAGAAAATAAAACCACCTTGACTGAAAACAAAGGTAGCACTGATACAAGAGGATGAAAAATCATAGCTGATCAGGATTAGTTCACATTTTTATTTTTATTTTAATTCAAGAATTAGTTTTTGTGTTTGGTAGGCTTCTAGGGTGTATTCTCTCTCCTTGTGCTTCATGCAATCTTGGAGATCAAAAACATTATTAGCTTGCATATACTATGCATACCCAAGGAGTACTGGTTGTGAATATGTGAAATTAATTGATCAAATAACATTAAATCAAAGAAAATAAAATAAGATAATGATCAATCGAAGACATACTCTCAATGAAATTCAATTAACACAATAAAGAGATTCAAATCAAAGTGATAAACTAGAAATAAAGAATTAACTAATGTGCACAAACCTATCAATCCCATTGTGGATTGATGCATAATGAGTAGATGTAGATGTGGATGGCTCAATTTATGCATTATTTATTGATGTGCAAAATCTTTGTTGATGATGATTCAATAAATTCTCTCAAATTTCTCTAAGTGAGTGATCAATTTGAGAGAGTAACTTTTCTTGAATGATTGTGGATCTCTCCTTGCATAGAAAAAGGCCTAGTATTTATAGATTTGAGAGATATTGATCAACGGTGAGGATGGAAAATGGTGATCAACAGATGAAGTCAAATGAGAGATGAAAACATGGATCAAAGATCAAGATGAAGTGCTTGAGATTACATGAGGGGGTGTTGGAAAGAAGTTGAGTCCACTTTTTGACCATTTCATGGAAGTGTTTTCTCTGATTTTCAGAATTTGACACATTTGACCTTAAAATTTGAAGCACTTAGAGATGAAATCTTGAATTTCCAAATATGTAATTTATTTCAATACCCAGATGATACAAATTTATTTTCAATAGGAGTTTCTAAAAACAACTATTTAAAAGTCATTTTTTTAACCATGTACCATGCACACACGTATGTCATCCATATTTTGACCTAAATAATCATATTTTTCTAAATCCTTTTGGAAAAAGATTTGTAACTCACTGAAGCACACTTTCTTTATTTTTTTGTAATTTTTTATTTTATTTTTTTTGTTATTTTTTTATTGGCCATATTTGGTGTTTTGAAAAATCGCCATGTACTCACACATAAGATGACCTAAACTTATCTTTTTTGACTTTTTTTAATTGAAAATAATTGTCTAAAATATGCTTTTGTGCAATTCGTTCATCAAAAAATTATATTAATAAAAATTTATTATTTAAATACTAAAAGCCCCTAATAATTCAAGTCTATGGACCTATTTCATTAGAAATTAAATGAAAAATTAAAAAATTAATCCATTTGTAAAAAAATTACATATTTGGAATCTACACTCTCATCTATAATGAGTTTTAATTTCGTCAAAAAATTCTACAAAAAATGTCTTTAGACATATGCCCAAAGTCACTATTTTCTTGTGACGTTCCTAGGACCTTCAACTTACAGATCAAACCAGGTCCAGGGCCTAGGTTCGGGTCCCCAAACCTTTTCCTAAACCAAAAAACAAAGCAAAAACCCAACCAAAAATTCATATTTTAAAAAACGAGATCTCGTTCTAAAATGGGATCCCATTCTAAAACAAGATCCCATTTCATTAAAAAAAATTATGCTTTTACGAAACAAGATCCCATTTTGAAAATTCCCAAAAATGGAAAATTTTCAAAATGGATAGTTTTCAAAAATAGAAACTTTTCAAAATGAGATCCCATTTTTGGAAAGTTTTCAAAACGGGATCCTATTTTTTTGTTTTATGCTCGAGATCTTGAACCTAAACGAAATCTCATTTATTGAAAAGCAGGATCCCATTTTTTGCAAGCCGATTTCATTTTTTTTCCTAAGACAAAAACTTCCACATTTCATGGACTCATCTTCTTGCTCTTACCCGAGGCATGGATCAACGATTAGATCAATGGTCTAAAATATATGAGAAACTACTAGGTTCAATCTCAAAATTACACATTAGAAGTTATAGTGATGCATTTGTTGTCATAAATATGCTTTTGAATATTTTGCAACACTTTTGATTACATTTCAATGCATTTGCTAAAACACACAACAAAAATTCATTCTCCAACAATAATACATTCCACAATAATAAGTCATCCTATAATAATAATTCATTTTGCAACAACAAAACATACCACAACAACAAACCAATCCCCAACGCCAAAACATTCCATGTAACTCACACAACATTCCTCCAAATATTGCACAAAATCAAAATCCATTATACAATCCTTCATCCATCCCTCAAATCCAAACATACACTCCATCTAACCAACCCCAAAATAACCAACACAATGACTTGGAATTACAACTATAAAACTTGAATCGAAGAGTTACTAACATGAAACTAGGACAAACAAAGAAAATTTTATGCTTGAGGAATTTTTTCCATATCCATTTGATAGAAACATAGCTATGATACCCTTCCCTCACAATTTTGAAATTCTCAAATTTAGCATATATAAGGGAATATGTGATCCACAAGAGCACATACGAGAATTATACATAGCATGTCTAGAGGTGGCATATAATGACACATACCTAATGTGCCTCTTTCCTAGAAGTTTAGGTGGATAAGCAATAGAATGGTTCCCCCATCTACCATAGGGTATCAAAATATTCCACAAACTTGTGGAAAAGTTTTTTAGTCATTTCTTGTACAATATGGAACATGAAACTACCATGACTGACTTATATAAAATAAAACAAAATTTGGGATATTTTGGTGTGAATGGGGTTATTTCCTAACTAGTTATTAGTGAGGACCTATTCACATTTTTATAAGTTTACTTAGGAGTTAAGTTTCCTAGTTGTCATTTCTAGTAGTTATAATGGGGCCATGTCTCATTATTTA
Source organism: Sequoia sempervirens (assembly GCA_007258455.2). Taxonomy (NCBI): domain Eukaryota; kingdom Viridiplantae; phylum Streptophyta; class Pinopsida; order Cupressales; family Cupressaceae; genus Sequoia; species Sequoia sempervirens. Next base: position 403,512,562 of record VDFB02047230.1, on the reverse strand, counting down.
CTTTTAGTTATCTAGGCATTTAATATTTTGCATTGAGAATTTAATGTTTGTGTCCTAGGCTGTTAGGACTTAGTTCTCTCATGTGATGGGATTAAGACACTTGTCATGATCTTGTATAATCATATCTCACTCCTTGCTTATATAAGCAAGGCTTTACATGTACATTGCATCAATCCAAGCAACACAACTAAGATATTTTTTAGTTGTGTAAGTCCAATATTATTGCAATCTTGACTATTGCATATTGGCCACATCTTGCATCCATTATTGCAATTTCATGTTCTTTCTTTTCTCTCTTGTGGAAGGTTGTTATTGGCTTTTGCAGATGATCCTAGAGGCTTGAGTCCTTGAGTGACTCAAACATGTTCTATGAGCTATATCTCATCTCCTACTGGTGAAAAATTTGCTTCCTTCCTACAATGTTGAAGACATAAGGCTAAAAAATACAAATGACCTATTCCTGAAAAACAACTTATAGATATATTTGTCTAAAACCTTAACATTGAAATTAGTTTCCACTTAATTGTATAATTTACTAAAACCTTTGAAGAAGTCCTAGAAAATGGGATCACAATTGAGAAGGCGCTTATTACCAACATTGTAGGAAGGTTCCACTTGTTAAAATTTACAAGGATAACAAGGATCAAAAATCAATTTCTAATCATAAATCTTGCCTATGGGAGCTAAAAATAAGAATATTACCAATGATGGGGTCATAGATGCAAAATTTGTATAAAACATACAATCCCCATCAAACAATCAATAGAATAATCAAAATACAAACCCTCCAAGAGGACCACCAAGACCCAACAACACCACTAGACATAAGTACACCCCCTTAGGGGAACCAATTGAGATGGTCTTAAATAATTTAATTCAATAAAATCTTATCAAGCTTCTAAAGCTTAAACATTATGACGAACCTCAATTTAAACCCTCATGGTACAATTATAATGTGTATTGTGAATACCATAGGACTAAAGGTCACAAAACACCAAATTGAATATGACTCAAAAATATTATACAATATCTCATTGGTCAAGGAGTGGTCAACATTGATCAACATCTTGGGACTTATGGAAATAATGATCTAGTAACTTACAAGGATCTAATTGCAAACTATGGTAAAGGAAATGATTCTGGTAAAATAAAAGACTATAACAAAGTCATTTATTATTGTGATAATGTAGTAGGACATATCCAAGAATCCAATTATCACAATTATGATATCCATCATTCACATAACGATAAACTTGACATATATCAAGATACTTTTTGAAGTATGATCAAAACCATCCATCTATGTCAAGCAATGGCTCATCCCAAAATAATTGCATTAAAATAACATATCTAACCATAACATATCCCCCTCATTTGACTTCATAATAGTTGTACAATGAAGAAGTTTTCCCACAAGAAGCCTCCATCCCATCCTTGAGACCTTTGCAACATCAATCCACACCACTCCCATCAAACCACACACTTGATGATGACACATTTCAATGTTTTCTCCAAGGGCTATCCAAGTAGATAACCATGAATTCCAAGCTAATGAAAATATTGGTACAAGTCCAATCTATGATCAAAAAATCCCACTCCAAAAAGCATCATACCTCCCATCACTTGTCCTACCCACTCAAAATTCATTACCATCATACCAACATTTTGAGACCATCCAAGAATACCTTATTCATATCCCATCATTAAATCTAGATCTATGTCAAGAATACGATCCAAAGCATAACAAAGAAAGTACTAAAATGAATTAACATCAAGTTATCTAAATCCTCCAATCTCATCCCATCATTGGTCAAGATCCAATCAAGCCTTTCTATACCATTCATGACTCCATCCCTTTCCATTTTGTTCATAATCCCAAAGAAAAATTTGATCCCATTCATATTCTAATAGCTTTCACTTCTGCAAATGAGATACTTGCTTCCATTTGACACATATAAGACCTTCTCCTTGTTCATTCAAAACAAGAATCTTCCACTCTAGACATATTTTAAAATGATGAAGCCATAACTAAGTTCACAAGACTCCATGATGATATTCTAGAAAATGACCATGAAGAGCATTTTTATATCAAATTTGAGGCAACAGCATCTTTTGAAGAACAATTAGAGTTCCTTAGTCCTCAAACTCATGTCTAAGGTATTGGTCAACAAGCTACTATAGATCTAATCAATATCCCATAAATTATGAAGCACCAATAGCTTATAAACCTATATCACTTACTTTTATCATAGTAAGCTTTCTTACTAATGAGAAGAAAACCACCACCAATGGTTCCCAACAACACAAAGAAGAATTGACACCTTATTTCCAACACAATACATATCTTATAGCCAGTCGAACTTGTTAATGGATGCAATATCAAGGAAAAGGATTAAGCCTACATGAACAAGGTATTTTGGAGAAAGTATAGCTCCTTGACTATCCTAAACATCAAGTTCTTGGTTATTCACCGATCAATAAATCTATTGATGTTAGAGGTACCCCTAAGATATTGGGGAAAAAATTATCTAATGCAAACATCAACACAAGGGTCATGAATAGTCCTTAATATGAAATGTTTGCCAACACTCCAACCATCCACATCATAACTAGCCATCATTCCCAAATCCTTCCATCCACTAATTGGTACCAACAAAAAAAATACTTGCAAAGAGAAATATCAAGGTCAAGTTGTTGAAGCTAATCAATCAAAAAGTCAAAGTGGACACATAAAGTTAAAATGGATCCTAAAGAAAATTGGATCAAGTCAAGTATGTAGTTCTCAAATAAAAATCCAATGGTAGATGAAATTATGGAGCCAAATCAAAAATGGAGGCCTTCTATCTATAAAAATATCCACCTATTTCAAAAAAAAAATTAATACTGACACACAAAGTTTATACAAAAGTTGGTCTAAAATACACTCAAATTTCCATATCCACACTCCACCATTCACTATCCCAAGTTTGGAAAATAAGAAATCCTACATCCAAACTACCAAATAATTTATTCACATCTCATAACCCCCACAAACATCCAACATCCCACCTAAAATCTAAAAATCCTAAATCCTACCATGTCCTAGCAGCAACACTTTATCATAAGGACTCTAATAGCACTCTATAATGATGTGCACATTTAGATAAGGCCAACCTGGTATCAACAAAGATCACAAGAATATGCAGGGGTTATATACAAGTGCAATTATCTTGGAAAAGTAACTCATCAAGTTAGACAATTATTGGCACATTATGATAACAACATCTACATCAACACCAATAGGCACGGTTCTATAGTTTCAATGATGATTGAAAAAAAGAAAAATAATAGAAAAAAATAGTAAAGATAAAATAATTCCTCTAGTGAAAACCATTCTTATGGAAATTTAGGCAAGTACCATGATGAAAACCTGGTAAACATGCATCATGTGTAAAATGAGGTATTCATGCGCACCATTATAGTTGGGAGCATATTATCTCATCCATCATGCTACTTTATCCCCACACCACTATCCATCCAATCCATTCTCATCCATCCTCCCTATCTAACTTGATCTTGATATAGACTTGGAGCATATACAAGCTCAAAACATTCTTTTGGATAAATTTTGACATGACCATTTTCCAATGACCATATATTATCTCATGCCATACTATCACCTATATCTATCCTTATCCAAATAGTCATACTGGGTAAAACATGTTATCCTATTGTGAAATAGTCCTTGGAAAAAAATCCCTTATCCTAGATCTATTTGCACAATTTGTGTCTTCTCTATCCATCACATATCCATTCCTCACATTAGTCCATTCATCCAATCATAATGTCCCATACATTGCTAGACATTGAGGGTAGGTGATTACATATTGCTTTGGAATAAATCTTGATATATCTCTTCTAGCTCACTTTATGATTTGTATTCCAAAATCCAAAAGCATATAAATATTTTGAAAAATTCAAAAACAACCTAAAATATCCCAAAATGGTTCAAAAATAACCACATTTATATATCCAACAAAAAGTTCAAAAATGTTAAAAAATCCCAAAAGTTAAAAAAAAACAGCATAGCTCACCCATCCACAATAAAATCTTCATCCATAATAAACCTATCGTCACACTCATCTTTGACAAAGCAAGCGAAAGAAAATATGGTAATTATCAAAACCTAAAATATTCACAAAAAATTGCAAGTCTTGATCATTATAAAAACAACATCAAAACCTCCATGTCAATTGCCTAAATCATCTTCTAAATCAAGATCAACATCTAAGACCATTGTCTTAACATATATATCATTCTGACAATAGGAAATATCATAGATCAACACTTACAATCTCTCTAAGAAGAGATATGATGGCTTTGATACATTTTGTCAATTAGTCTTTTCTTTTGATTTAACTTTTGTCGTATTCCATCACTTACTCGAAGCCACCTTGATCTTCAATATCCAAGTGTGTCTAGAGTATGTAATGGGGCATTGTCATTGCTTTCATATGCTATGTTTTTTGGATGCTTTTGTAATACTAACATGGCAAATACTTACCTTATGTGTGTACGGATAGTTTCAGGCAATACAACAACATTTGAATATCAGGTTCTTTAAACTTTTTATATATTTAAGGCCTAAATTTCTTTGATCTTTATTCCCTTACATGATCAAAAAAGGTTTTTGTATGTCTCGTATGAACAAGGATACTCCTATTTATTTGTAGAGTTAAATTTCATGCAATATATACAACGTCACCCTGATTCTTCACACCTTGGTGTATAGTGTCTACTTGCTATATCAAAATAATTATTGCTCTACATTTTTTAGCATAACCAAAAGTAAAAGCAAAATCATCTTTCCTATCCTATTTTCTAGTAAAATATAAAATCATCATTCAAATAATCATAGATTTCATCAGTATTTGATCAATGTCATTCATTTATCCATACATTTGTCTATCCATCTAATTATCCATTCATCTATTTATCTTTGCCTAAATCATTTCTTCTATCCTACTCATCATAATAACTATTTTATCTAAGTAGCATGATATAAACAAAAATAGATTTATCCATCACATCTTGCATCCACAAAGCACTAGTACAATCATAATATCATACATATTGCATCATCAATCATATCATCATATATACATCATCAAAAATACAAAAAAAAAATCATAGAATCGTATCATAGTTGCAACAAAATCTACTCTCATCTCATATATATATATAATAAATAAAAAAATGTCATTATACAAGTCATATATACATCTGCGTGTAGGCATGTCAAAAAAATATTCTACATCAAATATCTGTACATCATATATACATAGATATGGCTACAGAGAACCCCCCCTCCCCTCCTCCCGACCAGGAGAAGGTGGATGGAGAGGAGCAATATGTTACCCTCCAACTTCTTGTTCCTATCCTCTAAATCCCCCTAGCTGTTGTGGCTGAGGTGGACACCCCACTGACCCTTTGTCTGATCTACCAACTATCCTTGTTGCTGCACCCCTTGTAGAAAATTTGAGATCTCTCCTCCCAATTGACACCGCAAACTCATAAAGAGTACGATAAAATGTCACCTCCTGTGTGAGTGTCCTCATGTCACTAACGTACCTCTCCATCGATACCATGACACTCCCACTAGTTGCCTCTAATTGTTGCTACCGTTCTCGCTCTGTATCTCTCTCTATAGTCAACTATACGACCTGAATCTTCACTTGATATCGACGAGCTATCTTTGCATCGTGTTCACCTATCTTATATGCTACCTAGACTGAGAGGTTATCCCTCTCTTCTCTATATCCATCCCTCTCCTGCCAAGCTTGGTCTCACTCGGATAATGCCACTACAAGTCTAATCTCCATTCCCTCATCACCTCCTCGCAGCTCATCCTCCCTCCTCTGCTCATCTCTCTACTCCTCTTCTCTCACCACCACTACCCTTGTTGACCAACTGTCTATTGTCCTCCTCCTCCAACAGCCGCCTCTACTCTGTCATTGTCGACGAGCCCTACCTAGCTCCGCCTCTAGACCAAAATCTTGAGAAATCCATCTTCAATGGTGCGAATATCTTTAGAAATGTTTCTCTTCATCTCTAGACCTAAAAACCATGTAAGAAATCCCTAAACCTAATTCTAATGATTTGAACCAAATCCGTGTGGAAGTGACTGCCTACATATCACATGTGGAATCAGGGTCTGATGTAAATATGGTACAAAGACCGCGCAAGTTCGTCTCAATGAGAACTCTTTAGTCTCCCCTACATGAATGTAAAGAGACAGATTAACTACTTCAGAATTTGAGCTTGAAATCATACCATGAAATGTAGGGCGCATAGTCTGTTATATAACTGATGTGATTAAGGGAAGCCTTTGGAATTTGTAGGAATTGCCTTCAAATATGGTTTAGCCAAAGATAGGATATGGTTGAGTATCTCACCATTTAGATGTCGATCTTCATTGTCGAGTAACACCAATATTGACAGCACAGAGAACGCCATTACAAGCCCAAGATTACTGCATTATTCAGATTCAAAGATGGAGTGACTCTGATACCATATGTTAGCAAAATGCTCGATGTTATTGATCTGTCCTTCAAGGAACACAATAATACATATATAAAGAGAAATGAGGATGTAGTTTATCCGATACAACTTATGCAGTTTTAATAACTGCAATAACTAAATCATATGTCAAGCCTTGTTAACTAACAATGTAATATAATCTACGCTAACATTTGCTAACAGTGTAAACCATTAATAAATATAGAAAAATTAGAACAAATATATAGAACAGTTATAACATTAACACCAAGAAACATATAATTTCCATTACTCTATCCATAACTTATTAGTAATGCCATGATACCATGACAAAGGAATAGTCCACATACAGTGGCCTTGCTGTAGAGTCAGCCTATACTTGTACAATGCCTCGTGGACTCAAATGATGGCAACACCCTAGTTTGTGATGGTGCTGTGTTATACATAATCACAAGAATCTCATTACGGGGAGTCAAATTGTGTAACATAAAGATTTGATTACAGATCCCATGCAACTTTATACTTATAAGCTAACATTCTGTGATACGTGTGTAGAAATGTCGAGGTACTAAGAGGAGCAGAATGGGGCGAATATTGATTCTCCATTCCAACAAAAAAAAGAAAAACTGATTCCCCTACGGTGCTCAAATTGTTGTTGCTGAAGTTGTTTTGAATCACTCCTGAAAATTTATTGAAGGCTACCAGGAGGATGCGACAAATAGTGATCATCTTGTTGCTGAAACTGTTGTGAATAGTTGTAGTAATCATTGCAACAGTAAGCGGGAAAGCAATGCAAAATAACTGTCCTGTTTTTCTTGAAATTGTTGTGAATCACTCATGAAAACATTATCAGGATGAGAACGCTACGAATTACGATCCAGATATTCCAAAATTTCATGCCAATCCAACCGGAGAAGATCGTCAAAGCTAAGAGAATGAGGATGAGGAAAATAATTATCCCCATCCCCTTGTTGCTGAAATTGTTGTGAGAAACTTCTCAAAACATTATGAATATAAGCCTGCGGTGCTTGTAAGTTAACGTCTGTAGCCATTCCAGGTGCTCTGCAAGAAAGGGCTGGGTCTAAATTTTCCAACTCGGACCGCTGAGGATGAGACGGGGCCAGCCCTGTAGGTAGAACGAATTACAAAGAAGTAATCATATATTCAATTCTGAGATTTTAGTTACTTGGAAAAAAGTAAAGTAAAAATGGTCTTAAAACTACTCCGGATTGCAAGTAATTTTGAGAAGCAAATATAATATATAAAAATTGAAGAGATATATTTCGTACAAACCCTAAATGTATAATATTTGTAAGAAACGGCAAAAATTAGCCAATTTTCCTAATTATCATCAGCACCTGTAAATATAGTGGAAGACCTTGGTCTTTCTCCATGAGAATGGAATTCGCCGGTTCGAAACAACATGGGCGCTTCCTCCTTTTGCCTGCCTTTTCGTAAATCTTCGGAATTCCAAAGAAGAAAGAAATGAGGTTACGTTAAAGAAGAAGAACAACAACAATAATAAAGCTTACCGCCTCTTTTGTACTCGAAACGGTAAAGCAGAGCGCAGAAATGAGGTTGCATTAAAGAAAACAACAACAATAATAAAGCTTACCACCTCTTCGCAGAAATGGTAAAGCAATAGGCTTTGCAAGAAGATTTAAGGCAGCGTCAAATTTTGCTTGAATTTTTTCTGTTAAAATCGCAGTTAAATTCTTAAGATATTGTAGGTATTATCAAAAGAAAAAATCTTTAATAAAATAGAGGACTTAGATTTTATTCTGTTCCAAATCTTTAAAGAAAATGAAAATGAAAAATGAATCTCACAACACTGAACATGTTACTCCATTTTTACAAGAAAAAATTGCATGACACTGTAAAAATATAAAATCCAGTTTGACTGCACTTGCCTTTTCTGTGGCCGTTGTTATGTCCTCCAAGAGCTCGAGGCGTTGGGAAGACCGCAGGGCAAAACCTACATTTGTATTCCTTAACCATCCTGTAAATAAATAATTTCGCTCAGGAAAAAAAACTATGAAAGATTAGGGACTGCAACAAAAATTTAGGTGAAGCAGATTTGACAGGGATGCCTTCTTCCTTCAAATTCTTTTACTCGACGAGAAAAAGAATGTGCATGGCAATTAATGGTGGACACTCTCAAATATCAACGCAACATAATTGCCCTAGTACCCGTAGCTCACGGTGGAGTGTGGACTGTGGATTATCCTGTTAATCTGTTTGTCGACGCCGTTTTTTCTCACAGTACTGATTTCCTGTGAGATACCTAGTTAATAGCCAATCTGACGGTAATGGCGGCGATCATATTTTATTTTGCGGCTGTCTAGCAGTTTTAGGTTTTAACATTGCGTCATCCTTTATCTGGTTTTCGCTGTTTTCTCTGCTTTCCCCGACGCTATTGGTTTCCACTCCTCCAAACTCGACGTGTCTTTATTTGAGCAAGTAAAGGGCGTTTGAACGGTTGCCAACCGTGGATCGTTTTCGCCGCACAGCAGTCCCATCTTATATGTGTTTCGTCAACTGCAGCTCGCTGAGAGTCCTCTGCCTTTCGAGAAACAACCCGACTCCAGAGCAGAGCGTATTCTTTATACCAAGAAACACAGAGAATTTTTAAAGAGTCGCCAGCATCTGACGTGTGTCCCTCTACATCCTAAAATGCACAAATAAATAGAGCGGAATGATTTCCACTTGTCTTTTTCCGCTTGCAAGAGCATTTAAATATTTTTATTGCATATTTATTTGTTGAAATTATATTTTAAAGGGCTATTTTTTTAATAATTGAAGTTATTTATTTCTCACATGAAATATAGAAAATTTTAGAACAAAATAATGTAAGTTAGGTATTATGTTTCGTGGGATGCTCTAATTTATAGTAATTATCATTACATGGCACTCTACACATTTTCCAAACCTGTATTTAAATGTAAATTTGAGTTATGAGGAATAAAATAACCCCTCATAAAATAATGGAGTTAATACTTGTCATAAACTAATTAGCTATTTATTTAAGTTGAATTTAAATTAATTATTTTATTTGGTATTATAATAAAATATTAAATTAATAAAAATGATTGTAGATTAAGTTAATAATAATTATTTTTTATTATGTTAGATTTATTTTAAGAATTAAATTATTATTGATTTTAGGTATTATTTTGGATAATTAAGCTTTGTAAATTAATTAAGAATTGATTTTTTATTTTTTTATAGATTTCATTTTATTTTAAATTTTTAAGTTTGTTTCAACTTTTAATATAAAAGTAAAAAATTTAGCTTTAACATTTTTTAGCCGATGGGCAATTTATTGGGGTTTATGTGCTTTCATCCTTCATCTTCATCAGTTTCATCAGGCCTTTGAAATCTTGTATCTAATTAGCTTAGGAGGGCTTCCTTGTACTATTTACACATGAATTCATAATTGTCTTACAAAGGCAGAATTGGGGTTTTAAATCTCTTCATAGAGGTCAATTTTGTTGTTGTAATTTCTCCAAGGTGAGTAACTTTACTTTCTTTAAATGCTCATTTCTAATGTCTGTTATTTTTAGGGTTTACATAATGAAATGTTCTTTTCAAAAACTCAACACCCATTTCTAATTATGTGATTTTGTTTCTGTTGTATTATTTACAGGCGAATTCGTAATTGTCTTGCAAAGGCATAACTAGGGTTTAAATCTCTTCAGAGAGGTCAATTTTGTTGTTGTAATTTCTGCAGGTGAGTAGCTTTACTTTCTCTAAATGTTATCATGATTCTTGCAGTCATACACATGTATATTTCATAATGCACAGTCAATTTCACAAAGAAGTAGTAATACCTAAGCTTATACTTATCAAGTTTGTTATCAAGAAGATGGCCCTAATATCACTAAGAAGTAGTAATACCAACTGAATATGTTCCAAAAAAATTATTAAGTAGCAAACCCTAATCCATTCAGGTCCCAAGCTTATTGATAACTGATGTTGGACAGTCAGTTTACTTCTAGTTCCACTGCCACTTCCAATTCCACCACCATTGAAATATCTTGCATAGAATTAATTTTTTAGATTTATTATGGATTGCATGTTGCATGTCGACTCTAGTTCCATCTGTTGATCCATAGATTTAGACTTGCAAGTATTAATCTTAGTTTGCTTTGGTAAACTAGACTTTCACCGCCAAAGTGATTTTCTTTCACGGTAGAGAATAATGCATGCAATTTGCATGCTTAGTGAAGTTGATAGTTTTCTCGAATCTTTAAATACAATGATCATTGTATTAGCTTTTAGCTTCTTTAATATATGCATCAATAAAGATACAGTTTAGAAGTCTGTAAAATATAGAATTGTTGTGCTACATGTTTTTCCTTTGTTATTGTTCTATCTTTGTTGTAATCTTTTTAACCTCTCGAGTGCAAGAATTTGCTTGCTTTTAGATTCTACATTTGGTATCAGAGCATCATGTTACGTCTAAATTCCTTTCCAATTCCTTATTTCAATAGAAGTGATTATGAATACTGGTGCATCAAGATGATGACATTTTTGACAGCAAAAGATTTGTGGGAGATCATTGAGATGGGTTATGAAGATCCAGTAGACTGGAATGCTCTTGTAGCCAATGATAGAAAAACTAAGGAGGCTAAAAAGAATAATTCTCAAGCCTTGTTTCATATTCAAATATCTCTTCATAACAGCTTATCTTTTAGGATTGCAAGTGCAAAGTCAGCTACAAAAGCCTGGAAGACTCTAAAGGAATATTACCAAGGCAATGACCAAGTCAAGGTTGTGAAGATGTAGACATTGAAGAGAGACTTCAAAAATATGAAGATGCAAGAAATTGAGAAAGTAAGTGATTATTGTGTAAGAGTCAACGATGTGGTTAATAAAATGGCCACTCTTGGAGAAACAGTAAGCAATGAGGTAGTAATTAAAAAGGTTTTGAAATCTCTAACATCAAAGTAGAATCATGTTGCTATAATAATTGAAGAGAGTAAGGACCTAACTACCCTTCAATTTGATCACTTAGTTGCATCTCTAATGTCTCGTGAAGAGAGATTGAGAGATTCATTTAGGCAAAGTGATGAGAAAGCTTTTTCCTCCAAATTGCAAATTACAAAGAATGAATATGCCAGTAGTAGCAACCAAGGTCAAGGAAGAGGCCAAAATCAGAATCCTTCAAGAGGAAATAGAGGAAGAGGTGGTTCAAGAGGAAGAGGCAATTCAAGAGGAAGAAGTGATTCAAGAAGAAGAGGTAGAGGAAGATTTGAAAAGAGAAATATCCATTGTTACCATTGTAACAAATATGGACACTTTGACAAAGAGTATGGATTGAAAGAAGGTAATAATGATACAAATGTTCATTATGCTCAAGAGGGTGATGAGGCTCCTCCCAATAATTTATTTATATCTTATGACAAAGCTGAAACTATTTCTAAAGATGTTTGGTATTTAGATTCAGGTTGTTCTAACCATATGTCAGGCAATGAAAAGTTTTTTTCTCTAATGGCTCAAAGTTTCAAACCCAAGATCAAGCTTGGTGATGACAAAGCATTGGAGGTTGTTACAAAAGGGGATATGGAAGTTCCTACTAAAGAAGGTATGAGAAGTGTTAGAGACATTTATTACACTCCAGAATTAAAGCATAATTTTTTTAGTGTTGGGCAATTGTGTGAGAAAAATTATAAGGTAGTGTTTGAAAATCAACAATGCATAATTTATGATAAAAACCAAGGCAATAGGGTGGTTACGGTTATTCCTATGTCAAAGAATAGAATGTTTCCTTTGAAGTTTGGAAAAAATAGAAACAATTTTGCTAATATGGCATATGAGGACAAAGGTTGGTTGTGGCATCTCAGGTATATGGACATTTAAATTTCCATAGTTTGAAGATTCTAACATCAAAAGCATTAGTTTCTAGTTTTCCTAAGGTTGCAGAACATAAAGAAGTTTTTGAAGGATGTGCCAGAGGAAAACATGCAAGAGAGAAATTTCCAAAAGGAAATGAATGGTGGGCCCATTATTCCCTTCAGTTAGTTCATTCAGACATTTGTGGTCCTATGCATATAAAGAGTTTGGGTAAGTCATATTTCATTACTTTTATTGATGATTACTCACGAAATTGTTGGGTTTATTTTTTGAATACCAAAGATGAAGCCCTTGAGACATTCAAGACCTTTTTAGAGCCCTTGTGGAAAAGGAAAAAGGGTGCAGTATCAAATGCTTAAGGACTGATCGTGGAGGAGAATTTTGTTCAAGATACTTCTAGAACTATTGTGATATGTATGGCATCAAAAGACAACTCACCACTGCTTACACATCTCAACAAAATGGAGTAGTGGAAAGGAAAAATTGTACAGTGGTAGAAATGGCAAGAAGTATGCTTCATACCAAGGGTCTAAGCAATTCTTTTTGGGGTGATGCAGTTGCTATACAGCAGTATATATTCTTAATTGGAGTCCTACTAGTGCACTTGATGTGATGACTTTGTATGAAGCCTCGTATGAGAAAATGCCTAATGTCTAGCATTTCAAAGTTTTTGGGTGTTTAGTATATGTTCATGTAGCTAAACAAAAGAGGCAAAAGCTAGATCCAAAAAGTGAATCATGTATCTTTGTTGGATATAGTGAGCATTGTAAGGCTTAAAAATTGTATAATCCTCTCACCCATAACATTGTTATCTCACGAGATGTGATTTTTGATGAATGGGGAGTTTATGGTCATAAAAAAGGCCATGGTAAGATGTCAAAATATGTTTTGAATGATGGTATTGTCGATGAAATTGATCATGAGAATCCCATAAACATTTTAGTTCCAAGAGCTACAAGTCCACCAAGTAGCCCCTCATCAATTCCAAGTGCAAGTCTAGCTTTAAGTCGAAGTTCTACAAGGAAGGTAAGAAGCTTAAGTGACATTTGTCAAAGGAGTCTACTTAGGGTGATCCCACAATAGTGGTTTACAATTTTTGGCCAAACTGGACACTAAAATTATTATTTTTAACTAAATCTTCACATTTGGGCACCTATAGTGGCTAAACCATGAGGAATTTGAAGATGATGAAAACTAGAGTCTTGTCACATTTTGTCTGTAGATTCTAAAAATATTTTTTTCAAAATTTTTGGAATTGGATTGCACTTCTTTTTCCTTCTCCCATGAAAACTGATTTTTGTCAAAAAATAGCATTTTTAAAAAGTGACGTGCATCGTATAATGCATAAATTTTTTTCTATGAAGGATAAAATTATAATTCTTTCGAATTTAGATTTGTAACCAATATTTAGTGCTTCCACTTGGTTAGATATTTTTTTATTGAATATTTTTTCTTTAATCAAGTTTCAAGTCAAACCAATACAATTCAGACATAGCACGACTGTATAATGCCTAACTTTTTTTGTATATATTGAAATTCAATTTATTTTTTTTTTGGATCAAGGACTTCAATATCTAGTGCACTCATATTTTTCAAAAAAAATACATAATAAAATCAAAACATATTAAAATTATATTCATTTGATAGCTTGTTCTAAGGACTATCTGATTCCATAAAGGTTTTTGAAGACTTCTCCATTTTCATCCTCAACCTGAGCTCTAGAGCATAAAAAAATAGACTTTTTTTGTGTCTCAAGAGGGGGATGAGGGGCAAGGGGGGTTCAAATGAACCCCTAGGGGTTCAAGCAAACCCCTAGAGGTTCGCTCGAACTAGGGTTCGACCGAACCTATTCAAGGGGGTTCGCTCGAACCCCCTTTTCTATGCATTTGTTTTGTATTTTTGGCGGCCAAAATTTAAAGGGGTTTGCTTGAACACTGGTTCAAGCAAACCCTTAATGGGTTCAATCGAACTAGTAGGTTCATACAAACCCCCAAAATCACTTTTTTTGCTTTGGGGTCATTTTTTTTTAGTTTTCCTTCCTCACCTGAATTGTAAACCACTATTGTGGCTTCACCTAGTACAAATGAAGCACATGAAGAAAATCCAAGAGGTGAGACAGTAAATTTTGCTTTACTTTCCAAGGCTGATTTTGAGCCATCATGTTTGAAAGATGCAAGTACTAATGAGGTTTGGATGCAAGCAATGCAAGAAGAGATAGATTCTATTCAAAGGAATGATACTTGGGAGCTTACAAACCTTCCACATGACAAGAAAAATATTGGTACTAAATGGGTCTAAGAGACTAAGTACAACAGTGATGGGAGTGTTGAAAGACACAAGGAAAGATTGGTTGCCAAAGGATTCACACAGAGGTATGGTGTTGATTATGAAGAGACATTTGCTCCAGTAGTGAGACAAGAGACTATTAGAATGTTGATTTCATTAGAAGCTCAAAAGAAATGGAGCATTCATCACATGGATGTGAAAATTTCCTTCTTGAATGGGTACTCAGATGAGGAAGTGTATGTGGAACAACCATAAGGTTTTGAAGTACAAGGAAAAGAACATCAAGTCTACAAGTTGGAGAAGGCTTTGTATGGCCTCAAGCAAGCACCACAAGCATGGTATGCTAGGATTAATGGATATTTTTACGAGAATGGCTTTCAAAGAAGTAAGACTGAACCTACCCTTTACTACAAACAAGAAGGTAATGGTATTCTTATTGTAAGTTTGTATATTGATGATTTGTTGTATATGGGTAGTAGTTATAAGATGAAGGATGAATTCAAAGTTGCTATGATGAATGAATTTGAGATGAAAGATTTAGGTCTCATGAAATATTTTCTAGGAATCCATAGGTTTGTCAAAGTGAGAATGAAATTTTCATTTTTCAAACAAAGTATGCCAAAGATATGTTGAAGAAATTTGATATGGTTGATTGTAAACCCTGCTTTAGACTCCAGTTGCTCATGGAGTTGTGTTATGTAGAGATGATGGTGCTGAGATAGTTGATGAGACAACTTATATGAGTATTGTTGGAAGTTTGATGTTTCTAACTCACACAAGACTTGATATTCCTTATTCAATTTCACTCGTTTCAAGGTACATGGTTTGGAGTTAATATGACATTGAGAGGGGGGGTGAATCAGTGTCTTAACAGATTTGACCAATTTTCAAAAATTCAAAAACATAGCTCATATTTGATCTCAATATTACTCTGATTAATGCATTCATGAGTTGAATGTAATCATTCATAAACAGAATTGAGAAAAGTAATAACCCAATAGTGAACTGAAACAACAACACAGTAAAGCAGTGAGAACTCAAAAAAACAAAGAGACACAAGATTTTGTCGAGTGGAAAACCCTCCTAGGGTATAAAAACCACTCCCAAAATTCCTTGCAGGCTTAATCTTTTAATCAACTATTCACAATGCCTTATAGGCCATTTTTAGAGCACCCACTCAAGGAGCACCAACCCCTCGTTTAGAGATAACTATCTCAAGGAGTACCAACCCCTCAAATTATGTTTTAAACAATAATAACAACTCAGAGGATTTCTCTATTTTCTCGTCTATAGAATACCTTAAATATTCAATAATTGAATCCTTAAAATACTATATAGAGAAGAAATTTGCAATGTCTCTGCCTCTTGTTATTCAGATTTTATTGCAGAGTTTATCCATACATTTTCATATAGCCAAGGAATGATAATCTCATAAATACAACAACAACAGAATAGAAAATAGTTTTCTACTTCTATTTATACATCATTTTAGGTATCAAGACTTCAATAAATTATGTGGTCAAAGGAGCATAGAGTAAAGATAACTCTTTTTGAATTAAATGCCAGATAAGTAACTGTCTTCAGGAGTAACGGTTGAACAACCAAATTGAAAAGATTTTGACTGAAGTTAACAAAGCTTTTTACAATTGAAATCTTCATCTTGTACCCAACAAGATTATTAGCCAAGGTGAAATTAATTTTCCAATACAAGAGTTGTTTCACCCAGCTAAGAGTCGTCCTCAACAAATCTAAAACGTATGAGATCATTTCACTGCTTAAAAAGCACGACTGCCCACCACTGTAAATCATAACCTCTAATGCATGAATAACAATACTCTATCAGGGCATCATTTGCCACATTAGTAATTGAGATGCAGAGAGCAGTTCTAAAAATGGTGATTATAAAATAGTATGTACAGCATGAAACGCATAAATACCAGTCAAATCTGTAATTCCCATGGCTCCATCAACCACTGTCGAGCTTCCAGCCAGAGAGGCGCACCAAACATAGCAACCATACCATTCATTTCCTTGCAAAGAGATATCATAATAAATAAATAAATGCACTTTTTCCCTATTCTCTCCTTTCCATCGATGTAAAGTTATGTCGAAGGCAACTTTAACGTCGTCAGTCATCCCATTGTTTGTCACTATGACATTCTGTTGTCGGGGAGACGTTTCATAGATAATGCTTTGTTTTACCAAAATCCATCCTTTCATCTGATGTTGCTGAGACAATTCAAAATCGAGGAGAGGTCCCATAGAATTCATTGAGTCATACTGAAACACCCCGCGATACATACTTGATCCCATAGAAATTACCAACCTCTCACTGAAAAGTAACCTTCAATCTCATGTGTGTCGCCGTGAAAAATTGTTATCGGGGAGACCATATGTAGATTTCATTATGTTTCACCGAAATACTTTTTATCTCTTATGTGTCACTGTAACCTTCAACCGTTGGGGAGAAATTATATCGAATATCCTATGTCACGCCGAGAGCCATATAACATTCTTCTGGTCATTGAGACAAAAATAGTTCTCACCGAAATGTAACCAACATTCGCCTTCGCTAAGACAAAGCATAGTCAGGTGACCTCTCGTAGAACATCCTGTGTCTTACCAAAAGCCCACATGATCATTCCTATTCGCCGAGACAACTCAATGCCTATGCCGACAAGGTCCATATGTATTCCATCGGTGAGACCCACAGGGTTCGCTATAACATTATATTAATGCCGCAACTCATGTCAATGTGTTCCCATTCAACCTCTGATCGGTGAGACATAACAATCTCGCTATGACCTCATACCGACGACATAACTCCTGCTGATAAGGATCACCCTCTGTCGCCGAAACCATGGAGAAGTCCTGCCGAAAGCTGCCTGTATGTAAAATCCAATTGACATGACATCAAAAATGTCTTGTCGATAGGCAACACAGACGTTTATCAGAAAAATGGATCTGAGAGACCCTAGCATTCTCACGTCGATATGTTCTTTCTTGTGTCGGTCGGTGAGACACAAAGCACTCGATGAAACAACATGCCGAAGACCAAACTCCTACCAAAATGTGTATCCTTTTCATTTAAAAAGATGAACCTTCACCTTGAACTGAACCACAAAAAGCCAAGACAAATAAACCATATATACAAAATTGTACCAAGATAGAGCATGAGAAACCAAACTGAAACTGATCATCAAAGAGAACCATCTAACATCAAATAGAACCAACTGAAAGTGATTTTGTCATCAAGGACAAACCATAAACACAACTGAGATCCAACAAACTCCCCCTTTGTCCTTGATGGAAAAACACAAATGACTCCCCCTTTTTGCGTCAATGACAAAGAATAGAAGAGAAAAAAAATGTGCATTGCCATATAACACAACTGAGAAGCCATCAAAAATATCATGTAAAACCGCTGCAAAATGAGTAACAGTGCAGCAACCAAGATTGTAGGAGAGCTGTAAGTGAAAACATATAACATGCTCCCCCTAAGTTGAAGCTTGGTGAATTAGTGAAGTAACGATTGAGATCTATAACTCCCAATCGAAGTCTCAGCCTTTCAAATAACTCTTTTGCTAAGGGCTTAGTAAAAATGTCAGCCACCTGATCTTGTGAACCAACAAACTATAAGCAAGCATCATTAGCCAGTACCTTTTCTCGAAGAAAGTGAAACTTGATAGTAATATGTTTAGTGCGAGAGCGCATAACAGGATTTTTTGATGTATTTATCGCACTAGTGTTATCATAGAGAATAGAAATAGGTTTAGGAACTTCTATACCCATATCAGATAGAGTTTGACTCATCCAAAGAACTTGAGTACAGCATGAAGTGGCAGCAATGTATTATGCTTCAGCAGTAGAGAGAGAAACAAATTCTTGTTTCTTGTTGTTCCATGCCACTAAACGATCACCGAGAAAGAATGCAACACCACTAGTGCTTTTCCTATCATCCAAGCAACCAGCCCAGTCAGCATCAGTATAAGCAATTAAAGAAAAATCATTGCTTCTAGGATACCAAAGACCATAATTAAGAGTGCCCTGAATGTATTTAAAGATTCGTTTAATAGCAGTAACATGAGATTCTTTAGGTGATGCCTAAAAACGTGCAGCCATGCAAACTGCCTGCATAATGTCAGGTCTAGAGGTAGTTAAATATAAAAGACTGTCGATCATTGATCTATATTCCATTTGATTTGAATCAGGAGAATCATCAATTTTAGTAAGTTTGCATCCATTAGCCATTGGAGTGCTAACAGGATGACATTCATCCATTTTAAATTTCTTAAGCATCTCTCTAGCATATTTGGTTTGAGAAAGAAATATTTCATTCTCACATTGAGAGAATGAAGACCCGGAAAGAAAGTTAATTCTCCTAAAATTGACATTTCAAACTCAGATTCCATTAGCTGAGAGAACTTCTTACTCAAAGTAACATTATTGCAGCCAAAGATAGTGTCATCAACGTAAATTTCAACAACCAAAATATCAGAACCTTCAGTTTTAACATAAATATTACTATCTACACCTCCTCTAAAAAAGCCATTAGAAATTAAATGATTGTCCAGCCTAGAGTACCAAGCTCTAAGAGCTTGTTTTAAGCCATAGAGATCCTTTTTCAACTTGAAAACATGGTTAGGCTTATCTTTGCATATAAATCCTTCAGGTTGTTCAACACAGACCTCTTCATCTAAATAGCCATTCAAAAAAGCAGTTTTGACATCCATTTGATAAACAGTAAAGTTTTTGTGAACAGAATAAGCCAAGAATATTTTGATAGATTCTAGTCTAGCAACAGGTGCAAAGGTTTCACCAAATTCAATACCTTCTTGTTGAGTATATCCTTTGCAAACAAATCGTGCTTTATTGTGAACAACATTTCCATTTTCATCAAGCTTATTTATGTAAATCCATTTGCCTCCAATGACATTCTTGTCATCTGGTCTTGGGACTAACTCCCAAGTCTGATTTTTCTCAATTTGATCAATTTCTTCCTGCATAGCATTAAGCCAACATGAGTCTATGAGAGCTTCATTGCTCAAACTGAGTAACTAGACAGAAAGCTATTTGTGCCTTTTCATCAGATTTTGCAACCTTTCTTCTAGTTTGAACTCCTGCATTTTTATCCCCAATAATCTGATCTTTAGGGTGATATTTAGCTAGAGTTTTTGAAGGAGCATTTGATGCAACCTTTTTAGGACTTGCTTTTTCATTTTTAGGGCTTGTTGATTCAGCAATAGACTTTGTTTTTTTAGCTTCTTCTGAATTTGATTCAAGTTCAAGTCGTTCTTCCTCATTATCCTGCAAGGTGTCAGCATCTAAATGTAATCTTTCATCAAACTTTACATTCACAACTTCAACAATCTTGTTAAGCCTTATGTTAAGACATTTATAAGCTTTGTTGTGAGTTGAGTATCCCAAAAAGATACCCTCATCGCACTTTGATTGAAAGTTGCCAAGGTTATCATCATCTTTCTTGATAAAACACTTACTTCCAAAAATTTTAAAGTATTTGATAGAAGCAGTTTTTCCATACCAAAGTTCATAAGGAGTGTGTTTAGATTTCACCCTAAGCTGCACTCTATTCAAAATGTATATAGTTGTATGAACAGCTTCTTTCCAATACATGTCAGACAATTTAGCTTCATCTAGCATGGTTCTAGCCATTTCTTTTACAGTTCTATTCTTACATTCAACTACCTCATTTTGTTGAGGTATTTCTGTTGTAGCATACTGTCTTTTAATGTCGTGATGTTCACAGTAATTAATAAACTCTTGAGAGGTGAACTCACCTCCTTTGTTAGATCGCAGACATTTAAGTTTCAAATCAGATTCCTTCTCAACCAATTTACAAAAGATTTTAAACCTTTCAAAGGCTTATGATTTGTGCTCAAGAAATGTGACCCAAACCATTCTAGTATAATCATCCACAAATAGCATAAAGTACTTTTCACCATTAATAGACCTTGTTCTGGTTAGTCCACATAAATCAGTATGCACAAGCTGTAAAGGTTTCGAAGAAGAATGTTCTTTTGTTTTGAAGCTGATTTTAGTTTGTTTACCACTTAAACATTCTTTGCGCACAGAGTTTTCTGGCTTGCTAAGAATTGGTAAACCTCTAACATTCTGATGTTTACTAATTCTAACCAGATTTTCAAAGTTTATGTGTCCTAATCTTTTATGCCATAACCAACTCTCTTCAATTTGGCCCATTAAACACATACCTTGATTATTGTCATTGTTTGATGTGTCGAGAAGATTGTACACATTTCCTTTTGTCCTCCTTCCAGCTGCAACAACCTTTCCAAGCTTGTTCTTAATCTCACATCCCTACGAAGTGAAAAGAACATGATAACCACTATCACAAATTTGACTAAAACTTAGAAGATTGTGTTTGAGACCTTCCACATAGTACACATTATAGATAGGAGTGTCTTCATTGAGAAGAAGTGAACCTCTACCTTTAATTTGAATACCAAAGTTATCACCAAACTTAACATATCCGCCAACATAATCCTCAAGATTTGTAAACTTATCCTTATCACTAGTCATATGGTTAGAACATCCACTGTCCAGGACCCATAAGTCCTTTTTCTTGGAATGAAAATCAGTTTGAACCAACATAGTTTGCTCATTGTTGTTAACAGTCTTAGGTTTCCAAACCATTTTAATTTTCTGATGTTTAGATTGCAGATCAGTTCTGCACTATTTGGCAGAATGTCCCAAAGTATTGCATTTAAAACATCTGATCTGTCTAACAAAACCATAGTGTTTCCTAAGACCAAACCTAGGTATTCTAGGATTCATAAGCCTGCAAGTGCTCACTTTATGGCCAAATTTATTGCAGAAAAAACAATAACCATAGAAGAAAGGATTGACTCTGTATGAAGATCTATTACCTCTTAAAAACTAAACATGATCCTTACCAAATTCTGAGTAATTTGAACCTGAACCTTTGACTTTAGAAGAGGGGTTTTGTTTTGCATTGTCAATTGAGCATTCACCCTTTTCAAAACCAACACCAGTTTTATCTTTATACATCTACTTGCTGAGCATCTCATTCAATTTTAGAGTGCTTTCATATTTTTCAATTTCCTTCCTAAGACAGACTACTTCTTGTTCCAGTTTTTGAATTTCTTGATCTTTGCAGCTTACAGTCTCTCGAAGACAGTCTTCAACTCTTTTAGCTTCTTCAAGCTGAGTTTTCAGAGAGACCATTTCTTGATCTGGTTTATGTTCTTGAGCAAGAACTTGTTTTTTGATTTTTCTGACCTCTTTTAAAGCACATTTCAGCTCACTTTCAAGATCTACCTCACCTTCTTCAATGTCAATGGTGTTTGAATCATTTTGCTGAGTAATTTCAGCCATGAACAAAGTTCCATCTTCTTCAACTGATGAATCTTCAGACTCAATATCAGATTCATCCTTACTAAACAGAATTTTCTTCTTTTTGAAATTGAAGTTTCATTTAGGTTTGAAGGCCTTCTTCTTAGTCTATTTTTCAGTTGTCTTGTTGTCACAGATTTGATCATCATAGGGACACTTTGCAACAAAGTGACCTATTTTGCCACAGTTAAAACATTTAAAGGGAGTTTTTCCCTTATATTTTCTTGATCCCTTTTTAAGTCTTCTAGCAAAAAGGGATTCTTTAGAATCAAACAACTCTAATTCACTGACTTCGACTTTTTCTTTATTTTTAGTGTTAAAGGCAGTTTCTTTTCCTATTGAAATTTTTTTGCTAGTTCTCATTTCATAGGCAGTAAGTATTCCTTGCAGGTTGTCTAAGGTAAGCTTATCAAAGTGTTTCTTTTCTTCTAGGGCTAAAACCTTATATTCAAATTTGGATGGTAAGGTTCTAACAACCTTTGTGACCACATCAAATTCATTAACCTCTTGACCTAGACCTTGCATTGCATTGACAACTTCATCAACTCTTAGGAAATATTCAGCCACTTTTTCATCATCCTTCATTTTCATCTCCTCAAACTATCTCAAGGAGTACCAACCCCTCAAATTATGTTTTGAACAATAATAACAACTCAGAGGATTTCTCTGTTTTCAGTTAAGCACATGTTTCTCTATTTTCTCGTCTACAGAATACCTTAAAGATTCAATAATTGAATCCTTAAAATACTATATAGAGAAGAAATTTGCAATGTCTCTGCCTCTTGTTATTCATATTTTATTGCAGAGTTTATCCATACATTTTCATACAACCAAGGAATGATAATCTCATAAATACAACAACAACAAAACAAAAAATAGTTTTCTGCTTCTATTTATACATCATTTTAGGTATCAAGACTTCAATAAATTTCATGGTCAAAGGAGCATAGAGTAAAGATAACTCTTTTTGAATTAAATGCCAGATAAGTAACTGTCTTTAGGAGTAACAGCTAAACAACCAAACTAAAAATATTTTGACTGAAGTTAACAAATCTTTTTACAATTGAAATCTTCATCTTGTACCCAGCAAGATTATTAGCCAAGGTGAAATTAATTTTCCAATACAAGAGCCATTTCACCCATCTAAGAGTCGTCCTCAACAAATCTGAAATGTATGAGATCATTTCACTACTTAAAAAGCACGACTGCCCACCACTGTAAATCATAACCTCTAATGCATGAATAACAATAGTCTGTCAGGGCATCATTTGCCACATTAGTAACTGAGATGCAGAGAGCAGTTCTAAAAATGGTGATTATAAACCAGTATGTGCAGCATGAAACACATAAATACCAGTCAAATCTATAATTCCCATGGCTCCATCAACCACTGTCGAGCTTCCAGCTAGAGAGGCGCACCAAACATAGCAGCCATACCATTCATTTCCTTTCAAAGAGATATCATAATAAAAAAAACACACTTTACCCTATTCTCTCCTTTCCATTGATGTAAAGTTATGCCGAAGGAAACTTTAACGCCATCAGTCATCCCACTATTTGTCGCTGTGACATTCTGTTGTTGGGGAGATGTTTCGTAGATAATGCTTTGTTTTACCGAAAGTCATCCTTTCATCTGGTGTCGCTGAGACAATTCATAATCGGGGAGAGGTCCCATAGAATTCATTGAATCATACCGAAACACCCTGCGATACATACGTGATCGCCGAGAAATTACCAACCTCTCACTGAAAAGTAACCTTCGATCTCATGTGTGTCATCGTGACAAATTGTTATCGGGGAGACCATATGTAGATTTCATTATGTTTCACTGAAAGACTTTTTATCTCTTATGTGTCGCTGTAACCTTCAACCGTCGGGGATAAATTATATCGAATATCCTATGTCACGTCGAGATCCATATAACATTCTTCTGGTCATTGAGACAAAATAGTTCTCACAGAAATGTAACCAACATTTGCCTTCGCTAAGACAAAGCATAATCGGGGTGACCTCTCGCAGAGCATCCTGTGTCTTACCGAAAGCCCACGTGATCATTCCTGTTCACCAAGACAACTCAATGCCTATGCCGACAAGGTCCATATGTATTCCATCGGTGAGACCCACAGGGTTTGCTATGACATTATATCGATGCCGCAACTCATTTCGATGTGTTCCCATTCAACCTCCGGTCGGTGAGACATAACAATCTCGTTGTGACCTCATACCGACGATATAACTCCTACCGATAGGGCTCACCCTCTGTTGCCGAAACCATGGAGAAGTCCTGTCGAAAGCTTCCTGTATGTAAAATCTAATCGACATGACATCAGAAACATCTTGTCGATAGGCAACACAGACGTTTATCAGAAAAATGGATCGGGGAGACCCTAGCATTCTCACGCCAATATGTTCTTTCTTGTGTCGGTCGGCGAGACACAAAGCGCTCAATGAAACAACATGTCGAAGACCAAACTCCTACCAAAATGTGTATCCTTTTCATTTAAAAAGATGAACCTTCACCTTGAACTGAACCACAAAAATCCAAGACAAATAAACCATATATACAAAACTGTACCAAGATAGAGCATGAGAAACCAAACTGAAACTAATCATCAAAGAGAACCATCTGACATCAAATAGAACCAACTGAAAGTGATTTTGTCATCAAGGACAAACCATAAACACAACTGAGATCCAACACATGGAAAATTCTATTTGAAATACATATGAAGGCATCCAAGATAATTTTGAGGTATGTGGGAGGAACTTTAGATTTTTGTATTCATTAGTACACTTTTAAAAAGTTCAATCTTATTGGTTTTAGCGATTCTGAATGGGGAGGTAGTTTGGATAACTGAAAGTCTACATCTGGTAATTATTTTTCTTTTGGTTTAGGTTTGATTACTTGGAGCTCAAAGAAGAAAATTATTGTTGCCATTTCTTCTATAGAAGCAGAGTATGTTGTAGTCACCTTAGCAAGTACACAAGCATTATGGCTTTGAAAACTTCTTGAAGAAATTGGAGAGATACAAGTTCAACCTACAGTGTTTTTTTGTGATAACATTAGTGACATAAAATTGGACAAGAATCCAGGACATCAGAGCAAGACAAAGCATTATGATTTTAAACATCATTTTATTCGAGATTTGGTGCAGAAGAAGGTAGTAGAATTGAATTACATTAACACAAAAGAACAATTAGCGAATATCTTCATCAAAGCAATTGCAAAGGATTAGTTTTTTATTCTCAGAGATTAGATTGTGAGCTCTCTCAGCATCAAGGGGGAGCATGTTGATAACTGATGTTGGACAGTCAGTTGACTTCCAGTTCCACTGCCACTTCCAATTCTACCACTGTTGAAATATCTTGCATAGAATTAGTTTGTTAGATTTATTATGGATTGCATGTTGCATGTCAACTCTAGTTCCATGTACTTATCCATAGATTTAGACTTGCAGTTATTAATCTTAGTTTTCTTTGGTAAACTAGACTTTCATTAGCAAAGTGATTGTAGTTCATTGTAGATAATAATGCATGCAATTTGCATGCTTAGTGTAGTTGATAGTTTTCTCAAATATTTAAATACAAATGATCATTGTAATAGCTTAAATAGCTTCTTTAATATATGCATCAATAAAGATACAAAGCCTGCCTTAATTTAAATTATTTATAATCCATGTTACGTTAGAAGATTTGAGAAGCCTAGAGGGTTTGTTGGGCGATGATTGTGCCTTTTCTTTGGCCAAAGAATGAAGATCTAATGGTTGGCTAGCCAACAATTTTTTGTGGTGATAATATTGCACCATTAATTGGAAGATATTGGTTGTTCAAAAGCATATGCCAATCGTATTCCTTGGGGTTCAAGAAGAGAGCATCATGAGCACCCAAAACAACCCTATTTTCTAAAGTGAGTTGGAAAATATAAAACTCTTTTTAGATAAGGTGCAAGAGCGTGCTTAACATAAATTTATCATTGTTGAAGTGTGTGACAATAGTAACCCTACTTATTTTTTAGTTTTTTCAAATTGTTGCCAGGGCTTGAAGACTGAGATCTTTGACTGGAGTGTTGGTTAGAATTTTCCATTAATTTAGGGTTGCTTGCTTTGTTGGGGCTGAATACTAGGTTAAATCTATGTACTATTGTTTTGTTTGATCTTCATAGTCAAATGGGTATTATGAATTATCTGTAGGTAAATTCCTGTGAATATTGAGTAATTTTTCAGTTATATAGACATTGCAACTTAACTAAAACCTACATGTTTCATGTGAATTTGGAATTTATATCTTCATTCTTGTTAATGCTACTTATCAAGAAATTCAAATTCAATATTTGAGATCACATTATTTTGTTAGGCTTACAGAATTACCATAGGGGCTGGAAGATCAAGATCTTTTGTCAAAAGTTTTTAGTAGAATTTTCTTTGGATTAGAGTAGCTTGTGCATTCTGTTGAGAGTTTTTCCTTTCTTAATTTCATTCAAAATGATTATTGCACAAACTTTTATAATAGTCATGAGTTTCTTTAAATCTTCAAAGTAACATCTAGGTTCTTTTATGTTTTTGGACTAGACAATGAGTCTCTTTTAATTTTTGAGTAGTTGGTGAGGTTCTCTTAAGATTTTTTTTCTGTATTTGCTCAAAATCTATAAGGTTTGTAAAGTTGGCAAGGTTAAGTTATTTAGAGTAGGTGACAAGGGCTCTTCAAGGTTTTTACTTTTTAGAGTAGCTAGTGAGGTTCTTAAAGGCCTCTAGAGTAGTTGATGAGAATCAGCATACTAAATCATTTACATGTACTACTAGTAGTTGGTAAGTTTCTTTAAGATATTTAGAGTGGCCAGTGAGATCGTTTAAGGTTGTTGAAGCCCTCTATCCTTCTATGCAATATATTGAAACTTGAAGTGTTAAGTTTTGCAGGTGCTTATACCATTTTCTATTTTTGTGAGTTTGTTTGGAATACATCCAAAATGATATATGACACTTTTAATTTGTAAACTCTTTTGTTGAACCTTGCATGGTTGTTCAATATCATAATCCCACATTAATAACAAGTTATACAATCAAGTTTTATAGGGAATTTCATACACCAAAAGATCTGTCAGTTTAGAAGCCAACTTTTCCTCATCAGTAAATCATTGACATTTTTGAAGAGCTTTTGGCCCACAAATGATCTTCAAGGGTGGACTTCCATGTTTAGGGCATAAACACTCTCTCTAGATGATTTTGTGATTCACATAGGTTCTCTTTTTATTATTAGAATTGTTGTTGAAATCTGTTAAAAGAAATACAATTCTTGTAACATTGTAGTTTCTAAAATCATTAGTTTGATGAACCCTATGACACAAATTTTTAGTATGATTCTGATTTATTATTATTCATTCAATTATGAATATTGGCTCTACATATTTCTGCCTAATGACTATAAGTTTATGCCAAATCCCCTCTCCATTAATTATCCTTTGTAGCAAGTGCTTGGCTAAAGGTATGGATTTTTCAAAGCTCAACCGCCTAAAAAAATTGCCTTGGAGAGATTTTCCCAACAAAATAAAGCCATGGTGTCCTTTTCTTTCTTTCCTTTCCACAAAAAGCTAAAAAAAAAATTCATTTGATCATTTTTTGTATCCCAATAGGGATGCATGCCAGTACACTGAAGTTGCTTCCAATACAAATTTGATGAGGGTGAATCCCCTTGGATGAAAGCTAGCCATTGCACCAAGTCTAGATTCCCTTTTTAACTTTTTTCACAGCCAGATCCAATTGCTAACCCCATAATCATTTTCCTCATGGGAAAATCCCAGGTAGTTAATTTTTTTGTTGAAAGGAATGACACTCAGCTATGAATATTATTTAGATCCCTTCCTTGATCTTAGGGATGCCACTGTATGCTACAAAAGATATATTTGAAAATTTATGTGCATGCCTATAACTGTCCAAAGAGGTCAAGTAGAAGGTGCTACTGTAGGATGGACCTAGAATGCAGAAGACCCAAAACTAGTCATCACATCAACAATCATCATTGTCCTCTAAAATATCTTAGCTTCTGAAGGATTACAATTTCATTTTTTATTTATTCTCATTTTAACAGCAATTTTCTCCAATATCTATCATTCTTCAGTATTTCTATTTTTTTTATAAAATTCAAAATCCTTTTATCCATTAAAAATTAAATCCCCCTTTATGCATCTTAATAGATACCTACATTCCATATAAATATAGTTTTTTCTTTGTAAGAATTAGATCTCATTTACCATTAGATAAACAACTTAGATCATACCTCTATTTCAAATAAAATTTTCTCCTTGCCATGTTGAGATGGCTATATCTATCCATTTCAAACTTACTATAGACATCATATGTAGACACCTAAAAATGTCTCAATGGATCACATTGGCTAACTAACACCATTTTGTCCTCAAATCCATCTTCTTTTCACTTGTTTAATTAAATAAGCCTAATTATTTAATTAAATGGCTCATTTTCACCTATTAATCTAATTGACCTAATTGGGTTAATTCATCTCCTCTCACACTAACATTTAATTCAGTTTAATTAAATAATGCAAATTATTTAATTTTAACCCTAAGTCCTCTTATTTAATTAAATAACATTAACTATTTAATTAAATATCATATTTGCATCTCCTTTTCATTAAATAAATCAATAATTTAATGAATATCCTCACATTCCTCATCTTGCAAATTCAAATTTAGTTTTAATTAACTAAATTGCCAATTTTCCTCTCATCCACTTGCATAGGGAATATTCTCCTATTTTCCTCCAAAAAAAGGTAATGATTACTCCAAAAAAACTTTGAAACAACTTTTTAAAGTTGTTGCAAAGTGTTTTTGCTTGCATGATTGTGAGCCCTTGATCTTTTCTTGATCCATGTGATCTTTGACACTCATCCATTGATCCATGTTTCATCCTTCTTTCATTTGTGACCATTGATAGATCAAATCAATCCCATCCATTGTTTTTTCATTTGATCTCCATTAAATCAATTATTTAATGAATAACATATAATTCCCCTAATTTGCATAATTGAAACTTTGTTTTAATTATCAAATTACTAATTCTTCCACTTGCAAGGGAATATTCCTCTTTTTAACATTCCTCCAAAAGGGGAATATCCCCATCCCTTTTGCACAATTAAACTTTGTTTTAATTTGCAAAATATCTATTTCTTCACCCATGAGAATATTCCAAAGAATATTCTTTCTCCTCACTCATTTGAAAAAGGGAATATTCTTACAAACTTCATGTGCAAGTTAACTCAAAACTTCATGTGTAAGTTAATTCAAAACTTCTTGTGCAAGTTAACTTGTGACCTCTTGTACAGGTTAAAAGTGTGTTTGTTTGAATGGATGTAAGTCCTTGATTAAATATCAACTTTCATTTTCAACCCTTGATGAGAATCCATGATCCATGCCTCCAACTTCTTCCATCATTGACCATTTATTAGCCTTTTTTATCTTAACACTTCATTTCTCATTTGCTTTCCTATAAATAAAGCACTATTTGGAGACAAAGGGATTCATCTTATAACACCAAACTTGTTGGTTATTTTTGAAGAACCAAACTAACTTAAGAAAATACCTATGGACTTTGCCATTTCCAATACTTAGTACTCCAAAGGGATTGGCCAACGAATGAGTAAAAGTTGTGATACTTCTACTCCTACACTTTGGGCTCTATTAAACTTGGGAGGGTGATCCCACAATGTATACTCAGGAATTTATATGATTACTACCCAAATATATGGTCAATAATAGATAATTCTCATAAAATTACTCAACAACGTAGCATGTCAAACAAGTTGGCAGCTCGTTTATTGATATCCTACACTTAGAGCATGAGAAGATGAAACTCAACACAAAACAACTACAGTGGTATCAATTTTGAGAGTTTATAAAATAAGGTGGTTAGTTGATGAATCAACTCAAGAACTAAATTATGAATACTTTGCATGAACCAATGTCTTATTCCAAGCATGGAGTTAATATCAACCCATGCAACTAGACAACATATTATCAATAACAACCTACAATCTCAAGAAACACTGCTTTACAACATTCCCCCATTACATTCATGATCATTACTGCTTACAAATATCCTAGTACCTAATTCTTATGAGTTAACAATCTCATCCAAGCACTTACATTAATTCATTAAACTAATAAGCAAGAATGAAATTAAACATCTATTGAGAAACAATAGAGACAAACAAAAGGAATCTTGGATTACTTTCATTCATAACTCATAAAACGAGTACAAGGAGAGATAATAGCCATGAAATTGGTATCACTTTGTATTGCATTTGCTATATTGTTATCAAAATTACATACATAATAACAAAACTCTGAACTTAAGACAAAACCCTAAAACATGCTTGATATTCCTTTTACAATTCACAATGTTGAATGCAAAACAACGAACCCCTATTTTCTAGCCTTGAATTCCTTCGTATAGAAATGAAGGAGCAAAACAAGCCTCAGGCCAAAAAGTACACATGTCAATATCCTATTGGACCGCTGAAAATAAAGATTCCCTAATTCAATTGAATTGCATTCCCAAGAGGTGGGAAACATGTGGGGAAATGCAAGTAGTTTTCATTCAATGTTGGAGATCAGGTCCAATCTTCAAAAATGTATTTTCAAATAGTTACCTCAAAATTTGTGCCCACGCACACAAAGTGAAAGAAGGAAAGCATGACAAAAAATGAAAAGAAAAGACAAAAGATATGTCCACATCAGCCTTGTCATCAATCCAACTTGAAGAAATGCACTATATTTTCCATACTTTATCAAAATCCTAATATGTACTAAATCTAGGCTATGTAGTGCAACTCTCACTTATCCATTATTCTTCATGGATGCAGACTTCAAAATTTCAAATTACTAGCTTGCCATTTCATATCAGTCCACCACTCCCTTGAAGTATCTACCTTTCCATGCTAGGAATTCCTCTTTAGTGGCTAATTGAAATTCATGACTTCATCAACCCTTTCTCTATAAGGTGCATATTTAGTGATGATCTGGTTAGCCTCTTTATCGAATTCCAATAGGACAATCTCAACATGAGTTAGCATATCCATATTTATCTTCAATGTGTCCATATCAAATTTCTTATAAATTGACACAGTTTGATCTGAAATAGCTTTATTGCTTTCATTTTTCCACTCCTGTAGAGTTTTGATGTTGTCATCATCCCTTAGAATGGATGGAAGAAGGCCATGATGTGACTCATGAAAGGATTTCACCAACTCTTTTATTTTGTTTTCCAATGGTTCAATATTTCCCCTGTATCCTTCAATTTTACCTACAAGAACCATAGTAGCTTTAAACTTTTCAGGTGGATTGGAATCCTGTTTAACTCCATTTGACTTCAATACCAAATTCTTCTTCCTACAGATCCAAATTTTCATGAGTGGAATGGCTCTTTCTCCATCAATGTCAAAATTCCTAATAGCAGCCACCATGGATGAATAACTATGGTGAATACTATTCAACCTGTTATTCACTCTTCTATTCAAATGTTCCAATACTATAGTGACAATCTTCATGTTTCTCTTGAAAATATCCTCATCATGATTGTCACATTTCTCTTTGTATTCATTTAACTACCTAAGAAACTCTTCCCTATTGGTATATTCCTAAGCCTGTGGCCCTGCTGGTGTACTAGGTTCTACTATTGAAATGGGCACACTTCCCATGTTATATGGCACAATTTCCCATGCATAACTTACTTCAGCAATAAATTCTGGGGGTACAACTTCTTGTGAAGTGGTGGGGGAATCAACATCATTTTGCTTAGGCTTTTCATGTTGCAAACTCTACAACTTATTTTCCAATAATGTAACTTTTTTTTGCCATTACATATTATACTACTCAAGCCTTCCATATTTGACTAGAAAATCATTGTAATCTATTCTAAGCTTATCCTTTTCTACTGTCACAAATTCTACAGTGGCCCTTGTAAATTGTGCAACATGAACTGACATATTTGTTGCTTCTAAGGTCGATGTTTCTAACATACTTTTTATTATTAGGCCTTCACTCTAGTTAGGTGCAAGCTTAACAATATCAAGTTTTTTGGTGCTTGGGGCTAGAGACCATATAACCAAGGCTTCTCGTTCTTCATTGAAAGTAGAACCCTGTAGTGCAAGTGTAGCTTCCTCCTTTGTATCATAGAGAGGCCTATCACACTTCTTTATTATGTTGAAAGCTATGGCAGAAGCTAAATCCCATTCTGGCAACAACAAAATACCACTATTCCTTAGCAATTCTCGACCCTCTTTTGCAATCATCTTTTGAAATCTAGATCTCATTTCATTTAAAACCCTTTTCTGGATGTTGGAATCTGGTAATTATGGATGAAGGCTTCTTTCTATAGATATGTTTTTTACATACTCATCTCTTTTAGCTTTGTATGCAAATTCCATAAAATTTGGAGGCTTTATAAATGATTCATCATCTAGAATAAATGAGACTATGTGGTGGAGAATCAATGTCCACAATCTCAGGCTCTATTGGCCTTGGAGGAGATGGTGGTGGTACTTTTGGCACATGGGGAGGCTTATATTCTTCTTATGGAGAAGGATCAGAAGTTGCACCACCTTTCTTTTCCTTACTCTTTCTCCTTACAAAGAACTTTATTCTTGGTTCATCAAGGGATGAAGATGTAGATTTTCCTCTCGTAGTAGGGATTCCCCTCCACTTTGTTCTTCTACCATTGGGGCTTTTCCCTTATCCTTACTTATTACCCCTTTAGTTTCAAGGTGGCCTACTATTGAATCAAAATTCCTTGATACATGTTGTTAGAGTTATCATACATTAGCTAATAATTAATTAATCTTTAATTAATTATTAGTCTAATTTATTCTCACACACTTAAGCTAAACTTAGGAATGCTTTATTAGTTCAGTTAATATTAGATCATTATGTCACATCTCATGTGATGTTGACACTTGTCATGATCTAATCTCTTTCTCATTTAGGGATTTTCTCTTATAAGCATTCAACCCTCATTGTAATTATTAACAGGAGAATATTTGTAGCTTTCATATCTTCTTGAAAGTTTTTTCTCTTTTGTAACTTTTTCTTGTTGAAGTTAATTGCATATATTTGTTTGTAGATCTCTTGCATGGAAGGTGTCTTAGTTTGTGTTTGATCCTATAGTTAGTGGTTTTGTGCTTGTTTCACAATTCTAACATGGTATCAAAGCATTAAGAAAGGAATACAAGTGAAGGTTGTCCCAAAAGATAGGAACAAAGAGAACACCACAGAAGCATGAAGAAGCTGCAAACAACTGTCGCAAGATAACTGCTATGGTGTCGAAGAACCTCCTCTAAAGATAGGATTATTAGGATCAAGAAGACAACAATCTGCATGAGTTCCCCCAACAACACTACTTGAATCAGGTGGAAAACAAAGGAAAACACCTGGAATGAAGATATAAATGGGACAAGTACCAATAGTCTAAAGAACACTGATCAACTGAGAATAGAAGATTCCTTCCAAGGTGAAACCAAGGAAGCATTAGCATGAACAGTATAATACCCCCCATAATGCTAACTGGGAGAGTCTGATAGATCCACTAAAATGTTGTGTAACACCCTATAGTGCATGAAGGAGAAGAAACAACATCTGAAAGTGCACAAGAAAGCACCTGCAACTGAAAAAATGGAGTGCAAAATAAAGCACACATACATTAGGCTAGAATAATATGGATCCATTTTTGTCATGGAGGGACACTCACCAGACAAAGGTGTGATGGAAAAAACAAAGACACCTTCCATGCAAGAGATTTGCAAACAAATATATGCAATATTCTTCAACAAGAAAAAGCTACAGAAGAGAGAAAACTTTCAAGATATGAAAGCTATAGATATTCTCCTGTTGAAAAATTACAAAGAGATCAATCCTTAAGAAAGGAGATCAAACCCTAAAAAGAAACCCTAGTGTGCACACCTAATAATTAATTATTAATGTTCCTAAGTTTAGTTTAAGCAAACCTAAAGTTATAAGTGACTTAATTAATTAACCAATATGATTAAATTAATTAAGTGAAATGACTTATTACTCTAACACCCCCCCTTAAGATGAACTTAGGGAGTAGCTAAAACACTAGGAAAAGATGCATAAAGCAAAGATGGGTCCTGACAACAAGGCCAGATCTGGTACCCATGTACAAATGTAAAAGATCTCTCACAATAGGAGAAAAGGAGAAAACCTCGTGGGAAAAACTCCTCTCCAAAAGAGAGAAATACAAGTGAAGGTTGTCCCAAAATATAGGAACAAAGAGAACACCACAAAAGCATGAAGAAGCTACAAACAACTGTCACAAGATAATTGCTATGGTGTTGAAGAAACTCCTCTAAAGATAGGATGATCAGGATCAAGAAGACAACAATCTGCTATGTATACAATATTTGTTCCTATGTACTAGGCGGATGCAGCAGCTGGTTACCCATGCATTTCAGTGAGATGGATCACTTACCATATGGACACTCTTGCATTCCTATTTCTGGAGGTGACCTTCCATTTTCTCATGATCAGAGTTCTTCAGATTTTTTGGTACCTTTACCATCTATATCTTCGAGTTCCAGGTGTTTTCCTTTGTTTACCATCTGATTCAAGTAGTGTCATTGGGGGCACTCATGCAGATTGTTGTCTTCTTGATCCTAATCATCGTATCTTCAGAGGAGGTTCTTTAACACCATAGCAATCATCTTTGGATATAGTTTGTAGCTTCTTCATGCTTCTGTGATGTTCTACATGTTCTTCTTTTTCAGGACATTTCCTTGATTTGGAGGCTTTTCAATCCTTCAGCCACCTTTGATCTCTTCTTGGAGTGGAGTTTTTCCCATGAGGTTTTCTCTATTTCTCTGCATTATAGAGATCTTCTGTTTGTACATGGGTACCTTATTTGGCCTTGTTTTTCGGGACCCATCATGCATTCACTTTTAGGGTTTTTAGCTACTCCCTAAGTTCATCTTAAGGGGGGTGTTAGAGTTATCATACATTAGCTAATAATTAATTAATCTTTAATTAATTATTAGTCTAATTTATTCTCACACACTTAAACTAAACTTTGGAATGCTTTATTAGTTGAGTTATTATTAGATCATTATGTCACATCTCATGTGATGTTGACACTTGTCATGATCTGATCTCTTTCTCATTTAGGGCTTTGCTCTTATAAGCATTCAACCCTCATTGTAATTATTAACAGGAGAATATTTGTAGCTTTCATATCTTCTTGAAAGTTTTTTCTCTTCTATAGTTTTTCCTTGTTGAAGATAATTGCATATATTTGTTTGCAAATCTCTTGTGTGGAAGGTGTCTTTGTTTATGTTTGATCTTGTGGCTCGTGGTTTTGTACTTGTTTCACAATTCTAACACATGCTCCACCTTTTGTATTACATTTTTTTAGTTTCTAGGAGAACCTTGAAATCAAGTTCTTCTTGCTTTATCTTTCTTTGCATCTTATTAAAGGTAATCCACCTTGCTATTCTTTTCTCTTGCTCCAAAAGGTCGAACACATTTCTTATCACATCTTCAGGATATTGGAAAATGTGTATAAATTTGGAGCTCTTGTTTCTTTCTTTCAACCAAACCATAAAACCTTCAGGGTCATATCAGACCCTCTCAACTAACCTCTGCATGTGGTAGGTTTTGAGTATATCGAGAATATTATTCTATCCTCCCTTTGTCATTAGAAAATTAAAAAAACAAGTGTACAAAGTGTTGCTATTATTTTGTTTTCCACTCCATATAATTTTCCACCTATCCAAAACATTTCATTCTAACATGGGTGGTGTTTCATGCCTTCATGCAAACTTGGGTGGTGTTTTATGTAGTTCATCAAACCTTTCCCTTCGCCGCATGTGCCTCTTTTATTACCACCCGTAGACGTTTGTTTTCAAAATTTTAAAAGATGGTTATGTGGGGAATGATGAAAATGATAGCTACCATGTGTCCTAATGTAAAATCAAGTCATTAATTTCCATCTATTCCCATGTTTTTCTGTGAAGCCATGTTTGATAAAATAGAAAGACAAACAAACATTCGTACTGCAGAAATTTTTGAGGACGAGCTGAAGAAGATACATGGTTCAAATTGTAGGGTTCGCCATTAGAGGTATTTCAATTTCTATTCATTGCAACTATTTTCTGAATTATTTACTCCTACATTGAAGAAATATATTTGTCGAGATTCATAACTGCACATGGCAAGGGTTAAATATGTTGGCTATGAATATATAGTTGGGTTAACCTATGAGGGACCATAAATTGGCGATACCCAATTAGGGCCTGTTAATTTAGATGAATTGCAGAGAAAATTCAACCAACCTGACCCTCCCCCTTATTATTGAAAGAGTAGTAAGTAGTGGATTAATGGAGGCCACTACATTTCCAATTGTAGTGCAATGTCCCAAATTAGTATTGGAATGTATTAGACATTATAACACATAGACACAGGAGGTTAGGACAAAAGATAATAGAATCATTTTGAAAATTCAAAGGTCTACCTTTGAGTCTTGCTTAAGAACTCCAGAAAGGGATGAATACTCGCCCATGGACATGACCAGTTCTCAAATTGAGTTAAATTCCAAGAAAGAGGTTTATAGGAATGTGGTAGCAAAGAACTGGCTAGCCAAACCAAAGAAGGGCAAGTCTCAGCTGCCTCTCCACCTGCATAGGAATCACTTTGTAGATGAGGTAGCCGATATTGTTGTGTTCTTGCATAGGGTCAAGGGTAGTGAGAATGTTCATAGTTTTGAAGAATGGATGTATTTCTTCATCCAAATCATACTGAATGGGGAGCAGTTCTTGGATTGGGCTAAGATTATCAATGATCACATGCATGAGTTGATGACATTCTTCACTCTTAATAGGTTTTTCTTCATGTCATCATACTTGATATATTCCCTTGCCAACACCCGGCCCTAGCCTAGATTAAGGCCAAGTGACTTACCACTAGAATAGGTACCAATTTATGACTACTTTGATAAGCTCCAATTGCACAAGAGCTTCTTACATTTCAGAAGGATTGCTGACACTTTTACTATGAGGATGGCCAAAGAATTGCAAGGACGTTTAGCAATGAAGTTGTCTCTAGAGGCTATGCAATTTGTTAATTTTTATGGTAGTCACTTCATCCAATTTCAGAGGTTTTCATATATAAGAGTAGGCGGGTATGCAGGTTTTCCTATTAAATTTCCCAAGTATCCTAAATATAAGTGGGTGCTTATTAAGGTTAGCAGATGATTGGCTGATGTTAATAGATTGTGCCAAGGTAGAAAGAGGTTGATAGTCAGTTTTCCATTCAGTTTTGGTGCATATAGTTGTCAATCTATGCCTGATGCTTTAAATATTGAAACATAATTGTCTAGGTATGACATACCCTCATATGATAAGTGTGTTGCTTTTGACCTAAAATATAGGACAACTTGAAGTTAGGCCCTACCTACAATCACCAACCCAACCTCAAAGATTATTGGGTTGATTGCTTTGATGAATATGAGGTAAGGAAAAGGAGCTGGATGAGATTGATAGTGAAGCAAATCATCATTTATGTTTTGAAATGGGATTTGTAGGGTAGTATTGAAGATGGGTCTGACATGGTTGACCCAGTATATACTGAACTTATAGAGAATCAACCCATTCATTTTTTGGATTGGAGTTTTAAAGAAAAGGAAACTATTGAAGCCAAAATTGTTGATGTTCTGACAAGGACCAGAGAATGGGCAACTAAAAAGAAAACTAAGCAATCTCACCCCTGTACTAGATCAAAGGATTCACAATCTACTGAAAGTATCTCCCACACCTCTGCTAGCAGAAAATCAACTAGTAATGCTCCTCAGTCTTTATCATCAGGCGCCCAAGGAGGTGGTGATGGATATCCACCAAATAGAAATGTATATTCACAAACTTGTGGGGATGATATTTTCAATCTGCCTATTTTGGAGAAGGATAATGAAGGAGAAGAGGAAGAGGAGGGATTAGAAAACCTAAATGTTTATTCTCCTCCCTCTCAAAATGAATCATCCATTAGAGAGGTAAACCCTTCTCAAGGGCCAGGTACAATTGCACTTGCAGAAGATACCCCTCTAGTCAGTCGAACACTATTTGAGTCCCCAGGCTTCAAGGCAACTAAGGTCTTAGTAACCCCAACCTAGCTAGAAGATTCACTCTCCCGAAAAAGGAAAGCCATACAGTCCAACTGGCCTAAGCAAGATATGGTAGGTCAATTGCTACAGAGGACTACAACTCCTAAAACTAAGAAGCTAAAGACTAGCACTAGGCTTATAGATGACACAAAATCAAGGATACTTTAGTTGGAAATTGCACACCCTTCTATGTAAAAAGATGTCTCCCAAGTGACGACAAGTGATTTTGAGGTGAATAGGGTCGATCCTAGTCCTCCTACAAGGGATAGTGATGTTCAAATCTTTCAAGTATCAACAACTAGGATGGTTGAGAGATCAAGGAAATATAAAGAAGGCAAAGATGAGTTAAAAGCTTAGGTTAGGAACTTAATTGCATGTTTGAAATCTATTTTTGAAGTTGTTCCACAACCTATCTCTCAAGTAGATGTTTTTGTTGAGTCTCTCACTATGTCCGGAAAGGAACTTAATTGCATGTTTGAAATCTATTTTTGAAGTTGTTCCACAACCTATCTCTCAAGTAGATGTTTTTGTTGAGTCTCTCACTGTGTCCAGAAAGGAGGCCCAAATCAAAAGTAGTCAAAGTTTAAGTTGGGTTGTAGAGGATTGGAATGAATCCCTCATCAAGAAGAGAAATCTTGTAATTTATGAATCTTGCAAACACTTCCGAGAGGAAAATGCTCTGAAAGCCACCTTAGGGGATGAAGCCATAGCTATTGAAAAAGAAGAGAAATTATGGGTTAACTATCAAATTGAATTAAATTTATTGATGAGCTCGGATATGGAAAAACTGGCTGCGAATCAAATCATACCTAATGCTTTAGATACCTGCTACCTATCATGGACTAAAGGTATGGAATGGAAACTACAAGTTGCTAAACAAAGCCTACAAAAGCTTAAAGAGATCATCAGTGAGTGTGTCACCATTTTAGACAAAGCATTGAGCACCTTGGTGGCTCTTGGTCTACTAAACGATAAAGATGGAATAGGAGATGATGTAGACACTAGAAGCTTAACAACTGATTTCTAGAAAATGGTTAAAGAATCTCTTGACTTAACCACTCTTAATGTTGAACACTTGTAAAGGGTAAGTGAATTACACCTAGTATCATCTCAGGTAATGAGCCTTATGAAAGCAAACAAGTAGTGCATAGAAACGGCTAAATATCTTCATCTGACATGGAAGGTGAAGATGAAAAATGTAACTATTCCCCAACATAAGGACCTGATGCATATCCTCAAGACTTTTCAGGCATGGTGTAAGAGACCTTTGGTGGCCCAGGAAGCTGGAAATGAAGCGACACTGTCATAATAGCATGGCTCCCCTTGTTTCTTTTACTTGTATTTTTTTTAATTGACTGTGAACATGAAGAGGCAAGACTCACCTGCCTATTTAAATTGTATCTATTTTCATATACTTTCTCTAGACATTCTTCACAAGTTTTACTCAATACTATTGACAAATAAAATTACTATTTTTCTGTGTGCAATTTGATGAAGTTAATCTGATTTCTTAAATCTTTGTGTTTAAGAATATCTCATGCATGCCTTATCTTGGTATGAGGAATGCAGTTCTTACATTAATTTCATTTCTCATATGGTATTGAGTAGATGTTATGTTTCCAACTGTTAATTAGTCTTTGTGCTAATACTCTTATTCACTATAGTGTGCACCTAATATTTATAATTTTCTGATATTGGGTATGCCTTTTCTACTTTTTGGTTAAAACCATGCATTATGTTTTGTTTATCTTTGTTCTAATTCATTGGAAATCATATGAGGGAGTTGTACCTCGTAAGAATTCAGAGGATATTCATCTTTTCTTTAAAGATTTATATTCAAAGTTATTGGATAATTCTTTTGCACCTTGCAAGCATTTAATTGTAAATTATTAAGGTGTAAAAATCTGCTAACCAACAAATTTTTGGCGACTTCACTGGGAATTGAACTATTAATTTTGGTTTCCTTTTTTTGGGCATACTTCACAGGTTAATTAATCAATCTTGGATTTTCACAGATTTACTAGAGGGGAAAGAAGTAGGGGGAATTTTGACCCTATTTTTGAAACTTTGCAAAGAAACAAAATTTCCTATATTATTCCCTCTAGACGAAGGGTTAGAGCTAGAAGTAGACCTGCTTCACCCACAAGGACACCTACTAATCATTCTACATCTCAAGCACTCATTTTACACAGGACCATTCTACCAGTTGTAATCAATTTTCCCCTCAACATGGCTAACCCACAACCTGTCCCTTGGGGTGCTACTATTAGTCCTTTGCAGTTGGGAAATAATTTGCATGATTTACCTAAAGGGTCTTGTAAAAAATTTCCTAAATTTAGGGGGGATGGAAAAATTTCACCAGAAGAACACATTGATGGCTTTTTGTTGCATGTAGCATTCTTGCAGTGCAAGAAGAAGATGTTGTTGCCAGATTGTTTGTGGAATCTTTAGATGATGCAACAACATAGTGGTTTTTTCAATTACCACATGGATGTATCACTAATTGGGCCACTATGCATAGCAAGTTTGAGGCCATATTCAAAAGTGCAGATGATGACTTAACACTAATAGCAGAAGTGACCCACATGAAAAAAGAAGCAAATAAACCCATGAGGGATTTCGTAGCCAAATTCAACAAAATAATTAACCAGATTTAAGTGGCTTAAATACCCTCCATAGAAACACAAAAATTATTCTTCATCAATGCTCAACATCTAGATATTGGTCTTCTCTTGAAGAGGCAGCTGCTGAATACTCTCAAAGCTACGCAGGCATTGGCTATGGAATTGGAAGATGATTTCATTTTAGTTGGAAAATGGAAAAAAGAAATGTATACTAGTAAGGCACTTCCTATCATATTTTGATAGCTTCCACTTCTGCAAATGAGATACTTGCTTCCATTTGACACATATGAGACCTTCTCCTTGTTCATTCAAAACAAGAATCTTCCACTCTAGACATATTTGAAAATGATGAAGCCATAGCTAAGTTCACAAGACTCCATGATGATATTCTAGTAAATGACCATGAAGAGGGTTTTTATATCAATTTTGAGGCAACAACATCTTTTGAAGAACAATTAGAGTTCCTTAGTCCTCAAACTCATGTCTAAGATATTGATCAACAAGCTACTATAGAGTTGATCAATATCCCACAAAATGATGAAGCACCAATAGCTTATAAACCTAGATCACTTACTTTTATCATAGTAAGCTTTCTTACTAATGAGAAGACAACCACCATTGATGGTTCCCAAAAACACAAAGAAGAATCAACACCTTATTTCCAACACAATACATATCTTATAGCCAACCAAATTTGTTAATAGATGCAATATCAAGGAAAAGGATTAAGCCTACATGAACATGTATTTTGGAGCCAGTACAATTCCTTGACTATCCTAAACATCAAGTTCTTGGTTATTCACCAATCAAAAAATCTATTGATGTTAGAGGTACCCTTATGATATTGGGGTTAAATTTATCTAATGCAAACATCAACACAAGATTCATGAATAGTCCTTAATATGAAATTTTTGCCAACACTCCAACCATCCACATCATAAATAGCCATATTTCCCAAATCCTTCCATCCACTAATTGGTACTAATAAAAAAATACTCACAAAGAGAAAGATCAAGGTCAAGTTGTTGAAGCTAATCAATCAAAAAGTCAAAGTGGACACGTAAAGTTAAAATGGATCCTAAAGAAAATTGGATCTAGTCAAGCATGTAATTCAAATAAAAATCCAATGGTAAATGAAAATATGGAGCCAAATCAAAAAGGGCCTTCTATCTATAAAAATATCCACCTATTTCAAAAAAATATTTAAGACTGACACAGAAAGTGTATACAAAAGTTGGTCTGAAATACACTCAAAATTTCATATCCACACTCCACCATTCACTATCCCAAGTTTGGAAAATAAAAAATCCTACATCCAAACTATCAAATAATTTATTTACAGATCATAACCCCCACAAACATCCAACATCCCACCTAAAATCCAAAGATCCTAAATCCTACCATGTCTTGTCAACAACACTTTATTATAAGGACTCTAATGGCACTCTCTCATGATGCACACATTTAGATAAGGCCAACTTGGTATCAAAAAAGATCACATGAATATGCAGGGGTTATATACAAGTGCCCTTATCTTGGTAAAGTAACTCATCAAGTTAGACAATTATTAGCACATTATGCTAACAACATCTACATCAACACCAATAGGTGGTTCTACATTGTCAATGATGATTGAAAAAAAGAAAAATAATAGAAAAAAATAGTAAAGATAAAAATATTCCTCTAGTGAAAACCATTCTTATGGTGATTTAGGCAAGTACCATGATGAAAACCTAGTAAACATGTGCCATGTGTAAAATGAGCTATCTGTGTGCACCATTATAGTTGGGAGCATCTTATCTCATCCATCATGCTACATTATCCCCATACCAATATCCATCTGATCCATTCTCATCCATCCTCCCTATCTAACTTGATCTTGATATAGACTAGGAGCATATACAAGTTCAAAACATGCTTTGGAAAAATCTTGACATGACCATTTTCCAATGATCATATATTATCTCATGCCATACTATCACCTATATCTACCTTATCCAAATAGTCATACTGGGTAAAACATGTTATCCTATTGTGAGATAGTCCTTGGAAAAAAAATCCCTTATCCTAGATCTATTTGCACAATTCTTTTCTTCTCTATCCATCACATATCCATTCCTCACATTAGTCCATTCATCCAATCATAGTGTCCCATACATTGCTAGACATTAGGGGTAGGTGATTACATATTGCTTTGGAATAAATCTTGATATATCTCTTCTAGCTCACTTTATGATTTGTATGCCAAAATCCAAAAGCATATAAATATTTTGAAAAATCCAAAAACAACCTAAAATATTCCAAAAAGGTTAAAAAACAACCTCATTTATATATCCAACAAAAAGTTCAAAAATCCCAAAAGTTCAAAAAAATCAACATAGATCACCCATCCACAATAAAATCTTCATCCATAATAAAGCTATCGTCACACTCATCTTTGAAAAAGCAAGCGAAAGCAAATACGGTAATTATTGAAACCTAAAATATTCACAGAAAAATTGCAAGTCTTGATCATTATCAAAACAACATCAAAACCTCCATGTCATTTGCCTAAATCATCTTCTAAATCAA
The DNA here is from genome assembly GCA_007258455.2 of Sequoia sempervirens. Classification (NCBI taxonomy): domain Eukaryota; kingdom Viridiplantae; phylum Streptophyta; class Pinopsida; order Cupressales; family Cupressaceae; genus Sequoia; species Sequoia sempervirens. The sequence goes on along the minus strand of VDFB02047230.1, from coordinate 403,469,127 downwards.
GATCAACATCTAAGACAATTGTCTTAACACATATATATCATTCCCACAATAGGACATATCATAGATCAACACTTACAATCTCTCTAAAGAGAGATATTGATGGCTTTGATACGTTTTTTCAATTAGCTTTCCTTTTGATTTACCTTTTGTCTTATTCCATCACTTACTTGAAGGCAACTTGATCTTCAATATCTTGGTGTGTCTAGAGGAGTACGTAATGTGGCATTGTCATTGATTTCATATGCACTATGTTTTTGGGATGCTTTTGTAATACTACCATGGCAAATACTTACCTTATGTGTGTAGGTATAGTTTCCTGCAATACACCAACATTTGCATATCAAGTTATTTAAACTTTTTATGTACTTAAGGCATAAATTTATTTGATCTTCATTCCCTTGCATGATCAAACAAGGTTTTTATATGTCTGGTATGAACAAGGACACTCCTATTTATTTGTAGAGTAAAATTCCATGCAATATATACGACGTCACCCTAGTTCTTCACACCTTGGTGTATAGTTTCTACTTGCTATATCAAAATAAGTATTGCTCTACATTTTTTATCATAAACAAAAGTAAAAGCAAAATCATCTTTCCTATCCTAATTTCTAGTAAAATATAAAATCATCATTCAAATAATCATAGATTTCACCATTATTTGATCAACCTCATTCATTTATCCATACATCTATCTATCCATATAATTATCTATTCATCTATTTGTCTTTATCTAAATAATTTCTTCTATCCTATTCATCATAATAACTATTTTATCTAAGTATCATGACATAAAAAAATAGATTCATCCATCACATCTTGCATCCACAAAGCACTAGTACCATCATAATATCATACATCTAGCATCATCAATCATATCATCATATATACATCATCAAAAATACAAAAAAAATCATAGAATCATATCATAGTTGCAATAAAATCTAGTCTCATCTCATATATATAATAAAAAAAATATGTCATGATACAAGTCATATATACATCTACATGTAGGCATGTCAAAAAACATTCTACATCAAATATTTGTACATCATACATCTAAAGATATGGCTACATAGAAACCCCCCTCTCCTCCTCTTGACAAGGAGAAGGTGGATGGGGAGGAGCAATATGTTATCCTCCAACTTGTTATCCCTATCCTCTAAATCTCCCTAGCTATTGTGGTTGAGGTGGACACCCCACTAACCCTTTTTCTAATCTTTTAACTATCCTTGCTGTTGCACTCCTTGTGGAAAATTTGAGATCTCTCCTCCCAATTGACACCACAAAATAATAAAGAGTACAGTAATATGTCACCTCCTGTGAGAGTGTCCTCATGTCACTAATGTACCTCTCCATTAATACCATGAAACTCCCACTAGTTGCCTCTAATTGTTGCCACCATTCTCACTTTGTATCTCTCTATCTATAATCAACTATACCACCAAAATATTCACCTGATGTCGATGAGTTGTCTTTGCATTGTGTTCAACTATATTTTATGATACCTAGACTGAGAGGTTGTCCCTCTCTTCTCTATATCCATCCCTCTCCTACCAAGCTTTGTCTCACTCAGATAATGCCACTACAAGTCTAATCTTCATTCCCTCATCACCTCCTTGCAATGCATCCTCCCTCCCCTACTCATCTCTCTACTCCTCTTCTCTCACCACCACTACCCTTGTTGAGCAACTTCCTATTGTCCTCCTCCAACAACTGCCTCTACTCTTTGTCATTGTCGACGAGCCCTACCTAGCTCCGCCTCCTATATTTTCCACCTCATTGCCCCACCATCTAGATGTGTAAATATCAAGGGTCTCTAACCTATCCAACAAGTGCATCATACTTTAGGGTAGTCCTTGCATCCTTTACAATTGATTCCCATGACCACTGAGCATGCATCAATCCAGTAAACTCTTTAACTACCACCTATGGGATTGCCATGGTTCCCCACTCTTTGATCTTATTGTGTATGAGCAAACATGGCCATCAAGTGAGGCATATCTTGCATCTTCCCAAATTGTCTCCTAACTCAATCAAGAAGGTACCTCAAGAATATGTGACATCTTCCCAATCAACTATTTGGTCTATTGGTAGAATAATAGTTAAACATGGTTATTAACCCATGCCTCACACTGTAGGCATGTCATTTAGATGAAATCATCTATATCATCAAGACATCTCCAATAATCAAGATCCCCCAAACAACATTGAGTCAATAGACCATCATATTTGTAAACATATGGATCTCCAAAGCTTCATGTAATGTCTCCTAAAGGTTGTGTGACAACAATGTTCTCCCACACCCAAACATGCAATAGTGTCACTCTAATTGATAGACTCATCGTAGATCTATACACCACCTTATGCATATCATGATAGAGGTGGGCTAAAATACAAGGCCCCCAACCACAAATGACAACATATGTCATCATCCTCTACAACACATGAATCTATCCAATTGAGAATCCTCACGATCATTTATCTAGCATGATCACTCTAGAAATGAGCCTCTCCTATAAACAAAATTGAATCATCATAGACTCCCACTCCCAGTCTCAAGTCTCTCTCACCATCCTCAATATTGAGCTTGTCATCATGTAACACCAAGGCCTCTATGACATGATTGATATCATAGATAATGGGTGCACCCTCAATCAGGATCCTCAAGATCCTCCAGACATCCTCAATGGTGATGGTATCCTCTCATATTGGAAATCTAAACAATGAGGTCTTTTTGTGCCACCTCTCAACAATCACATTCATAAAATCCCTATGAGCCAAAATCTCAAGCATGAAGGTGACATGTGAAATAATTTGATAGATCCCAAGAACTAAATGCCCATCTCACTAATATGTGAAATCCTCTACAAAACTGTCAGTCGATAATGTAGTACAACCTAAAAACACAACACCTATTACATTAATTTGTTAAAAACTTGGAAGAATACCTAAATTTACAACTCTTTGTATCAAATACAACCTTTAAATCAATTGCAACCTCTTTTTCAAATGTGTCATGACAACCTAATCAATTGCAAGATTTCTTTAAACATGTTGCTTTATCCAAATCAATTGTAGACCTAGAATCAAGTGTGTCGCAACATATCAAATGCATCACAACACTATCAAAAGCATTGATCGTAGATTGAAACATTTGATTGACTTCCTAGACAGGTATCATTTATTACACCTAAAATGACGCTTAAAGATGAAAGTGTTATATACATACCAAGGATCTACTCCAGCTAACCTTTGGAACTATCTACCCTGTCTCCTTGATGAATAGTGTGTGAAATGATAACCATCTCTATAGAAAATTCACTCAAAAATCTCACTTAGAGCTCTAAAATTTATAAACTAGGAGTATGCAAATGAGGTGAAAATGATCCCCAAGGGCCTATATAGACCCTAAAACCCTAGATTCACCCCATCCCACCCCCATCCCATTTCCATCATTCCCTAATCTTTCTAATCAATTTCCTCACCAACTTGGACTCGATTTTCATCCTCTTCTTCACCAAACCTATCCCGTCTTCTTGTCGTGAATCCAACTAATATTTTTTTGGCCAATCTCTTAAGGGGGCAATCTATCATCATCCCATTATTCCTTCGTCTATAAGGGCACAATGGGACATCATCATTATTACCTAATTTTTCCAAATCAACAATATATCTTTGAAAAAACATAATAGACACATTGTCTTAAAGAGGGGGAAAATGTAGACACCTAAAAGTTTCTAATGCATCACGTATTCCTCTAATTCATCATTTTTATCAATATTACTCGTCACTTTGTTTTCATCCCTTTTAATTAAACAATTTCCAATTATTTGATTAAATTGACCTATTTTCCTCTATTAATTAAATATTTTAATTATTTGATTTATTCATTATTTTTTTCCTATCCACCTTTAATTAAATAATTTTCCTCTACTTTAATTAAATAATCCTTATTATTTAATTAACTTCAATTTTCTCTCTCATGCACATAATTAAATATTTTTTGATTATTTAATTAAAAATCATCATTCCTTCTTATCCCACATAATTAAATGGTTTCTTAATTATTTAATTAGCTAATTTTTTTCCACAATTAAATGATAGTTGCACATTCCCTCCCAAAATGGAATAGTTTCAATTTCAATTTCAAATTTGAAAATATCTTCCCTCAAAAAATATCTCAAAATATTTTCCTAAAATTTAAGGAGGAACTTTAGTTAACTAAACTCTTCCTCAACATGCATGACCTCTCCATCCTTCATTCACTCTCAACCATTGATTTGAAATTTTAACCTCAACCGTTAATCAAGTATCTTGAGATCTATAAAACAAGCTTTCATCTCTCATTCAAAGGACCTCTCTCTTTCTAATTTGAGCTTTATAGTAATCTAGTCTCCATAGCCATCAATCTTTCAAGGTTTTTGCACAATTGAGTTATGCTTAGCATGAGCAATCCATGGCTTTTGGAAAATTCACTGTCAACAATTCACCGCCATGACAAATTCATCTCATGAAAAATTCACCACCAGTAACTCACTGCCATGGATAATTCATCGCATTAATACACACACACACATATTTGCAATAGTAAAATAATAAAGTTGACTAATATTGTTGTATAATTGGTTTACTAGAATAAAATAAAATATATTAAAAAATGTTTTCATTTTTATTATCATAAATCAAATTTTCTAATTGTATATGTGATGAATTATCCATGGCGATAAATTATTGGTGGTGAATTTTCCATGAGATGAATTTGTCATGGCAATGAATTGTTGGTAGTGAATTTTCCTAGAGTTGCAATCCACATATTCTAAAGGCATAAACTCACATTGTCAACAATGGAGTAAGGGTTAACATTCTTTGGGTGAGGTAAAAGTAGGTTTAAAATTTATTTATGCTTTCATTTCTTGTTTACTTTCATTTGATAATAGTTAATGACTTCATTAGTAATGAGTTTAATTTGATCAATTGGTTCTTGGTTTGTGATTTGATCTAACCCTCTTGTTGCTTGCCCCTCTTGATTGATATTTCCATTATCCCCGTTACAAAAAGGTTTGGTTCCTTATGAATTATGCCGATTGAAGCAAGGGTAGCTCTTATTGAAGTAATTCCTATAGTGCATATCATAAGATATTTAAAAAGAATTGAACAAATACAAATAAGTAGATGACCTAAGGTTGTTTTTAATGACATCTTGAGTGAAAGAAAGAAGACATAGATTGAGAAAAATAACAAATGGAATATCTACTAGAATGCATGCCCCACTAATAGCAAATAGATAAAGGCTTTTGTTATGGGTATGTTCTCAAGCGTATATGGGGTAAAGTGTTAGGGATAAAGAAGAAATAGTATCTTGAGGAGTTCAACCCCAAATGTGATCATCAACAAAAAAAATGTACACATGGCCTGGTATTTCGTGGAGAGCTAAGATTTTTGTAGCTCAATTAAGAGTCATCTCTCATCAACTCTGATTTGAAATGGGCAGTGGAAAAAACCTCAAGAAGCATGAGAAGAAAGGGTGCGTAATTTTTGCATTATCGGGAGTGGAATAAGAAAACACTTTTTTGGAATTAGATGCATTTAAGAACATCAATGACAAACATCTCAATATCTTGACAATGGTTTCTTGGTACAATTTATTCAATAAGAAACTCTCAAGAAGTTGGAGAAGCTCATCATCACATTAAATAGGAAAAAAATTGAAATTCAAAAATGACGAGGCTGGTTGTTCCATAGACTATTTTAACTCTCGTGAATGTTAAAAATTATTCATTAATGTGAATGTTAAATTTTTATTTTATTTTTTAAATTATTCATTATTTCATTCTTCAAAGCTCTTTAGAGAAAAATTACATAAGAAACTCTCAAGAAGTTGGAGAAGCTCATCATCACATTAAATAGGAAAAAAATTGAAATTCAAAAATGACGAGGCTGGTTGTTCCATAGACTATTTTAACTCTCGTGAATGTTAAAAATTATTCATTAATGTGAATGTTAAATTTTTATTTTATTTTTTAAATTATTCATTAATGTGAATGTTAAATTTTTATTTTATTTTTTAAATTATTCATTATTTCATTCTTCAAAGCTCTTTAGAGAAAAATTACATGATTATACCAAATGGGTTCTATCTATGTATTTAGCAGAAGTGCTGATATAATAGAAACATAATGCTTTGAAGCATAAAATCACTTCTAGTCATTGACACGAATAGCCACTTGCCAAAAATGTCCACCTCTCTGCCGTCCAAAGTAAAAATTATAGAAAAAAGACCTTCCGAAAAATTTATAGACCAGAACCAAAAAAAGTAGTTTTGAAAATTCTTTAAATCGGTGCTCTCTGAAACAAGGTAAAACCCCATTTTGAAATCTTCTCAGAGGTTTAATTCTTAAGCCGTAGAAGAATTGAAAGGAGGATCCACACTGTACATCAGACAAGTTGTCAACAAGAACAGAAAGGTAGCAATGACGGAAAACAATAATGTATCACGTTATGTGAGATTAACAAAGGAACGGGATGCCGAAGTGGAGGACATACGCCCTGGAGAACTTAATCAGCCTGTACATATTCACCAGGTTGTTTTACTTTTTAACCCGCTTATCTATTACATGTTTGAGCTTTTCTATTTGTTGGGTTTATATGGGCTTATTTTTGTTCCTACCTGTTATACAATTTCGAGAGAATTCATAGTTCTGGGAACAAATTTGCATTTAGTACGTACTAAAAGAATTTCAAATATCGGTCATAAAATTCTTTGTGCAGATCAGTCGGCTCGAAATCAAATTTTGGGTATGCGATGAAGTAGATATATTATGCAAATTATGTCAAGGTTGAGCATGCATTTGGTCCTTCCAGGGATTAGGTTTTCCATTAAGTTGGGTTCTAAATCTATGATGTTACTCAATTCCTCCCACTGACTTAATAGTACAATCTAAAAACTAACTTGAACAAGTAAAGTGGGCATGCCTGAACTAGTACTTATCATATGCCCTTGTCACAATGAACATGCAATGTTACTGCTGGTCAATTTTTTGTAGAGTTTCACTTGTTTGCCATACAAATTGTAGTTGCAACCTTTTGGATCAAGCAGGAGGATTGAAAAGGGGCGTTTCCTATTGGAATTGGATTTAGTTAACTGACATGCAAAGTGTTTGGACTTGTTTGCTATTCTAGTTACTGCAATTATTTCTGAGTGTGTCAAATTGGGTAAAACCCTTTTGCTGGGTCAGTAAAAATGAGACTGGCTATTGGGCATCAAGGTTGGGTTGGTTCTTCCTGCAATTAGGTTGAAAATGTTGGTTCACTGTAATGGCTTGGCCTTCATAAACCAGTGAGTATCCCCTGCTGGAAAATTTCTCTGCCGCCAGGCTTTAAATGTGACTATCTTATTAAGCATAGTTTAGCATTTAAGACTGAAGCCTTGAGATCTCAAAATCAAAATTCTTTTTTTTCATCTATCAGAGGTGTTTTTTGCCTGGCAATTTGTTTACATTCTCATTTTTAACATTGCTACTGAAGCTTTCATCTTTGCTTGCTTTATTCCCATTTATCATTTTTTCTGTTTGCATTTCAAGGAAGCTATGTGATTACTTTTATGGGTTTCCTGTTCTTATTGCTGCAAGAAAATGATAAAACTGAAATGCTGATTTTGCTTTTGATCAGTTAGCCTTGCGTTCATGTCGGGAGTGTGGCCAGCCTCTTCCTGAAAGCTATGAGCCACCAGCAGATGAACCTTGGACTACTGGAATTTGTGGCTGTGCTGAAGATCCTGAAACTTGTAAGCATCCTTGAAATATAACATGTCTATCTTTTGCATTTCACTTAATCTATTCAAAACCTGTATTACACGTGCTTTGTTGGTTTAAGCTTGATTTACTTGATAATTTCCTCTTTATTTTGATTCTCTTTGCTGTATGTTGTAAACACAAAGTGAGAAAAAAATGTTTTTTGGGGTCCCTAGTATATCTTTACAGCCTCTAATAGTCTGTTTGCTTTGGCACAGAAGATATCAAACTTTTATATTTGAATGTTGTACTATTAGCAAACTGCTATATAATTTTTTGTTAATTTTGAATGTAATCTTTTCTGCTGAAATTTTTTATCTAAAGTGGATCGGACCTGTAAGGATGCAATAAATCCTAAACCAGGAGCAGTTTATTGAGTAACTGATATACAAGTAATGAACGAGGAGACACACTACATGGATATGCATATCTATCAATAGGTTTGAACATAGGGCTGTATATTGACATTTGCAATGGATCATTTGTCTATTCATATATAGCTATAGTAATTTTAGTATTTACTTGAACATCTTTTCCCTCTTTTGCTGTATTCTGGTTTCAAGTTATCCAGGCATATATGACACTTGAAATAAAAGATTCAGCTATTCAAGAATGATAAGCTTTGCTAGAAATTTTTATGGCTTGTATCAGCTTCAATGGAAATTTACATGGTTTACATCCCCTATAGTTTGCATGGAATGGGAGTCTGTTTGCTGTGCTGCACAAATATTGTCCATATTTTCATTTTGTCTTATCACTATTAGATTGCCATCCCAAACAAATACTACTTTTATGTATCTTTATTTCTGTACTTGGGGTATGGTTGACACTATAAATTTTGGTATTACACGTTCATTCTTATTTTTCTTGTAGATTAGTTCCCTTAAGTGATCACAAGAAACTTTGGTTATGTTTAATTGAACTTTTTGGTTGAAATGTGTTACAAGCTAAAAGGTCACTCTTTATTCTACAAGCCAATCTAACTGCTGCCTTTTCCAGTGCCTACTTAATAGAAAGTTTACTGTTTTTTAATTGTTAACTTCTTCTCCTTTCAACTACTTAATGCAGGATTTTTAATTGCAAATTTCTGAATTATGTTTTCCATTTCCACCTGACAAAGAGGCAATACCTTTAAATGATGTTTATTGACATTCATGGAATCAAATGGAAAAACCTTGGATGTATACCTATGTTTTTGAACTTATTAAATTGATCACAGTATTAGAGTTGATAAAACTTTCTTATAAGGCCCATGGTATAGGATATAACTGCGGAATATCTTAGAATTGGTGTAAGTGTAGTAGGCTTTTCAGTGGTCAACTCAACGTGTACATTATTAGGATTAGTTGCATAAATAAATGATTTTTCCTCACCTATATCCATCATCTTTTATGACATTTATTCTTTCTGATTTCATTGAATATATTGTGTTTTGGTGTTCCTTAGGAGAATCCACCCAATATCTCAAGTAATCTTGTATATAACCCTGTGTTACCGGATTCGTACCCACAGGCCTCGAACCCGGTTCGGGTGCGAACCCGGTACGGGTTCGCCTGTGGGTACGCGGACCCGGGGGTACCAGCAGCGTACCCGGGCGAACCCCTGCGAACCCACGGCCCAGCACTTCAAAAGTGGGCCCAAAAGTGAATAAAAAGCAATTTTTTTATTTCTATTTTGCTACAAAACCCTAAAACGACCCAATATGAGGCATTTTAACACTAAAGCATTTCATTTTTACCTCTCATTTTGCTCTCTCCATAATTTGTGTCCATCTTAGCATTTTGAAGGGAGGTGATTGCATTTGAAGGAGATCGATTGTGGAGTGGCAAAGAGCTTCTACAAAGGAGATTTAAGTGTTCAAGGTATGCATTTAAACCCTATTCTTCAATCTTTTGATGATTTTTTTTAAGTTTCTTAGTTTTTGATGAATTTTTTCAAGTTTGTGAAGAAGTTTTTCAAATATATATATTTTTTTTTCATTTTTTTTATAGATTGCAACAATGGCAAGTAGTCAAAGTTCAGTGGGTGGGGATGGAAGCCAAAAGTTTAAAATTGATAAAGGATCTCCTTTATGGAGACATACCACACGAATTTCACAAATTCCTGGAGGTGGGGGGTTTGTTTGGAAGTGTAATTTTTGCAATGCACAATATAATAGCTCCTACTACCGAGTAAAACTTCATTTTATGGGCCCTGGTGGTAAAGGGATTAACATGTGTGTGGGTCCAGATAAGAAGGGGTTATCTACTGTACAAATAGCAGGATTTATAAAAGAACAAGAAGATGCCGACAATTCAATTGCAAGAGGAAAACAAACTAGTTATAGTTCCGGAAAGAAAAAACAAACATTACCCACTCATCAGATAGTTAGGCCCTCTAGACATCCCTTCTTGTCTATACCCTCTACGGAAGAAGAAGATGAAGAACCAGAAACCACCACCCGCAAGAGAGGTCCATTAGAGAAAGCATTTAAAATGGAGGCAAGAGATATTGCTGAAGAAAAAATTGCACGTTGCCTCTATGCCAATGGTCTTCCATTCAACTTGGTGAGATCACCATATTGGAAGGACATGGTGTCAGCAATAAATAGTGCACCTCCTGATTTCACAAGTCCTGGGTATGAAAAGGTGCGTACCACCTTATTGCAAAAAGAGAGGAAATATGTAGAGGCCCAACTAAAACCAATTAGAGATTCTTGGGTTGAAACAGGTGTATCTATTGTTTCCGATGGATGGAAAGATTGCAAAAACCGTCCATTGATTAATGTTATTGCAGTGTCCCCCAAGGGGGCAATGTTTTTGAGGGCGGTTGACTGTGAAGGGCAAGTGAAAGATGCAATGTTCATTTCCAGGATTCTCATTGACTCCATAGAGATGGTGGGTAGTGAAAATGTTGTCCAAGTAAGTTACGGACAATGCAAAAGTTTGCAGGGCTGCAGGTGCTTTGGTAGAGGCCAGATATGAGCACATCTTTTGGACACCGTGCACCGTACACTCCCTCAATTTGGTGATGCAAGCAATTGGCACCCAAATAGAGTGGGTGAAAGAAATATACCAGGAGTCTGAGGAGATCCAGATGTTTGTGACAAACCACCATATGTCACAAGCAATTTTCAGAACTTTTTCAACATTGGAATTGTTGAAGGTAAATTTTAAAATTTAATATATTTAGTTTCATTTATCATTTATGTCATGTTTTACATAATTGAATAAAATAATTTTTTGCATTATTTACATATTTTAAATGTGTCATTAACTTACTATTAACATGTTCTTAGGTTGCCGAGACCCGGTTTGCATCTCACACAGTTGTTCTGAGACGACTTGTGAAGGTGAAAGATGCATTGAGTCAAATGGTTATTAGCAACCAATGGAGTATATGGAAGCAATCAAATTCAGAGAGGGCCCAAAAAGTCAAGGCATTGATCTTGAATGACGATTGGTGGGATCGTGTGAATTATGTATTGGAATTCACCGAACCTATCATGTCTATGCTTCGGTTTGCTGATACAGATGAACCATGCTTGGGGGATGTCTATGATAGCATGGACACAATGTTGGAAAAAATAAAAATAGAAATACAAAAAAAAGAGAATGATCCTGAAGACACCTTGTACAAAAGGGTGGAAGCAATTGTTCTTCATCGTTGGAACAAGATGACAACTCCATTGCACCTCCTTGCATATGCCCTATCTCCGAGGTACTATACCACTGAAGTGCTTTCTATCCCAGGGAGAATACCGCCATATAGAGATGCTGAAGTTGCTAATGGGTATAAGACGGCATTTAGTAGAATGTTCAGTGATCCAGAAGTGCATGCAAGTGTCATGAGAGAATTTGGAATGTTTGTCACAGGAAAATAAAAAAATCATACCGCTTCTGTTGCTAGAGACCAATACAAAATGGATGGTCTTACATGGTGGTACCTCCATGGTCAAGATTATATGTACCTCCAACCTCTTGCAATCAAGATCCTCTCACAAGTAAGTTTTTTTTTTTTTTGCCACTTGTATTGTAAAATTTAACACTTAACATTCTTGAATTTATCTTGCATTTTTTTATTTTATTTTTAATTTTGTTGGTTTTCTCTCCAGGTTGCAAGCTCTTGAACGGAATTGGAGTACATACTCCTTTATCCACTCAGTGAAGCGTAACCGGTTGGCTGCAAAAAGAGCTGAAGACTTAGTGTATATTCATTCCAATTTGCGTCTTCTGTCACGTAGGGATCCTCAATACAGGCAGGGGGCAGCGAGGCTTTGGGATGTAGCACCCGAGTCTACTGACTTGGATGCAACCATTCAGGATCTTGTTAGAGCCACTATGGATGATGTGGGTGATATTGATGACATATCACATGGTGTTGGATCCGCTTTGGGTTCAAATGATGATGATTTTGAAGTTGAAACCACTCAAAATCCAAGTCATGATGATTCTGACAATCCTTTTGATGATTGATGAGCATATGAACAATGAACATTGAATCATGTTTCAAATTTTCAATGTTTCATGAACTACATTTTGTAATTCAGTAATTTTATTTGAATATTTTTCAACTATCAATTGGCATTTAATATTTATCTTTGGCATTTGGCATTGATCAATGATCAAGTATCATACTATGAAATGATTTAGTTTTACAATTCTCTATGTTTCTCTTATTTTTTTGTATATATAATACATATATATAGATTTATAATATATTAAATTATTAATATATATATATATATATACACACGTACCCATACGTACCCAAACCCCTAAAAAAATTTTGCCCGTACCCACGTACCGGGTTCTCGTACCCGAACCCGTCCCCGAACCCGAACCGGTAACTTAGATATAACCTATTCAATGTATCTGGTAGCTCCTTACTATTGATCATAGAATCTCACACATAATTCTCAAATGGTATCAATGCCCAAGGTTTAAAACCTCTTTAGTTTTTGTCTTTTGTAACCACTTGGTGTGCAAAGGCATTATTGGCAAGGGAAGAGGCATTTTAGTTGTTTTTGACTTTTTCATTGGGGCTGATTTTCAAAAGAGAAGAAGAGATTCATCAAAGTTTGTGGTTCAATGTATTTTTTCTGTAAATTTGCAAATATTGTGAAGATTTGTAGGTAAGGAGTGCTTCCCTCATCTTTGTCTTTTAGTACAGGAAATTGTTTGTAAAGGAGAATTAGGGTTTGTTTTGCAATCTAGTTAGAAGTAGAATTTTCCACATCTGATCATATTTTTGGACTTCTTACAAAATTTTGTTGGGTTTCCATTTTTGCTTCTTGTGTTGTACCCAAAATAAATTTTTGCTTCAATGAGACATTTTTAAAAAATAATCTAAATCATGTAAGATTGTTGTCAAAAGTATGTTTTAGGTCAAACAAAACATAGGTATTTTGTGGGTTTATGTCAAAGAAGATACTTGTAAAATTCTGAAAATTTGAAAAATAGGGTTTCAAAACCCTTGTTTTTAGGAAAACCCCTGAAAATAGGACCTTCCCAGAAATGATTGAAAATGATTTTGATAGGATTAATTGACTTCACGATCACATATGTCAAGTCAAAATCACCAAAAAGTTTGTTTTACTCTGGTGGGTCTATTTTCATTTTTCAGGAAGAAAGCTGAGACCTTCGCAACCATTAATGGCAGATTGACTAGTACCAGGTCCTGAAAGCTAAGCTTCAAAAGCTTCAATGAAGAAACCATGGTAGAAAAGGATCAAAAAGATGCTGTTTGATGGAGGAGATTTTCAAAACTGAAAAATGCCAAAATTTGGCTAACTCTGGAAAAACCACACGTTGCTACCAAGGAGGAAATGCAGTCAAACGTCAAAAAGCGGCCTTGCTGAAGAAAGGCGCCCTTGGATCTCAGGGACCAAATGAAGTCATTAGATCTATCTAAAGCATTCATCTTCTTTGTGTTCCTGCCGGCTTTCCAACACATCATTTAGCGAGACCGTCTGATTCAAAGATCACTGACAAACTTCAACGGAGCATGAAGACGTCGCAAGCAAGAACCATCCCAAATGATAGTCTAACATGAAAAAGGCGCCCCTACTAAGAAAGGTGCCCTTGAACAAGGTGTCCCAGATGTCAATTCCTGAGAAAACTTGTCTTCGTGAAATCTCTTCGGCTGCCGCCTAGCTTCGCAGTGAACTTGTTAGTCAGCCTGCGAGACAAATCAAACAACAGCAGTGATCTTAGATCAAAGCATGCAAAATGGAGGAAAAATCAGTGCACTTCAAGGAAAAAGCGCCCCTGCTGGCCAGGGGCGCCCTTCTTTTTGAGACGCTTGATGAAGTTATCAACAACTGCTTTATACAAGGCATATCTTCAGCTCTCTTCTAGCTTCGCGACCAATCTAGAGCAATTTTTCCTTCATATTGTTCGCTTAGTATATGTTAGATCGTATTTGTTGTAGTTAAGCACCAAGTATAGCTTGTGCTCTCTCTACTCAGATAAGTGTGTCCAATCTTTGTTCATGTATCATTGGTTTGATTGCAGCATGTGTGATTGTCTCTTTGACATAAGCTGTTGTCCCAACGTTTATTCTTTGGTGAAGAATTGAGATAATAAATCAGGAGAGTTACCATGCCTTTGATCCAAAAGTCTCAAGGTTTTATCATTGTGTGTTGTGTTTAATAATCTGTGTTCAATCTACACCTTGGAAAGGCCTTGGTGCCTCCTTGGGAATTTAGGAGATAAGATTATCGTCTCTTTGTTGTTTCTCGTAATTTACTTTTCAGCCTACACCTCGGAAAGGTCTTGGTACCTCCTTGGGAATCCTGAGATATAAATTACTGTAAGGGTTACTTGTGTGAGTTATATTTCGTACGGATCTGGGAGTTCAGAGCCTTCAAATGCATCCTAAGAGAGCAATTCGACCAAGTGATCGAACCATCCATTCCTGCTCCTATGCCCTCATGCTTTGTTAATCTTGAGGAGATAGGATAGATTAAAAGCCAGTTTAGTCGTAGTTAAGGTCTGCCGAAACTAGAGAAAAAGCTTAGCTACGACGCATTGTGTTTATGCACCCTTGTGTTCTACCGCTGAGTAAAAAAGATAGGATAGTAGTTTACTTACTTTATTCCTTTCATTTACGCAAAATCAGCAACAAGAGGGATCTTCTCCTCCCAATTTGAAGAAGCAAACACTAATAACTTGCAATAGCTGACCGTTTCCAATAAGCACTTCAGAGGTGCTAATTGAAATGCCAACATGTTGAAAAATACTTCTGTTTAGCCCCTTGAAGTCTTCATCAGATTTTTTTCTGAGGATAATTTACTTAATAGGTCAACAAATGCTTTAGTAGGCTGCATGTGGTTTAAAGGGGTGGTAGTAGCATTGGAAGTGATTGTCTTTCTTGGCAAAAAGGAAGGAGGAGCATGTGCTGTGCATCAGTGTAGAACTAATGTTGAGAACTGAGGAGTTATTCACCACTGGATTTGACAGTGAAGAGGGATTTGCTGCTGGTTGTGTGTGAGCAGGGTAGTAGCTGGGCACAAGTGGGGAGCAACAGGGCCTTTTTTTAATTCCCAGAGAGCCATTGAGTCTTCTTTTAGAGCCAAACAGCCCCTTAGGGATTCTGAGTGTTGCCTTTACCTTCCCTGCTTGGCAGTTGGGCTGTCTGCAGGTAGGTCAGGGTGTTAAATCATCACCGAACCTGGATGCTTCATTCATGGACTTTGTGGTGATGTGTTATGCCGTGCAATGCTTGTTGGTTTTCCAGTGTACCAATTCTGTGCAGTGTGACATGGCAGCATCAAATCCAATTTGGATGCTTGGCATAATCATAGATTTACTCATCAATCTAAAAAAAATGAATTTTATTTTTGTGGGGGTAAATTGTATGTGTGGATACCTCAAATTATCAAAGCCATAACTTTGTTATACAAACTACATTTGACCCCATTTTCAAAGCATTCAAAAGGTATTTATGAGCTCTTCCCAATGGCACGATTGGATGTGAGCATTAAGAGACTTCTAGCTTATGCTTATCTCAACTAAAAATGGAGGCAATACCAATTGTTCCCATGATGGTCAAGCACAACTGTAGGGTTTTTGTATGTTTGATTGAGACAACTTTATGGTTTTAGGGTTGTGGATTGTATAGAGGGCTGAAACAATTCTTTGCTTTGTGGAGAAGAGAAGATCAGGCAATGGTGATCTTGAAGGTGTACATTGTTCCTTAACTTCAGAGGAGATGTGGGATGGTTTGCAAAACTTGTTTAACAAGCCAAATGAGTCGTGAGTTTTCATGTTGGACTGCGATTTAGTCAGATTCAATCCGAAGGATTTTGATTGGATTGAGAATTACCTGGCCTGAATTAATGATATTTAGCAGCAGCTAGGGAATTAGGAGGAGAGCATATGAAGGATAATCAATTGGTGGAGATTGCACATGAGAATCTAAAGCTGCCATTTGATGCCTTTCTCTCCACACTTCTTTTCTTCAGGTTCACAATGAAGGATGTAAGCAAAGTAACTTTTGAGGAGTTGTGATTACTATTGTTTATGGAATATGAGAATCTCACAAAGTTGGGAAACATGGTTGGAAGCAGCATGTTTACATGACTAAAGGGAAAGGTGAAAAAGATACTTCCAAAGAAACTGCAGAAAGGATGGGCATTTGAGGGAAGAACATGGAGTCAATGGCTATGAGAACAAGAGAGGTTCTTGTTGTGTTGACACCAAGGGTATTCACAAAGGCAAGGTATAGGACTATGGACTCAATGGCAATGAGACGAGAGGTTCTTATAGTGTTGACACCAAGGGTAATCACAAAGGCAAGGTTAAGGAAGGAAAAGATGACAAGAAATGTTGTTACTACTGCAGCAAGCTGGGTCATAAGGCTAGTACCTGTGTGAAGAAGATGAAGGATCTTATGAAGGAGATTGAATAGCTCAAGTACTGTGACAATAAGGCTAGTGGTAAGAATATTGCTCTTGTTACTTATATGTCCAAAGTTTTGTATTTTCACACTTCTAGATCTAAATTGATTGTGGATTCAAGTTGTAGGAATTATATGGCTAAGGATAGGAATTTGTTCACTTTGCTTAGAAAATGTGATGATGAGAAGATCTCTAATATATATTGTGGATGCTTCAACACTAATTGTTGTTGGAAATGGTGATGCTGATATGGGTAATGATGTTATTCATGATGTTTACCGTGTTTGTGATTTGAGTGCTAATCTTATATGCATAGGCCAAATCACTCAACAAAGGGAAGAAGCTAGACTTTTGGCCTATTAGATTTGTGATGAAGGATATTGCAAACAAACTCCAAGTAGTTGTAGGTAATAAAAATTGATGTTTAGGGATGTTTCTAAGTGCAAGGGATAATTTGTTTTTGTGGTTAAGATGGATGAGGATATATGTTTATGGCATGGAAGATTAGGGCACTTGATTTTATAAGCATGGAGTTAATGTACCATTTAGATATGGTCCATGGTCTACCATGTACTACTCCTATTGTGGGTGTATGCGGAGGGCATGTGAGTGGTAAGCATTGTTGAGATAAGTTTGAGAATGTCGATTTATTTTGTATAGAGTGACACCTAGAGTTGGTTCAATTTGATATGTGTTACTTGAATCGTCCTTATTTTTAGAAGTGTGATGCTTGTCAACAATCATTATTTCTTGAGGACTTGGTTCTAGTTTATTGCGAAGAACTCTCTTACCTTGGAGAGGTTCAGTGAGTAGAGAGCTTTGTTAGAGAAACAAATCTAGGCATGCTGTGATATGCTTGAGATAAAATTGAGAAACAAGAATCATGATATTGCATGGCAACAAACTACACCATTTTACTTCTCAAGGACATGCTGTACTGAAGCAAAAGAACAAAACATTGGTTGAGATGGTATGATGTATTCTATTCAAAGATATACATGTTATGTTTTCAGATGAAGTTTTTAATTGTGCTAATTAGATTCTGAACGTGGTTCCTACAAATAACATAATGGATGTGACATCGCACGAGAAGTGGTGTGGTAGGAGGCCCTTGGTTAGTGCAAGGTATTTGGTAGTGTGGTGTGGTCCATTCTAGATGCTAAGCAGAAGAAGCTAGATCCTAAGAAATGTAAATGTGTGATGGGGCTCTGTTCTAAAGAGTCAAAGGCTTCTAGGTTATGGGATTTAATAAGCATGAGGTTATAATTCAAAAGGAAGTTGTCTTTGATCAGACAATGTCATTTGAGAAGTTAGGGAAGTGTTGTTATGGAGACTCTTTGAGCAATATGCAGATTTTTAATGTGTTTGATGATGGTGGGGCACCTTTGCTAGATGAGCAAGATCCTTCAATGGTGATTGCAGTTGATGAGTGGATTGTTTCCTGATGTTATCACTTCTACAAGACAGGAGAGGCATTGGAGGCTATGATGGCCTCTTGCTGGAGATTTGAGTTTAGGTGGTGACATTCAAGTTGAGGATGTCTCTGGATACAAGGCTTTATCTGAGGATAGGCTTGTGCATGAGGATCCTAGCCCTAGGAGGAAGGTTCTTTGTCCCAAGGGTGGGTTATCATCCTTGAGGATGCTAAGCATGATATGGAGAATGAGATTACTAGTTTGAAGACCTGAAGTGGTAATCAGGCTAACTTTGTTGTGACTAGGGTTATGGACACTTGTGATCCACAATCCTATATGCTAGTTGAGACTAGAGATGAATGAGAGGAGGCTATGGTGGAAGAAGACAACTCCTTGATAAAGAACAAGATCTGAAGGTTTGTTCCTTATTCTCAAGGGGAGAGCATTGCGAAATGCAAGTGGGATTATAGACAAATTCATTTCTGATGTTCTATTGAGAGGTATAAGGTGATATTAGCTGCTAAGGAATATTTTCAGAGGGAAAGCATTGATTATTGGGAGATTAATGCCCTTGTTCTAAAAGTATGATATGGCCGAATTGTTCTTTCTCTAGCAGCCAGATTTGAATGGGATGTGCCCCAAATGGATGTGAACTGCACATCCCTCAGAGATGTTTAAGAGGCGTTTTAAATGAAGCAGCCACCAGGTTTTGAGCAACTTGTGGTTCTAAGCTTGTGTGTATTCTTAAGAAGTCACTTTTTAGGTTGAACCTGTTGAAGTATGTACACCAGGCATTGTATTAGAAGATAGATAAATTCTTACTGTCTTGCAGCTTCACTAAATCCAAGTCTGACCATAATGTCTAAGGTTGTGGTGATTTTTTTGAATTGATTATTACTAAAGATAGTAGTTATTTGATTCACAATGTATGAGGAAGTGTTGAAGAAAACATTTGAGACGAAACATTTAGGATTGTTCTATTATTCTTTGGCATAAGTATTGTAGCTGGAGGGAATTTTTTTCTCCCAGCCTAAGTATACTCTTGACATGTTGAAGAAGTTTAACAAAGATAGGTGCAAATCATTAGCTACCCCATATCAGTTGGGAGTTGAGCTATAATAGTTAAGTCCACTACACCACAAGTTGATGCCACATTGTACAAGAAGCTTGTTGGGAGCCTATTAATCTTGACTTATGCTAAACCTTTCCTTTGTAGTTGGCATGATGTGTAGATATATGCAGGAGCCTAATGAAAGTCATTGGGAGGTGGCTAATAGTATATTGAGGTAATTAGTTACTCTTGTGGAGATGTGGATACCTGACAATCTACTTCTGGTTGTGTTTAATTTTGGGTTCTGATCCTATTACATGGTCTTGCAAGAAGCAGAATCAAGGGGCACTTAATGTGGCACAGAAATTTGCATATATTCAGGAACTATTGAAGGAGCTGGGTCTTCCATTTGAGTTGATAGTAATTATCTACAGCAACAGCATGGGTGCTATTTAAATTGTTCATAATTAGTTGAGTGTCAACAGACTAAGCATATTGAGGTTTATATGCATTATATTTGCCATAGCATTCTGGAGAGTATGCTGGATTTTCAATTTGTAAGACTGATGATCAGATTGGTGACATCTTCATGAAGTCACTTGTGAGGCTAAGTTTGCTAGATTGGGAACTTAATGCAGGCTATTAATAGCTGTTATTGGGGAGGATGGTGTGTAAATGCCTCCTTCGAAGGAAGTAGCGGCAGGTGAATGCCACCTGCCTCTAGGCCTGCTAAGTAGTGTTTTAGGGGGATGGTAGAGTTGATAAAACTCTCTTTTCCAGCCCATGGTATCTCCTATAACAACGGAATATGTCACTATTGGTGTTTGTGTGGTAAGCTCAAGTAGTCAACTCACCCCAATGTTATTTGGATTGAGTGTGTAAATAAAAGGCTTTGCCCTATGTATATCTATCATATTGTATTGTTTTCATTCTTTGTGCTTATTGAGTATATTGGGTTATGTAGTCAGGGGAATCCACCTAGAATTTCTGATGTTCTTGTGTATAATGATTGATCTATTGAATGTATGTGCATATTTCTTTTCTGTCAATCATGGGATCTTGTAAGTAATCCTCATTCAGAATTATCCCATAAAGAATTTGTTAAACAATGCCAAAGACATTTGAAATAATTTGATGCAAAATTTTGATAAAAAATATTCACACAGAATTATCCCATACAGAATTTGTATAAACAACGGATGGAATGAATGATATTTGAAGTCAGTTGATGCATAATTTAGAGCAATGAAATTCTTATTCAACATAACTTACTCACTCGTGATAATTCAGATATGATTTGTTAGTATCGTGAAAACTTTTCAACTTAAATTGAAAAAATATGATCTAGAATTTCTGAACTAAAATCTGGTTTACGGGATATGGTACAGATGTCAAGGTCTAGATCTGAAAAGTTGCAATTATAGCTCAAACCCAACAGATGAAATATGAAAAATTAAACCTAATAGAATATTTGAAGTGGAAATATGAAAATCTGCCTTTTTGTGTAGTTTGTGTTCTGGACTGAATTGTGAAATGTCTTGAAAGCATTTCAGTATTAAAGAAACAGACACCAAAATGTGATAAAACTTAAGAATATAACTTATTTACAATTCAAAACATGTGGATTTGAACATGAGTTTGAAAGGGGACTTTTTTGAGAAGGTAAGATATCAGCTCAGGCTAAAAAGGTTCATTTAGATGTTGCACTTGGCTAAGGGCCAGTCATAGTCTATCCACACAACTCTTCACCAAGGCATGCATCATTCTAAGGTTGTAAGACCTTTTTATGATTAACTTTTTTTTTTCCTTAGCTACTTTTGCATTATACATATGGGATAAACAACTTAAAGTTTATTCTTTCTTCTTTACACTTTACATAACTCAAACTAAAAGTTTTTTTTTTCCGTATATCTCAAACGTTTATAATTTAAGTTATTTAAAAATAGCTTTATTCTTCTAAAGATATTTATCCTGGCAATACCCAGAATTCTCAAATTAATGCTAACATACACTTTTTAGGGCCTCATAATATCCATGCTTTCCTGTGTACATATAAAACATTTCAACTTTCAATGTCAGATCATGCATTGCTGCCATTCTTCTCAGGTGGGAGCATTATAGATCTCTGAATGTCGTAACAATGCTCTGAGAATTCCAAATTCTGAAATAGAGAAGGTTAAATTGAGAGGCCAAAGTTCTTCCATTAGCTCTTGTCTTAGCCATTGGCAGTAAGGATTTTGAGAATCAAGATTGTCATACTTCAATTTCTATCGTGAACGATACTTGGAAAGCCTATTGTAACATAGATTCCTTTTGCATTTTTTCCCAGTCAGCTCAAGATGTGGGTGGGGCTAAGGGTACAAAGGCATTATTTTAACTGACCAGGGGAGTAAATGAATCTGTACGATTACTGTTAATGAATATAGTCATCAGAATATTTGGGTATGGGGACGAGCTCCTTGTCCCTAAATTGGAGTTTCTTGGTGACAATGTTATTTTCTTATCATGAACTTATGTCTCTTAAGGGATGGTTTATCATTTTTCATTTGTGAAAGTGAAACAGGACATGCATTCAAAAGTCCTACTTTATACATCTCAGGTCCTGTGCATCAGGTAAACTGACTCAGGCTAAGCATGTTGCAGGTCTGACCCAATGAATTATAACTCTCTTTCACTCCATTACACAGCAGGAATTTTATGTTTAAATGTCAAGTGATTCATTATTTGTTCAAAGATAAAATGATGGATTCCATTTTTCAGGAAACGTTACAAGCTAAAGAAGAGAATTGCAAGAACAATGAGCAAAATAACAGGATTGCCATAACTGTATCTATTGTCTATTCAGTTGTACTATACTACTATGTATATATAATGATGTCAAAATATACAACTAGGAGAGTGAACTTCCAAAAGTAGAAAGATAAGCGAGTTTATAAAATTTGCTTGTGATTATGGTAACATTCTGAAAAGAAAAAATGCTGCTTGTGACTATATCTCATCAGAAAGTGTCATTGTTTTTTTGAAAAATCTCATATACAAAGAGTTTCTGGATATAACTGTGAATCAGATTTTGTATCGATGTTTCAGATCACACTCCATGATCCATCATCAGAAAGAGGAAGAAACATTTTTTCATCTGGATATATTTGTTTCCTCTTCTTGATGATGGATCATGAAGTATGATCAATAATATTGATACAAAAACTGCTACACTGTTATATCCAGAAGCACTCTCTATTACCATCATGAACTATGAAAAGGTTATGTCTCTTATTAATGTCAATAAAGATTTATATGTCACTGGGTGTTAGATTTTTATAGTCAGGATAAGATGATGAAACATGATCATGAATTTTAATATTGCAACATCATTATCTCTATATTTTACCGATTCTAATCAGAAAAATTTATTTCAATAATGGATTTTGAAAACACTGCAGAATATTGTAATATTGTCCTAATGGTTTCCATTGTGTGCATTCAGACAGTTGATATTTCTTTTAAATTTTGATATAACTGTGGCTTTCGGGAATGATGGTAATGTTTTATCTTTTATGCATTTATATCTTTAATTTTTTTGAAATTCATGCATAGATCAGTATTCTTCTTGTTCTTTTTTGTGTTTAATTTTAGTTTTTATTTTTCCATTTATATATATTAAGTTTACGAGATGTATCATTTTTTGGTGAAATACTATTATAAAATGGCATACTTCAGAGGATAATAATTCTGTCTTGACCTGTTTTGTTATTTTGTAACAGCTAAGATTTATTTTTCATAAGGTTCATGTAAATCATCCATGTTCTCGATGTCTCTACATAAGAATTATTGATTTCAATATGTTCTTTGCTGTTCCAGGCTGTCTTGGTTTGTTCTGTCCATGCATTTTATTTGGACGTAATGTTGAGAGGCTAAGGGACGACACACCTTGGACAAGACCTTGCACTTGTCATGCAATTTTTGTTGAAGGTGGTATGGCTTTAGGCTTATTGACAGCTATATTCCATGGAATTAATCCTCACAGTGCTTTTCTGATTGGAGAAGGCTTATTATTTGCATGGTGGATGTGTGGCATATATACTGGTCTGTTCAGGCAAACATTACAGAAGAAATATCACCTTAAGGTATGCTAGTTCATAGGATTATGGTAACAATCTTCTTTCCCTGCATTACTTCTTGCTCTAGTTGTTGTTACCTCTGTTTCTTTGAACATTAATTTAATTATTTTCTTTATAAATTATGCTTTCATAAAATAACAAAAATGACCGGTTTTTATCAAAGTTGAGTGGCAAACCATGCACACCTATTTAATAAATTAACATGCAGCACATCACAGAAAAAAACAGGGGAACAACTGCAAACGTTTTGAACAGGCGCTGAACGCCTAATGTTTCACTTCCATCTGCTAAGCTAATTAGGGCTTTTTATGATTGTTCCCAGCAGGGCATGCTGAGTAATAACTCCCAAAATCAAACAAAGGAACCTTCAAGGGGTGCCATTGCCTGTCTGAAAATGCAACAGTTTGAATGTAAAT
This sequence comes from Sequoia sempervirens, assembly GCA_007258455.2. Lineage (NCBI taxonomy): Eukaryota > Viridiplantae > Streptophyta > Pinopsida > Cupressales > Cupressaceae > Sequoia > Sequoia sempervirens. The sequence goes on along the minus strand of VDFB02047230.1, from coordinate 403,445,454 downwards.
CTGCTCCCATAATCAAACAAAGGAACCTTCAAAGGATGCCATTATTCCTGTCTGAAAATGCAACAGCTTGAATGTAAATCTGATTTCATGCTGTATGGTATGTACCTGAGTTGAGATAATATTAATACACCATTACTGTTTAGTCCCCAAGTAACTGCCATTCAATGGCAAAGTCTGGAAAGCCTGCAATTGTCTATCAGAAAGATCCTTTCTCAAAACACACATGGATGTACATCTGTACTGTTTCATGTCTGAATGTATTGAAACCTAAGAGATTTTTCCTGTTCAACTGGAATGTCCTTGGAGATGTCTCGTCTGATAGGGAGCAAGATGAAACTCAACATGAAAAGAATCCTTTATAACATATGAACCTTTTGTGACAACTATTTTGGCATACTTTTCATGTTAAGAGTTCAATGTTGCCTTTTTGCCTTGTTATATCCTTTGTTTGTAGCGTCTTATAATGGCATGTGAGCTTCTTTAGGCTGTCCATTACACTCACAGAGAGGTGGATGTTCCAAAATGGAAAGTAGCCAAGGTTTTAACTAATCCCCATTTATCCTCAACTGCTCCCAGTGAATTTAAGTATACTACTCTCATTTTATGTTGCTTAAGATGCTCACAAACATACATCATCTTATTTGACTTTCTTTTGCAGAATTCACCTTGTGATCCATGTATGGTGCATTGTTGCATGCATTGGTGTGCACTCTGTCAAGAACATCGAGAAATGCAAGGGCACTTGTCAGAAAATATTGTGATGCCAATGACTCTCATAAATCCACCCGTTCCTCAAGAAATGCATGCCTCTGAGAACATGAATTCTGGTTTTGTTGAGAACAACGAGCCCCAAAACCATGCACAGATGCAAGTGCCATGAAAGTGAGATCAACTTGGCTGTATCTTTTTGTTGCTAATAGGAGGCATCAAAGGAGAGACAAGGACATATTTCCGTAAATGTCTTGTCAATTGTTCTTTTGCCTGCACTCACTATATTTGAGTGAAGATTAGAAATCTTGCACTGTCAAATCTTATCGCTATTGTTTTGAACTGAAAGTTTATTTGTAGTGTTGTATGTGAGAGGTAGGATGCTTGAATCCACTATAATTTTGATAGCTAAACAATAGATTTTCTTAAAATATTGTCCTCATTTACAAAAAAAATATTTTCTTTTAAAATGCACGTTGTCATATAGCTCCAAAGGAGTTTTAAAACTTTAATCATTAATTTTTATTTTTAAATTTTTTTGGGGTAAATGCATTTGATTGGAGCTATGAACCAGTGAGGCCATTGACAAGGGACCTCATCCCCAACATGAAGACACAGCAACAACACTTAGGTAGGGGTTTGAACCTTGGTGGCAAGAACCACGACGTCATGATTTAATCATCACACTAGCCATTACTGGCAAAATTTATTCATTAATTTATTTATCAATGGTCATGACATTTTTTTTGATTTTCATAAACCATAACTTTTCTCTTCATATGCTTGAACGGAAGTAAATGGATCCTTCATATATATATATATATATTTTATATGCGCATAATTAGATGTAATTAAAAGTCCTAGTATGATTAACTGAAGTTTTAATTAAGCATGTGCTGAAATCGAAATGAAGGCTAATTAGGGCTGGTTAGGAATATTACATAATAGTGAGAAATGAATAATGCGGAACATTCCACCTAAGATTAAGTCACCCCCACACTAGGTAGATGGTAATTGATAAAATATTAAAGACATTAGAGTTTTACAGTCTATATTGATTAAGTGTGCTTTTTCTAGATTTAACTGTGTGGAGTTTATTTGTATCAACGTTTTGGATCACACTCCGTGATCCATCATCAAGATGAAGAGAGCTGAGAGAAAATAAAGAGTGATCCGAAACATTGATGCAAATAAATTTCACGTAGTTAAATCTAGAAAAAACACTTGATAAAATATCGTTAGTGGGATATGAATCATGATTAAATAATAAATAAATTTAATCCTATTTGTTAGTGCTTGTTAGTGGTTAGATCCCAGAAAATGGTGGTATGTAAATAGATTGGTAGGAGAAATTTAAGGGATATGAGGCTTGAAGATAGGTGTGCACTGTATATCTATCTCTCTCATTTGATTATTAATATTATCCTGTTACTGTGTGTTTTATGACAAAATTATGATATGGTGTCAGAGCCATCAGGATTATGAGAACCCACGATACTATATATATATAGTCAAAGATCCCTGTAAATTGGAGCAGCAAAGGGCAAGGTGGATTCTTATTTATTGAAGGGTGTGCTGACTGTGTGAAGCCCTTGAAGAGAGATGCAGAAGTACGTAGAAGCAAAGTGTAGCAGATTGGACCGCCAAGAAGGATCATCAGAGATTTATGTGTGCTTCAGAAGCTTGTTACTAGACCGCACTTGTGGAGCTTGCATGGTGTGTGGAGGCAAGCAATCGACCATTCTTGTGGGCTATCACCCAACGCAAGTCTGTTGTGTATGCAGAGATTGTGGAGAGAATGATGGAGCGAGGCTTCTTTGTAAGCTGGGCACGACAAAGCAACTTTTGTTGCACCCTTTTGTGGGAGTATTTCTTACGCACAATGGATGGTCCTCCACTATTGAAAGCATGTGCTTGAGCCGACGAATATGAGATTTGTGGATGATGTTTGGAAGGTCAATTATGAAGCTATTTTTTTTTGTGAGGAATCAATGCAGACAAAACAACTGTTGGAATATTTTTTTTTAATTTAGTTTAAAAAATTATTCTTCCATTTTGTGAGTTTAAAACATTAAAAAATAAAGTAAAAATAAACTATATAGTATGCTACAATTCTTTTTAGCTCCATGGAAATATATATATATATAAATAATTAATTTATGTTGAAACTTTTTCACTATGGGTGGAACGACACCGTAGATTGAAGAGTAAACAGATTTTATTTCATTCACCCAGTTTGTGAGATTTTTTTTTTGGGACATAATTAAAAATTCTCTTTATAAACCTATAAATTATTATTATTTTATTTGTGTGCATACTTGTAATACTTCAAATATACTTCAAATATTCTGGTTGAGGAGGAAAAGCTTAATTTCATAAAGGAAAAGCTTAATTTCATAGCAAAAATAAGTTATAGAAAAATTATGGGTTGCACCATTAGCAATCATGCAAGAGCCATTGGAGCCCTATTTTGTGGTCTATGTGACCATATGGATTAACTTGCCAAAGTGATTCAAATTTTGTAGGAGGCCAAAACAATTTAATTATGGTTTAGGGTTAGGGATATGATTATGGTTCAACTATGACTAAGTTGCAATTAGGGTTAGGATTCAATTACGATTAGGGTTTAATTAGGGTTAGGATTAGAGTTCAATTAAGGTAAGTTTTCACTTAGGGTTAGGATCAAGGTTCAATTTGGGTTGAATTGAGTTAGGGTTAGGGTTCTACAATAAAGCTTGGGTTAGGGTTAGGGTTGGGGTTCAAATAGGGTTAGGAATAGGGTTCAATTAGGGTTCAAAGTTAGGGTTAATGTTAAATTAGGGTTTGGGATAGAGTTCAATTAGGCTAAGGGTTAGGGTTAGGTTAGAGTTCAATTGGGCCAAGGGCTAGTATTAGGGTTAGGGTTGATTAGGGTTATGATTTAATTAGGGTTTAGAGTTAGGGTTAGTGTTCAATTAGGGTTAGGGTTTAATCAAGTTTTGATTAGGATTAGGGTTTAATTAAGTTTAGTATTAGAGTTCAATTAGGCTTAGTGATCAATGAGGGTTAGGGTCTAGGTTCAATAAGGGTTAGGGTAAAATTAAGGTTACATTTTAATTAGGGTTAGGCTTAAATTAGGGCTAGGATTAAATGAGGGTTACATTTTAATTAGGGCTAGGGTTAAATTAGGGTTACATTTTAATTAGGGTTGGGGTTAGAGTTCAATAAGGATAAGTGTTCACTTAGTGTTAGATTAGGGATTAATTAGGATTCAATTAGGGTTAGGGTTAAGGTAGGGTTCAATTAGGGTAAGACTTAGTGTTAGTGTTAGGGTTAGGGTTTAGTTAGAGTTACAATTCAATTAGGGTTCAAGGTAAGGGTTATGGTTAAATTAGGATTAGGGTTAGGGTTGGTTAAATTAGGATTAAGGTTAGGGTTAGATTTCAATTACAAATACAATTTGATTGAGGTTTTAATTAGGGTTCAATTAGGGTAAGGGTTAGGGTTAGGGATCAATTAGGGTAAGGGTTAAGGTTAGGGTTATGGTTCAATTAAGGTTAGGGTTTAATTATAACTAGGTTGTAATTAGGTTTATTATTATAATTATATTTTTATAATATATAATATAATATTATAACTGTAATTATAATTGTAACCCTTAACCTTAACCCTAACTTTAACCCTAACCCTAACTTTAACCCTAATTGTAATTCTAACCCTAAACTTAACCCTAACTATATATCTAACTATAACCCTAATCTTTACCTTAACCTTAACTATAATCGTAATCCTAATCCTAATCCTATCCCCAACCATAACTCTAATTATAACCTTAACCATAACCTTAAAAGTAACCCTATCCCTAACCCTAATTTTATCTCTAACCCTAACCCTAACCCTAACTTTAACCCTAATTGTAATCCTAACCTTAAACCTAACCTTAATTATGATTGGAGTTCAATCAAGGTTTAATTAGGATTAGGATTAGGTTTAATTAGGGTTATGGTTAGGGTTGGGATTCAAATAGGGCTAGGTAAGAATTATAGTTAGGATTTAATTAGGGTTCAAAGTTAGGGTTAGTGTTCAATTAGGGCTAGGGTTTAATCAAGGTTTAATTAGGATTAGTGTTAGGGTTAGATTTAGAGTTCAAATAGGTTTAGTGTTCAATTAGGGTTAGGGTTTGGATTCAATAAGTGTTAAGGGTTAGAGTTCAATTAGGGTTAGGGTTCAATCAAGCTTTAATTAAGATTAATGTTAGTGTTAGGGTTTAAGTAGGTTTAGGGTTAGAGTTTAAATAGGTTAAGTGTTTAATTAGGGTTAAGGTTTGGGTTCAATAAATGTTAAGGTTAGAGTTTAATAAGGTAAGTGTTCACTTAGGGTTAAGGTTAGGGCTCAATTAGGGTTCAATTTAGGTTAGGGTTAGGGTTCTATGATAAATCTTTGGGTGAGGGTTAGGGCTCAATTAGGGTTCAATTTAGGTTAGGGTTAGGGTTTTACGATAAATCTTTGGGTGAGGGTTAGGGTTGGGGTTCAAACATGGTTAGGGTTATATTTAATCAAGGTTCAATTAGGGTTAGGGTTAGGGCTCAATCAAGGTAAGACTTAGTATTAGTGTTAGGGTTATGGTTCAATTAGAGTTACAATTCAATTAGGGTTCAAGGTTAGGGTTATAGTTCAATTAGGGTTAGGGTTCAATTATAGTTAGGGTGCAATTAGGGTTAGGGTTCAATTACATATATAGTTTGATTGGGGATATGGTTAGGCTTCAATTAGGGTAAGGGTAGGGTTCAACTAGAGTTATTATTCAATTAGGGTTCATGGTTAGGGTTAGGGTTCAATTACAATTAGGTTGCAATTAGGGTTATGATTATAATTATATTGTTATTATATATAATATAATATATAACCCTAACCTTAACCCTAATAGTAATCCTAACCTAAACCCAACCCTAATTATATATCTAACCATAACCCTAATCGTAATTGTAACCCTATTGTTAACCCTAATGATAACCTTAACTCTAACCCTAATTCAATCTCTAAGTGTAACCCTAAACCTAACCATAATTTTATCTCTAAGCCTACCCCTAACCTTAGCCCCCTAACTAGTAACCCTTACCCTAATTGTAACCTTAACCCTAATTTTATTTCTATTTCTAATCTTGACCCTAACCATAACCTTAATTGTAAGTTTGTCTCCAACTCTAATCCTAAACCTAATCTTAACCCTAACCCTAACCCTAACCTTAACCTTAACCTTATCCTTATCCTCAACCCTAACTCTAACTCTAACCCTAACTCTAACTCTAACCCTAGTGCTAACTCTAACCTTAACCCTAATCGTATCCCAACCCTAACTCTAATTCTAACCCTAACTGTAACCCTAACCTTAATTTTATCTCTAATTGTAACCTACCTTAATCTTAACCCAAACCTCAACCCTAACCCTAACCCTAACCCTAACCCTAACCCTAACTTTAGTTCTATCTCTAATTGTAAGTCAAACCCTAATCCTATCCTAACCCTAACCTTAATCCTAATCATAATCTTAGCCCTAATTCAATCTATTTGCAACCCCAACTTTAACCCTAACCATAATTCTATCTCTAACTCTAACCCTAATCCTATCCCTGATCGTAACTATTACCCTAATCCTAACCTTGACCCTAATGGTAACCCTAATCCTACCTCTAACCCGAATTTTATCTATAATTTTAACCCTAACCCTAACCCTACCTCTAATCTTAATTCTATCTCTAACCTTAACCCTAATCGTAATACTAACCCTAACCTTAACCCTAACCCCAACCTTAACCCTAACTTTATCCCAAAACCTAACTCTAATTCTAACCCTAACCTTAACCCTAACCCTAATTCTATCTCTAATTGTAACCCAACCTTAATTGTAACCCTAACCTTAATCATAACCCTATCCCCAACCCTAACCTTAACCCTAATTCTATCTCTAATCCTAACCCTAACCCTAACCCTAATCCTAACCCTAACCCTAACTTATTTAATGTTTTACATGTTGCATTGTGAATGCTACTAGCATATATAAAATATGCCGAGAGATATCCTTCTCAAGGCACCTATTTTTTTAATCAATTTCTCACCTAAAATTGCAATAGGCACCTATTTTTTATTTCAATTCTCCTGGTTTGTGAGAAACTTTTATTTGGACATTAGCTTAACTAAAAATTCTCTTTTTAAATCTATAAATTATTATTTTTGTATGTTGCATACTTGTAATACTTACAAATATTCTGGTTGAGGAAAAGCTTAATTTCATAGTAAAAATTAGTTCTAGAAAAATTATGAGTTGCATCGTTAGACATCATGCAAGAGCCATTGGAGCCCTATTTTGTGGTCTATGTGACCATATGGATTAACTTGCTAAAGTGATTTAAATTTTGAAGGTAGTTCAAATTTTGTAGGAGGCTAGAACATTGCAGGTGGTTGGAGGACAACTTCCAATCTTGAATTTCCTACTAGCTTAACAATTGGAGTAATAGTTTGGTAGCATTGCGGCTTGAAAAAAAGTTCTTTAGTAAGGCACACAAGCTCATTGCTTGTGATTCTAAAAAATGCCCTTGGATCAAATCCTAAGGAATGTAAATTAATCACTAGGCAAAGATCATGACCAAGTTGTAGAAGAATTTGGGTCTTTGATAAGAGCGGCTAAACTTTTCTCCAATTTAGGTTTTACTTAAAATCCTTTAAGAAAATTATAAAGAGAAACATAGCATGTCAAAGCAAATTACACCCTAGGTGAGAACAACCCAAATATTTGTCACTAGTCTCTAATAAGCCTAATCTAAAAACATAGTAAACAAAAATCCCAAACACTGTTTTCCAGATCAACTGCAAATCGAATTTACAACTCAGACGCAAATATGTCACAGATCGCAGCATAAATCACATTATTAATTGCCTCAGAATCACAAAATACAGCGAGTCATAATTGCCCAGCATGAACATATATAATTCAAATGTTACTTTACAATGATAAGGAACACACAGAATTCCCACTTGCAACTGTGACGGGCAAATTAGGAGTGACAGTAATTAATGCCAAATCGAAAGAATTACTAAGTGCTCGGCTCAGTCCAGAATCGACTCCTTTACTCCAGGTTCATGACTTTCTAGGGTTGAGCGCCTTAGATATCTTTTGTGTTGATTCTCCAATGGTGAGTGAATTTGCGCGAGTATGAGTATGACGCGACAGAGAAGGAACCAATGCGACTCTGGGTAGTGGCGTCGGGTGTGGCTGCTATGATTGCTATGTCATTTAATTCTCCTTAGATCCGTGAAGGCACGCGTCACCCAGATCAGAGGCTGAGTCACGAATACACCTGGACTGTGATGAATGGAGGAGGCTCGAACTAGTCTATTGGCGCCGCACAAAAATGAGGAAATGGTTGATGTATGTTGGAACACGATCTGCTGCCTTCAGAGTGAATGATCGACGATTGTGGCCAGAGCAGGAGGCTCGACCACAAATCGTGTGGTATCTTCCTTTGTTCGCCAACTCCTGCAGATCGTCTAGAGAGCAAATCAACTTCAAAAAATATATGACGAAGAGAAATATTCACAAAAAGCAGGCAGAGAGACTACGTCCTCTACCTGTTTGCGAATTTGTAGGCGACTACGTCCCTACCCTTCACGAAAGCACAATGCTCAATTCCGTGATGATCTGAGGTGAAGAGAAAACCTCCTATAATACTAATCAAAACGCCAACTTGAAGATAGTCAGCCAAAGAAACAATTTTTTTTTTTCAAATTTCATTCTAGTGCCTTCTCAAATGAGTTGGCCAGTAAATTAAACATTTATTTAATAATTAAATTATTATTATTTTATTAGTGTTAAAAAACACTTTTCTCAATGATTTCTCGCTTGATTTTAATTTTGAAAATCCGAGACATTATAGTCCCCCCTCCAGTTTGTTGCTTGTCCTCAAGCAACCTTAAGTTGGGATGCTAAAAAATTTCCACTCCTTCCCAGGTTGCATCTTCGCTTGGTAGGCTCTTCCACTTGACCAAGTACTCCGGTATAACCTTATTCCATAACTTCTTCTCCATGACATACAATACTATCTTGGGCTCGACGATCAACTTGCCTTCAAAATCAAGGGGGGGCAACTCAATGGAGGGTGCGATCTGCTATCCTAGTGCCCTTTCTAGGCATGATACATGGAAGACGTTATGAATTTTGTTGTATTGTGGTAAATCAAGCTCATATGCAACTTCCCCAATCTTCTTCACAATCCGGTAAGGCCCATAGAATCTCGGTTTCAGCTTTTCGACACCATTTCCATTGAGGGATGACTATCTATAGGGCTATAATCTCAAGTAAACCATGTCATTGACCTCAAAAATTCTCTCGGTCCTGCACTAATCTACATATAACTTTTGTTGGTTTTGAGGACGCTGTAGGTTCTCCTTGAGTGTGTTCATGATGTCCACGTTTTGTTGCACCATATCTCAAGCACTCGACACTTTACTATCTGCAAGGATCAAGTTCATGAAGGAAGTGGCATCATAACCATAAAGTGCTTTAAACGGAGACATACTGATGGACATGTGGTATGTGGTGTTGTAGCAAAACTCCCCCAAATGTAACCATTTCACTCAAGTTGATTGCTGCCCTATCACATAGTTCCTTAGGTACCCTTTAATCCACTTATTCACTATCTTTGTCTGTCCATCCATTTGGGGATGGTAACTCATGCTTGGAGTTAGTTTAGTGTGTGCCAAGCGGAAGAGTTCTTTCCAAAATAAATCGATACTCCTGTTGTCTCTGTCACTCACAATATTCTTTGGCAACCCATGTAGCTTAAATATCTCTCTAAAATACAGATCAACAACTTGAGGGGCCTTAAATTATGAAGTAATGGCATAAAAATGAACATATTTCATAAGCCTATCCACCACTACACAAATGCAATCTTTACCTTGCACCTTTGGTAGCTCGATAATGAAATCCATGGAGATGCTCTCCCATTTTTCACTTGGAATGGGAAGGGGTTACAACAAACCAACTGGTAAAACATGTTTGGTTTTGTTTTGTTGGCATACCATACATTCTATGACATGCTGCAATATATCATTCTTGAGACCTTTCCATGAGAAACATTCCCTTGCTTGTATGTCTTGTAGAAGCCCGAATGACCAGCAAGGGGGTATTGTGACAAGCTCTCATAATCCTTCCCTTGATCTTGGAATGTGGTACAAGATACACTCGTTCCTTATAGGGGATGAGATCTTCAATACCTGTCATCAAGTATCTTTCCTTCCAAGATATTAGTAGCAAATGAGTCTTTGGCATACTCAACTATTATGGCCACTCTCCAATCAATAGATATTTCAGACATAGAGCAGAGATAAGGCTTCCTAGAGAGTGCATCAACCACCACATTGTTCTTTCCTTTCACATGTTCAATATCAAAATCATAGGCTTGAAGTTTGCTTAGCCATTTTTGTTGTCTATCATTCAGGTCACGCTAATTGAGGAAGAACTTTAGGCTGTTATGATCTGTCTTCACCACAAATTTCCCACAAACCAAGTAGTGTTTGAATTTTGCAAGGGCATGCATGATAGCCAACATCTGCTTATCATAAATGGAAACGACCTTTGAATCTGTGAGTTTTCTGCTCTCATATGTGATGGGGTGCTTAATCTGCATCAAAACTGCCCCAATGCCTTCTCCTGAAGCATCACACTCAAGTACAAAAGGAGATGAGAAATTTGGAATGACCAAAATAGGGCATGAGCTCATTACCTCCTTAAGCTTATCAAAGGCTAGTTGTGTTGTAGGACTCCAAGAGAATGCTCCTTTATTTGTCAAGTTGGTTAATGGTGCCACAAGCTGGGAGAAGCCCTTCACAAACTTCCTATAGTAGTTGTAAAGACCCACAAAACCTCTCAACTGTGTTAAGTTCTTGGGTCTAGGCCAATCCTGAATTGCTTTGATCTTCTCTTCATCCTTGCTAACCCCTTGAGCATAATATTATGCCCCAAGTACAAAATCTTTGTCATTCCGAACTCACATTTTGACATCTTGGTGTAAAATGAATGATGCTCCAAAATATCTAGCACCTCCTCAATGTGCTTCAAATGATCCTCCCATGTTCTACTATAGATCAACATATCAAGGAAAACCAAAATAAATTTCCTCAATTGTGCAATGAATACTTGATTCATACATGACTGGAAGGTGGTGGGGGCATTGGTCAACTTGAATGGCATGACCAAGAACTCATAGTGCCCGTAGTGACATCTGAAAGTTGTCTTATGCACATCCTCCTCTCTCACTTTGATTTGGTGGTACCCTGAATGTAGATCGATCTTGGAGAAATAAACCCCACTGTGGAGCTTATCTATCAACTCATTGATCATGGGAATGGGATAGCGGTTCTTGATGGTCTTCTTGTTGAGTGCTCTATAATCAATGCACATCCTTAGTGCCCCATCCTTCTTCTTGACCAACACCACAAATGAAGCAAAAGGGATAGAGCTTGGAAAAATGTGCCCCATGTCCAACAATTCCTTGATTACCTTCTCAATTTCTTCCTTGTACACTCTAGGATGCATGTATGGGGTGGTGATGATAGGTTTGGCTCCTTCCTCAAGCTCGATCACATGTTGAAACTCTCTATCAGGTGGCAAGCTAGAAGGAATATCTTGGAATACCTTGCACTTCTTGTCTAAGATAGTCTGGATGTCAATGGGGTAGACTCTTCCTTCTTTTGGAGGGCTAGTATCTATGATCAAACACTCGGTTGCCCAAGCCACTTCATCTCTCTGAAAGGATCGCTCCATTATTTTGGTCGAAATCACCATAGGACCATTTCGGGAAAGGCCTCAAAGGACAATCTATTTTCCTTCTTGTTTGAACTTTAACTCCATGGTCTAGTAATTGGTGGTGTACCTGCCTAGTGATTGTAGCCATTGTACTCCTAAGACCATGTCCATATCACCAATGTCAACAACATAGAAGTCATCTCTCATCTTGTATCCCCCTAAGATCAACTCCATCTGTTGCATTTGACTAGTGTAAGAAAGGATATTACTCCCTGCCATTGAAACATCAAACCCTTCAAATTCCTCTGCCTTCAGGCGTAATTTGGATATGGTCCTTCTGTCAATGAAATTATGGGTGGCTCCACTGTCAATCAACACTGTTACTTTCTGTCCCAAAAGAACCCCTTGAACACGAAGAGAATGGTATCATGGTGCTCTTGAAAGTGCTACAAGAGTGCCCCCCATGGGTTCTCCTTCCATGACCACTTCCTGTCCTTCCTCATTAGTGACTTTCTCATTTCTGCCTTCTTCAGTTTCTATTTCATCATTGGAGACTACCTCAATGTAGTGGATCTGGCCTCTCCCACGACATCTATGGTGTTCATTCCACGGTTCACTGCAATGGTAGCACAAGCCCTTCCGACAAAGCTCATTCCTATAAATTTTTGTTCCATTTTCCCTTGGAGGGATGCCCTTAGGTGGTGGGGTCACTCTAGGAAAAGGCTCCCTTTGCTGCCCTACTGAAGTGCCCTTGATCATTGGTTTATTCTTCTTGGTGGAGTCCTCAAGGCTTAATGCCCTTCGAATGGCTTCTTCCAATCTTGTTGGTTCCAAAGCCCTTACGAAACCTCGAAAAAGAATTAGATAGACCCTCGATAAAAAATAACATAAGTCTTTTATTTGAAACATCCAGAACCATGACCACTAGCCTTTGGAATTCTGAGACATACTCATCCATAGCACCCACTTCAACCTTGTTAACTCTTGGAAGTACACTTTTGGATCCTTCCTATCGAATCTTTCCATTATTTTTTGTGTGAAGTTTGCATATGTAGTCACAAGTCCAAACCCTTGAGTCACAATACCATGGTGCCACCATTCGTGAGCTAACCCTTCCAAATGCAAGATGGAAAATTCAATAGCTTCATCTTCGGTCATGGGGCTGAGAGAGAAATATGTATCCATTTTTTGCTCCCATGTATGTGCAGTCACCTTTTTTGAGCCATCAAATGTAGGGAGTGATAGCTTGCTGACTTTGTGTTGAAGATCTTTATTTACTCATTGCAAATGTTGTCTCCCATCACTTCCAAATCCTCTTCTAGCATTGTTGCACTGATCAAGGGGAATTGTTGCTTGAGCTTCAACATCCAGTTTCATGTAATCCTATACAATGTTGCTAAAGTTAAGTTGATCTTCTTCTTCATGAGGTGCCTCTGTCCTAGGCAAGAACGTGGGTTGAGAGGGTCTGTGAGTTGATCCCTTTGAATTCTTGTTATGATCTCCCCCTCCTGATTGTTCCAGATTTCCTTCAACAAAATTATTGGGTCCAGATTTGTTGTTCATGGCAGTGGTGAAGTTCTACATCATTTGTAGCAGTGTCTAGTTCACTTGATCCTGCTTCTTCAGGAAGGATTTGAACTCATTATTCTGCTCCTCCATCTTTTTCTTACCTCTGCCTCCTATTCCCTTGTCATTGTCCTAAGTAGATGCTTCAAAGTCTTTTCCTCTCTCTCTCAATAGCCCTCAAATCTCTTTGACTCAATTGCATAAATTAACAATCGTCCACAGGCTAGCAGTATCCAGGCTCTGATACCACACTAATAAGCCTGATCTAAAAACACAGTAAACAAAAATCTCAAACACTGTTTTCTAGATCAACAACAAATCAAATTTACAACTCAGACACAAATATGTCACAGATCGCAACATAAATCACATTATTAATTTCCTCAGAATCACATAATGCAATGAGTCATAATTGCCTAGGATGAACATATATAATTCAAATGTTGTTTTACAATGATAAGGAATGCACAAAATTCCCACTTGCAATTGTGACAGGAAAAATTGGAGTGACAGTAATTAATGCCAAATCAAAAGAATTACTGAGCGCTCGACTCAGTCCATAATCGACTCCTTTGCTCTAGGTTCACGACTTTCCATCATTGAGCACCTTAGATATCTTTTGTATTGATTCTCCAATGGTGAGTGAATTTGCGCAAGTATGAGTATGATGCGACAAAGCAGGAACCAATGCGACTCTGGGTAGTTGCGTCGGGTGTTGCTGTTATGATCGCCATGTCATTTAATTCTCCCTCGATCCATGAAGACCCGCGTCGCCCAGATTAGAGACTGAGTCACGAATACACCTAGACTATGATGAATGGAGGAGGCTCGAACCAATCTATTGGCACCGCACAAAAATGATGAAATGGTTGTTGTATGTTGGAACGTGATCTGTTGCCTTCAAAGCGAATGATCGATGATTGATGCTAGAGAAGGAGGCTTGGCCATAAATCGAGTGGTATCTTCCTTTGTTCGCGAACTCCTGCGGACCATCCAGAGAGAAAATCAACTTTAGAAAATATATGATGAAGATAAATATTCACGGAAAGCAGGCAGAGAGACTACGTCCTCTACCTGTTTGTGAATTTGTAGGCAACTACGTCCCTACTCCTTCACCAAAAGAACAATGCTCAAATTTGTTATGATCTGAGGTGAAGAATAAACCTCCTATAAATACTAATCAAAATGCCAACTTGGAGATAGTCGACTAGAGAAACAAAAAAAAATATTTCAAATGTCATTCTAGTGACTTCTCAAATGAGTCGGCCATTATTAAATTAAACATTTATTTAATAATTTAAATTATTATTATTATTTTATTAGTGTTAAAAAACACTTTTCTCAATGATTTACCACTTGATTTTAGTTTTGAAAATCTAGGACATTACATAGTCACTCTCCAAACTAATTTTCTTAAAGATTTGCAAACAAGGGTTTATGACAAAGATGAGAACACCTAAAAAATACAAAGTTCCATAATAATGATAACTTTTTGTGAATACCCACTTAAGATTTGTCACTTTAATTTCCTTAGAATGAACACAAACTAGTTTGCACCAAAGCTTAAGACAACTAAAAAAACCTGTTATATATAAACTTTATTTTATTTTATTTATTTATTGGAGCCTATGTCATTGGGCTAAAGTTTGGTAGATGATTAAGAATTTTTAGTGTTAAGTAAATTCAACCTTAAATGTTAGGTTTATGTATTGCAATAATATATGAATTGTAATGTGCCTAAAGATCTTATTAGTTTAGTTGTAAGTTCACTTTAAACAATATTTGAGTAACATACATGTCAATAAAGGTCCAAAATATTTATTAATCCACAAATTATTCAAAGCATCTCTTACATTAATTTTTGAAAGATTTTTACATTTATTACCCACACATTTCTATGCCAAGGGTCCACTTTTGAAACCAAAGGTTAACCAAGAATAAACATGAGACCAACAACTGTGATGTCAAAGATGCAAATTTGAATGAAGTTTGTAAAGTTGAAACCACTAATTTTGTGTAAAGTTTGCATAAGAATTCATTCATTTGATTTTAGTTTTGGTTGATCAAGGAAACATTCATGAAGGCACTTTGAAAATTTGGTATAACCTTGTTTGAGCTATAATCATGCATGAGTAAGACCTCTTACAGACTTCTATGTCATCGATGCAATTTTCCCAGTAATTCTCCAAATGGGGTATATGTATGATGATGGATTTTAACCCTTCAATACACTTTTTTGGATTCAATGAATCCCTTACTTTGTATCGCCTAAGCATCAAGAGGGATCATTCAATGCTTGGCATTTCTAACAGCCTAATTGGCTAGACAAATATACCTCCCAATTGATATGGGAAAATAAATGCTATTCACTCCTCTCTCTATACACACCATTTGAACTCGCGTGCCTTTCCTACATACTTCTTATAAAGCAATTCAATCATTGTCATAGTGAAACATGGGGAAAGGGAAACCTTAGAGCTTTCACTTTAGGGTTTGGACACCTTTCCCTAATTTCATTGGAAATGTATAGAATGTGATGGAATGGGGGTTTGATTGGTTTTGGATAAGGTATATGATTGACTTACAACTTGATAGGTGAGTCAACCTAACCTTGACAAAATTTGAAAATGATCTAAGAATGAAATGCAATGATTCAATTGACCTAATCATGCAAATTAACATAGGTGCCCTAGGCGCCACTGTCTTTGTAGGGCTAATTCAAATTTATTTTCACAGTCCTTTGGTGTCGGATTAGAGCTTTTGTTTCCCACTTATCGTACTATCCAATCATAGCCAAATAATTCTATAATTGAGTTTTCATGAGTTGTTGAGGTGTAGTGTTTCAATTGCAACAATGAATAATTAATCTTCAAACTTCCTTCAATCTTCTTTAGACCTGAAACCTGCACATTCAAAAAGAGAAGAAAGGTTGTGCCATTTAGGGGCTTGCCTTGGTTAAACCCCATGCTAGTGTTTCTACTTCCACAATGGCAATCTCTATGATAAATGAATAATAATAGGAAAAAATGATGAATCCACAGTGTTGCAACTCACCACCCTTTAATGGCTTCCATGAAGGACTAAAGTCATACACATGTTCTCAAGGCTTGGATCTCGCTTGCTTGAATTGATTGTAGACCTGGATTAGTCTTCACAAACAATATGAAAAAATAAACTTGAACACACTCACATACATTTTGACATGATGTTTGGATCTTGAATTGTTGCAATAAATTCTCTAATGATTGCTCTGGACTTGCTTGATAATGCTCTTGATAATGCTTGATCATAAATTCTTCAACTTGCTAGATCTCTATTGTTAGTTTTCAAATGATGTAATAACTAGGTATTTATACACAATTATTCCTGAAAAATTAAATCTCGACAACCAACTTTAGATATTTGAATTTCAAATAATAAAATGTCGACACAGACATATTTGAATTTGGAGCTGAAATAGGGGGACATATGTGCTAGCTTCCCAGACCTATTTTCCAAAACTTAAGGAGTCAGGGGCAAAGTATTAAATGAGAGCATTTTTTTTGTGCTTGCAAATTGTCGGTAATTATTTAAAATGGGCTGTGGAATGTATAATTTAGAAAATTAAGTGTTCAATTAGGTCCAATAACTTAAGGAAGAGAAAAACATAGTGTGAAAATTGTCAAGGGTGACAATTTACGATGTATTTATCCCACTTTAGTGAGAGTATGAACTTACGCTCAGACTCACACTAAAGTAGAAAATATGTCAAGAGGAGTTTGATTGCCCAAATATTGAAGAGATAGGATGACAAAGAATCTAGGGGGATGCACAAGCCCCCAAGATCTAAGATCCCAGCTCAAGGGAACAGACATGTATGAAATGCAACAAGACAACATAGACAATCATACACAATGTCAAAATGAAATGCAAAAGAAGGGTATGGATAATCACGGGCTAGCAAGTTGCATTATGCTAGGATATACACCAAAGGTGTTCATGAATCAAGAGCTAACAAAGTCTGATATTTGCTAGGTGAATCACAAACAAAAGGCAACACAAACTAGTGAAGTATGATATTCACTAGGTGAGCTCCCAAGACAAAGTAGCAAAATGAGAAACACACAAGGTCTAGTGAAGTCCGATATTCACTAGATGTTTACCCATAACCATACCAAGAATTATACTCCCTAATAACTTTGATAAGGTGCTACAAAAATGCTCAAAATTCTATTCCAACTCATCACTAAGTTCAACATATACATGAACAAAGTGAAGCAAAAATGCCAATGTCAACACATCACTAAGTCCAACGCGTGTGAACAAAGTGAAATAAATAATGCCAATGTATGCCCCCACCTTAAAGAAATTGCTAAACACCATGTTGTGAGCAATTTCTTTAAGGTAGAAAAATGATAAATGCCATGCGATAAAAGGTCATGAGAGCTTATTTGGAAATCCCTATGCTAATGATATGTTTCCAAATAAAGCTACGTCATGATAAGAGGTTGCCCCCAGATGCAATGGAACAAACAACACAAAGGATGAACACATACGGGATCCATAAATCTGGGGTAGCATACGTCTTTGCTACAATGATATAATAGAGCTTAGAACTGACATCATTCCCCAAATACTCACGAAACAACGAACATAATGGAAGAATGACACAAAGAGAGAACAAACTTACTTTTGGGTCAACATGAAAGATACCTAAATGTCTTGACGCCTTGCATCGTCCCCAAAAGGAAAACACAAGACAAAAAGAACAAAGTTTATGACATATAGAAGAATGTCATGAAAAATCTGTTTCCCTTGTATCCTTGTGCTAGCGGAGCGACAAGGGTCATCCAAATAAAACTCACAAACACAAAGACATGCCAAGTAGCACAACACGAGGGATCACGTCATGTGCCAACAAAAACATAGAGTACTACATAGTGAGCCAACCTAAAGAAAATCTTCTGCATCCCAATCTTGCTCATCATATATAGAAGGAAATCAACTAGCCAAAGGGACTACAACAAGTGTCATACTAGGAGCATCGCCTAGTTCAATGTGTGGTGTCACTCTCATTAGGAGGATCATCACGGATGCTCCTAGCTAAGTCCATAGACTTTGAAAACAATAAAGATAACTCTTTATGCACTTGTTCATCAATTTTAACATCTTCATCTTCATCATCAAATTTTATCACAATGGGAGCTTTTATGACAATGTCAGTTGTATGTTCTTGTTTCATTCTTTGTTTTGGTTGAGTCATGTATGGTTCAATATCATGTTTTGGTGAAAGTTGTAATTCTTTTTTATTTGTTTGCATAGGTGTTTGATCATTATATAATGTATTTTTTCTTTCTTCTAATTGACAAGCAAGAGCACGCCGTCTACACCTACACTCTTTAGCATTTCTCTTTGTTGTTCGGTTTTCAAGTTGTGAAGGGGTAAGAGTGGGTTTCTCAACCATCAGTTTCTTTTCTTCCCTTGGGAAAGGAACTAAAGGAACCACTAGGGGTTGTGAAACCGCTTTCTCTTTAAGTCTATACACTTGTTTTTCTTTTGATGACACAAAGGTAATATTTTGATTGTCTCTTGGTCTCTTGGTCTCTTGTATGAAATAGATGAACTCTATCATAAATAACTTTTGAACTTGGAAGGGTCTTTTATTTGGGCATGGGTTCATTCACAACTTGCGAGGTGGGAGGAACAACCTTAGCCTTATCTTCTCAAGAATATCGCTAAGGGATAATTTTGTTATGCACTTTGCCTTGAATTTTTGATATGATCTAAAAAATAAGTCTTCATGAGGTTTAACTAGTTCCATGGGTTGAGGCCAAAAATAGTCTAAGAAAAAAATTTCACGAGAAGACAAAGGATTAAACCCACTATGATGCACTTGTATATTTGATCTTCGAATGGGAAATTTATGCACGCGAATAACTAACGAGACGACAGTCATGGAGCATAGCCATGGGTAGCCTAGCTTCACACTAAAATGGTCTGACGTCGAGATGATGGAGAATGAGACATCTAATCATTCAGTCCAACTTTAAGAGGAAGAGTAATCAAACGTATTGTAGGGCGAGCAAAACCATCATGAGTTTTCAACCATGCTCTTGATTGTTAATAATAATCTTGTAGAGCTCATGCACATAAAATAAATCCTCAGTGATCACATTCTCTACACACACAGGATCAATGAGTATTCCTTGTGTAGGTTTTTCATCGATACGTTTGACGATATAGAGAGGACCATCGGGCGCATGCATGGATGTGTCAATATGGGTGAAAGCAATGTTAGGTAACAAAGTGGTTTGGCCCTTACGGGGTTGAACATCTATGAGATTGACCATATCTTTTAGACTATCCTCATCATCACTCTTATCATCATTATTATCATCATCATTCTTGTCAACATTCATATCATCATTCTTAACATCACAAGCTTGAACAAAGTTGGACGAATGGTTTGGCATTGGATTGGTGAAAACTTGCAAGCTTTGGTTGGGTGGGGCAACATACTTGTTCCCTTTGTCATTAATATCGCCCAATTGAATGTGATTAGAGTTGATGAGGTCTTGAATTTGATGTTTAAGATGTATGCAACGCTCTGCATCATGTCCATGTGTGTGATGATATTGACAAAAGGCTTTTGGGTTAAATCTTGGAGATAACGGTTTTGTTGTATCCACTAGTTTAATCGAAGGTAATTGGATTAAGTTTTTGCTCAAAAGTTGTAACATGATTGAATGAAGGGAATGATGCAACTGTGTGAATTTTCTATGTCTTGCTCTAAATTGATATTGAGTTGAACTTATGGCTGCAACTTGTGGGTCAATGTGGTTAGTTGTTTGAGGTGTGTTTATCTTGATAAATTTCTTGTTTTTCTTTATGAATGGTTGATAGATGTGTTGAGGTACGGATTCATATTTCTCAGTAGGAGTTGACGAAGATGCCTCTTCATATTGACTAATCACATTCTGATAGTCACAAAGAGTCATACACAAGTGTGTGAAGGATAAATATCTCATCAATAAGATCTTATCCCTAATATCGGGTTGCAAGTTCTCAATGAACACTCTTTGAAAATCCACATTAGGAAGACTAAGACTGGTTTGTGAGTATAGTAATTGATATCGTTGTATGAAGTCTACCAATTTTTTCATGTTTTCCTTGTTTGCACCTCACTAAATCAGTTAATGTGATTTGTGGACTTATGTCTGCTTGGAAATGTTGTAAGAATGTATCAAGTTCATTAAATGAATGAATCAAATTATTTGACAATGAGCAAAACAATTCGAAGGCAGTGTCTTTCAATGACCTAGGAAAGAGTTTAGCTAGGAGTTTATCTTCAAAGATGAAATCACTACACAATATCATATAAGATGATGTGGCTATTAGGATCTCCTTTACCATTATACTTCTCAAACCTAGGAATCTATGTGTTTAGTGGCATGGTTCTCAAAACTTTAAGTGACAAAGGGCTCCTTTTGACATATTGTGATGGTTTTCCATTTTGAGCTTGGTTCAATGTGGAAATTTGTTGTTGGAGTGAGGTTACATTTTGCAAAATTTGATTGATGAAGGAGTCATTGCTTAACATGTTTTGGGAAGGTGATGAATATGGTGGGATTGTGCTTGGTGGACTACTATGTTGCAAATTTATTAGTAGTGATGAAATGTGAGATGCCATATGTGATGTCATGAAGTTATAAGGATGCCTACTAGAGAACCCTAAGGGTGGAGTTATGTCATTTGTTGGTTGTATTATTGATGCTGCAGATGGCAATTTATATGTAGGGATAGAAGGTATAGTTGTAGGGAGAGAGATTTGACTTCCTCCTTGGCTTTGAGTGTATCCCAAAGCTTGATCGCAACTAATCATTATAAGAATGTTTGTATCCATAATATGGCCTAGGCTGCACAACACCTCTAATCCTTGGGAATCATTGACCAGTTTCCTTAAGTTGTCCACTATAGGCACTATTTGTTCGACTAAGGATTCAGTGCTTAGGTAGTCTTGCAATCCTTCTAAGTCTTTGTCTAATTGTTTCAATTTGTCTTCAGGAACATTCACAACATCCATAAAGGTACCTATTTGTGAAGTTATCATTGGTATGGTAGGATTAGGGATTGAGTTCAAAATGGGCATGGTATTGGAAATACTTTGTGTGAAAGAGTTGGCAAACTCAGGACCCACAATAGATGTAACAATAGCATAGGATGCCATAAGTCTACAACTACGTTTCACCAAAGTATTGGCAATAGGACACCAGGTCGTGAAACTCATACAAGTTTCAAAAAACTAAGTGTGCCCACTATGAACACTAAACTCTCAAACATACAGTAAAACACCCAAAAATGTAAATCATAGAGCTAAAACAATCAAAGGACACAAAGATAGAGGTCTGATGGAAATATGAGAAAAATAAGGTAGGACTAGAGTGCCCAGGGCACTTATGTCCTAGACAAGGTTTTACAAATTTCAAAGTTTGGTTGTCTATAATACTATTTAAGGTTTCCGTGTCTATGTGCAAACAAGTCTGATAGTGAATATTTTTCTAGAATTTTCTCAATTTATGATAATGTAATTGAAAATGCAAGTGTGCAAGAATGTTGAAAATGCTTGAACAATAAATGACAATTGTAAATGCAATTTCTAGATCTAATATGCAAAAATTAACTGATTCTAACATGCTAAATCTGAAAATGATGATGTTAATGTGATTTTTGAAAGAAAATAATGCAATTTATCACTTTTAAGCTATATGCAAGATACCTAAATGCATGCAATAACACTTTCAATTTTTTCTGTTGAAATTTTAAATGACCCAATGTAGATTTATGGATGCAATTGAAATGTAGATATGCTATCCTAGTGCCCTTTCTAGGCATTATACATAGAAGACGTTATGAATTTGGTTGCCTTGTGGTAAATCAAGCTCATATGCAACTTCCCCAATCTTCTTCGCAATCCAGTAAGGCCCATAGAATCTTGGTTTTAGCTTTTCAAAACCATTTCCCTTGAGGGACGACTATCTATAGGGCTGCAATCTCAAGTAAACCATGTCATTGACCTCAAAAATTCTCTCGGTCTTGCACTAATCTACATATAAATTTTGTTGGTTTTCAGGACATTGTAGGTTCTCCTTGAGTGTGTTCATGATGTCCACGTTTTGCTGCACCATATCTCAAGCACTCGACACTTTACTATCTGCAAGGATCAAGTTCATGAAGGAAGTGGCATCATAACCATAATTGCTTTAAACGGAGACATACCGATGGACATGTGGTATGTGGTGTTGTATCAAAACTCCCCCAAATGTAACCATTTCACTCAAGCTGATTGCTGCCCTATCACATAGTTCCTTAGGTACCCTTCAATCCACTTATTCATGATCTCTTTCTTTCCATCCATTTGGGGATGGTAACTTGTGCTTGGAGTTAGTTCAGTGCGTGCCAAGTGGAAGAGTTCTTGCCAAAATAAACTGATACTCTTGTTCTCCCTGTCACTCACAATATTCTTTGGCAACCCATGTAGCTTAAATATCTCTCTAAAATACAGATCAACAACTTGAAGGGCCTTAAATTATGAAGTAATGGCATAAAAATGAACATATTTCATAAGCCTATCCACCACTACATAAATACAATCTTTACCTTGCACATTTGGTAGCCCGGTAATGAAATCCATGGAGATACTCTCCCATTTTTGACTTGGAATGGGAAGGGGTTGCAACAAACTAGCTGGTAAAACATGTTTGGTTTTGTTTTGTTGGCATACCATACATTCTCTAACATGCTGCAATATATCATTCTTGAGACCTTTCCATGAGAAACATTCCCTTACTTGCTTGTATGTCTTGTAGAAGCCCGAATGACCAGCAAGGGGGTATTGTGACAAGCTCTCATAATCCTTCCCTTGACCTTGGAATGTGGTACAAGATACACTTGTTCCTTGTAGAGGATGAGATCTTCAATACCTGTCATCAAGTATCTTTCCTTCCAAGATATCAGTAGCAAATGAATCTTTGGCATACTCAGCTATTATGGCCACTCTCCAATCAGTAGATATTTCAGACATAGAGCAGAGATAAGGCTTCCTAGAGAGTGCATCAGCCACCACATTGTTCTTTCCTTTCATATATTCAATATCAAAATCATAGGTTTGAAGTTTTCTTACCCATTTTTGTTGTCTATCATTCAGGTCACGCTGATTAAGGAAGAACTTTAGGTTGTTATGATTTGTCTTCACCACAAATTTCCCACAAACCAAGTAGTGTTTGAATTTTGCAAGGGCATGCATGATAGCCAACATCTCCTTATCATAAATGGAAAATACCTTTGAATCTGTGAGTTTTCTACTCTCATATGCTATGGGGTGCTTATTCTGCATCAAAACTATCCCAATGCCTTCTTTTGAAGCGTCACACTCAAGTACAAAAGGAGATGAGAAATTTGCAATGGCCAGAATAGGGCATGAGCTCATTACCTCCTTAAGCTTATCAAAGGCTTGTTGTGATGTAGGACTCCAAGAGAATGCTCCTTTATTTGTCAAGTTGATTAATGGTGCCATAAGCTGGCAGAAGCCCTTCACAAACTTCCTATAGTAGTTGCAAAGACCCACAAAACCTCTCAACTGTGTTAAGTTCTTGGGTCTAGGCCAATCCTGAATTGCTTTGATCTTCTCTTCATCCATGCTAACCCCTTGAGCATAATCTTATGCCCCAAGTATAGAATCTTCATCATCTTGAACTCACATTTTGACATCTTGGCATAAAATGAATGATGCTCCAAAATATCTAGCACCTCCTCAATGTGCTTCAAATGATCCTCCCATGTTCTACTATAGATCAATATATCAAGGAAAACCAAAATAAATTTCCTCAATTGTGCAATGAATACCTGATTCATACATGATTGGAAGGTGGTGGGGGCATTGGTAAACCTAAATGGTATGACCAAAAACTCATAGTGCCCGTAGTGATATCTGAAAGTTGTCTTATGCACATCCTCCTCCCTCACTTTGATTTGGCGGTACCCCGAATGTAGATCGATCTTGGAGAAATAAACCCCACTGTGGAGCTCATCTATCAACTCAATGATCCTGGGGATGGGATAGTGATTCTTGATGGTCTTCTTGTTGAGTGCTCTATAATCAATGCACATCCTTAGTGTCCCATCCTTCTTGACCAACACCACAAATGAAGCAAAAGGGCTAGAGCTTGGAAAAATGTGCCCCATGTCCAACAATTCCTTGATTACCTTCTCGATTTCTTCCTTGTACACTCTAGGATGCATGTATGGGGTGGTGATGATAGGTTTGGATCCTTCCTCAAGCTCGATCACATGTTGAAACTCTCTATCAGGTGGCAAGCCGGAAGGAATATCTCAGAATACCTTGCACTTCTTGTCTAAGATAGCCTGGATGTCAATGGGGTAGACTCTTCCTTCTTTTGGAGGGCTAATATCTGTGATCAAACACTCTGTTTCCCAAGCCACTTCATCTCTCTGAAAGGATCGCTCCATTCTTTTGGTCAAAATCAACATAGGACCATTTTGGGAAAGGCCTCAAAGGACAATCTATTTTCCTTCTTGTTTGAACTTTAACTCCATGGTCTGGTAATTGGTGGTGTGCCCGCCTAGTGAGTGTAGCCATTGTACTCCTAAGACCATGTCCATATCACCAATGTCAACAATGTAGAAGTCATCTCTCATCCTGTATCCCCCTAAGATCAACTCCATCTATTGCATTCGACTAGTGTAAGAAAGGATATTACTCCCTACTGTTGAAACATCAAACCCTTCAAATTCTTCTGCCTTCAGGCGTAATTTGGATATGGTCCTTCTGTCAATGAAATTATGTGTGGCTCCACTGTCAATCAACACTGTTACTATTTGTCCCAAAAAAACCCCTCGAACACGAAGAAAATGGTATCATGGTGCTCTTGAAAGTGCTGCAAGAGTGCCCCCCATGGGTTCTCCTTCCATGACCACTTCCTGTCCTTCCTCATTAGTGACTTTCTCATTTCTGCCTTCTTCAGTTTCTATTTCATTATTGGAGACTACCTCAATGTAGTGGATCTGGCCTCTCCCAAGACATCTATGGTGTTCATTCCACTGTTCACTGCAATGGTAGCACAAGCCCTTCCGACAAAGCTCATTCCTATAAAGTTTTGTTCCATTTTCCCTTGGAGGGATGCCCTTAGGTGGTGGGGTCACTCTAGGAAAAGGATTCCTTTGCTGCCCTATTGAAGTGCCCTTGATCACTGGTTTATTCTTCTTGGTGGAGTCCTCAAGGCTTAAGGCCCTTCAAATGGCTTCTTACAATCTTGTTGGTTCCAAAGCCTTTACGAAACCTCAAAAAAGAATCAAATAGACCCTCGATAAAAAATAACATAAGTCTTTTATTTGAAACATCCATAACCATGACCGCTAGCCTTTGGAATTCTGAGACATACTCATCCATAGCACCCAACTACTTCAACCTTGTTAACTCTTGGAAGTACACTTCTGGATCCTTCCTATCGAATCTTTCCATTATTTTTTGTGTGAAGTTTGCATATGTAGTCACAAGTCCAAACCCTTGAGTCACAATACCATGGTGCCACCATTTGTGAGCTAACCCTTCCAAATGCAAGATGGAAAATTCAATAGCTTCATCTTCGGTCATGGGGCTAAGAGAGAAATATGTATCCATTTTTTGCTCCCATGCATGTGCAGTCACCTTTTCTAAGCCATCAAATGTAGGGAGTGACAGCTTGCTGACTTTGTGTTGAAGATCTTTATTTACTCGTTGCAAATGTTGTCTCCCATCACTTCCAAATCCTCTTCTAGCATTGTTGCACTGATTAAGGGGAATTGTTGCTTGAGCTTCAACATCTAGTTTCATGTAATCCTATACAATGCTGTTAAAGTTAAGCTGATCTTCTTCTTCATGAGGTGCCTTTGTCCTAGGCAAGAACGTGGGATGAGAGGGTCTATGAGTTGATCCCTTTGAATTCTTGTTATGATCTCCCCCTCCTGATTGTTCCAGATTGCCTTCAACAAAATTATTGGGTCCAAATTTGTTGTTCATGGCAGTGGTGAGGGTCTGCATCATTTGTAGCAGTGTCTAGTTCACTTGATCCTGCTTCTCCAAGAAGGCTTTCAACTCATTATTCTGCTCCTCCATCTTCTTCTTACCTATGCCTCCTCTTCCCCTTTCGCTGTCCTAAGTAGATGCTTCAAGTATTTTCCTCTCTCTCTCTCAATAGCCCTCAAATCTCTTTGACTCAATTGCATAAATTAACGATCATCCACAGGCTACCAGAATCCAGGCTTTGATACCACTCTAATAAGCCTGATCTAAAAATACAGTAAACAAAAATCTCAAACACTGTTTTCTAGATCAACAACAAATCAAATATACAACTCAGACGCAAATGTCATAGATCGCAGCATAAATCACATTATTAATTGCCTCAGAATCACATAATGCAATGACTCATAATTGCCTAGGATGAACATATATAATACAAATGTTGCTTTACAATGATAAGGAATGCACAAAATTCCCACTTGCAACTGTGAAAGAAAAAATTGGAGTGACAGTAATTAATGCCAAATTGAAAGAATTATTGAGTGCTCGACTCAGTTCATAATTGACTCCTTTGCTCTAGGTTCACAACTTTCCAGCATTGAGTGCCTTAGATATCTTTTGTGTTGATTCTCCAATGGCGAGTGAATTTGCGCAAGCATGAGTATGATGTGACAAAGTAGGAACCAATGCGACTCTAGGTAGTGGCATCGGGTGTTGCTGTTATGATCGCCATGCCATTTAATTCTCCCTAGATCCATGAAGACACACATCGCCCAGATCAGAGGTTGAGTCACGAATATACCTAGACTGTGATGAATGGAGGAGGCTCGAACCAATCTATTGGCACCGCACAAAAATGAGGAAATGGTTGTTGCATGTTGGAACGTGATCTGTTGCCTTCAAAGTGAATGATCGATGATTGATGCCAGAGTAGGAGGCTCGACCACAAATCGTGTGGTATCTGCCTTTGTTTTCCAACTCCTACGGACTATCTAGAGAGAAAATCAACTTTAGAAAAAATATGACGAAGAGAAATATTCACAGAAAGAAGGAAGAGAGACTACGTCCTCTACCTATTTGTGAATTTGTAGGCAACTATGTCCCTACTCCACCAAAAGAACAATGCTCAATTTCGTGATGATCTGAGGTGAAAAGTAAACCTCCTATAAATACTAATCAAAATGCCAACTTGGAGATAGTCAACTAGAGAAACAAAAAAAATATTTCAAATTTCATTCTAGTGACTTCTCAAATGAGTTAGCCAGTAAGTTAAACATTTATTTAATAATTTAAATTATTATTATTATTTTATTAGTGTTAAAAAACACTTTTCTCAATGATTTCCCACTTGATTTTAGTTTTGAAAATCTAGGACATTACATAGTCACTCCCCAAACTAATTTTCTTAAAGATTTGCAAACAAGGGTTTGTGACAAAGATGAGAACACCTAAAAAATACAAAGTTAATGATAACTTTTTGTGAATACCCACTTAAGATTTGTCACTTTAATTTCCTTAGAATGAACACAAACTAGTTTAGACCAAAACTTAAGACAACTAAAAAAACCTGTTATATATAAACTTTATTTTATTTTATTTATTTATTGGAGCCTATGTCATTGGGCTAAAGTTTGGTAGATGATTAAGAATTTTTAGTGTTAAAGTAAATTCAACCTTAAATGATAGGTTTATGTATTGCAATAATAATTGAATTGTAATTTGTCTAAAGTCTTATTAGTTTAGTTGTAAGTTCACTTTAAACAATATTTGAGTAACATACATGTCAATAAAGGTCCAAAATATTTATTAATCCACAAATTATTCAAAGCATCTCTTACATTAATTTTTGAAAGATTTTTACATTTAGTACCCACACATTTCTATGCCAAGGGTCCACTCTTGAAACGAAAGGTTAACCAAGAATAAACATGAGACCAACAACCGTGATGTCAAAGATGCAAATTTGAATGAAGTTTGTAAAGTTGAAACCACTAATTTTGTGTAAAGTTTGCATAAGAATTCATTCATTTGATTTTAGTTTTGTTTGATCAAGGAAACATTCATGAAGGCACTTTGAAAATTTGGTATATCCTTGTTTGAGCTATAATCATGCATGAGTAGGACCTCTTATAGACTTCTATGTCATCGATGCAATTTTCCCAGTAATTCTCCAAATGGGGTATATGTATGATGATGGATTTCAACCCTTCAATACACTTTTTTGGATTCAATGAATCCCTTACTTTGTATGTCCTAAGTGTCAAGAGGGATCATTCAATGCTTGGCATTTCTAACAACCTAATTGGCTAGACAAGTATACCTCCCAATTGATATGGGAAAATAAATGCTTTTCACTCTTCTCTCTATACACATCTTTTGAACTCGAGTGCCTTTCCTACATACTTCTTATAAAGCAATTCAATCATTGGCATAGTGAAACATGGGGAAAGGGAAACCTTAGAGCTTTCACTTTAGGGTTTGGACACCTTTCCCTAATTTCATTGGAAATGTATAGAATGTGATGGAATGGGGGTTTGATTGGTTTTGGATAAGGTATATGATTGACTTACAACTTGATAGGTGAGTCAACATGCCCCTGAAAAAATCTGAAAGTGATCTAAGGATGAAATGCAATGATTCAATTGAACTAATGATGCAAATTAACATTTTGATGCAAATACAACAGATCTGAGAAGTTACAGACAAAATTAGACTCAAAAACAGACTGAGCAGGACATTGTGCACCTGTGATATGAATTTGGAGTTGAAAATGCAGGACATAGGTGCCCTAGGTGCCACTGTCTTTGTAGGGATAATTCAGATTTATTTTCACAGTCCTCTGGTGTCAGATCAGAGCTTCTATTTCCCACTTATCGCACTATCCAATCATAGCCAAATAATTCTATAATTGAGTTTTCATGAGTTGTTGAGGTGTAGTGTTTCAATTGCAACAATGAATAATTAATCTTCAAACTTCCTTCAATCTTCTTTAGACTTGAAACCTGCACATTCAAAAAGAGAAGAAAGGTTGTGCCATTTAGGGGCTTGCCTTGGTCAAACCCCATGTTAGTGTTTCTACTTCCACAATGGCAATCTCAATGATAAATGGATAAATAATAGGAAAGAATGATGAATCCACAGTGTTGCAACTCACCACCCTTTAATGGCTTCCATGAAGGACTAAAGTCATACACATGTTCTCAAGGCTTGGATCTTGCTTGCTTGAATTGCTTGTAGACCTGGATTAGTCTTCACAAACAATAAGAAAAAATAAACTTCAACACACTCACATACATTTTGACATGATGTTTGGATCTTGAATTGTTGCAATAAATCCTCTAATGATAGCTCTTGACTTGCTTGATAATGCCTGATCATAAATTATGCAACTTGCTAGATCTCTATTGTTAGTTTTCAAATGATGCAATAACTAGCTATTTATACACAATTATTCCTAAAAAATTAAATCTCGACAACCGACTCTAGATATTTGAATTTAAAATAATAAAATGTCGACACTGACATATTTGAATCTAGAGCCGAAATAGGGGGACATAGGCGCTAGCTTCCCAGATCTATTTTCCAAAACTTAAGGAGTCAGGGGCAAAGTATTAAATGAGAGCATTTTTTTTGTGCTTATAGATTGTCGGTAATTATTTAAAATGGGTTGTGGAATGTATAATTTAGGAAATTAAGTGTTCAATTAGGTCCAATAACTTAAGGAAGAGAAAAACATAGTGTGAAAATTGTCAAGGGTGACAATTTACGATGTTGCATTTAGCCCACTTTAGTGAGAGTATGAACTTACACTCAGACTCATACTAAAGGAGAAAATATGTCAAGAGGGGTTTGATTTTTCATATATTAAAGAGATAGGATGACAAAGAATCTAGGGGGATGCACAAGCCCCCAAAATCTAAGATCCTAGCTCAAGGGAACAGACATGTATGAAATGCAACAAGACAACATACACAAACATACACAATCATACACAATGTCAAAATGAAATGCAAAAGAAGGATATGGATAATCATGAGCTAGCAAGTTGCATTATGCTAGGATACACACCAAAGGTGTTCATGAATCAAGAGCTAACAAAGTCTGATATTTGCTAGGTGAATCACAAACAAAAGGCAACACAAACTAGTGAAGTTTGGTATTCACTAGGTGAGCTCCCAAGACAAAGTAGCAAAATGAGAAACACACAAGGTCTAGTGAAGTCCGATATTCACTAGATGTTTACCCATAACCATACCAAGAATTATACTCCCTGATAACTTTGTTAAGGTGCTACAAAAATGCTCAAAATGCTATTCCAACGCATCACTAAGTTCAACATATACATGAACAAAGTGAAGCAAAAATGCCAATGTCAACACATCACTAAGTCCAACGCGTGTGAACAAAGTGAAATAAATAATGCCAATGTATGCCCCCACCTTGAAGAAATTGTTAAACACCATGTTGTGAGAAATTTCTTTAAGGTAGAAAAATGATAAATGCCATGTGATAAAAGGTCATGAGAGCTTATTTGGAAAGCCATATGCTAATGATATGTTTCCAAATAAAGCTATGTCATGATAAGAGGTTTCCCCCAAATGCAATGCAACAAACAACACAAAGGATGAACACATAAGGGATCCACAAATCTGGGGTAGCATACGTCTTTGCTACAATGATATAATAGAGCTTAGAATTGACATCATTCCCAAAATACTCACAGAACAATGAACATAATGGAAGAATGACACAAAGAGAGAACAAACAAACTTTTGGGTCAACCTGAAAGATACCTAAATGTCTTGATGCCTTGCATCATCCCCAAAAGGAAAACACAAGACAAAAAGAACAAAGTTTACGACATATAGAAGAATGGAGATACAAATAGAAGAATGTCATGACAAATTTGTTTCCCTTGTATCCTTGTGCCAACGGAGCGACAAGGGTCATCCAAATAAAACTCACAAACACAAAGACATGCCAAGTAGCACAACACGAAGGATCACGTCATGTGCCAACAAACACATAGAGTACTACACATGTTAGCCAACCTAAAGAAAATCTTTTGCATCCCAATCTTGCTCATCATATATAGAAGGAAATCAACTAGCCAAAGGGACTACAACAAGTGTCATACTAGGAGCATCGCCTAGTTCAATGTGTGGTGTCACTCTCATTAGGAGGATCATCATGGTTGCCCCCATCTAAGTCCATAGACTTTGAAAACAATAAAGATAACTCTTTATGCACTTGTTCATCAATTTTAACATCTTCATCTTCATCATCCAAGTTTATCACAATGGGAGCTTTTATGACAATGTCAGTTGCATGTTCTTGTTTCATTCTTTGTTTTGGTTGAGTCATGTATGGTTCAATGTCATGTTTTGGTGAAAGTTGTAATTCTTTTTTATTTGTTTGCATAGGTGTTTGATCATTATATAATGTGTTTTTCTTTTCTTCCAATTGATAAGCAAGAGCACATCGTCTACACCTACGCTCTTTAGCATTTCTCTTTCTTGTCCAGTTTTCAAGTTGTGAAGGGGTAAGAGTGGGTTTCTCAACCATCAATTTCTTTTCTTCCCTTGGGAGAGGAACTAAAGGAACCACCATGGATTGTGAAACCGCTTTCTCTTTAAGTCTATACACTTGTTTTTCTTTTGATTACACAAAGGTAATCTTTTGATTGTCTCTTGGTCTCTTGTATGAAATAGATGAACTCTAGCATAAATACCTTTTGAACTTGGAAGGGTCTTTTCTTTGGGAATGGGTTCATTCACAACTTGCGAGATGGGAGGAACAACCTTAGCCTTATCTTCTCAAGAATATTGCTAAGGGATAAGTTTGTTATGCACTTTGCCTTGAATTTTTGATATGATCTAAAAAATAAGTCTTTATGAGGTTTAACTGGTTCCATGGGTTGAGGCCAAAAATAGTCTAAGGAAAAGTTTTCATGAGAAGACAAAGGATTAAACCCACTATGATGCACTGTGTATATTTGATCTTCGAATGGGAACTTTATGCACATGGATAACTGGCAAGACGACATTCATGGAGCATAGCCATGGGTAGCCTAGCTTCACATTGAAATGGTCTGACATCGAGATGATGGAGAATGAGACATCTAATCATTCAGTCCAACTTTAAGAGGAAGAGTGATCAAACCTATTGTAGGGCGAGCAAAACCATCATGAGTTTTCAACCATGTTTTTGATTGTTCATAATAATGTTGTAAAGCTCATGCACATAAAATAAATCCTCAGTGATCACATTCTCTACACACACAGGATCAATGAGTATTCCTTGTGTAGGTTCTTCAATTATACGTTTGACGATATAGAGAGGACCATTAGGCGCATGCATGGATGTGTCAATATGGGTGAAATCAATGTCAGGTAACAAAGTGGTTTGGCCCTTACGAGGTTGAACATCTATGATATTGACCATATCTTTTAGACTATCCTCATCATCACTCTTATCATCATTATTATCATCATCATTCTTGTCAACATTCATATCATCATTCTTAACATCACAAGCTTGAACAAAGTTGGACGAATAGTTTGGCATTGGATTGGTGAAAACTTGCAAGCTTTGGTTGGGTGGGGCAACATACTTGTTCCCTTTGTCATTAATATTGCCCAATTGAATGTGATTAGAATTGATGAGGTCTTGAATTTGATGTTTAAGACGTATACAACGCTCTGCATCATGTCCATGTGTGTGATGATATTGACAAAAGGCTTTTGGGTTAAATCTTGGAGAGAACGGTTTTGTTGTATCCACTGGTTTAATCAAAGGTAATTGAATTAAGTTTTTGCTCAAAAGTTGTAACATGATTGAATGAAGGGAATGATGCAACTGTGTGAATTTTCTATGTCTTGCTCTAAATTGATATTGAGTTGAACTTATGGCTGCAACTTGTGGGTCAATGTGGTTAGTTGTTTGAGGTGTGTTTATCTTGATAAAGTTCTTGTTTTTCTTTATGAATGGTTGATAGATGTGTTGAGGTATGGATTCAGATTTCTTAGTAGGAGTTGACGAAGATACCTCTTCATATTGACTAATCACATTCTGATAGTCACGAAGAGTCGTACACAAGTGTGTGAAGGATGGATATCTCATCAATAAGATCTTATCTCTAATGTCGGGTTGCAAGTTCTCAATGAACACTCTTTGAAAATCCACATCAAGAAGAGTAAGACTGGTTTGTGAGTATAGTAACTAATATCGTTGTATGAAGTCTACCAATTTTTTCATGTTTTCCTTGTTTACACCTCACTAAATCAGTTAATGTGATTTATGGACCTATGTCTGCTTGGAAATGTTGTAAGAATGTATCAAGTTCATTAAATGAATGAATCAAATTATTTGACAATGAGCAAAACAATTCCAAGGCGGTGTCTTTCAATGACCTAGGAAAGAGTTTAGCTAGGAGCTTATCTTCAAAGATGAAATCATTACACAATATCATATAATACAATGTGGCTATTAGGATCTTATTTACCATTATATTTCTCAAACCTAGGAATCTTTGTGTTTAGCGGCATGGTTCTCAAAATTTTAAGTGACAAAGGGCTCCTTTTGACATATTGTGATGTTTTTCCATTTTGAGCTTGGTTCAATGTTGAAATTTGTTGTTGGAGTGAGGTTACATTTTGCAAAATTTGATTGATGAAGGAGTCATTTCTTAACATGTTTTGGGAAGGTGATGAATATGGTGGGATTGTGCTTGGTGGACTACTATGTTGCAAATTTATTAGTAGTGATGAAATGTGAGATGCCATAAGTGATGTCATGAAGTTATAAGGATGCCTACTAGAGAACCCTAAGGGTGGAGTTATGTCATTTTTTGGTTGTATTATTGATGCTACAGATGGGAATGTATATGTAGGGATAGAGGGTATAGTTGTAGGGAGAGATATTTGACTTCCTCCTTGGCTTTGAGTGTATCCCAAAGCTTGAGCGTAACTAGTCATTATAAGAATGTATCCATAATATGGCCTAGGCTACACAACACCTCTAATCCTTGGGAATCATTGACCAGTTTCCTTAAGTTGTCCACTATAGGCTCTATTTGTCTGACTAAGGATTCAATGCTTAGGTAGTCTTGCAATCCTTCTAAGTCTTTGTCTAATTGTTTCAGTTTTTCTTCAGGAACATTCACAACATCCATAAAGGTACCTGTTTGTGAAGTTATCATTGGTATGGTAGGATTAGGGATTGAGTTCAAAATGGCCATGGTATTGGCAATACTTTGTGTGAAAGAGTTGGAAAACTTAGGACCCACAATAGATCTAACAATAGCATGAGATGCCATAAGTCTACATCTAGGTTTCACCAAAGTATTGGCAATAGGACACCAGGTCATGAAACTCATACAAGTTTCAAAAAACTAAGTGTGCCCACTATGAACACTAAACTCTCAAACAGACATAGTAAAACACCCAGAAACAAAAATCATAGAGCTAAAACAAACAAAGGACACAAAGATAGAGGTCTGATGGAAATATGAGCAAAATAAGGTAGGACTAGAGTGCCCAGGGAACTTATGTCGTAGACAAGGTTTTACAAATTTCAAAGTTTGGTTGTCTATAATATTGTTTAAGGTTTTTGTTTCTATGTGCAAACAAGTCTGATAGTGAATATTTTTCTAGAATTTGCTCAATTTATGATAATGTAATTGAAAATGTAAGTGTGCAAGAATGTTGAAAATGCTTGAACAATAAATGACAATTGTAAATGCAATTTCTAGATCTAATATGCAAAAATTAACTGATTCTAACATGATAAATCTGAAAATGATGATGTTAATGTTATTTTTGGAAGAAAATAATGCAATTTATCACTTTTAAGTTATATGCAAGATACCTAAATGCATTCAATGACACTTTGATTTTTTTTTGTTCAAATTATAAATGACCTAATGTAGATTTGTGGATGTAATTGAAATGTAGATATGAACTATAATGATTGAAATAAACCCTATTGCAATCTATGATGCAATATGACATAATTTTTTGAATTTTATGCTTTTTATGATGCAAAAATGGATGCCTAAATGAAAATTGCAAAACAATGCAATATTAAACCTAGATCTAGGATGCAATGCTTCAAATTTCAAAAGGTATATAATGTTAACATGTCAAGTTCACCAAAATGAAATGCAGGGAAAGGGAAACCTTAAAGCTCTCACTTTAGGGTTTTGTCACCTTTTCCTAATGTCATTGGAAATGTATGGAATGTGATGGAATGGGAGTTTGATTGGATTTGTACAAGGTATATGATTGACTTACAACCTGATAGGTGAGTCAACCTATCCTTGACCAAATCTGAAAGTGATCTATGGATGAAATGCAATGATTCAATTGACCTAATGATGCAAATACAACAAATATGAGAAGTCACAGATAGAAATAGACTACAGAAATGGACTGAGCAGGACACTATGCACTTATGATATGAATTTGGAGCTGAAAATGTAGGACATAGACCCCTAGGTGCCATTGTCTTTGTAGGGATAATTCAGATATGTTTTTGGAGTCCTTTGGTGTCAGACCATAGCTTTTGTTTCCTACTTATCACATTGTCGGATCACAACTGGATAATTCTATAATTGAGTTTCCGTGAGTTGTCGAGATGTAGAGTTTCAATTACAATAATGAATAATTAACCTTCAAACTTCCTTCAATATTCTTCAAACCTGAAACCTACACATTCAAAAAGAGAAGAAATGTTGTGCCATTTAGGGGTTTTCCTTGGTCAAACCCTGTGTTAGTGTTTCCACTTCCACAATGGCAATGGCAATATTAATGATAAATGGATAAATGATAGGAAAGAATGATGAATCCGCAAAGTGCTGGAACTCACCACCCTTTAATGGCTTCCTTGAAGGATTGGAGTCATACACATCTCCTCAAGGCTTGGATCTTGGTTGCTTGAATTTCTTGGAGACCTACAAGGATTAGTCTTCACAAAAAATATGAAAACATATACATGAACACACTCACATACATTTTGACATGATGTTTGGATCTTGAATTGCTACAATAAATCCTCTAATGACTACTCTTGATAATGCTTTATCATAAATTCTCCAACTTGCTAGATCTCTCTTGTTAGTTTTCAAATGATGCAATAACTAGGTATTTATACACAATTATTATAATTTCCCCAACAATCGACTTTAGATATTTGAATTTCAAATAATAAAATTTTGACATCGACACACTTAAATTTGGAGCTAAAA
Organism: Sequoia sempervirens; assembly: GCA_007258455.2. NCBI lineage: Eukaryota > Viridiplantae > Streptophyta > Pinopsida > Cupressales > Cupressaceae > Sequoia > Sequoia sempervirens. Next base: position 403,409,094 of record VDFB02047230.1, on the reverse strand, counting down.
TAGGGGGACATATGCACCCTAGGTGCCAATGTCCTAGACATGTTTTCAGAAACTTAAGGATTCATGAGCAAAGTATTAAATGAGAACATTTTTTTTGTGCTTGCAGATTGCCAGCAATTGTTTAAAATGGGCTATGGAATGCATAATTTAGGAAATTAAGTGCTTAATTAGGTCCAATAACTTAAGGGGGGGAAAAATATAGTTTGAAATTTTCAAGGGTGACAATTTACAACTCTATACATAGAATGGGAGTTTATATGATATTCTTGAAAAGCCTACAATTTTGGTATGTGAAAAAAGAATTGATAATACCAATTTCTCCAATTTTGAATCTATTCCATTGCTTTTGGAGATATTATTTTTGTTTTGTCATCCTCAAGCATTCATATACTAGTGAATATAAAGGTATCATTCATCTTTCTAAAATTCTTGTTGCTTTGCTTCATCTCTTATTGGGGATAATGTTCATATACCAACTACCTACTTGAACCCATTACACCTACTTGTTCGAGCCCAACAAATTGTTGCCTTCTTGCCAAGGCATACACCAAATATGAAATGTAACAATACTTTGACTAGATGACTTGCATAATTGCTTGTGAAGATTATCACTAATGAGGGTAGTGTAGTCAATTAACTCTTTTCTAGAAATGACTTTATGAATAAATTAAAACATCCATGGATGAAACTCTTTAGTAATGTTGAGCCAAACTAACCTACTTAAAAGATTAATTGTATCATTGATTTCCTCCTTGATTTCACTATGAAAAAGCTTGTTTGGCATATTGGAGATCGTAGCTCTCAACTTATCTAATTATTGTTTATAATTTTAGTACATTGATCATTGTGAGCATCAAAGTATTCCTTGGATGACTCTATGGATATTCCTACAAAAGTGTCCATTGGAGGGAGATTCGACATTTCTTCCATATGTGACGATTGGATCTACATTATTATTTTATCATTATTTTTCACCACCATATCCTTTTGATTTTAGAATCTAGTGCATATCATAACCACATTTGGAGATTGCACAAACACTAAAAATTGCTAGAGTAAAAATGTAAATACCTAATTAATTATTATGTCTCTTTTTACACTAGTATATTTTTGTCTCAAGTAATAGGATTAGGATACATGTAATGCTCTAGCTCAATCCTCACCTAGGGTTTGTTTATCCTTTATCAAGGAAATTCATCATTATTTTATTATTCACAAATCATTATTCATTTTTTTCATCAATAGAGTTTTCAGTCTGTTATAACAATTCTATTATTTTTCTTTCATTTTGTGATATATTCTTTTTATTGCAAGTGATCTTTGGGAGTTGTAGGGTTGAGGAATCAACTCCAACATGGTATCAAAGAGTCATATTTGTAAAAAAAAAAACTATTTTTTGAGAGAATTGATCTTAAGCATTCAAATGGTACATCCTAGAGTAAAAGGAACCTCACCATTGTGTCTACAACGTCAAAAAACCATAAGATCACTTGTACAAATATTGAAATTTGAGCAAGGAAAAATCAAGGCAATTTTTTTTTTGGGGGTCGTGATTATGTTTTAGAAATATGTACAATGACATGCATTCGTACAATTTGAGCAAGGAAAAATCAAGGCAATATATTTATGCTTGGATCTTTGATTTTTGTGATATTTGTGGTGTTTGAAAAGTATTTTACAACTCTTCACATCTATCCATGCACCTTTTCTAGAATTTTCCCCAAGTATCTTTTATTCAATTTGTTGTTATTTCACATTCTAGTTGATTACATGGACATTTTGGTACTTGAAAGAGTTTTATTAACACGAGATGAATTCATTTTATTTGATCTATATGTATTTTTAACATATGGTTCTTTTTTGCACATTGTAAGCATCTGTTGAATGCACATATTCATTTGTAAACACATTGAGATAAAGTGCCACATATTATACATGTATTTTGGAATCTTGTACATCATATTGTGTCATTTTTATACTTGCACCATTTTATAAATTGTGCCGACTTTGTTATTTGCAATTATAACCTTGTCTACCTTCATGTGTGTGTGCCTTATTTTCCACACCTTTTTTCAATTGTAGGCACTATCTTGTGCATGTTGTGATAACATTTATTCTCCTTGCACTACATGGTGAGACAATTTTAGTGGATCTATGTTACTTCTCCCTTGTTAGCATTATGGGGGGTATCATATTTTTAGCGCTAATGCTTCCTTGGTTTCAATTTAGAGTGAGCTATGTATATAGTTTTTTTAATTTATTTACTAGGTAGATGCAATGGTTGGTTACCCATGCATTTTGGAAAGATGGAACACACACCATATGGACACTCTTGTATTTCTATTTTGTGGAGGTGACCTATTCTCAATTGATCAATTTTGTTTAGACTATTGGAACTTGTATTTTCAGCTTGCATTATACCTTGCATTGGTTCAATAGTGTCTTTGGGGTCACTCAAGTAGATTGATATGCCATTTGTATCTTTGACTGTCAAATTGTTACCTTGGTTAACCATTTGATCATTGTTCAAGTAGCATGATTAGGGTTACTCAAGAATATTTTTTTCTTCTTGTTTCTAATCATATTCCTAATTTTAGAGAAGGTTCTTCAGTTTTAGCATTATAGTAATCATTTATTGACAATTGTTTGTAGCTTCTTCATTCTTTAGTGGTGTTCTTCACATTCATCTTTAGGACACTACTTTGGAGGATTTTTAGTCCTTCATATGTTCTCTCCTATTCAAGGGAATATCTATTGTATTTGTGATGAAAATTGTCCTTGAGGACCATCTTGAGTCCTCCTTTTCTTTACTTTTTCATGTCTCTCTTCTAGAGAGGTTTTTTTAAACGATTTTTTTGTTTTTCTTCAGTTGTGAGATATTTTTTCATTTGCACATGGGTACCTAACATGGCTTAATTATCAACACCATTTTTTGTGTTTTATGCATTTATCATTAGGGGTTTTAGTTTCTCCCTAAGTTGCACTTATGGGGGCTATTAGAGTTAAAAGGTAATTACCTAATTAATTATTAAGTCTACTTTTACACTAACCGTGATGTGGGAAAAAGGGATCTAGGGGCTAAATAACACTTCTTCCAATATCACAAGGGAAATGACTAAAATTGATCTCAAACACCTACTTGGATACTAACCTCAATGTAAGAGCTAGAATGGTGGATCAAGGTTTTTGTCCTTTGGATGTGTGTGTGTGTTGAAAATGTTTAATTGATTGCAAATTGGTTTAATTTGATAATGTAAAGATGCACCTAGGTTAACTATGAAAATGCAACAAACTATTATGATTTTTGAAAAAAAACATAGAATAGAAGACAAACAAAATTCAAAATAGAAGAGTGCAGACACAAAGGAACTTGTCGTATAAATCTAAGCTTGAGATGATTGGATAGTGACGTTAGGTGCCCTAGACCTAGAAGCAAATACTCATAATCAGATTCAAGACTCTTGTTGCTCTATGTCTGTAACATCTTCTCTAGAATCTGTTGGTTTTTTTTTTATGCTATAAGCTCCAACTGAATCCTAAAACAATCTAAATGAATATACAATTATTATTCTCAATAATTTTAAGGGTTGGCCAATGAACAAGAGAAGGATTTTATCAAATTTCTCCTCTGCACTTCAAGCTCTATAGAACCTAGGAGGGTGATCCTATGCAATATCAACTAGGATTTGATATAACTGACTTCAAATATTACTGCAAAATAGATACACTCTCTTCCTTATGACCAATATTTTTGAATAAACAATAGAAAGGGATAATTTCTTGGAGTTTAATACAGCTATGTATTTGAGAGTATGTAAATAACTTTAAACAATAAATATTGCTTAAATCCAAACATGTTTTTAAGAATGGTGATCATGAAGAACATAACTAGGGCTTCTGCTCAGGCTGGTGCATTAGACCTAGGCCATGGAGTCAATGGAAATGCAATTAAAAACTTGCACAAAAATATTGATTCTAACTCTTAAAGCTTAGTGATAATGCATTACACTATCACCCTTTCAAAACTTTGCATTCAATTCTACTTACAAATCCTTGTATGCACCTAAAACATTTAACATCTCTCACAAAGCAAATTAATTTACTGCTTGAGTAAAAGCCATGAAAGAGACACTCATTCACATAAAAATTGCAAAGATGAACAAAAAAAGATCCTTGATCAATTTTTATTCATAAATGTAGAAGATAGATATAATAAGGAGACAATTGCTTAGAAAATTGTCATATGTATTTGATTCAATGAGCTAGTATTGTTATACAAAATTAACAGTTACATTGTGTAACATAAGAAAAAGGGAACCCTATGTTTAAGGCCTAAACCTAGGATCAATTAGCTTCCTTTTTCAAAGGTACATTAGAATGCAAATCAACAAGGTGGATAGATTGAATTTCAACCATGAAGGTGAGTCAATCAGACCTAGATTTGCATCCTTAGGGACTTGAAGGTGGATTGGAAATGATTTGGAATAATTAACCTAATTGAACTATATGACCTAATTGATAAATGCAAGATTCTGGAAACACACAAATGAAAAATAGTAACTTGCAGGCAGATCTTTCAAGTGTTAGATGATGCGCACTTGTTACAAAAAGTTGGATCTAGCATGCATAAAGGAACCCAATCATGCAGGGTTGTATGGGTCTTTGTAATCCTTTCCAAAACTTCAAAACTTGATCATATAGCTCTCTATCTGCTCTTTGTTTCCTGCCCTACAAACCTTTCATCTTCATATTTGTACCTACAATAAATTTACAAAAGAAATGGTTTGGGGTGGCTATATGGGGATTTTCCTTAGTCAAACCCCTGTTTTAGGATTTAAACCTCCACAAATAGCCAAAGATCTAATAAAAGATAGTGTGTGAGCCCTAACCTTATGTGTGTCTAAGGTTTTTATGAGCTAAAATGCAAAGAAACCCTACTCAAGTGTATTAGAGAGAGATTCCTATATGAAAATGACAAGATCCAATTAGGGAGAAGTCAAAAACACCAAGTAAATCTGAAATGCAATGATAATTTGTTTTAGGTTGCAAGAGGAATGAAGCTTGAAGATGAGAACACTTAGGAAATAAGTCATTAGATTGAGGGAAGTGGCCAAATGCATCTCCCAAACCTAGAATCCATCATGTTCTTCCATAGGTATCAACCCTCAATCATATGATAAAGCTTGATCAATTCTACAAAATGCTTGAAAACCTACAAATTCAAATGTGTATGATGAAATATGCTGCTCAATTTCGCTTGCTTGAATGTTCTATCTTGTGTTCTAGTTTTGAAATGGTGAAAAAACTAGGTATTATAGGCATTTCTCTAATTTCATGAAGATTAGATCCTGAAAGCCGACATTTGAAATTTGAAATTTGAATGTTAAAATGCCGCCAAAAAAACATTAAAATTTGGGTCATGGATAAGAAAGGGGACCCATACGTCCATGGGCGTATGTGTCCTGGGCTAGATTTCCAGGACATTGAGTGCTAGGAGAAAAATAACAATTTGTTGCATTTATTCAATGCTTGCAATTTGTTAGAAAACAATAAAAATAGGCATCAAAATGCATAATAAAGGGAATTAGGGGCAATATAGGAGATGTTGAGAATTCATGAATGCAAGGGTCACTACAATAGGTCCAAACTAAGCGTGAAATTGTACTATCACCTACAAGGGAGTATAATTTTCTACACTACACATTGGCATCCTTTCCTACCAAAACCTAGGTCGAACATATATAGACTAAAAATACAAAAATGCTCTACTTACAAAATTTTCAAGATCCTTTGTAAAATGGCCCTGAATTCCCTTTTATAAAAAAAAGGGAGCGAATAAGCTTCAGGCAATAGGACAGATGTCACATTTTCATTTGACAAAATTTTCCTTAATCAAACAAAAAGACAAACAACCCTTTTGAAGAAGATAAGAAGAACAATCCACTAGAAGATAAAAGGTTGTTTGAATTTCCAAAGAAGATACTCCTGCTACTGCAATAATAAAACAATGAATGATCATGCATTAAGGCCTCATTTTTGTAACTAAAAAGTATTCCCCTTGGAGCTCATGGGTGTTGATGCTGAGTGTACCACAAAAGACAAAAGAATTCCAAACCCCTTAGACACACACAAAATTAAAGAATTTCCAAGTATTATGTTGCTTAGAATTTGAGGACCCACCATTGTGACTTTAATAACAAAAGGCTCACAACCCTTCCAAGTGATTGTACTTCTCATCCCAAGCATGATATACCATCTCTTTTCGTCACTTGAATACAAAAAGTAAATCAATGTTGTACATATAACGAGTATATTTGGAAAAAAATGATGATGTCTCCTATTCAAAAGCATCAAGAAGTTGATCAGTTCCTATCAAATTATCCATACAAGTCTTTAGGAGCACAACATCAGCCTTATTATTATCACAAATAAAATAGGAAAGAGTAGGATAAAGAGCCTTGAATTGTAATTTCCATTGAAGTAGATCCTTTATTTCTCCATCTTCATTTATGATATGAGGAATGATTCCAATCTCTATATTTTCAAAATTATTTAACCTTGTTTTTACTTTCTCTATCAGCAAGTCCATGTATGCTTGCGTCTCACCTGCCAATTTGGCCATATTGTAGGTGGATGAAATATCCTCTAGTGGGTTAGGGTCATGATTTGCTCCCTTATATATTCCTTGTAGTGCATTTATTTTAGGGACCCATCTAGTCATAATATTCTTGGTATTTTCCCTATCTTTAGCAACCCTTTCAAATTCCTTCACGAGGTTTGTATAATCTTTGTGAGAAACATCCACTCTATTCAAAATTTTGAACATCAAATGTCCCAAAACACTAGACACTACATGGAATCTGTCCTCATGTTGAATTCTTTGAAAATTCCTCACAAGCCCATCCATTTCCTTGATATTCTCCTTAATCTCTTCATTCTCTTTTATTGAATCTTCTAATGGTGGTGCAAAAGAAGAGCTAGCCCATGGTGTGCTAGTAAAGGATGTTGCTTGTGCTTCCTTTATCTTCAATTTATTGTATTCAGTTGTGAGTGCAAGATGATCTTGCAACAACTTGTCATATTTATCTTGTCGAGCTCTTGCAGTGGCTTCACTAAATTTAGCAATATCAACTGCTAATGCAACAACTTCAACTATTGAGGTTTCATACACCCTCTTTTTTACAAGGCCTCCTTTAACATTTTGGATCACTTCTGCAACCTAAGGCTTATTGGTGTTGGGGGAAAGGGCCCAAATACCAAGGGTTTCCCACTTGGGGTTGAACCTTGATCCTATTAGTGTAGCATGGGCTTGATCCTCTTATTGAAAAATCTCTTGATTCTTCTTTCTTATTGTGTCAAAGGAAATAGCTTAAGCAATGTCCCATTCGGGGAGTAGTAGCAACCCACTATCCCTTGCTATCTTCCTCCACTCTTTTGGGGTAATGTCCCTATCATTGAAATTCATCTTTGCTAGTTCTTTCTTTGTAACTTCTTCGTACTTCTCCCTAGGCACATTTGAATTTTCTTGCCTAAGCCTTTTGTGGTATTCATCTCTCCTTGACCTCAAGGAAAAGTTCTTAAACTCTTGAGTCTTTAAAAATTCATTGTCATCAATGAATTGTTGGAAATCCAATGCTTTAATATCGTCAATTCCTAACATACTTTGTGGCAATATGACCTCAGGCTTTCTTTTAGGGGAGGGAATTTCTTTATTCACTTCCTCCCTTGTTATTTCAACTTCATCATCATCATCCAGACCAATGGGATAATCAAACAATTATGGTTGATCAATCCTTCTCCTTTTTTTTGGCTGCTCTTGAGGAGAAGGTTCTAGGATAATTACATCAAAGGGAGATGGAGGTGCTTGTGGGGGAGATGGAGGAAATTACACATGAGGGGGGATGGCTAATTTGGATCCCTTATTACATGCCCCCTTGGCCTTCTTTTAAAATAATAAATGAATGGTTGGACAAGGGGTTGATAACTAGGCCTTTCTTCTAGAGTTGAGGCCTTCCTAATTATCTTATCAATGTTTTGCAAGATCATCTTGATTCTTGCAATTGGATCTTTTATTTTTGCATATGCTCCTTAATAATTGGAATTCTCCTTGCCTTTAGCCTCTTCAATCTTCTTGAAGCTTGTCCACTTAACCTTTATATCATTTACATCCTTGTCATCTTTACAATTCCTGATGACATCTTCACTGAAGTAAACTTGATGCACATAAGCTGATCTTTTTATGTTTATTCTAATTTGATTTCTAAAACGTTTTGGATCAAAGGCTCTTGTACTTTCTTGAGCCATCCTATACTTCTTCAATGTAGGGTAAATTTTATCCACTCCTTCCCTATTGACATTGAAGTCAACAAAAACTATGGTATATGGGAAAAAGGACCCCTTCTTCTGCCCTTTGAGGTGAAACTTATTTGTTTCACTCAACTGCCACATGATCTCCAAAAATGCTAACCCGAAAGGTACAAACCTAGGAAAAATTTGTGGCCCCACAGGGCATCCATATACCCTCAAAATTGTGGAGGCTAAATGGAGATAATAATCTCCCCAATTATGTTGCACCCCTAATTCTAGTCTCCTATCCTTTGGCCTTAAGAAATCCAAAATTTCTTTTTGCAGTCTGATTTCACCAGCTCCCAAAAGTGTGAGCACCTTTAAGAAAAATGGTTTTTAAAGACAACAAATTTTGCATCTTCACAATGCCTATACTAGATGTGTGTCCAACATTGGATTGGGATAGAATTTCCTTTTCCATCATCTAAATGAATTTGGAGGTTTGGATCCCCTTCCTTCTTTCCTACATACATGAACATGTGACAAAGCAGGGAATACCATATGAAATTGATTGTTTTGCTTCTCTTCTTGATTTCAGTTAGTTGTTTATGAATGACATTGACAACAAAACTTGCAAAATCAAATTCATCATTAACTAAAGGATTATGAATGTTCATTGCCATATACATGAGGTGGACTGGAATCTTCTCCTTTGAATCCCTTCCAAGGACTTGGAACAAAGCATAGTAAGTCCTGATGAAATAATCCTCAAAAGATTCCAATTTGAAGGGATCCAGTTCATTAGGAGGGATTTTGATAGACTTCTTATCAAAAACCTTCACTTCGTATTTAGGAAGCTAGTAAGCATTGAAACTGCTTCTATCTTGTTGATATTTCCACTTGAATGACTCAAAATCCATGGGATTAATGGTAGTCAGATTCAATTGGAATACCTCAAAGATGGAAGCCTTGTCAATTCTAACCAATTCACCCCCATTGGCAGCCCTAGTTACCCTTACATTCTCATCATAATTGACTGCAATGGCCTTGAGGAAATCCACGTCCATAACACATTGGGTACTACCAGTTTCCTCAAATCATAGGTCCATACATTTGAAATTGGGACCTTTGAGTTCCTCTTTTCATACCAATGGGAAAACAATTGCCATCCAGACAATGGAAATTTGAAATCTATGCATTCATTGGAATTGTCTTTCATTGCCAGACACAACGCCAAGGCCATTAACCCTAATTTTCCTTTTGGATGAGCCAACAATTTAGGCAATTAGGTCTTCATCCAAAGTCCTCCTTGAGGCAAAATGTTGGTCTCTTGGTGGACTCATGATTACAGTTTGAATTAAAAGGTAGGGTTTTCTAGGAACTAGTTCTAGGTTTTTTTAAGACTTTTAGACAATAATCATGGAAATTTAGAACAATTAAAGATAGTAGAATGTGTTCCCTAACCTAATTTCAACCTTAAAACTTAGTTTACCACAATTGTAAACCCTAAAAAATAGAAAATTAAGTGAATTTCTTGGAAACAAACGTACTTACTTGCTTTTGCGCTTGTAAAAACCCTAACTTTCATGGAATTCTCTTAAGCTCTACAAATTCTTCTTGTCAGATGCTTAGAATGTCAAGTGAACCATTTAACTAATGGGAATGTAGCATTTATATAAGGAAATTCACCTAAAATGCAGTAGAAAGCCATCTTTTCCACCATTACTCTTAGCTCACGCAAGCCAGAGCAAGCAGCCACCCATTTCGCAAGTTTGAATGTGAGTCTTTGATCATCAAACAAAAGGACAAGATCTGATGGTTGATAGCCATTTGACCGATTTGAAAATAGTTGACACAAGTTGAAAAGACCTCTGACCAATCAGATCGATCCATGTGAGACCACCTTTACACATCATCATGAAACATGTTGGAACTGTAAAAATGTAATGTTTTTACATATGTTTTCACTCATAAATTTCTAGATTTGGTCCGACCATGTGCATTTTCCACTCATATTTTGCCATATTGTCCCTTTGAATCCATTGGGTCATGCATATTTTACATTCTGGTTCATATCGACGTGAGAATACCTCTGTCTCCTCGACCAATTGTGCGTTTTTGCTAACATAAGTCTGTGTTGCCTATCGGCAAGACTTATTATTTGTCACAGCGACCAAAATTTCCTTGCAGGCACCATTTGGCAGGAGTTCTTCACGGTCTCGGCGACTGAGGCTGGTTCACTTATTGGCATGAGTTGCGGCATCGGTATGATGTCCTAGCGAATTCTTGGGGTTTCAGCGACACGCATTATGGATTCTCTTCGGCCAGACTTGGCGGTATCGACATCACGTCTTGGCGATTATCTTCTTGTCTTGCCGACCCACGTTTGGAGGATTCTTATCGGCAGGAGTTAAAAGCTTCAGTAAAGGTCTTAGCGAACTCAATAAGTCTCACCGACAGTGTGCAAAAGGATTATATCGGTAGGAGTTTGAGAGTCGATGTAATGTCATAGCGAGGTTGCTTTGTCTTGCCAACTGGTGAAAGTGGGTGCCTATCGATGTGAGATTTCGCATCAGTGGGATGTCATAGCGATTTCTGAATGTCTCCTCGACCAGCACATGAATGTTACTTTTCAGCGAGAGACTCTTCTTCGATATATGGTCTCGACGAGCCCGTCGGGTCTTTCCGACAAAGTTTGATGCGGCCTTCGGCATGAGTTTTATGTTGTCTTGGCGAATTGGTATGTGCTCAGGGTGTTTCGGTGAAGCAATGCATACTCTACATGAGGTCTCCTCGACGGTTGGAAGCTACAGTGATATACATGATGAACACTCATCGATGAGAGATGTCTGGTGTCTCAGTGAGTGAAAGCATGTGAAGAATTACATTTCGATATAACGTTTTGTTATCTGTATGACATTTTTGTTATCTGTATGACATTTCCCCGATATCATAGGGCTATAATGAAACATAACGAAGACAAATGGATACTTATTGTCTTCAGCGTAGCAAACAGTTGGTCACGGAAAAGGTGGATAACACAGGGAACAGGGGAACACAGGCATATAGCAATAAGCGATATTTTTCCTTCGGCATACCTTCAAGACTGTCTTGGCGAATGGTTGGCGAATAAAACAGAGATTCAAATGATGTGGGCCGACATATGGAATTTTAACCGTTGCAGGCCGACTTGGTTTTTTTCCCGAATTCTACGGTGGCTGACATGGATTTCCAATTTGATTTATTTTCTCATGCTAGTGTATAAATATGCACCCCGATTGTAATTGAATGATCATGAGATTTTAGATTAGATACAGTAGATTAGGAATGGCTACAGTAGAATAATTTTATCTTATCAGAGACTATGTGCATGTTTTAAAATGGTGAAATCAATGAAAATCAGCTAGTGTGGCGGGTTATGTTTGGTGTCAATTGTATGTTGAACTTATTGAAAAGTATTGCTGAAGCTGTCTCCAAGTTGACTCTTTATGGTTGTTTAAATTGATGTAACAAGCTTACTTTCGGTTTATCAATGCACATTTGTTGTATTTGTGTGATTAATTGACTGGTTCTCTCAAGTAGAGATTAAATCATTTTTGTTAATTACAGTAATCAGGAAGATTCATGTGGATTATTAAAGAAGAGCTCAGTGGTCATAGTCTTGCATTGTTTATACAAGTTATGAACAGATCATATACCTGCAATTTGATTTTCTGCCAGAATAAGTTGCCCACTTTTGTTTCATCTGACTCTGCATACCCAATAGGGCACTGATCTCTGCAATTTCATCATTTGAATTCATTTAGTTTCTTTATATCTGTTTATTAAGCATTTTTAGGATTTAAATCAGAAGATTGCTATCAAGTTTGATTTCATTTGTTCACTCTCATCTGCCCTTGTGGACAAAGCATTTCAGAAGGATAAATCATAAGTTAAGTCTGCTTCATTCAGAAAGGTACACCCGCCCAGGTTAGCATCACCTAAAGAGTAGAAGGTTGAGTTCTCTTGACCTTGTCTGTTACCCTAAAGCGTATCAAGAGATTGGCAGCCTCTTGAGGCATTCAGCCTGCGTTTTTGAGAGCTAACAAATTGGCGACTCCGCTGGGGATTACATTAAAAAATTTGGTTGAAGACTAAGATATAGAGTCAGTGAAGAGAGAAATATTTTGAGAAGTTTCAGAAAAGGTGATTCCGCTGGGAAAAGATTAGAAATAATGATTTTCCTACTTTTGGAAAAGTAGGTGGCGACTCTGAAATAATTTTTGCATTTGTTGAAACATGATTGGAGGAGGATCTCAGTTCTGGGGAGGTCATGCTGGAGCTCGTCATGGTCAGCAGTATATGCCATATAATCATGCACAATACAATGGTCCACCATACCAGCATCAGTACCCCCTGGCACCCCCCTTCATCAATACACTACAACGATCAGACAATTTGATGTCAGGGATTCAGTTATCTCGTTATCCAATGGATAGCAGTTAGAGAAGTATGGTTCCAAGGTTTACTAGGAGTGATGCAGTCACTGTTGAAGAGCATCTAAGAAGTTTCAATGCTTTCATCCAATATTTGGATATGCCATATGTAGATTTATGCATGAGGCTATTCATGATATCACCTGTTGAAGACGCCAGGGATTGGTTCAATAACCTACCAGCAGTCTCTATTGATTCTCTCCAATGATTTCAGGATCTTTTCCTTGAGCAATTTGGGAATCCAAGTGCACCTGATGCTGCTCTTCATGAATTAATACTGATTCAGAAAGATCAAAATGATACAATTTATGAATTTAATCAGAGGTTCAATAAATTGCAAAATAAGATACCTCCTGGATCAAAGCTGCCAAATTCTATAGCACTGAGTATTTATTTGAATCCTTTTGATCCTAAAACGGGGTATGAGCTAAGAAATAAATTCCCAATAGATCTGGCTGAAGCACAAAGGATGGCACAGATAATTGAAAACAATAGGAGGGTTGCAAGGATAATGGATAAGAGAGACAATCCTAAGGTTCGTCAGCAAAGTAGCAGTTATCAATACCGACAGGAGAATACTTACAAGAATGAAAGGTCGAGGTTGCATGACATGCCTTATAATACAGACTGGAAGGATGAGAAACCTATAATAGCTAGGCCTGGAAACAAGGAGGCTCCTGATCCATTGACAAGGGGAACCTATATGGTAAGTAACAATTACTTTTGTGAATTTTTTGATATGCCACATTCCCTAGATTATTGTGTTGTAGCCCAAAAAATGCAAGAAGAGGGAATGCAGATGGAAAACAATGAACAAGATCACACAGTATATCTGGCTTCAGATACTTTTCACCAGGTTGAGGAAGATGAAGGTACAAGAGATTTTTCTTGCATAATAGATTGTGATAGGGAAAGCAGTGTATGTTGTGAGGAATCCAGTGAATATTCTGATTCTGATGATGAACCTGAGGATTTTGATCTGCAATCAAGGGATTCTTCTACCTCTTATGAAGATCTGGATGAAGAGGTAGTGGGAGATGTTGATTCATCAGATAGTAAGTATACAATACCTCTAGCTGTAGTTGAAAGTTATGAAGATACATTTGATCATGATGAGGTTTGTACATTTGAAAATGATTTCCAAATTTTTTCAAATTCGTTGTATGATGAAGAGTTAAATGAAGATCAGATGATTTTTTGCCAAGGTGTGTCAATGAGTAAGTTTCAGATATTTTCAAATCCACTCTATGAAAAGGAGGAAATAATTTCAGACAAGCAAAATGATGGAATAAATAGCTGCACTGATGTTGTTTCTAATTTCCCATTCTCTGATGGTATTGGATTCCTGTTTGATGATGACAAAAGTGAGGAGTATAATTGTAGTGATGAAAATATAGAGACTTGTTCACTTGTCAGTGAATAGATTGCAGATTTGTTTACTTCTGAATACCAAGGATGTGCACATGAAGATGATCTTGAAGTTTTGTCTCCAGCTTACTTTTGTTTTGACAGTGAAGAATCTTTGTGTAAAGATTCTTATGACTTCCTATGTATTTCTTGGAATGATGGTGATACTTTTGGTGTTGATCAAAAGTTTGCTTCCATTCGGGATGAGGTATGTGATTTTGAAATTTCTAATTCATGTGAGGAAGACATTTGTCTGCATACCAAGGATGATAGTGTTCCAGATTTGATTTGTTCATATATGCTTAATATTGAATATTTGAGTCATAGGGGTATTGAAGAAGTGCAAAGGGTTTCAGATTTGTATGTTTCAGACAGTGTTGATATGACAAAAAAAAATTATTTTCAAAAGAAGCACTTTGATTGTGAATTTTCAATATAGCTGGGAGAGTGTTTCAGAATTCATAACAGTGAGAGAGATAATATTAAATGTTGTATTTCATATGCATGCATTTTGAATGTTGAAAATAACAGGGGTTTGTCCCATGATGATGAAGAATTTGAATTGCTAAATACTGTTGGGATTTTGGGCCAAACCAAGCATGATGATACTCTAAGAACTTGCAATAACAGTGACAGGAAAAATTGCATGAGTATCTTCAAGAAGAGTCTGATGAACTCAGGAGAAAATCAGGTATTTGACAGGGGAAAGTTTGGTTTGAGTTTCAGATCACTCAAGACAGGAGAAGTTAACACACAGAGGATTGAGGGTTGCCAGTGCATGGACAACTCTTACTTATTCTCTTTAAAATTCTTTTCCATGCACAATATTTTAGGGTTCTGGTTCACCTCCATTTTGCATTCATTTTGCATCCATTCCATCTTGCTTTCTGTCCATTTCCAGTTTACTCATTTTGTGTCTGGTCTACTCACCCAAAGATTTGGATCCTTGCAATGATTTTACTATCATTCATCCCCAGACGGAGCCACTGTTGGAACTGTAAAAATGTAATGTTTTTACATATGTTTTCACTCATAAATTTCCAGATTTGGTCCGACCATGTGCATTTTCCACTCATATTTTGCCATATTGTCCCTTTGAATCTGTTGGGTCATGCATATTTTACATTCTGGTTCATATCGGCGTGAGAATACCTCTGTCTCCCTGACCCATTGTGCGTTTTTGCTAACATAAGTCTGTGTTGTCTATCGGCAAGACTTATTATTTGTCACAGCGACCAAAATTTCCTTGCAGGCACCATTCGGCAAGAGTTCTTCATGGTCTCGGCAACTGAGGTTGGTTCACTTATCGGCATGAGTTGCGGTGTCGGTATGATGTCCTAGCGAATTCTTGGGGTTTCGGTGACACGCATTATGGATTCTCTTCGGCCAGACTTGGCGGTATCGACATCACATCTTGGCGATTATCTTCTTGTCTTGTCGACCCGCATTTAGAGGATTCTTATCGGCAAGAGTTAAAAGCTTCAGTAAAGGTCTTAGCGAACTCAATAAGTCTCACCGACAGTGTGCAAAAGGATTATATCGGTAGGAGTTTGGGCATCGATGTAATGTCACAGCAAGGTTGCTTTGTCTTGCCGACCAGTGAAAGTGGGTGCCTATCAGTGTGAGATTTCGCATCGGTGGGATGTCATAGCGATTTCCATATGTCTCCCTGACCGGCACATGAATGTTACTTTTCGGCAAGAGACTCTTCTTCGATATATGGTCTCGACGAGCCTGTCGGGTCTTGCTGACAAAGTTTGATGCGGCCTTTGGCATGAGTTTTATGTTGTCTTGGCGAATTGGTATGTGCTCGGGGTGTTTTGGTGAAGCAATGCATACTCTACATGAGGTCTCCTCTACGGTTGGAAGCTACAACGATATACATGATGAACACTCATCGGTGAGAGATGTCTGGTGTCTCAGCGAGTGAAAGCATGTGAAGAATTACATTTCGATATAACGTTTTGTTATCTGTATGACATTTCCCTGATATCACAGGGCTATACCGAAACATAACGAAGACAAATGGATACTTATTGTCTTCGGCGTAGCAAACAGTTGGTCACGACAAAGGTGGATAACACAGGGAACAGGGGAATGCGGGAAAATAGCGATAAGCGATATTTTTCCTTTGGAATACCTTCAAGACTGTCTTGGCGAATGGTTGGCGAATAAAATAGAGATTCAAATGATGTGGGCCGACATATGGAATTTTAACCGTTGTAGGCCGACTTGGTTTTTTGCTCGAATTCTATGGTGGCCGACATGGATTTCCAATTTGATTTATTTTCTCTTGCTGGTGTATAAATATGCACCCCGATTGTAATTGAATGATCATGAGATTTTAGATTAGATACAGTAGATTAGGAATGGCTACAGTAGAATATTTTTCTCTTATCAGAGACTATGTGCATGTTTTAAAATGGCAAATTCAATGAAAATCAGCTGGTGTGGTAGGTTATGTCTGGTGTCAATTGTATGTTGAACTTATTGAAAATTATTGCTGAAGTTGTCTCCAAGTTGATTCTTTATGGTTGTTTAAATTGATGTAACAAGTTTACTTTCAGTTTATCAATGCACATTTGTTGTATTTGTGTGATTAATTGACTGGTTCTCTCAAGTAGAGATTAAATCATTTTCGTTAATCACAGAAATCAGGAAGATTCATGTGGATTATTAAAGAAGAGCTCAGTGGTCATAGTCTTGCATTGTTTATACAAGTTATGAACAGATCATATGCCTGCAATTTGATTTTCTGCTAGAATAAGTTACCCACTTCTGTTTCATCTGACTCTGCATACCCAATAGGGCACTGGTCTCTACAATTTCATCATTTGAATTCATTCAGTTTCTTTATATCTATTTATTAAGCATTTTTAGGATTTAAATTAGAAGATTGCTATCAAGTTTGATTTCATTTGTTCACTCTCATCTGCCCTTGTGGACAAAGCATTTCAGAAGGATAAATCATAAGTTAAGTCTGCTTCATTCAGAAAGGTACACCCGCCTAGGTTAGCAGCACCTGAAGAGTAGAAGGTTGAGTTCTCTTGACCTTGTCTGTTACCCTAAAGCGTATCAAGAGATTGGCAGCCTCTTGAGGCATTCAGCCTACGTTTTTGAGAGCTAACAAAACACACCTTCAAAAAATGATAAAATCATATGACATCAACATTGTTCCACGACTTGAAATCAAACTACTATAAAGGGCTTCGTGGACTCGAAAAATGCTTTAGGATTGCACCACGTGTCATTCAATTCATTCCCTATGAATCTTTCTCATGTTACAAAACTTGTCGCGTACATTAAGGTTGAGACACATGCCCACCCTAATAGCCTTGAAACTTGCCACGCATCCTCTTTTCGCAATTCTGTGGACCTCATTTAGGCTTCCTTTGAAATGTCCTGTGGAATGGAAAAATCCTTTGAAATCATGCCACGTGTCCTCTTCTGATGCATTTGATAGACCCCTTTGACGAAATTCCTTTAAGATCGTACCACATGTGTCCTCTTTTTGTGGTTTCACAAGTTGCTTGTAGGTTCCTCTTGAGGTACTCTACAAAACAACAGAATGCTCTAAAAACTTCCCACATGGAATTCATATGTCTTCACAAGGGTTCCACCATAATGATTGATGTTCAACACACCACATGTCACCATTTCTGCAGTTCCATGACCAACCTTTGCCTTAAGTAATAAACCCTCCATTGAATTGTGGAATGCACTAGGAACACGACACCTGTCAACATGTTATTGGTTTCACAGAGAATTTATTTAATAAAATATTAATGGGAGGAGGAACAGTGGGGTCCACATGTTGGGTGCGGGTAACCTAAGGGTTAATTTAGCACATGATCCTTTAAAAACAACTTAACATCTACTAGGGAATGAAGGGGCTGGTGAATTAATAAAATAAAAGGTGCAGACCTAAGACCTTAGGGATATAACAAAATATTTAAAGCAACGGTTATAACTGTTGTGTGGTCTCACAACATGCCCCAAGAATGTAAGGCTTGGGGACCCAAGTTTAAAAAATTGATTCTTATGACATGTGTTGGTTGGCTAAGGATCACCAGAAAGAAATGTTGAAGTGAAATCTTTGAAGTAATTCAAGATTTGAGAGCATTGGGTGTTGAATATGTTGGATACTAGGAAGTTGGGTTGGTTGGAATGTTTAATGTGAAGTTTGGTAAGTTGTTGCGATCTGGGACTAAAGGCCTGGGAGGTGTAAAGGTTCTGGTAGTAATGGGGGTCTGGGTGAATTTTTTTCTAGTAAAGCAAAAGTATATCGGGTACTGGGTAAAGGATGCATTGGTGCTAAAGTGTTAAAGTTGGTTGTTTAATTTTTCCTGGAAGCCTAAGATGTTCAATAGCCCACCTAAAGTGATAACTACATGAGAATGTGTTAAAAGCATGTTATTTATGACTTTTTTTAAAATTTGATTTATTAATGATGGTTTTATATTAATGAGATTTTTATTAATATGTTTTTTTTAAAAAGGGATTGATATATGGAATTTTATGTGCAGGAGAAATAGGTTGTTAGACTATGTTTCGGTGTAGACGGTTAGGAAAACTTGGATTGCAAGTAGATTCGACGATGTACTAGGTTTGGTGGTACACTCTGAAATCTCATGCAGGAAAAAGTTTGTCGTGAATAAATGCCAACAACTAGGAGATCGGGGACACAGGTATTACACATGCAGCGAAGGAGGGTGTCTAGCTCCGGGGTGATTTACTTTTGGGTGTTTTAGCCCAAGCTCGAGCCTGAATGTAGAATCAAAAGTGTTGGTGGATTCGAATAACTAGTTCCACCTAATCTCCCTGAATATCAAGCAGAGGAAGTTCCTAAATTTTTTTTGGAAGATCTACTCAATTTGGTTTGATTTCCTGATCGAATTTTAAAGACATAAGTCTAAAAGTTTCATAGTGCTAAAGAAGGTTGACTTTTGTTGACTTATTTAGAAATTCTCGTGCCAACTATAATGTGCCACATTCCTTGCTGCGATTCGCCCCTTGGATTCGCTCTCATGTGTTGATTGAATTTTTTGAGTGTCTTGTTCTTATAAAAGGTTAGGAGATGCTTTATTTTATTAATAAATTAAGAATTTGTGGATGTCAGAGAATTAAAACGTTTTCAATTTTTGTTCTTTTTCCTATTTTCTATTCCATTACAGACTAAAAACTTGTATGTTTCATTAGAACTTAACTAATATTAGAGCCAATTTCAAAGCTATTTCCTGATATGAAAATCTTACGTAGTTGATTGTTTGTTCCTATTAGACAAGACTATGTGTTGCATCATTTAAGGGTGCATACTGACACTATCTGGTGGAAAATAATCCCTCTTTCTTTAAACTCTTGCATCATTCTATGCCTCATTATGAAGCAATCTGGTGACATATGGAATGGTTTACTCTGGTTTGGTTATTTCTTGAGGCATGCGTGGATAATACCTGGGAGAAATTTTACTTTTCAGTAATTTTTTATGCTTTATTTTATTATAGATGCTTTATATTCCAAAAAATGTTCCAAAAAATGATGAATGCATGGAGTTTTATTATAAATCTTTCAATTCCATGAAATTGTTGAATGCTTAATGCTAAATCTACTTGAATGTATGCAAGTTATTTGAATTTCATGAAAAATTGTTGCAAATTCTTTGATTTCATGAAGGTTTTGAATGACCAAACTGAGATTATGTTTCTATCTTTCAGATACCTACCAATTCTTAATAACCATTTACCCCTCGTGTTTAATAGCAATATCACAATGAACTCTAAGTGAACCTAGTATGTCAAGACTTGACATAAATGAGCCTTGGGATCAAACCAAGTTTTCCTTAGATTTAGGTTTCCCGGTGAGTCTTTCAAGAAAGGTAGGTTCCCGCAGTACTCTCTAAGAATTTTACCTATCTATTGGTGTGTGTGTGTAACATCCATGTCAATAGGAATAGCCCTAGAAGGAGGGCACCTTTGGTATTTTGAGTCGGTATTGTTGTCCCGTCCCAAAGTGGAAGCTTGCTGGTGAGTTGGAAACCTAAGAAAGCTTGTAATGGAGAGTAAAAAAGAAATTGATAAGATTCAGGAAATCCTTAACTAGAGGATTTATCCCTTAAGTCTATTCAATTTTGGTAGGGTTACTAAGTGCAAGATTCATGATACAATTGAACATAGTGAAATTGATTGTAAAGTTTTTCTAACTAGGGTAAGTTTGGCCACTCATAAGGTAATTATGTTAATAGAGGAATCCCTAACTGTATGAAGAAAGAAATTGTTACTAGAAGGATGTTTCAATTTTAAGAAAATGCCTAACCCTAGCAAAACTATAAATATTGGAGGTTTAATCGTTAGAACAAATGGATTCACTAACTATAATTGTTATAAGAGATTCTGGGAGTTTTGCAGGAAAAGAGGCAAAGTCATCAAGATTTGGAAATATCACGTTCTATGTGTGAATTTGAAAGGAGCAAGTCACCGATCTTCACACACGTGGAAGATGATAATGAGAAGAAAGAGTGGGTGAACCGAGCAAGAGATGCATGATTTTCGCCCCTAATTGCGAATCCAAAACCTAAAAAGGAAGAGATTCTTGATTTTACATAAAATGTAGAGTATCATTTTTTTACTCTTTGTTTATGATAATTGTACAAAATGTATTAAGATCTGGCCTAATGAAATGAGTAGCGGTGTTGAGGTCGAAGATAGGACAAAGAACAAGAGAAATCTTAGAGAGAAAGAAAACCAAGAAATAAATACAGTAG
Organism: Sequoia sempervirens; assembly: GCA_007258455.2. NCBI lineage: Eukaryota > Viridiplantae > Streptophyta > Pinopsida > Cupressales > Cupressaceae > Sequoia > Sequoia sempervirens. The sequence continues at coordinate 403,388,166 of VDFB02047230.1, read as the reverse complement.
TTCATGGAACAGAGCAAGACAAAATGGAGAACCATGAACAAGGATTGGAAGAAGGTACAAGACTGAGAACACGGAAAAGGTGTGTTCCATCGACCATTAATGAGGTCATTTCCATACATTTTAGCTAGATTATTGGTAAGTATGAATTCAAATTTTTGTTTATTAAACACATAAAATTTCAAATAATTTGTTATTACAGTGGGTTATCCGAAGTTTATTTGAGTAAATTTAAAGATAAACCTACTAAGATTCAAACCAAGAGAATTATGAAGTTAGTGGTAGAAATTAGGGTTAACCGCTTGATTAGGGTAAATTTTAGTTAGGTTAATTTTCTTTATTAGGGATTTTTCTTGCTTTCTAGTTTTGTTCCCAGCATTAACAAATTCTTCTTAAGCTAAAAAACATAATGATTGAATTCTTAAACATTTTATTGAAAATTGGAAAATGTAAAACCATTTGAAATAAATGCACGCTTGAGTATAGAAAAGAAAAAAATTCATTATATTTTGTATATACATGAAAAGTGCAAAATTCTCGTTATAAGGAAAAAGAAAAAAGGGAAAAAAAAGGAGGGTTGGATGTTCAAAGAAGTCATGTTGGAATAGTGGGTAGGCTGATCAGTCAATTTGGTCTGCTTCATCCATGAGGGGTATGTACCCCAGGTAAGTTGTAATGGACAAACCCCTTATGTATTTTTTTTTTGCGATTGTTTCAGTGTGATAGATGTGCCATTTATCAAACTATGTCATGATAATGCAATGTTATGTCAAGATAATACATGTAGAATAAATATGAAAATCTTATAGCCAACTTGCAGAATAATTCTTTCCATATTGTATGATATACAAAGATAACTCACAGCTGATAACAGTTTACAATATTATGCAGACCCAAATGAGTGTTGAATGAAATCAATATACAAGCAACACTTTCATACTTGACCTCAACCAATTACACACTCATAAGGGATAGAAAATACAATCTGATTTCAAATTTGAAGCTCTCATAATTTCATTTTAGAACACTGGCATTTACTTCACTAATATTTTTTATTAGAGGTTACTACAATGGATAAGAATGTGAACAACAATACTCAAACTTGGATATGATTGATGGTCTGAAACACCCATAATTTTTAATATGTATGAGACCTCCAAATAATACCACATCCAACAACAACTAGCTTTTGAGTATGATCACTTTAAGTTTGAAATCTAATATCAACAACATGCAATAGTGAAATGCCCTTTGTTTGATGACTACGACTAGGTTGAAGTTTATGTTATGAGTCTGAGATGACAATGATTCACTAAGAAGCAGTCTATGGTCTAAGAATGAATTCATCCCACCCTCTTCACTCCAAGTGACCTTCCTCCAAACACCAGATGTGCCCAGAACTCCAACACAGGTCAAAAAAGAGACTTTACATGAGAAATAAGTAGGCTTCCAGGTCTGATATGCAAACATCAGCTGCACACAACCCTTGACCTATTTTTGGGCTTAATGCCTCTTTCCAAAACTCCACAAGAACCCTTAAGACAAGCCCACAAACGAACAACAAATCCCTAGCATTGTAGCATGACACTGTAATGCGACACTGTAGCACGGTATTGTAGTAGCTTTAAGAAAAATCATAAATCAACACAAAATCTTCATATTCAGGTCCTGACTGTAAGTTCCCTGGAAATCATGAAAATCGCCACCAAACTGTGTTTTATCATCACAAAAATTGATACTAATATTTAACCAATCAAAGCCAATAATCCTACTTCTCAAATGATCAAGTTTCTTCTTCTCTAAACTCTGAAAATCTGTAATCTTGAAGCCCAAATAAAGCTCTTGTGTGAAGCCTCCAATATCCTCTCCTAATGTGGTCTTTCACACACGAAGAAAGGTGTCCCTGTAGAGGTTTTCGTCTCAGCAAGTCAATCCAAAACCCTAGAGCCAAGCTCCCTAGCCAATGCACAACAATATCCAAAACATCCTCGTTGAAAGAGAGATCCTCAATATCTTTTAAAATGCTCTCAAGAGAGTTCATTCATTCACCTTGCCAATGTGGGATAAACAAAATCACTTTTTTCCCTTTTCCTATTTTTTTGGGATTTTGCTTTTTTCCCCCTATTTTATCGTGATTGCTTTCTTTTCCCCCTATTTTATTGTGATTCCTATTTTTCTGTAATGCTTTTTTTCCTTTAATCTTAAGTCCCCAAACATTTTATATCACCAATGAGTTATTAAATAAAGGGACTTAAAATATTTTCCACTTAACTATAGTCCTGCATTAATAAAGTTAAATATTTATATTTAACTTTATAAATTAACTTTATTAATGCATAAATAAATCATATCAATGATAATATAATTCTTCCGTTGATATTAGACAATTACCATCGATATGCCAACATCACTGAAGGTTCTGACCATACCCAAATGACTTACTAAAAATAGTAAGTATGCCCAAAACTACCTTTAAACTCCTCAAAATGATTTGCAAACTGAAACAAATTGAAACTGCCTAGGTCAAAAATCATCAACATCCCTTAAAAGTCTTGGTTAGCCTACGGGACTGAGGAGAAATAGGCTAACGAAAACATCATACAACGCATGCTAGAAAAGGGACATTACATAAGCATTGTACCTATGTTCATCAAGGTTGGCGGTATGCAAAGCAGTAAGGAAGGGAAAAAGAGGAACTATTTTACCTTGTTCCAGAAACTGTGAAATGTCATCAGCGGAAGGGATTCCCATGGCTGGATGAGCAACAACGAGGACATGGTCCAAATTTCCTAGGAAGTTGGGCCACACTATCATCAGCCCCGTAGAACAAACTTCAACTACCGAGAGGTCGAGGTCTAGAAGAGAAGCCACAAATCATGAAGCCAACTCTAAATTCAACCTGTAGTAGTCCCTAGAGTTCACCAAAGTCTCCCTGAGAGCCATGCATAGAAATGCCTTAGTAGGAGTCCAAAGGAAGAACAATTTTCCAAGCCTTTGGGTTGTAATTCGACTGAGAAAGTCAGTTTGGCGATGAACACAAGTGAGGAAAATGGGAGTATCCATAGCCTAGAAGTGAGAAAGCACATGCAGAGAAAAGAGAAAATTGAAGAAATTAAAGATAGAAGTGAGGAATTTGAAGGAAAGTGTTGAATTTATAGAAAGCCATGAGAAACTTGTGGTAAATAGTTGCTTGGATATAAAATCTTGGAAATGTAAGTTGAGGTGGCAAGCATACACTTTTCTCCAGAATTAAAAGTTGAATCAAATAAATTCTCACAAAACTGGTGTCTAGTGCTTCGAGGTTTTCCAGTACGAAGATCATGAATTGAGCAAAATTGAGATTTTAGAATTAAATGGTGGTCATTTCATTTTGTTTCAAGCCATATTAATTACGAGGTGTCTAGGTGTGTTGTTCAGAAAGAAAGTTAAGTCGGTAAGGTGGTACACGTTGACATGTGGAAAAATTTAAGGGAAACAATACGTGTGTGATAAGGCATGTGAATTAAATGAAGGGTATGATGGTCGGGCTTAAGTATAATCATGACAAGTCTGATGCATTAATGTAAGTGCAGAGCTGCCAAAATAAAAAATTGTCGGTCCAGTTTATTTTAGCGGGTTCCATGAAATTAAAATGGAAGGGTGGTAACCGACATCTCTAAATTTAGAATTAATTGGATGATCTAGTAACTTATGGCTAAATTTTAACTTATAAATTTTTTGGGCAAATAATGTGTTGTAGTTAGCTGAAATATGGCATAAGGATGGTAAAATTTAGCTGGAAAGTTTCACATACAGGAAATAATTAATTGAATCTTTTGGGAATTGGTGAAATGACGAAGGAAATTTACATTGAGTGAAAAATCAAAAAGTGACCTTCGCTACCACTATAATTCCCAACTTAATAGTGGGATTCATTTCTTGCAAGTTGAAACAAAAGAGCTTATAATGAAATATCAAATGAAAAATGAAAAATAAATATCAAAGAAATATCAAAAGAGAAAAAATCAACTCTTTAGGCTATCCAAATATCTCTACCGGAGCTATAGATGCTTGACTGGCAGTAGAACTATGTTCAGGTGAATTACAAAGATAACCTTGTAGGGGCTATGGACACTTGACTGGTAGCAAGGATCTATCCAAGGTTGGCTTTGGAGGATTGCTAAAATATGTAGCTCAATGTCGATGAACTTTTTTTGTCACCAAGTTCCAGAGATGGGAATTAATCAATGTGCACACTAATACTTTCCGACGGAGTTTAATAATTTTTATGTTGGAATTCAGGTAAAGGTAAGAAGTTATTGCGAAAAAGTATGCATGAGTTATAATTTATAGTGGGTAATCGATTCCTAGATTTCTTTTAAATTTGGTTTTTTTTGTTGCAAGTTGTTGTGTAGTCTCACAACATTCCCCAAGAACGTAAGGCTTGGGGACCCAATTTTAAAAAATTAATGCTTATGGCAGGTGTTGGTTGGCTAAGGATCACCAAAAAGAAATGTTGAAGTGAAATCTTTGAAGTAATTCATGATTTGAGAGCACCGGTTGTTGAATATGTCGCATATCAAGAACCTGGGTTGGTTGGAATGTTTAATGTGAAGTTTGGAAAGTGGTTGCGATCCAGGAGTAAAGGCCTGGGAGGTGTAAAGGTTCTGGTAGTAACCGGGGTCCAGGTGAATTTTCTTTTGATAAAGCTAAAGTATGTTGGGTACCAAGTAAAGGATGCATTGGTGTTGAAGTGTTAAAGTTGGTTGTTTAATTTTTCTTGAAAGCCTAAGATGTCCGGTAGCCTGCCTAAAGTGATAACTACATAGGAATGTGTTAAAAGTGTGTTAATTATGACTTGTTTTAAAAGTTGATTTATTAACGATGGTTTTATATTAATGAGAGTTTTATTAATATATTTTTTAAAAGAGATTGATATATGGAATTTTATGTGTAGGAGAAATAGGTTTTTGGACTATCTTTTGGTATGGACAGTTAGGAAAACTTGGATTGCAAGTAGATCTGACGATGTTACCAGGTTTGGTGGTACACTCTAAAATCTCATGCGGGAAAAAAGTTTGTTGTGAAGAAATGTTGGCAAGTGAGTGACTAGGGACTCGAGTATTACGCATGCAGCGAAGGAGGGTGTCTAGCTTTGGGGTGATTTACTTCTGGGTGTTTTAGCCCAATTCTTAACCTGAATGTAGGAACAACAATGTTGGTGGATTTGAATAACTAGTTCCACCCGATGTCCCTAAATATCCAACAAAGGAAATTCCTACATTTTTTTTGGAAAATTTGCTCAATTCGATTTGATTTCCTGGTCGAATTTTAAAGACATAAGTCTGAAAGTTTCAAAGTGTTGAAGAAGGTTGACATATTTTGACTTATTTACAAGTTCTCTTTTCGACTTTCATGTGCCACGTTCCTTGTTGCGATTCGTCCCTTGGATTTCATCTCATGTGTTAAGTGTCTTGTTCTTATAAAAGGCTAGGAGATGCTTTATTTTATTTTTAAGTTCAGAATTTGTGGATGTCGGAGAACCAATTTTTTTTTAAGTTTTGTTCTTTTTCCTATTTTTTGTTCCATTTCAAACTAAAAACTTGTATGTTTCATTAGAAGTTAACTAATATCAGAGCCAATTTCAAAGCTATTTCCTAATATGAAATATTACATAGCTGATTGTTTGTTCTTATCAGACAAGACTATGTGTTGCACTGTTTAAGGGTGTGTACTAACACTATCTGGTGGCAAATAATCCCCCTTTCTTTAAACTCTTGCATTATTTTTTGCCTAGTTGCGAAGTTATCTAGTGATGTATGGAATGGTTTGCTCTGGTTTGGTTATTTCTTGAGGCATGCACAAATAATACCTAGGAGAAATTTTACTTTTCAGTAATTTTTTATACTTTATTTTAGAATACACACTTTATATTCCAAAAAAGTTTCAAAAAATGATAAATGCATGGATTTTTATTATAAATCTTTCGATTCCATGAAATTGTTGAATGCTTAATGCTAAATCTACTTGAATGTATGCAAGTTATTTGAATTTTATGAATATTGTTGCAAATTCTTTGATTTCATGAAGTTGTTGAATGAAATTTGAATGACCAGACTGAGATTATGTTTTTATCTTTCAGATACCAACCAATTCTTAATAACCATTTACCCCTCGTTTTTAACAACAATATCACAATGAACCATGAGTGAACCTAGTGCATCGAGACTTGACATAAATGAGCCTTGGGATCAAACCGAGTTTGCCTTAGATTTAGGTTTCCTAGTGGAGTCTTTCAAGAAAGGTAGGTTCCTACTACTCTGTGAGAATTTTACCTGTTTGTTGGTGTGTGTGTGTAACATCTACATCAATAGTAACCTAGGCATGAGGGGTTGGTAAACAAACGAACCATGATACATAACATTGTAACTTGAGGTACCGATAATGAGCGATAGCCAATCAACGTGTAATTATAACAAAAGTGCATGCACACTGCTCAGACATAGAGTTTTAGATTTTTAAATCTAATCCAATGCTTGTAACAATATTTGTAACAAACCCTAGTAAGGAGATATTCATTTTGAAGCTCAAGACATGGGAAAAAACTAAGAACCAATGAAATTTTGCAAAAAGTACTACCAAACTCAATGTTAGAACCTTTTCAGTTGCTAATAAAATCCACTTTCCCTAATTTGTTGACTTGTAGGGCTTGAATGCTTGAATTGACAATTAGGTTTTCAATCCTCTCCAATTTCACTTTAGATTTGCAACCTACAGACAAGAAAAAAGAGAAAGGGTTGTGTTTTATAGGGCTTGCCTAAGTCAACCCCAATTTTGGTATTTCTACCTCCACAATGGCTATGATGATGTAAAAGAGAGCTTAGCCTCGCTAGGGTAGAGGCTATATGATAAACAAGCAATAAATAAAAAATTGTTGCAACTCACCACTCAGATTTACATTCCTTGATGGGTTGAAGTCATTGTACTCATCACCTTCAAGGAGAAATTGATGCTTCATTTGAAGTCCTACAAGTGTTAGTACTTATAAAACAAAGACATGAAACATAAACAAAGACACATTAAAATACGATGCATTGCTAACATGATGTTTGATTGAAATAATGTTGCTATAATTTTGTTAATTTTTTTCTTGATTGCTTTTAGGATGCTCCAATTGCTCAATTAATGCCATTAGGATTGCATTAGGATTTTCTAGCTCTTGTTACAAGGATTTCAAATGATGAAAAAGACTTTTATTTATATGCAATTTTTTAATTTCCCACAATTAATTACCATTAGCCAACAAATGACTTTGGATTTCTAAATGTTAAAATGTTGACACTGACATATTTGAGTTAGGGCCAAAATAGGTTGGATAGGGGTGTTGGGTTCCCTATTCCAAACCTATTTTGGGGCTTTAAGCATCAGTAAATAAATATTAACTCCTTAATCCCAATTCAACCTCTGATTTTCCAAAGTTTATTATGAAATGGGAAAATTAAACACACGATTGAGTCCACACACATGAGGGGAAGTTAAACCTAGTGTGAAATTATCAATGGTGACAATTTACAATGCTACATTTAGCCTCCCTTTTAGTGAGTACAAAATTACACTCAGACTCACACTAAAGTAAGGATAAGACAAGAAGGGTTTGATTATCCAAACATTGAAGAGATAGGATGACATCAAATCTAGGGGATGTGTTAGCCCTCGATCTCAAGATCCTAAGGAAAAACAATGTAGAACAAAGGAGAACAAACACAAAGTGAAATGCAACATAACAAACACGAAGCATATGTGATGAAGGCACAAGATTAACATAATGCAAAAACAAAACATAATGCAAACACATAAAACATGATACAGACATAATGCAAACATGCAAAAAGGGGTATGGCAATCATGAACTAGAAAGCTTCACAAAAATCTTACTAGGATCCATACCCAAGGTGTTCACGAATCACATGCTAGAAAAGTTTTTTATTTGATAGGTGACCCATAAACCAAAAGTATCACAAGCTAGTAAATTCTGATATTCACTAGGTGATCTTTGACAAGAAACAACACAGTTTAGTGAAGTATGATATTCACTACGTGCATTCTCATGTCAACCATAATGAGAATTATAGTCTTAATAATTCTGATAAGATGCTACAAAATACATGATCAATATGCCAATAATGCATCACAAAGCTCAAAATGTGTGAACAAAATGAAGCACATAATGTAATGCATGCCCCCAGCTTAAAGTAATTGCTAACACCAATCCAATGAAAAGGTAGAATAAAATAATATATGCAACATGATAGGCCATAAGATTTTTTTGGGAACCTTGTACCAACAATATGTTCCCAAAAAAATTGAATTATGACAAGGGCATGCCCCTAAAATAAATCCAGATAACAAGAAAAAAGTAGCACATAAGGGGTCCATAGGTTTGGGGTCAATATAGATCGAAGATAGTATATAATATGATCATGCTTAGAATTGTCATCATTCCCCAAATACTTGTGGAACTATGAACACAATCATGGAATGACACATGAAGACAACATATAAACTTTTGGGCCAACATGGAAGAGACCTAACTGTCTCGATGCCTTGCATCATTCCCAAAAAATACAAAGACAAAAAATGTTCACAATATAAAGACGAATGTAGATACAAATAGATGAATGATATGAAAAATTTGTTTTCTTTGTATCCATGTGCCAACAAGAACAATAAGGGTCACTCAAAGAAAACTAACAAACACAAATTCACACCAAGAAACACATCACAAGAGATAATATCACGTGCAAACAAACACACAAAGACACACAAGAGGTACTACACATGCGGGCCGATCTAAAGAAAATCATTTGCATCCCAATCTTGCTCATCATAAATGGAAGGAAATAATACACTAAAATAACTATAGCAAGTGTGATACAAGGAGAAGCATCATGTTTTGTTGAAGTATGAGTAGTTGGTGTTGTCATTGATGTAAACAAGCTTGTGTTGCCATTGGTGTCAACTGTATGAGAAGAAGATTGTTGCAAGGGTATGTGTAATTGTTGGTATTGTCTATGCTATTTGCATTAATGATGCTTTGATTAGTTGCATTGTGTTGTCATTAGTAAGCTACTAGTGTCAATCTCTAGTGTTTCTTTGATAAGCTTCTATCTATGGATGTATAGTTGAGTTGCTAAGCCAGTTTTAGAAGTGATGAAGATGTGTTTCTAGTGCTTGGTTTCCAAGTGATTTTGAGAAAATTTGAAAAATAGGAAACTGTGAGTTGCATTGTTGTTCTGGATTGCAGAGTAATGTTCTGGTTTTCCTCTATAGTTCTTCTAGGTTAAATATTTTCCTATGCATTTTTGATATGTTGATCAGAGGTGTTGTATCCAAAATTTGGTATGTTGGATCATTGTAAAGAAGTTGTTTTCACCAGTGTGTGAACTGTGTATTGCAGAGGTATTTGGCAGAAAAAAAAATTCTCCACGTTTCTTCGTAGTTTGGCTTCAGGTCTTGCAAATCTGAAGGTGTACTGATAGGGTTGGTATCTTTCTTGAGTCGAAGTTGTTCGAGGTTTGGTTCTTTTGAAGTCAGTTTCTTAAGTTACTTTGTATGGCAGAGTTGTCTGAGTGTATTGGGTCTATACATTCTTCAGGTGAAAGTTGATGTGAAAGATTTTGTTGAATTTTAAGGTGTTTGTAGAATATTCCAGATTGTGTTCATGCGACATTTGTTGTCCAAGAGTTGTCATTGATCAAAGGAAAGTGTGTACTTAAAATTTTAATGGTATTTACACGAGTAACAACCGACCTTGGTGTTTACACTAATTGTGGTAGATGTTTATTGTTGCAACGTGGTGTTATAGATTTGGGTCCTAGATAAGGAGTGGTGGGGTTCACCTTCACTTCTATTTGCCACAGAAGTGTTTAGTGCTGACCTAATTTGAATTTGCACTATTGATGTGCATACCCAACCTTGGAGAATGGTTTCAAGGTTGAATATCATATAAATATGAGTTGATTTGTTGAGGGATTGGAAGATAGATAAGTATGATGTGAATGATGTGAGTTGTAGAGTATTATAGTGTGAATTTGAGAAGTGCAATGCGAGCTTCCATGTGTTAGATTGTTGGATGCGGTGAGAAGGTGTCTACAATTCTTCAGTTAAGCTATGAAGGTGTTGGTGATATTGTGGTGGATTTCTCTATTGTATTGAGATGGATTTCTCTATGTAAGATTCTTCTCTATCTTCTTTTCTATTCTAGTAGTGAGCCCTTGATAGTGAGCCTTTCTTTCTTTCAGAAGTGAGCCCTCTAGTAGTAAGCCCTTTGCATTCAGTATTGTTATAATTTTATATTGTGAGTTAATCCTCACCATGGTTTTTCCCATGTTTTTTCCATGTAAATATGGTGTTCTCTTGTGCATGGTGTTGATTCAATTCAGTTTTTGTTATTTTATTTTCATGCTAAATCATTATAAAAAATTAAGGGTTAATTGAATGAATGTGGATCTAAATGTTTGTGATTGTTTTGAAGTTTTAAGGTACAACTGATTCACCCTCCCCCTTCTCAGTTTTCTTTTTCATTCAACAATTGGTATCAGATCCAAGTTCCTTGGAAGAAAGATTAACCAATTGAGGTAGATCTAGGATGGTGCACAAAAAGAGATCCGTGTGTTTGATGGAACAAATTATGCATTCTAGAAGACAAGGATGGAAGGTATTTTGGTTTATCTTGGATTTGATGTTTGGAAGTATTTTAAGAATGGATACACTGAACCTACAAATGGTCCAAGTACTACTGATGAGATCAAGGCCTATGAAATCAATGGTAAAGCAAGGTATGCCCTCTTAAATAGTCTTACTAATTTTGAATTAGTGAAAGTGATGAGTATGAAAATTGCTAAAGATATTTGGGTAAAGTTAGAAAGCATTTATGAAGGAGATGATAAGGTCAAAGAAGCTAAGATGCAGAATCTAAAGATCATGTTTGAGAACCTAAGGATGTTTGAAGATGAAAATGTTACAAGCTATATGCAAAGGGTAGATGAAGTTGTCAAGGGGTCTTGGTGGCGAACTCAAAGAACTAGAAGTGGTAAGGAAATTCTCAGAACTCTTCCTAAGTCTTATAGTCGTAAAGTTTGTGCTATTGAGGAATTTGCAAACCTAAATAAATATACCAGAGATCAGTTGTATGGTTCTTTAATTTCTTTTGAGATGAGATAATTTGGAACAAATAGTGGTGCAAAAGTTGTGACTACTTTTAAGGCTGGTAAATCAGAGGAGATCAAGGAATTAGATTAGGACGATCTTGATGATATAGAAGCTAACTTTATAAGGAGAATGAAGAAGGGTACTAGTAAGTACAATGGTAAGTTGTCTTTCAAAGTTTTCAGTTGTGGAAAGATAGGTCACTATGCTTCAAGATGTCCAAACAAAGATTTGAATAACAAAAATAAGGAGAAAAAGGTAAGACAATTAAAAAAAGTTATTATGTTAGAGAATATGTAAGTATTTTTTATGATGAATCTGATTATGAAGATGAAGATGATGAATGCTTGTTCATGGATTTAAAAGATGAATCTATTTCTGCTAACTCTAAGAGATGTGTGAAGGAAAGCCCTCCGGAGACAAAGGATAAGACTAAAGGTACTTTCGTATATGTTTTTCATGCTAGACATGAGAAGAACTACTAGATCATTGAAATTGGATGCTCTAATCATATGACTAGTGACAAGAGTAAGTTTGTTAAAATTGAAAAATATGATGGAGGATGTGTTAGACTTGGTGATGCTACATCTGCTAAGATATGTGGAAAAGGTTCTATCAATTCTGATGGAAAGCATAATACTGATGATGTCTACTATGTTAAGGGTTTAAAACATAATATCTTGAGCATTCTAAAAATGTGTAGCAAAGGATACAATCTTATGTTTCAGGATGATAGATGTGAGATTAGAAAAAGATTTAGAATTGTGGTTGTTGCTAGAAGAAAGATAGATGGAAATGTTTATCAGCTTAAGGGTGTCAATGGTCATTATTTTATGACTCAGATTAATGAAATCTGGTTATGGCACAAGAGGATGTGTCACATCAATTTTGATAACCTTGTAAGAATCATTTATGCTCAAGCTATGAGAGATCTGCCAAAGATTACAAAGCCTATCAATGATGTCTGTAAAGAGTGTCAAATTGGAAAGCAAGCAAGAAGCTTCAAATTCAAATAACAATTGACTACCAGACTGTTGGAATTGGTACATACAGATCTTTGTGGTCCTACAAGAGTAAGAAGTCTCCAAGGTGATAGGTATTTCATGCTATTGATTGATGATTATTCTAGAATGACATGGGTTACTTTTCTCAAAGAAAAGTCAAAAGCTCTAGACAAGTTTAAAGCATTCAAAGTTATGGTTGAGAATGAAATGGACATGAAAATCAAATATTTGAGGTCTGACAGAGGTGGAGAGTTCACCTCCAATGAGTTTAACATCTTTTGTGAGAATCATTAAATAAAGAGGCACTTTTCTGTCCTTAGGACTCAGTGGAATGGAGTGGTTGAAAGAAAGAATAGGACTGTTCAAGAATTTGCAAGGACAATGGTGAAAGAGGAAAATCTGTGGAAGTCTACTGGAGAGAAGCAATTTATACTATTGTTTATATACTTAACAGAGTTCAAGCAAGAGTAAATAGTACAAAGACTCCCTATGAGCTATGGTATGGAAGGATTCCTACTATCAAGTACTTTAGAGTGTTTGGAAGAAAATGTTATATCAGAAGATATGAAGATAACTAAGGAAAGTTTGATGCAAGGTCTGATGAAGGTATCTTCCTTGGATGCTCTACTAGAAGCAAAGCTTACCGATGCTACAACAAGACATTGAGAAAGATCGTTGAAAGTGTAAGTGTTGAGGTTGATGAAGATTAACAAAAGAATTCAATGATGATAGATGGATATGAATCAGTTGAGTCTTCTTGCAAAGAAGAAGAAAAAGATAGAGAAGTGCAAATTGAAAAGGAAGAAGCTCCAAAAAAGACTCCTAAAACTCCTAAGTATGTGCAGAAGAATCACTTTGAAGATCAAATCATTGGATATAAGAGCAGAGGTATACTAACAAGAAGGGAAGATACTAAAGAATAGACAAATCTATGTTTACTTTCTAAAGTTGAACCTAAAACAATAATTTAGGCATGCAAAGATAAAAACTGGATCAATGCTATGGAAAAAAAATGTTAGAGATTGAGAAGAATTAGACTTGGGAACTTGTCCCAAGACCAACAAACAAAAAATTGATTGGAACTAAGTGGGAATTCAGAAATAAACTAAATGAGAATGAAAAAGTGGTAAGGAACAAAGCAAGGCTTGTGTGTAAAGGCTACTCACAAGTTGAATAAATAGATTTTGAGGAGAAATTTGCTTTGGTGGCAAGAATGGAAGCTATCAGAATGTTTTTTACTTTTGCAACACAAGGATTTCAAGGTTTATCAAATGGATGTGAATTCTACTTTCTTGAATGGAGATCTAGAAGACGAGGTATACATCTAGAACAACTAGAAGGATTTCAGTTATTAGACAAACTGGATATAGTCTGCAGATTGAAGAATGCATTATATGGATTGAAGCAAGCTCCTAGAGATTGGTATGCAAGGTTGGACAGGTATTTGATACAAGGATTCAATAAAGGTACCACAAATAGCAATCTTTACTTTAAAGTTGAAAAAGATCAAATCTTAATTGTGATTGTATATGTTGGTGACATAATCTTTGCAGGAAATGAAGCTATGTGCAAGAAGTTTGCAAGAGAAATGCAAAAAGAGTTTGAAATGTCTATGTTTGGGAAGATGAATTTCTTCCTTGGATTACAAATAAATTAGACAGATAAAGACATTTTCATTTCACAATCAAAGTATGTCAAGGAAAATTTGAAGAAGTTTGGAATGGAAGATTCCAAACTGGTGTGTACCCTTATGGTTACTGGTTGCAAGATGAGCAAGAATGATGAATATCCTAAGGCTGATCAAAGAAAGTATAGATCAATGATTGGTGGAATGTTATATCTAACTGCTACTAGACCGATTATCATGCATGCAGTTTATCTTGTGGCTAGATTTCAAGAAGATCCTAGAGATTCACAAGTTGTAGCAGTAAAGAGGATATTCAAATACTTAAGGGCATTCTAGATTATGGCTCGTGGTATCTAAAGGATACTAATTTTACTGTAAGTGCTTACATAGATGCATATTGGGTTGGTAGTGTGGATGACATAAAAAGTATAAGTGGTGGTGCATTCTTTCTTGGATGTAGATTGGTTTCATGGCTAAGTAAGAAACAAGATTGAGTATCTTTATCTACTATAGAGGCAAAGGACATTGCAACAACATCTTGTTGCACACAAGTGTTGTTGATGAGGCAAATATTGAAATCTATTAGGGTGGTATACGATGAACCAATTTATATCTTCTATGACAATACAAGTGCTATCAATATTTCAAAGAATCTAGTAATGGATTCAAAGAAAAAATATATCTCAATCCGATATCACTTTTTGAGAGAGAAGAGAATGAAGTTAATTTTGAATATGTGCCTACAAACAATCAGGGTGTTGATATATTCACTAAGGCTCTTCCTAAGGATAATTTTGAGTATCTTCAAGAGAGTTTGGGGGTTATTTTCCCTCCTTCCTTGAACTAGATGCATAAGGAGATGCATCAGTCCAGTGGATTTCAAGATCCATTATTTGATCTAGACTGATAATGGTGGCTACCTCTTAGGGGGAGTAGGTAGTGACATTGTTGGTTGTTGCAATCAGGGGGAGTGAGTGTTGTCATTGTATTGTGGTTGTTGATTAGTGCAATATGGTGTGTGCTCCTAAGGGAGAGTATATTGAGTAGTAAAGGAATAGAAGTTGTAGAACAATTGTGAGAAGGTTGATAGATGTCAAAGGGGAAATATCAGTGATGCAAATCATTTGTCATTTTCCATTGATGTCAAAGGGGGAGAGAGTAATGTGAAAAGAAAGGGAAAGAGAATCATGTAAAAACAGGGAGAGTATGACATATGAAAAATATAAGTTGGGTATGTTGTGAAAGGGGGAGAAAAGAGAAAAGGAAATAGGTATGAAGTAGAGTTGTTGTTTTTGATGGTTTTTCGCATCATGTGTTGCCATCAATAACAAAGGGGGGATTGTTGCAAGTATGATAAATTGGTGTTGTCATTGATGTCAACAAGCTTGTGTTGTCATTGGTGTCAACTATATGAGAAGAATATTGTTGCAAGGATATGTGTAATTGTTGCTATTTTCTATGTTTGCATTAATGATGTTTTGATTAGTTGCATTATGTTTTCATTAGTAAGCTAATGGTGTAAAGATCTAGTGTTGCTTTGATAATATTTTATCTATGGATGTATGGTTGAGTTGCTAAGTTGGTTTTAGAAGTGATGAAGATGATGGGAATGTATTTCTGGTGCTTGGTTTCCAAGTGATTCTAAGAAAATTTGATAAAAAGAGGAAACAGTGAGTTGTACTATTCTTCTGGATTGCAGAGTAATATTTTGGTTTTCCTCTGTAGTTCTTCTAGGTCAAAGATATGCCTATGCATTTTTGATATGTTGATCATAGGTTTTGTATCCAGAATTTGGTATGTTGGATCGTTGTACAGAAGAAGTTGTGTTCACAAGTGTGTGAACTATGTATTGCAGAGGTATCTAGGAGAAATGTTTTTTCTCTACATTTCTCCGCAGTTTGGCTTTAGGTGTTGCAGATTTGAAGGTGTACTGATAGGTTTGGTATCTTTCTTCAGTCAAATTTGTTCAAGGTTTGGTGCTTCTAAAGTCAGTTTCTTAAGTTACAATGTATGGTAGAGTTGTCTGAGTGTACTGGGTGTGTGCATTCTTAATGTGAAAGTTGTTGTGAAGGAGTTTGTTGAATTTTGGGGTGTTTGTAAAATATTCCATATTGTGTTCAAGTGAAATTTGTTTTCCACAAGTTGTCATTGATCAAAGGAAAGAATGTACTTAAAATTTTAATGTTGTTTACACCGGTAACAACTGACCTTGGTGTTTACACTAATTGCGGTGGATGTTTATTGTTGTAGTGTGGTGTTATATATTTGGGTCCCAAATAAGGAGTGAAGTGATCCACCTTCACTTCTATCCACCACGGAAGTGTTTGGTGTCGACCTAATTTGAATTTTCATAGTTGATGTGCATAGCTAGCCTTAGAGAATGGTTTCAAGGTTGAAGATGATATAAATATGAGTTGAGTTGTTGAGGGATGGGAAGATAGATAAGTATTATGTGAATGATGCAAATTGCACAGTATTAGAGTGCAATAGTGTGATCTTTCATGTGTTAGATTGTTGGATGCAGTAAGCAAAAGGTGTCTACAATTCTTTAGTTAAGCTACAAAGGTGTTGACGATATTGTGGTGGATTTCTCTGTTGCATTGAGATGGATTTCTTTGTGTAACATTCTTCTCTATCTTATGTTCTATTCTAATAGTGAACCCTTGACAATAAACCTTTCTTTCTTTGGGAAGTGAGCCCTCCAGCCGTGAGCCCTTTGTATTCGGTGTTGTTATAATTTTATATTTTGAGTTATTCCTCGCCATGGTTTTTCCCATCTCGGGTTTTCCACGTAAATCTGGTGTTCTCATGTGCATGGTGTTGATTCAATTCATTTTTCACTATTTGTTTTTCATGCTAAATCATTATAATAGATTAACGGTTAAGTGAATGAATGTGGATCTGAATGTTTGTGAGGGTTTTGAAGTTTTAAGGTACAATTGATTCACCCCCCTCTCAATTGTCTTGTGCATTCAATAGGTTCAACACATGGTGGATCACTCTCCTCAAGAGGATCATCCTGGTTTCCCCCATCTAAATTCATTGATTTGGAAAACATAAGAGCTCATTCGTTATGTTCTCTTTGTTCTTTTGTTTTATCTTATTCTTCACTATCTAAATGCATCATAAGAGGCTACATATTACTGCTATCAGCATGATTACGAGCATTTGTATGAGCCTTTTTCATTCTTTATTTAGGTTGTCACAAGTATGGTTTAGCTTCATAGTTTGGAGAGGGTTGTGGGGTGGAGTCAAGCGATGACAAAGATGGTTGGGTGGGAGGTATTTCATTGGAATTGGGTTGGATGGATAGATGATCATTAGGTAGGATGTTACGCTCTTCAACAAGTTGATGAGCCATATCATGAAATCTTTTATGCTCTTGTGCACTTCTATTTATTTTCACATGAATTTCAACTTATGAATGGGTAAGTAAGGTGTTCCCCAACACTGGTCTCTTTTCTTCCTTTAGAAGAGGAATTGAAGGGACTACCGCTGGTTGGGAGACCACTAGATTTTTAGGTTTCGGCCTAAATACTTTCTTTTCATTTGGAGACACAAAGTTAATTACACGATTATCTCTAGGTATTTTATAGGATGGAAAAGGTGGAACCGCAACATACATACCAGGTGGTCAGGGGAGGATATCTGATTCAAACTTAGGTTCATCTACTACCTGTGGGGTAGGAGGGACAACCATTGAAGTCATTGGAGACCAAGGATCCTTAGGTGAGATATTATTAAACGATAACTTGACTAAACGCTTAGCTTTAAACTTTTGATATGACATGAATAAAAAATCCTCATGACGTTTAACAGTTTGGATTGAGTGAGGCCAAAAGTAATGTAGTGAAAAATTTCCACGAGAGGCCAAAGGCTTAAATCTACTATGGTAAATAGTATGTATTTAGTCATCAAATGGGAATTTAAGACATTTATGAATGATGGATGGGACCACATTCATGGAGCTTAGCCATGGAATGTCTAACTTCACACAAAACTGTCTGACGTCAGAATTATGGTAAATGAAACATCCAATTGTTTAGGTCCAATCGTGACCAAAAGAGTTATAGAACCAATCGTAGGGAGAATAGAACCATCATGAGCCTTTAACCATGCTTTCAATTATTCATAATCATCTTTATAAATTTCATGTACACATAAGAACTCTTTGTTGATCATGTTCACTATACACACATGATCAATGAGTATTCCACTTGTGGGTTTATCATTAATTCTATTGATGATATAAAGAGGACCATCGGGTGCAGTTATAAATGCATCAATATGTGTGAAAGCAATGCCAAAAAAAAGATTGATTTGACCCTTATGAGGTTGAACTTCAATCGTGTTTAAAACATTGGATAAATCATTATCATCTTCTTCATTATCAATATATTGAACAAATTTGTTGAATGGCTTGGTAATGGGTTTGTAAATATTTACAAGTTTTGGTTAGGTGGTGAGACTTATTTATTTCCTTTGTCATTAACACCAGTCAATTGGATTTGATTAAAGTCAATGAGGTCTTGCACTTGGTGCTTAATATGCATACATCTTTTTGTATTGTGTCCAAGTGTACAATGATATTGACAAAAGGATTTGGTGTTAAAGTTTGGTGGTAAAGGTTTAGTTGTGTGAATAGGCCTAATTGGAGGAAGATGAATCATATTCTTGTTTAACAATTACAACATGATCACATGAAAAGAATTGGGAAATTGTGAAAATTGTCTATCTCTTGTCCTAAATTGATATGGTGTTGTGTTTGTGGCAATAACTTGTGCTTCAATGTTATTAGCAATCTGAGGACTATTTATCTTGATAAAAAAATTGTTTTTTCTTTTTAAATGATTGATAGTTGTTTTGAGGCATGGCTTTGGATTGACCAGTACAAGTCGATGAAGGTATACCTTCATATTGAATAATCGATAATCATGAAGGGTCATACATAAATGTGTAAAGGTTGGATATTTCAAATGTAATAATATCTTATCTCTAATATTAGATTGCAATTTTCCTATGAACACCCTTCGAATGTCAGTGTTTGGAAGACTATAAATTTATGAATAAAGTGATTGGTATTGTCCTATAAAGTTTGTTATTTTCTTTTTAGGTCCTTGTTTACAATGAACTAAATCCGTTAATGTAACTTGAGGTCCAATGTTTGCTTGGAAGTGTTGGAGGAACTCACTAATGAGTTGCATAAAGGAGGTAATTGAGTTGTTTGGTAATAAAAAAACCAATCCATGGCAATATCTTTCAATGATCAAGGAAAGAGTTTCGCTAGTAACACATTTTCAAAAATGAAGTCACTACACAAGGTGGTAAAAGCTAACACATGGTTATTAAGATCTCCTTTACCATTGTAGTTTTCAAAGTGAGGTATTTCAATGTTTTCTGGTATAGGTGTCTTTAAGATAGCAAACGATAATGGGCTACATGTGAGGTATGTTGGAGATCTACCATTGGTTTTAGTTTGGTTTAAGTTTGAAATTTTTTGTTGCAACAATGTCATGTTTTGTAAAAGTTGATTTATTAAAAGATCATTTGGTGACATGTTTTGATAGTTTGTCGAGTATGGCGAACTAATGTGAATAATTAGTGGGCTATTTTTTTGCACATTTATGAATGGTGATGAAAATGGAGGTGTTATAAAAGTGACAAAATTATAAGGATTTCCACTAGAAAACCCTAAGCTTGAGTTTCAACTATTGCTATATTGCATTGTTGATGTGTTGACCAGAGAGGTAAACATAGGAATAAAAGGCATTGTTGTAGGAGAGGAAAATTGTTTTCCTAATTGGTTTTGAGAGTTAGTCAAAGCTTGAGTGCAACTAACTACCATAGAAATATTAGCATCCACTATATGAGTTAGGCTACACAACACTTCTACCCATTGTGAATCATTTACCAACTTCCTAAGGTTATCCAAAAGAGGAGCTATTTCTCCAGCCAAAGGTTTAGTGCTTAAGAATTGTTAAGTCCTTCTAAGTCATTATCCAATTGTTTAAGTTTATCATCAGGGACATGGGCAACAACATCTACAAAGTCCACATAAATGTTAGGTTGCGACAAAGACATGGGTAACATAGGATTAGGAAGTGAATCAAATATGGGTTGGGTAGACATAATACCTTGAGTGAAAGATTTATAAGACTCAGGATCAACACCAGTTGTAATTGCAACATGAGAAGCCATAAGTCTGAAACTACGTCTCACCAAGGTATTACTTATAGGACATCTGGTCGTGAAGCTCACAAACTTGTTATGAGATTCAAAAAAATTTAGTGCTTATACAATGAAGGGAAAAGATATCACCATCATAGAAACTAAAATAATTTGCAAAAATAGAACCCAAAATTGCACAAGAATCACAAAGATAGAACTGTGATCCAATTTTTTTCCAAAACTAATTGGACAAGGGTGTTGGGCCCCTTAGACTAGTGAGGCTAATTTTTTATTTTCAAAAATTTGGAAATGTGCTACAACAACGTCTAAGGATTCTAATATGTAGATGTTCAGGTTTGGCAATAGGAAAATTTCCATAAATTCACAAAATTGCAAATTTTTCTATATGTAAAACACAATTATGCATGAAATTTTAGATTTTTTGAATAATGCAATTGTGTCCAAAGGAAATTTCTAGATTGTAAAATCCAACAATCAATTGAACCTAGTTTGAAAAATCTAGAATTTGAAATGTCAACAACAATGTAAATTTTCACTTTTTCAACATATGCATGTATAAATCATAAAATTAAACACTTTTAGATTGTTTTCAAACCTTAGTGCATGACCTTATTAAGATTTTATAGTGTAATAATTGACTGGATCTATCTTGCAACAATTGAAATTAACAATTTTTTATGTTTTGGATTAAAAATACTATGCAAATATCTACTTTGTTAATGGTTTTTATCACAATTTTCATGCATAAATTATAAATTCAAAGATTTTCAAGTTATATTCAGATTTCAACATGACCTAATTAATTGCAGAAGGTTTTAAAATGCACAAACGTCAAGGTTGACTAAAATGTGATGTGGGAAAAGAGATCTAGGGTCTAAATCACACTTCTTCCAATATCACAAGGGAAAGGATTAAAATTGATCTTAAACACCCACTTGGATACTAACCTCAATGTAAGAGCCAGAATGGTGGATCAAGGTTTCAGTCCTTTGGATGTGTGTGTGTTGATAATAATTAATTGATTGTTAATTGGTTTAATTTGATAATGCAAAGATGCAGCTAGGTTAACTATGAAAATGCAACAAACTGTTATGATTTATGGAAAACACAAAACATAGAGACATAAACATAATTCAAAATAGAAGAGTGCAGACACAGAGGAACTTGACATAAATCTGAGCTTGAGATGACTGGACAGGGGCATTGGACACCGTAGACCTGGAAGTAGATACTTAGAATCAAATTAAGACTCTTCTTGCTCCCTGACTGTAACATTTTCTTCTCTAGACTCAGTGTTAGAACTTCATCTATCACTGATAAAATCCACTTTCCCTAATTAGTTGACTTGTAGGGCTTGAATGCTTGAATGAACAATCAGGTCTTCAATCATCTCCAATTTCACTTCAGATCTATAACCTACACACAAGAAAGAGGAGTAAGGGTTGTGTTGTATAGGGGCTTGCCTAAGTCAAACCCCATTTTGGTATTTCTACATCCACAGTCGCTATGATGATGTAAAAGAGAGCTTACCCTTGTTCGAGCAGAGGCTAAATGATAAACAAGCGATAAATTAAAATTGTTGCAACTCACCACTTAGATCTACATTCCTTGATGGACTAAAGTCATTGTACTCATCACCTTCAAGGAGAAATTTATGCTTGATTTGAGGTCCTACAAGTGTTAATACCAGTGTAATGAGACTTGCCCAAACTCGCCAGGACTTAGCAAGTCCCGAGCCAAGCACCCTTGGCTGAGTCCTAGGAGCCCGGACTCGCCAGACGCATTGGATGTGCCGCATCCAGAAGAGTCTCGAGCCCTAGACGCAAGCCGACGCAACAAGCTCCAAAAAGAAAAAAGAAAAAACATAAAATAAAAGTTTTGAGTTGTTTTTTTTTACTTATATCATCTCCCCAACCCTAAAAGCAACCTCATTTCATTCATTTGGAAAAATAGGAGAAGAGAGAGTTGTGAAGAAAAAGAAGAGATCATTGTAGGGCAACCAACAAGCTGTTGAAGACAAATCCAGGTTGTTAAATCATTTGGGAAGCTTCATACCAGCAAGGAGGTGCATTGCGAGCTCATTACCAGCAATTGGGAGGAGTTTGCATTGCATTCCAAGCTAGATTTAAGAGGTAAGTTTGATTTTAATTAGTTTTTTTTGTGTTTTTTTAACAAATAATTCATTGTAATTTGTAAAATCATTATTTTTTTGAGTTTGCATTTTTTCTTTTACAAACCCTACTTGCAACTTAAATAATTTTAGAAACCCTACTTGTTATTGTAGCCACTTTCATTTTCAAATCAAACCATATTTTCACAATGTCTCAAACCCCATGGAGAAAAGACCCTGCTTGGAAACATGCTGAAATATTTCTCGAAATGAAAAAAGGAGAGGCAAAATGTAAATATTGCAAAACAATATATCATGGAGGCATAAACAGATTGAAATATCATATTGCATGCATACCGATCCATGATGCAGTGGGCCGCACTATAGCACCTCCTGAGGTTGTTCATGAAGTGCAAGTGCAATTAGAAACATTTGAATTGCAAAAAGAAATGAAAAAGAGGCAGAGGCATGAGTTGGCGAGTGTTGGACAAGGACTTGGTGATGTTGGAGATGCTTTTTCCATGCCTCCATACTGTCCTAGTGCTAGTACTTGTGCTAGTGCTTTTGCTACTACACCAGCTATGTGTACTACTACTCCTAGTGTTGTTGGCGCTGCTACTACTAGTGGTAGTGGGAATGTTAGCATTGACCCTAGAGTTCATAAATCTAGGGTGGACTCATATTTTGTACCACGCACTACTCCTAGTTCCCAACCGTCGCTCTAGAGCATGGGTTGGAACAAGGACGCACATGATGTAGCCTAGAAAACAATTGCAGACTTTTGGTACTATTGTACCATTTCCTTCCATGTAGCCAAGTAATTCTTTTTCGTTTAACTGTTTTAAAATTTATATTTAAATTTTAGAATCTAGATGTATCTCATTATTGAATTCAAATTTAAAATTAAAAACTTAAAACTTTTCATTTTACAACACTTATCTAAGTAACTTATTAATTTATTTATGACATGTTTTAGGTCTCTTTTTTGGTAAAACATGGTTGATGCCATAATCATATGTGGGGTAGGGTTCAAAGACCCTATTGAAGATGAATTAAAGGGCTCACTTTTGACTCAAAAGGTGGTATATGTAAAAGCACAATTAGAGGAGCATCGCTTGTAGTGGAGTAGGTTGGGTTGCACCATCACAACTGATGGTTGGACCAATAGGAGAAATAGGACGCTGCTTAATTTTCTAGTTTCCTCTGGAGGTAATTGTACTTCCCTCAATGCATTGATTAATTTGAAATTTTAATTTGATTTAGTGATTAATAATTTAATATGGCTGATTTATGTTTTTTAATTTATTGAATAATTGGTTTTGCTTTTTTTTTTCAGGTGACACCGTCTTCATCAAGTCCATTGATGCTTCCGCCCAATTCAAAAATGTCACATACCTCTGTGAGGCTATAGAGGAGGTGATAAATGAGGTGGGCAACGAGAATGTGGTTCAAGTGGTGACAGATAATACAACAAATTATGTTGTTGCTAGTAAATTATTGATGGAGAGGCACCCTACTATATTTTGGACTCCATGTGTCGCCCATTGCATTGAACTCATGTTGCAGGATCTTGGAAAACTCCCATGGATCAAAACATGTGTGGATGCTGCAAAAAACATTTGCAAATTTGTATACAATCACACATGGGTTCTTAACCTTATGAGGCAATACATGGGGTTGAGGGAGTTGGCTCGTCCTGGCATCACTAGGTTTGCAGCAAATTTTATCACATTGCAATCCTTGATTCGGTCAAAGGTAGCTTTAAGGTGCATGTTTGTTGGTGAGGAGTGGTCTTCCTCATCCTATGCTGCAAGCACTGCAGGGATTGTTGTGGCTAATTGCATTTTTGATGAGCCAGGGTTTTGGACACCAGCGGAGGAGATTTTGAAGGTAAAATTTAATTCTTCATTATGTTTTATTTTTTATTCATATTTTACTTTTATTTGTTTATTTTCATTCACACTTACTTAAGTTAATGTTTCACAATGTTTGCACTTTGCAGTTTACCGAGCCCTTGATAGTTCTACAAGTTGTTGATGGGGAGAAGTCTGCAATGGGCTACATATATGAGGGCATGGATAGGGCCAAAGAGGCCATTAGATCCGTCTATGGTGGAGTTGAGGAGAAGTATCGTCCCATTTGGGAGATCATTGATAGGAGATGGAAACACCAACTTCATAGGCCCATCCATGCAGTCGCATGTTTCCTAAATCCGGCCTTCCAATTCAGCCATGATTTCCGTGCAGATAAAGAGATTCTTAGTGGGCTCTACTCAATGATAGAGCGTATGTTGTGTGTTGTTACTACACAGATAGTGCACGAGATAGATGCCTTCACTAAGGCACAAGGAGACTTCTTTGCACCTCATTTGTGCAAAGAGAGTAGAAAAACATATTTAAGGGTATAATTTTTATCTTTTTATATTATAATTTATTATTACATGTTGAACTTGAAACTTGAAATGAGATTGATTTTGTTTCTTTTTCTCATCTTAGATAGTTGGTGGGTGATTTTTGGTTCTGATACACTGACCCTTCAAAATATTGCCATTCGTATATTGAGCCAACCATGCAATTCATTAGGTTGTGAGCGTAATTGGAGTATGTTTGAACACATACACTCCAAGAAGCACAATAGACTGTCAATGGAGAGGATGAATGATTTGGTATATGCTCATTACAACCTTCGGCTCAGATATAGGAAGCTTTTTTACCACGACTCCACCACGATCAAGCTAGAGGAGGTTGATCCACAGTCTAAGTGGATCACTGAGGCTACAAGTGCAGTCTTTAGTGACGAGGACCTTGATTGGGTGGACCAGGCAGAGAGAGGCTGAGGTTGTAGCCATGGTTGAGGAGGAGGCTAGAGCACAAGGAGACACAACTGTTGTTGGTGAGAGTGGCATGGAGAGTCAGAAACAGGCAAAGACTATGGTTGCAACTGCTACATCATCGAGGTCCCTTAGAATCCTTCGTAGGAAGGATGTTGGCTCCACTAAGCCATAGACGTGTGGCTATTTTTTTGATATTTCATATTTATATGGAACATTTGATGTCATGGATTTCATATTCCATGAGTTTTGTATACATTTGACTATATTTATAATTTTATATATCTAAGTATGTTATTTCCTTCAGTAACTCGACTAAAATTTGTGTTGTATATTTGTGTATGTGATCAAATTTGCTTCTGTTTAATGATGTTATTGTGTCTTTGAGGTTTATTCAATAAAGGGTGCTTGAAACAAGTTTTAAATCCTTAAAAATATCTGAATTTTTAGGGTTTTTTCAACTTTTTTCATTTTGCCGAGTCTGCGTCGAGTTCGAGCGCCGAGTTCGAGTCCCGAGTCGAGTCACCCTAGCCGAGTTTGAGCCGAGTCTGAGTCTCATTACTATGGTTAATACTCACAAAACAAATAGACATGAAACATAAACAAACTCACATGAAAATACAATGCATTGCTAACATGATGTTTGACTGAAATAATCTTGTTATAATTCTGCTAATTTTTATCTTGACTGCTTTTAGGATGCTCTAATTGCTCAACTAATTTCACTAGGATTGCATTAGCATTTTTATAGCTATTGTTAGGATTTCGAATGATGAAAATGACTAGTATTTATATGCAATTTTAATTTTTTGCAAATTAATTACTGATAGCTAACAAATGAATTTGGCTTTCTAAAAGTTAAAATGTGGACACCAACATATTTGAATTGGAACCAAAATAGGTTGGATAGGGGCATTGGGTGCCCTAGTCCAGACCTATTTTAGGGCCTTAAGCATCAGTAAATAAATATTAACTCCTTAATCCCAACTCACCTTTGATTTTCCAAAGATTATTATGAAATGGGCAAATTAAAAACACAATTGGGTCCAAGCACATGAGGGGGAGCTAAAGCTAGTGTGACATTGTCAAGGGTGACAATCTATGACACTACACTAACATACTTAATCTTACTTAACTCATGTGCTTTTTTGTATCAAGTCATAGTGTTGAACATTGTAAATTTTTCTATGGATTAAGGTGAAATTTAGAGTTTATCAATTTTCCTTAAACCTTAAACTTCTAATTTATTTATATGCCTCAATGTGTGACCTAGTGTTCTAATTTGTCAGTGATTGGACGATCCTGTTGATTTTATTTAAGTCATCTTGTTTATGTCTTAGGTTTTGTTGTTTTATCAACCCCTTGATTTTTGTTACTGACCAAGCCCTCTCCTTCAAGAAGTTATGTGCTTGCCCATTTGTAAGTGTTCTACTAGTGGTCCCCACCCATGTCCATGTGGAAAATTTTGATTGCATTGCATTCACTTTGTGCAGCATAGTTTTCCTTCAAGCACTGAGGTGTGAGCTTGTGTTATCATGTTATAGCAACACATGTCCCTCTTGTCCTTTTGTTGATGATATGCTTATGGTGCCACCATCCAATAGTTTGAAATATCCTATTGTAGCAAGAATGTTCTTTGTAGTGCATTTTTTTATGTAAGCATTGAGATATTGATTTGCATTATCGTGCTATGAAGACATGTGGCATCCTCTTATTGTAGTATGTTTGTCCTTCACAACTTCAAAAATATCTTTCTTGAATGATTTTGCACTAATGTGCTCTAATGATGCATGTTTTCTCCTTGACCTATTGTTATTGGCAATGTTGGTTTGTGACATGGGTAAGTGCCAGAAGTTGGGACCACTTTTTGGCCAAAAAATATGTATTTTTTCAAAAAATCAAAGTTTGTCACCATTGAAATTTTTTGAAGCACTTATGCATAGAATATTAAAAAAGTCTAGTAATATGAAATGTAGGATTTTGAGTCTATTTTTTGAATATGCAATTTATTCTAATACCCAAATGATACGAATTAATTTTGTATAGGCTTGTACAAAAACTACTTTGTAAAAACCATCTTTTAGGACCATACCATGATTGTGTTTGACAAGCATAATTTGACCTAAATAAAAGTAATTTTTTAATTTCTTTTGGGAAAAATATGTATTATAATGAAGATTGATGAGGACATTTGGTTATAATTTTTTTCATATATTTTTTTATTAATTTTTAATTGGCTCTAATTGTTATTTCTAAAAACCCCTCATATTTGGCAAGCATAATTTGAGCTAAAATAGTCAAAATGATTTTTTTGTGTTAAGAATGATGCCTAGGTCGATGTCATATAATTTGTTTTAAAAAAATATCAAAAACTAAAAGTTATTAAAAAATACTAATACTTGAAATGTCAAATTTATGGACTAGTTCCCCAAAAATTTATTAATTAATAAAAAAGTGACTAATTACATATTAAAAAACTAGAAATCGTCATCTATAATGAGTTTTAATTTCATCAAAAAATTCTTAAAAAAACTCATCACTTATTCTGTTAAAACTAGCTTTTCTCTCAATCTTTTCGTGGCGTTGTACTTGCAAGTCCTTAAGCCTAAATCAAAATAGAAGTCACGGGTTTCAAATTTTATGAAATGTGTACCCTCTCTAAAACGTGCACGAGCATTCTAAAGAGGAGTGGAAATATGATGCAATTAAAAATGGGTACTTGTTTTAAGAAACAAAAAGAGTACCCATTTTGCTCGACACTTCCCCTAAATGTGGACCCAAATTCTTGCTTCCACCCATGTCATCATATGCCATGTGGTAGTTTTTTTAAGCACCACACTCACTCTTTGCAACATGACTTTAAAATGTTTTCTTCAATATCAAATTGCGCTAATGCACTATGATGAAACTGTCATCCATGGAAAAGGAAGCCTAAGGGATTTGAACATGTTCTTGATTAAAATAAATCTAGTGGTCACTTGACAAGTGTCATCCTCCCATTGTGACACACCATTTCTTCGTAGTGTAACTTTGCTTATGTGTTTCCTTTTGCAGTTGCACTAATGCGTTGAAGCGACATGTATATTCCACAACTTTCAAGTGGGATGGTGTGGCTCCTCGTTGGTCTTGGATATCTTTGCATGACCTTATCAAGACAAGGAACTAATTGGGATATATGTCCTCTTCTCATTATATAGCATGCCATATTTTCACAATGCAACTTCTCCATATGCGAGTTCTTTTGAAGTTGTGCCTATGCACTATAGTGACGTGTGTCCTCCATTGAATTCCAAGTAGGTCGACATGGTCTCTCCTTATGGAACTTGCATATCTATTGTGGGGTCCATTTCATGATACTCAGGTTCTTAAAAACGTGTCAAAGCACTATTGCAACACGTTCTCCCTTCATGACACAACTGTGGTAGTTGCTTTTTCAAACGTTTGCGCGTTGAGATTTAAATGTGTGCTAGTTGTTGATATAAACTCTCTAGCAAGATCCAACCATTCGAACACATGTGCTCAAAACAAGGTTTCTCAATTAGGGTTTTCGTGTAGAAGATTGTTTAATAATCCTTTTGTTCTGACTCTGAATCCTTAATACCTCCAAAAGGAATGTCAAAACATACGTTAAATGCTAGGATCTCATGAGTAGTATACAACACATAGCACCCACAGCTGCCAAACATCATTTTCCTTCAAACTGCACTTGAAATCACACCATGTACCCCTAGACATACACAAAAAGGGGAAATGTTTTTGTGACTTGCAAATGTACTTCGAAATAATGGAGAGAGGTCCATAGGGTTTGAAACCCTAACTACTACATTAATGCCAACCAAGGTTGTATTTTCATTTGCGGTGCTGGAGGTACATGTGGATCCACATCCCCATTATTAAATGATTCTTTTATGCATGTGGAAAGCCTTCTAGAAGATGTATCATCCATCTCAGCATTAATGACAGCCCGGTCATCTAAGATGGTAGGTGAGATGAACAGTAAAAACTGGCTGGATTGTTAAAGTTTGCAAGTTTGAGACACTTCATTACTCTTACCACTAGTTAGAGAGTAGAGTTCAAGCAAGAGGCATGACGGTAAGGACAAGTTTGAAACTCCAACAAGCCCAAGGGAAAAGAGTGGTATTCAAAGGAAAGGGATGACAAGATGGACAACTCTGATAGCCCAACAAGAGAAGGGAATGAGGGTGGGGGATGGATGTGAGGTATGTCTAGCTGGATAAGTCCAACATTCTAACAAGCATAAAGGAAAAGCAAAGTTGGGAGGAAAGGCATGTTGAGATGGGAAAGTTTGAAAGTCTGGTGAGGACCAAGGAAAGATTGGACTTAGACAAGAAAGCATGCCTAGATGAGGAACTCTAAAACTTCAACAACTAACAAACACTCAAAATACTAACATGCCTTCAAACTCAAAGCTTTGGGAAAATTATACAAACATAGGGGGAAAGACGAGGGAGAACACACACACAAAATTGGACTAGAGTAGATGGAAAAGATAAGAAATAGGCATTTTGGTCCATAACATAAGTTGGTACTAAAAAGGGGCATTTCATTACTTCCCTTTGAAGATTCACTTGATGAACTAGTTTCTTTATTCTATTTATCCATGTCTTTTCTTTGTGCACTCAATGCACTCTTTGTGATGTTTGAAGTTCTTGCTTTTGATTGTTCTTACCTTCATTCCTTTTGTAAAAGAAGTGTTGACAACTTCTCAAAATCAAGTTCTCAAGTCTCTACAATTAGGGGCAAAGACTCAACAAAGGAACCAAATGATGCAAACAAACTTAGCATTATTAATGCAGCCAAATCTTGATCAGCTACCAACTTTTCAATGTATGTCAATAGATCACTAGGATCCTTCACACACAAAAGATATTTGGAGATAGATCCTCCTTCCTACAACTTAGGGGAATGCAAACTATCTTTTAAATATAGGGCTCTCCTAGCCATAATTACAAGGCTTAGATTCAAATCAAAATTAGCACATTGATTTTGGACCTAGACTTAGACTTAGCCAAGACTTGTCAAAGGCTTGGAAAATTGGAAAAACCATAAAATATAGACATTTTTAATGATATTAAACTTGTATCATGCACTCTTCAATAAATAAAATGTAAAGACACAATAAACTAATCAAATAGAAGCTACTTTGATCACATACACAAGTATACATCGATCACATTAATATATAAGTGGATTTTAGTTGAAGAAAAACAACATTTTTATATATACATTATAAATATTTTCGAGTGTATACAAAACTCATGGATTATGAAATCCTTACCATTAAAACTAAAAGTATAAGTTTATTAGCTTAGAGAGGCCTACATCACTCATCCCAACCTTCATAGTTGTACGACAAGTCTTGCATGAGCATCTAAGATAGGTCCTCGATGATGATGTGACCATGATATATGCCTATGTATTAGTGAGACCAACATCCAAGGGGTTTACTCGTGCTCTATCCTCCTTTCACATGGCTACTACCTCTCCCTCTAGATCCGCCTAATCAACCTATGCAAGGTCCTCTTCATTGAAGATGGGATCTTGAACATTGGTGATCCATTCTAACTATGGATCAACCTCCTCTACAGTGATGGATGATAAGTGTGTGCCAAAGATTTGTATGTGATGAAGGTGAAGGTTGTAATGAATATAAACAAGATCATTCAACCTTTGCATTGACAACCTAGTATGCTTCTTGGTGTGTATGAGTTCAAACATACTCTAACATTTGTTCCTCAACTTGTGTGTTGGTTTTTTCTTTAGTGACAGTGACTTTGGATCCAATACTATTTTTTTCTCATCCTTCTACTTGCAAATGAAATGAGTGTGCTTTTAGAGTGTTGAAATTTATTTTAAGCACTTAGGTTTTATTTTTTTCATTTCTTTCCTTTTACTTTCTCTTTTTTTATATTGTTGTCAACCAAGTCTACCTATTGGGACTTGTTGGATACCTATGTCACAAGTCCTTGGGCCTCATTTTGACCTCCTCATCTCAGGACTCACCGAGTCTTCACAAGTTCTTACAAGTCTTGTAACATTACTCCCAACTTTAATTGCTTGATATTTGATTTTGAGATTCTCCCACAATGATGAAACTATAATGACATTTATAACCTCTAGGACTAAGGCATCAACAATAGATAGTTATAGAATCATTAAAGCCTCCTTTTTCCTTTTATCATAGGACTCTGAATTATCTACAAGTCATACCTCCTTGTCCAACACAATTCGATCAAGGTCACAATATTCACAAATGGTGAGTATTTTATTACTCCATAGACTATAATTCTTTCTAATCAACTTCTAAGAGTCAAGCAAAAGAAAGGTTTGGATCCTTGCCATATTTGGATACTACCCTAGACATTGGGTTTATGAAAACAAAAAAATTGGGAGATCCATTAAAGTTGGAACAAAACCACTTAGCAAGGATATTTCATACTCCACTAGACACAATGTGGAAAGTTTTCAAATGCATACTCTTAATGGTTGAAAAGATACTAAACTAACAAAATCTTTTAAGGCAAATTATACACAATTATAATAGGAGATTTAATTATGCTAGAGTAAAACAAAATGACAAATAATTGTGTGGTTACTACACACAATGTGACAAAGTTTCAAGAAAAATTACCCATTGGATCAAGAGATATGAAATCAGTCTCTCCAGGGATATATCTCTAAGGAAACAATGTTTAAAAAAAAAAAAAAAAAAGTTTATTTAAACATTGATAAACTTTATCAAATTAAAAACATAAATAAATGATTTTTCCTTAAATTATAGTCCAATGATTTGATAAATAATTTTGCTACATCTTTGAAAGAGACTTCCATGCTAAACAACAATTTTGTACCAAACAACAATTTCTAACTAAGAATACTTCAATGCCATACAATTGCAAGCCTACAAAAATACTATAGTTCATGCCTCTGAAAAAAGCTTGGAAACATGCAGCAAGGAAGGTGTTAACTTCGCAAAGAAAATGCATTGCCTTCGCTTCATGATGCCACCTTTTCAAAAATGAAATGCCAATTTGCTCTCACATCAATGTTGTGACATGAAAAAATGCCAACCTTGAGCCAACACTTCTATGCCAATATTAGCAAGAAAAGTATTTGCGTCTTCAATGCCTTTTGTGAATATGCCAAAATCCCACATGAACACATGATTGCTTCCTCTGTCTTTTTGTTTTGTTTCACAACTTTTCCAGCTACTCAGTCACCTCCTCGACAAGGAAAAATCCAACCAATTCCTCAAATCAATGCTCCGCAATTTCAAAGAATGATAGCAACCACTCCAACACAAGAATAATCCATGGATCTATAGCTTGCCTTAATACCATATTATCATTATGTTCTTGAGCCAATAAATATTACATTGTAGAATGGCTTATCATATAAACCTATGTTACCAAGTTCTTTGAAATAGGTTTGTGTTCCAATGCCTGGAGCATTTGGGTCCGGGGGTGACCTAGGGAGTGCACGGGAGCGCCTAGGGAACCCAGGGCTGCCTGGGCGCTCCTGCGGGCGCCAACGCCTATGGGGGCACTAAAGTGAAAAAAACCCTTAAAAGTGCATTTTTCCATAAAAACGTCTTTCAAAGCCCATTCAACACTTCATTCACCATTTCATTGCTTTCCTCAAACACATTCATCAAGCATTTGTCTCCATTTTTTCAATTTGAAGGTTGTTGATTTTTCGAAGGAGATTGATCACAAAGTGTGGATCGAGGATAACTTGCACAAAGGAGATCTAATCATCTAGGGTAGACATTGTAACTCATTTTTAAGTTTTTTAACAAATTGTTTCAAGTTTTTGATGAAGTTTTTCAAGTTTAAAAAAAAAAAAAAAGAAGAAGAAACAAGTATTTCTATTTGTTTCAATGTTTTTTGGTGTTCATTAGTTTATACTTTATAAATTATACATATTGTATAATTGTATTTATTTATTTTGTTTGTAATTTAAAGTTTTATAATGTCTTATAACAACAAAATCAAATTGCAAACTATTTGAAATGGCCACAAGTTCAAGTTCAGTGGGTGTTGATGCAAACAAAAAAAAAAAATTGATCAAGCATCTACTTTATGAAATTATGTTACGATGCTTGAACTTCCAGGAAGTGGGGCATTCATTTGGGATTGTGGTGAGTGCGGAGTCCAATTTAAGAGTTTGTATAATCGAGTGAAAGCTCACTTATGTGCACAAAGTGGGAAAGGGATTAGAATATATGAAGGGAAAAATAAGAAGGGGTTGCCAATGGAAAAAATTATGGCATTCATTAGAGAACAAGAAGTTGATGTGAGTGAAAGAGCAAAATTAAGATTTTATCTTTTAACAAAGAGAACATCAATGACTTCACCTACAAATTCAATAATGGCCTCTCAACATCCTTTCTTGGAGACACCCTCTATTCAAGTAGAAGATCCCACTCCTTCCCGCAAAAAGAGGCCCATTGGATAAGGCATTTCAAACTGAAGCAGAAGACATTGCAAAGGAAAAGGTTGCATGTTTCCTTTATGCCAATGGTCTTATTTTCAATTTGGTGAGATCACCATATTGGCATGAAATGGTGGTGACAATCAATAGTGCACCTTCTAGTTTCATGGGTCCTGGGTATGAAAATGTGTGCACCACCCTATTAGCAAAAGAAAAATAAAATGTAGAGACATCACTCAAACCAATTAGGGATTCTTGGATTGAAACATATGTCTATTGTTTTTGATGGATGGAAAGATTGCAAAAATTGACCTTTAATAAAATGTTATTGTAGTGTCCCCCAAAGGAGCAATGTTTTTGAAGGCAATTGATTGTGAGGGGCAAATCAAAGATGCGAAATTCATTTCTAAAATCCTCATTGAGTCCATAGAGATGGCGGGTCCTAAAAATGTTGTTCAATTCATTACAGAAATGCAAAAAATTGCAAGGTTGTAGGTGCTTTGGTTGAGGAAACGTATGAGCACATTTTTTGGACACCATGCACCGTACACTCCCTTAACTTGGTGATGCAAGCAAGTGGCACTCAAATAGAGTGGGTGAAATCTATATACCAAGAGGGTGAGGAGATCCAAATGTTTGTGACAAACCACCATATGTCACAAAGCATTTTCAAGACTCTCGAAATTGGAATTGTTGAAGGTAAATTTAATTTAATTATTTAATTTTTTTAAATTTTTTTTATCATTTATGCCATGTATACTTATATAATATATTTTAATATTTTAATGTGTTATTAACTTATGTTTTCAATGATTCTAGCTTGTTGAGACCTGATTTGCATCACACAATCATTTTGAGACGACTTGTGAAGGTGCAAGAGGCATTGGGTGCCATGGTTATTAGTAACCAATGGAGTATTTGGAAGCAATCAAGTTCAAAGAGGGCCCAGAAGGTCAAGCCATTGATCCTAGATGACAATTGGTGGGCTTGTGTGGACTATGTCTTGAGTTTCACTAAGCCTATCATGAGTATGATCAAGTTTGTTGATATAGATTGACCATGTTTGGGGGAAATCTATGATGGCATTGACTCCATGATAGATAAAAATAAAGGTCATAATAGCGCAAAAAGAGAATGACCTCGAAGAAACATTTTTTTGAAGTGTTGAAAAAATCATTCATCACCATTGGGACAAGATGAACACACCATTGCATCTCCTTGCATATGCATTGTCTCCCAAATACTATAGTGCACAAATACTTGCTTTTCCAAGGAGAACTCCACCATATAGAGATAGTGAAGTTGCTAATGGGTACAAGTGGGCATTCAAAAGACTCTCTCAGATATAGAAGTGGTAAAAAATGTTAGGAAAGAGTTTGGCATATTCATCACAAGACGGAATCATAGTACTTATGCTCTTCAAGACCAATACAGTGTAGATGCTTGTACATGTTAGTACCTCCATGGGCAAGAATTTGTGTTCATTCAACCTCTTGCAATCAAGATTCTATCACAAGTAATTTTTTCTTTTATTATTTAACATTTGTATTGTAGACTTTAGTACTTACTATTCTTTAATTTATTTTGCATTTTTTATTTTTAAGTTGTTTTAGTTTTCTCTCCAATTTCAACAAGTTGCAAGTTGTTCTTCGGCTAAACAGAATTGGAGTACATACTCCTTTATCCACTTAGTGAAGCGTAACCGGTTGGCTGTAAAAAAAGCAGAAGACTTGGGGTTTATGCCCATTCCAACTTGCATCTTCTATCACATAAGCAAGATGAGTACAAGGAAGGTTCAATGAAGCATTAGGGCATAGCCCTTGACTGTGCCAACTTGGATGCATGTATTGCAAAGCTTGCTAGAGTCACTATAGATGATGATGATGATGATGAGAATCTTACACATGATGCACCTAGTACGAGTGGCAATGCATTTACTTGTGGTTCAAATGATGTTGAACCAAGCGATGACCTTGATCTAGATCCTTTTGATGATTGATGAAGATTGAAGACTTAGAGTCTTAGACAATTATACAAAATTTTGATTGTACTTATTTCAATTTTGTAATTGTAATGATCTTCATTTGAATCGTAACTCTAAACATACATTATATATGACATAATATTGAAATCTTGAACTATCAATTGGCATTTATCTTTATCACTACCATTGATCAATGATTCAATGGTGATTGATGAAGTATCATACTATCAAATGTATTTACAATTTTGTATATTTTTAATTTATTTGCATATATATATATAATCATACCCAAGGAAAAAAAATTGTCGTACCGGCATACCCATATTCCATACTCGTACCCAAACCCGTACCAAAACCAACAACTTAGATATAAACCAAAGACTTGAACAACCAACCCTTTTATTTAGGAACAAACACCCAACTACCTATAGTGTGAAACAACTTACACAATGTGCTAATGATAGCACAATAATAACAAATATAAAACAACATATATCCCATAATGCTAGTATATATCTTATAATGCTAACATTAATCTATATTATTCTAATAGCTTGGTGTTGTTTTTGATAGATAAATAGGGAAACAAGGGTCTCAATCCCTTACAAAACAAGAGTTCAAAATTAGCAAAAAAACCAATATAACTAACAACCTAAAATCACAATTCCAAGATGGATAGAAGCAACATAGAAACAACACTAGAAACAGCAAAAGTAACACACAAAAACTAAAAACTAAACAAACCCAAGGTGGGTTTTCAGATTCTTCCCTTTATCACCAAGAAATTCACCACTGTCTAAAATGTTTTTTTTCCTGTTTCTGTTAGAAATGCTAGCAATAGTTGCAAGCCTATCCAACCTTCTCAAACTATTAGCCACGTTCAGGGGGAGGGGACTAGCAGGTTTCATAAATCTTCTTCCACCCCTAGGCTCAGAAGCAGTTTCCTTAGTAGACCCACTATCAATCCTGTGAATATTGGAAATAGGGTTATCACTTATCACCAATATCAGTATGATATAGGTTACTAGCCATACATATTGCATTGATGGAAAGCTTGGCATTATCTGACTTGATTTTGACATCTTTATGTTTCACTTATTTGAGTTTAGAGGGAGTTTTCAGAACATCTTTCTTGAGGGATAACAAAATTTCTTTGGTTTGATGGAGGTCCAGAGACTTCTTTTTGGTAACTTTTTCAACAGGATCCAAGGTACGGGCAACAATATTGGCCTATGAGATATTCTTTATAGCAGGGGTCTTGCTCGGCAAGTTTAGCAGTTGGTGAAATGTTATGCTGGGACTTTCCATAACAACTTAGTTGAAGAGGCAAGTTGATTTTTAATCCTAACTTTCTTAGTAGGAGTTTTAACGAGGTCAATAGATTAGTCACCAAGGTATAATGGAGTAGGCATATGGACCAAGTTAACCTAATAGAGGCAGTGGATAAGGCCTTGATGTAAGGGAGTAGAAGCACTAGTGGATACAAAAGTTTCCAACAAAAAGAGCACAAAGAATGGAAAGTTAATAAAATGATGATGTTTAAGATGCGCCAGTAATGGGAAATGGTAAAAATGAACAATAGAGAATCAAAATAGCAGCTCACTTTGTGCCACAGATGGGGAAGAGCATCCCATTTGTAACCATTCTGGAATTTGACCAAGGATTCACCCTGCCCAAGGAAGTATTAAATGAACTCCCTCTCTTTGCTCCAGCCAATTCTAGGCACCTTCTGACAGCTAATCCATGTAGCCTCATTGATCGTAACTTCAGAAACAGTGAATTTAACTCCTCCCACAACCACCTACCTTTGGTTTCAAGGCCCCACAAACTGGTTGGTGAGGACCTCATTGTGACCTTGCATAGGACCAAAGTAAGGGGTGATCCCACCTTGCAAGAAAATATCCCAAATGGCGACATTGCTTTGGTGTTTGGCATGTGAGGAAGGTTCAACACACATCTTTTGCCCTCCCATGGCGGTCACCAAAGAATACCAACGAAACCTATGCAGAGCAACAATAGAAATACAATAGGTGTATCAATGGGTTATTTTCCTAAGGTTAGATTATCATAAATTAACGCATGCAAAACCCAAAGAAAGTAATGAAGTGCAAAGGAAATATAAATTAAAAACACAAAATGGAGCAAGCTCACCAAGTGTCTTCAATCTTTATGGATGACCTCCATTACACCTTCTAACTTGTTGAAAGATGTGTTGCCCTCATATTCAATGTACGAGCAACTTGACAACAAAGACTATGTCCTACACAAGCTTTGAAGGATTTGGAATATGACAAAATGAAGTCTAAATGTCTATGACAAAATGACTCTAATGCCTAAGACAATTATGCCAAGATCATAAAATGAAAATGCAAGCATCTATGTGTTGTTGTGAGTATGTGTAAGTGTCTTAAGTGTAATCAAAATTGTGAGCAAAATTGGCATTTTATAGAAAATGCAATTTTGGACAGATGGACGAGATTGAAAGTTGGTGAAAGCCTAAAATCTGTGGACGAGATTTCATTTGACAATCCCTAATCAGGGTTAGGGAAAAAGCATTAAATGAGTGGTCAAAATGTCATTTGAGAAAATCAAATCAACGGTCGAGAATAAATGAGATAATTAATCAAAAAGATAAAGATTTTCGAAAATCAAGAAGATAAAGACTGCTTGATTTATGAGATTAAAAAAATCAAGAAGATAAGAGTTGAAATGAAAAGCAGATTTGGAAAATCAAGAATCTGCTCAATTGCTTGATTTTTGGAAGAATATTACCATTTGGAATTAAATTAATTCAAAATATGGATTTTGTGTGATAATAAATAATTGATTTTCAAATTATTTACTAAAATGAACTAACAGTCAAGAATGTGAGATCATTTTAAATAATTTCATTTATTTAAAATGAGGGAAATGTTAATTTTGACAATTAAATAATTAAAGATAATTATTTAATTTAGAGGATATGATTAATAATTAAATAAATTAATAAATTCATTTAATTATGAGAATTAGTGACATTAAATAAATAAATAAAATTTATTTATTTAATAATCAGGAAGAATAAATGAAGAAAGGTAATTAAATAAATTAAGAAATTTATTTAATTGTAAGAGGATAATATACCATTAGTGACGTATTGAATAAATAAATATTATTTATTTATTTAATAATCATGAAGAATAAACAGATATGAATTAATTAAATAATTATGAATTATTTAATTAATAGTGGAATGTGGACCAGGACATATTTAAATGTCATAATTATGCTAGGACGAAAGTGGTAAAAATAGAGCTTGCAGGCCTAGGTCATTTTTATGTGTCTACATTTTGCCCCTCTTTGTCATAATGTAGCATGTCGCATTGTGACAAAGAAAATAAGTTAAAGTCGTGCCCCGGCAAAGGTATGGAGTATCGATGCCCCCTCGAGAAATTTTTCAAATTTTGGGTCGGCGACAGGAAAATTTGGAAAGTGTCCCGATAAGTCAAATGACTAGAAAAATAATGGCGGAGACGGTTTCAGATTCTGACATGTTTAAAGTGGCCAAAAGGGTGGTCAAAGTTGGTCAAAGGAGCCTCCAGTAATAACCTAGTTGACAAATGTCATTTTGATTTTATAAATAGGTTGACAAAGGGGTAAAAGTCAATTCATTTTCACTATTTACTTTAGCAAATTCGAGAGCTCAAAGCGAAGAGGAATTTTGCGAGGATGGTGATTCTAGTGGCTGAGCATCGTGGTGATATCGTGCGGACCTACAGGCAGTCAGAGGGCTCAGAGCCAGCGGTATGTACCCCTAACCCACTTTGTCATTTTTTTTGTTTTGCATGTCAAATTTAGGGTTTTAGGGCGAACAATGAATGCGTCGCAATGCATATGCGTGCACATAAGCCGCATTTGACTTCGCATTCAACGCATTTGATGCATCGTGACAAAAGTGAAAGGGTATTTAGGGAAGGCCGAGCATGTGTAACGCATTTGCCAAGAAGTGCGACGCATTCGTCAGATCGAGCTGCATTCGAAGGTTATAAGGCCGCATGTGTCATTTTGCAATGCATTCGTCAGTTTGAGCGACACATTCGAATAAAGTGTCGCATGTGTCATAAATTGTGATGCAAATGCACTGATGCAACGCAATTGAGCGATAGAACGACGCAA
Organism: Sequoia sempervirens; assembly: GCA_007258455.2. Lineage (NCBI taxonomy): Eukaryota > Viridiplantae > Streptophyta > Pinopsida > Cupressales > Cupressaceae > Sequoia > Sequoia sempervirens. The sequence goes on along the minus strand of VDFB02047230.1, from coordinate 403,348,629 downwards.
TCGATATGTCGCGACGCAAGTGAAGTACAGAACGACGCAACTATTTTTCCGTTACGCAAGTGCAGTCAATGTGATGCATTTGGCTTTGACTTTGGCTAGGGCTGATTCTGATGTTTTTCAAATTTTAAATGCTTTTTAGTTATAATGATGATAATGACAATTGTCTAGAAGGTACTGACGCATTGTTTGACTTTGTGCAGAGACAGCTTGCACCCATATATACCCGAGAGAGCAGGCCATCGACCTTTCGGTTTGGTGATCAGCTGACTCCGCGGGAGCGATGACAGTTGATGCGGTTGGGCTTATATTATGCTACCTATATGCCTGTTATTTGGGCAAATAGGGGTTTGTTGACTGCATTATGCGAGAGGTGGCGGTCAGAGACATGCTCATTTCACTTGTCGATGGGAGAGGCCACAGTGACGCTGGAGGACATCTATCGTATCTTACGTCTGTCGATCCGAGGAGAGCGGATTGTTTACGACCCTCGGCATGGGTTTCAAACCTTCACAACATACTATCGAGATGAGGGAGCAAGACTTGGCATCGAGGGTTATGAGATCCGCTGGGAGTTTATGGTGGAGCATTATGTCCGATTTGATACATTTCTAGCGACACTGATTGGCAGGATACTGATTCTCGACTGTCGTGGACATGGGTTTCCCATTGGTTGGGGAGACGTGATAGTGGGGATGAGGTGGGACAGGACAGTGTATGCCTGGGGGCCTTGTTTGTTGGGCACACTCTACCATCAGCTTCACGAGGTGGTTTATAGGAGGGTAGAGAGAATTTCATGTGGGTCTACACTTCTAATGATATGGGCCTGGGAGCATGTGGCCATATTCCGACCTCCTATCCAGAGACCGCAACTAGCTAAGGGGATGCCTTACATTTATTATTATGTCAGTTCCCTACAGTAGACCAGGATGGGAGAGACAGGTTGGTGGTGCCATCGGATTGATACCATGGTTTCATTCATCTGGAGGTCATACAGAAACTGCTAGTAGTGGGATGATGAGGATGACCACTTGAGCTTTTAAAGACAGTACCGCTATCTGATTGGTAGGATAGTGCAGAGTCAACTCATTATAGAGATGTACCTATCGTAGCGTGTACTAAGACAGTTTGGGGAGCAGCAAGGTGTACCAGCAGGCACAGCTGAGTATGCCATATCTTCTAGGGAGTCTGCTTGGGGGCCAGCGATTCCTGTAGCTTTTTTCGAGCAGCAAATTAATGGGCTAGCAGCCCAGTAGTGGGGATGGAGAGGTAGGATTGAAGATCTTGGGACTACCGCTGACTACGACTTATGGTGGCAGGCACATCGACCAGTGCCATTGACAGATCCAGATGGGCCAGCACTTGTTGACAGGAGGTCAGTTATACCACGTGTACCGAGAGTCAGGCGAGGGGGCAGAGACGGTGACAGAGGTAGAGGTAGGGGGAGGGATGGCGGTAGGGATGGAGGCAGGGGGAGGGATGGAGGTCGGGGTGGAGGGCGAGATGGGGGCAGGGACGGAGGTCAGGGTGGAGATGATGGCGATGATGGAGGATACGGCCGGAGACAGAGGAGAGATGGTCAGAGGAAGGGTAGGAGGGTGTGACCGCGTGTGGCCAGAGCTGTATTGGATGCTATCCCAGAGGTGGCCGAGGAGGGGGAGAGAGGAGGAGGAGCAAGAGGAGGAGCTGAGGCAGGAGTAGGAGCTTGAGGTAGATGTGGATGTGGATGTGCCTCAAGATGAGGGAGTTGGTGGCGAGGAGGTGGATGTGCCTCGGGATGAGGGAGTCGGCGGCGAGGAGGTGGATGTGCCTCGGGACAAGGGAGTCGGTGGCGAGGAGGTCGCAGAGGAGGACAATGATGATGATGATGCCATGGATGAGGTTGAGAGCCTCCTGAGATGGAGGATGGTGGAGGGAGAGGAGGAGATACCACCTACCTCAACATTGCCCCAGGACGCCACAACATACCATAGGGTGGCAGATCTACAAAGGAGGCTAGATGAGAGTGTGGCACAGGTCAGGGCACTGCAGGCAGAGCTAGAGGTGGCTCGAATAGAGCGGGATCAGGTAGTGATCCGTCAGTAGGAGTCAACACAGTGGTTTGTGGATTTTGAGCGATATATTCAGGACCTTCAGGGGATATGGCTCGTGAGCTTGCCAGGGTGAGCACTCGGTACGGGCAATATAGGACCCTCTATGAGCAGGAAGTGTCTCCCGAGCGATGAGATCCTACATTGTCACGCTCACAAACGAGGACAGGCAGCGGTCACAGATCAGGGAGTGGGAGCAGCAGCAAGAGTCACACCAGTGCAGGAGGGTCTACCTCGTCAGGGCACACATCAGGGCATAGGTCCCACCACTCTCACAGGCATGCCTCAAGTCATCATTTGAGCTATAGTCATGGGTCTACCGGTTCAGAGTAGAGGTCAGTACAGAGGCAACCACCAGTGATAGATCCTTTAGCATCACAGAGTCAAGCCACAGTGTCATCACAGATGCCCATTACCATGGAGATGATGCCATCAGTGTCAGTTCCATTGGTTGCACCGACAGAGGTTGTTACAAGTCCACCCACTACCTTAGTGTTGGGCACAGATCCTCAGTCACCACACTTTGCCACGAGGGGATGATGAGAGCCTTTCTTAGGGACATGTTTGCTACATTTTCTTCTATGTTATGACACTTATGTATAGACCATCGAGCCTGCGTGCTCTATTTTTGGGATATCTCATGATTCTATCCTATGACATTGTATTTTTTTAGATGATGCTATATGATGCAGTTTTGATGTGGCCTACATGTGTGTTATGCGATGTTATTTGATTTATGCATTATAATATATGATGGATGACTCGTGTATGATATGCACTTATGATGGATGATGGTATTATTTATATGTCTTATCATGTATGTCCTATGATGCTTACTTGTGATATGATGCCATGATGATGTAATGCTTATTTATATGTTATGTCGATTTTGTGATGATGATGATGATAATGATATGCATAATGTATTTATTTGAATGGATGTCATGTTTATGATTATGTTAATGCAATATGCAATGAAATGTATATGATTTAATGTTATGGATGATGTATGTATGGACCTATAACACCAGAAATATGCAAACTTTTTATCCTATTTCAAGTATATCGGCATGAAGTTAGTTAAAAAGAAAGAAAACAAAATGGCATTCTTTATGAAATAATTCCTTATGCTCTACGAATATAACAATAAAACAAACTAATCTAAATCTTAATGAGCATAATGAATAATCTATTCCATAGTGGATTGGTGCTTCTATGGAAAGAAGCCCTTTCCCAATCCTTGTTAAGATAAGCTAAATGATATAATGCCAATGATGATGATGGAGTAAGATAGGAAAAATCAGTTCTCCTGAAAAGAGTGACTTTGCATGAGCATTGTGGATGAAATGCCAAGATTGTGGAGTTGTGGAGTTTGTGGAGGATTTGATCAAGGATGAAGCCTCTATTTATGGCCAAAAGTGACAAAAAAAATGCCAAATATGGAGGATGTGGGACTAAAGATAAGCCAATGAGAAGAGGCCACTTGTCAACTTGTGATAGGATGAGGAATGTGCAAGATTTGGGAAATGTGCCCAAGAGGGGAAATTTTCAAATTTGATTTTGAGAGTAAATGTTGAGTGGGGGACATGTAAGAGCTTATTAATTGCTTTGTTGGATGTACATGTCCACTTGATTTTGAATTCAAACTTGAGGGAATATTCCTCAAAGATGCCATGTTGATGGAAAATGTTGGATTTTAATAAATCAATAAATTGATTTATTTGTGCAAGTGGGAATATCTAGAGGATGTGACATGCATTAGATTAGATTAATCAGGTTTAGATAAACTTAATGATGATTAGGATGTTTGACCTTTTTGACTTAAATATTTGGATTTATTTAAATCAAAAAGGGATGGAATATGACTTGGAGATTTAATTAAATAAAGTCTTGATTTATTTAATCAAAGAGGGAATGATAGGCTTAAATTAAATAAAGTTAATTTATTCAATTGAAGTGGATAATCCTTAGAGATTGAATTAAAGACCTGATTTACCCAGTGAATGGATGAGCTTGATTAATTTAATGAGCGGATGCATAATGTTAATTTTGCATGTCTACATTTTGCCCCTCTTTGAAGCAATGTAATTGTTGCGTTGGTTCAAAGAATAAACTTGCCGCGATCAAATTTTTTTTTTTTTTGATTTTTCGGTTGCCCTAGCGGAAAGTACACTGGTACATTGCCCCCTCGAGAGATCGAGCGAAAAGATTCGATTTGAAGGTCGATCTCGTAGTAAAGAGGTTCAAACTGGATGGTATGGATGATTGCGATGATGATGCAAATGAGATAGTTTTAAGATGCTTAGAATAAAAAATGGATATTATCTTAAACAACTTAAATGATGATATGATGTGATGATGGATGAGATGGATGATGTGATATGTTATGATTATGCAAATGTATGATTTATGCAAATATGTGATTTATGAGATGCTTAGACTAACAGATCTATATTATGATGATGAACATGCACGTGGGATGATATGCAGAATACTGATGGTTCGTGGATGCAAGATGGATGCACTAGTGATGATGATAAACTACTCCCGACGTGATGTTAGTGCAGAAGTAAGAAATGAGATGATGACAAGAGGATCCAACAAGCCAACTTTATGAGAGATGATGATGATGATTTGCTTATTAAGGATTGGGATTTTAAAAGGGCTACTTACCTTATGTTTGATAACACACATAGGTACGATGCATCAAGGTATGAAGAACCAAGATGGTGTTGTACCTAGTGCGATGGACTTTGACTCGACAAACAGATAGGAGTATTTTTGTTCACACTTGACATATGTAAACCTTGCTAGGACGTACCTAACAAAGCAAGTATTCGCCAAGTTATTTTACAAGAACGTCCAACAAGCATAACAAACAAAGATAATGATCGTTGCCCCATTCCTATCTCTCTAAATCCTTTGTTCGGATATCATTGAGAGGTCCTCGGAATGAGCGCAATAAGATAAATCAAATGAAAAGATCAAATACGCAAACAAGCCAATGTCCTTCATATCTTCAGCCAAAGGGATGTGTTTTGATAAGATAAGAATCCAAGTGATATCCAAAATTATGCCCATTGTGGAGGATGATGATGGTTGATAAATTGATTGATAGGTTATTGATATAAGGTTGACTGACATGTTTGAAAATGATCAAGAGTTTGATTTTGTTTTAAAGGTTTGTTGTTTTGATTTTGATTTTACGATTGAAGCTTTGCTTTTGCCAATTGTTGTGGTTGTTTTTGTTTGTTTTGCCAAAGGATGAAGGTGATTATCAGTTTATTATGGATGATTGATTATTGCGGGTGTAAGCGAGATGAGACAGATGGATTTTTTCAAATATTTGGATGTTTTTGATGTTTTGCAATGTTTTGAGGCTGTTTTTGGTATTTTTCGATGTTTTGGATGTTTTTGAATTTTTTTGATATGTTTTGGATGTTTTTGGATTTTGTCTTTTGAATGTTTTTGGATTTTGATGTGATTTTGGATGTTTTTGGATTTTGTGTCTTTTGAATGTTTTTGGATTTTGATGTGATTTTGGATGTTTTTGGATTTTGATGTGATTTTGGATGTTTTTGGATTTTGTGTCTTTTGATTGTTTTTGGATTTTGATGTGATTTTGGATGTTTTTGGATTTTGATGTTTTTTGAATGTTTTTGGATTTTGATGTTTTTCGAATGTTTTTGGATTTTTCGCACGATTTTGACGAATTGGATATGGACATGTGTGATGATATCAGTGCTCTGTTTTGGGTTTTTGTTGAAACCAAGCTAGGGTTGATTGATCTGATCGATGGATTGATGATGATGACAACATTGTTGAGGATACACAACAATGTAAGGATTTGATTGATCTGGATTGATGACGATAACGTTGTTGAGGATGCACAACAATGCAAGGATTGATTGATCAGGATTGATGATGATAACATTGTTGAGGATGCACAACAATGCAAGGATTGATTGATCAGGACTGATGACGATAACATTGTTGAGGATTCACAACAATGCAAGGATTGATGACGATAACATTGTTGAGGATTCACAACAATGCAAGGATTGATTGATCAGGATTGATGATGATAACATTGTTGAGGATGCACAACAATGCATGGATAGTGTTAAGAAACACAATGATTGGGAAGGATATCCCAAGATGATGATGGGTTGATTGATTGGATTTGATTGATCATGATTGACAAGGCTTGATTTGGAACAAAAGTTGTTCGAATGATTTGATGTGATGTTTGGCATGCAACTTAGATGTGATTGATATCGATTGTTTTGATTGATGTTCGATGAAAGATGAGGCTTGATAAGGAACGTGTTCTCATCAAAATATGGCATGGGCTAGTGATTTGGAATTTTTGATCATAAGTGGCGGACCAATTTGATTTCACGTTTTCCAATGTTCGGATCACCACATAAGTCAGAGGATATAGATCAAGATTTATTCTCGAAGCAAGATGTAAATATCTTCCCCCAGTGTCTAGCAATGTATGGAATGTCATGTGTGGATGCTTGAATAGGTGTATGGATGGATGGATATGTTAACCATGCGAAGGATGCCGAGGATTATCTTGTGATAAGATAAGGTGTTCGGATAAAGAATGCTCATTTGGATAATGCTTCATGGCTCAGATAACGCTGGGTAGGATAGGATCAATGAAAACAACCCATGTCAAGATGTTTACCATAAGCAAGCATAAAGTGTGCCCCAAACTTTCATCAAGATCAAGATAAATTGGATGATGGATGCAGATGGATGAAAATGGATTGGATAAATGGTTTATGGATGAATGGATTTATTATGGGGTGTTGGATTTATTATGGATGGGATGAGATGCTTTCTCTTGAACTGGTGTATGTAGATGCTCGATTCTACACATGACACCTGTTTGCCAGGTTTTCATCATGGTCTTGCCCAAAGCGCCGCCCATGCAGTTTTCACTAGAGGATGATTTTTTTCTTTACTGTTTTCAATCATTTTTCTGATTTTTTTGAATTTTCATATTTTTTATTTTTTTTATTTTTTTGAAAGATTTTAAGCTCGTGCTGAATCACAAGGTGTTGTTCATGTAGATGCCCTTGTCATAATGTTCCATTGATATCCTACTTGAAGAAGCTACTTTGCTAAGATACGTGCACTTGAATACAACTTTTGGGATTCTTGATCTGCTTTATTGATACCAGGGTTAACTCTATCTTTGTGTGCACATCGCAATAGAGTGCCTTCGAAATCCTTATGATGAAGGGTCGTTGCCAATACATGGTCAATGTGAGAATTGAATATCATGCATGGAGGCATGGATGGAGTGTGTTTAGGGATAAGAGATGGATTGGTTGATAGTTTGGAACCTTTGACTCTCCAAACTTGGGAAGATGAGCAATGATGGGTGGATACGAAAGTGTGCGTGGAATTAGGACCAACTGCTTGATACACTTTGTACGTCACTTGAAAAGCTTGCTTTTTATTTTGTGGACATCCTTGATGGATACTTTTCCCTCTTTTATTTTTCCCCACAGTTTCTTTGACTAATGGATTTTGATAGGGATGATCTTTCTTTGTATTCTTTGGTATCCATGTGTATTTGATTTGTCCATTATGCTTCTCAACTTCTTTTGCTTTGATAACATTCTTCATACTTTGATTTAATTCTTTCTTTCGATGTTGGTCCCAATTCAAGGATGGAATGATAGGTGGATGAAGATTCATGGCGTGGCTGGTTGTAGTATTGACACTAGTTTCATCATAAGGACTCTTCGCGCTCCCTATGTTGACGTTTGCTTGAGACGAAGCTGCCCCCAGTATGGTGGTAGTAGTACTTTCATGCTTTGATTCTGCTTGTTCTGAGAGTTTTTGTTTAGAATGAATTATTTGATAAATGACCACCGCAGGTGACGTTATTTCCATTTGTTGCTCTGCTAACTCTAGAATATCCTGTTCTATCTGACTTGTTTCCTTGAGCGGATAATGTTGGACATCCGCATACCTAATGTCCTCAGTCTGAATTCAGGATATATCTAATCCTGATGTTAATAACTCAATTTGACTGTAGGAGTTGATAATATGCTCTTTGTGTGTAACATAATTTTGTTCTAGATGAAGATCATCTACGTGTCCATCCATAGAAAGCATCTCATGGGTAGATGGAGGAGTATGTGCTACATGGATATGATCATCTTGCATAGATAGGAGAGTGTCCATTAGATTTTTGTAGTATCTTGAAGATACAAATTCTTGATCTTGACTGATTTCAGAGTTGCTTTTAACATGCTTTAGATCAAGTTCCTGATATGGATCAGTTTCAAAGGATGGATTGCTTATAAATGGTTCTTGGATGTCGTCATTAGACATGGGGAATAGCTCAATATCCTCTTGATCTTTGAGTGAATTTGGATCAAGTGTTGAGTTCAGGGTTCCTTCGGTATCTGTAACCATGAGGTCAAAGGGGGTCAACATGTCTTGGAAGGGACCACTGCTAGACTTTAGTGAAAGATGTTGATCATGCTTTGGGATAAATTATTGAGATATGTCCTCTAACTCATAAGGAAATTTAGAGACATTTTCGACATGATCTTTGGTCGATGGATCGCGCATTATGTTAATAGGATCAAACCATCCTAACACTCCTTGAAATAGATCACTAAAAAGTGGCTCTTGATGTATGGTGAGTTGGTCATCGAATGCGGTAGAAACATCTTCAATGTGCTCATTGATGGATAGGTTTTGAACATTGTTTTCAACAATTGCGGTGGAGAGGTTGTGAATGTCTTCAACCATTGGGTCAAGTGATGTTGACATTTCTTGAATTGGATCATTGTCGGTTGGTGGACTTTGATCACGATTGAAAAGTGACTCTTGACCTATGTTGATTTGATCTTCGGATGAGATAGAAACATCTCCAATGTGATCTTTGATGGATAGATCTTGATCAATGCTTTTAGCAATTGTGGTGGGGAGATTGTCAATGTTATCACCAGTGGTTGAATGTTCATCGATATCCCTAATAATTATCATTTTTCGTGTTTGTGCTTGTGTTTGTTGGGTAGCTTGAGAGGCTTGAGCAGCTTGGGTAGCTTGAGTGGCTTGTGGAGCCACCTGATATTGTTGAAGCGCTTGTTGGTAGGCTTGATGTGCTTTTAGTGTGATGTTACAATATTGACTTATTGTACTTGGTTTTGGTGGTAGTGGTGGTGTATTTGGAATCGTGTTGGATGTAGTGACAAGTGGTTGAGATACACTTGGAGCAATCATGGTAGGTGAGGGGTTGAGATGTGATGGGTATGATAGTGGTGTTTGGAATGATCGAGGTGATAGGAATGGTCGGAATGACCGAGGTGACAGGCCCTTGGGAGACCATATTTTGATTTGTCATGATTGATGTTGTCATTTGATTAAATACCATCTGTTGGTGCGACGTCAAGGATATATTCAAAGGATTTGATGTGATGGCTTAATTGGTGTTAGGTGGATTGATTTGGATGGAATGATTGGTGCTAGGTAAAGGGGGAAGCCCTAAACCAAGGAATGATGTTGATATGGGTAATGATGGTGGAGATGTCTCTTGGCGTAATGACTCAACTATTTTGGTAAGTGTAGCAATTTGATCTAGCCAAATTTGTTCTTGATTTTGATCTTGACTCCCTTAATATAGTTGGTTTGGCTTGTGTTTAAGCAGATTTGGAGTGTGTACTTGTGTTTGATTTTGGACAATGTTTTGATTTGGGATGACACTCAGATTTGGCGTGATAAGTTGAAATTGACCATTGTTCATGTTTGGAATATTCGTATGATTTTCAAATGTATCCATCCCAAAGTTTTCCAGATTCATGTTTCGAAAACTTGTGCTTGGTACATTCTCATTTGGCTTGTAGGGATTTGGTGGGATGATGTTGTTCGTTTGAAGGCTCATGCTTTGATTGTTCGGTTGACAAACTTGTAGGTTTGGATTTAGATCTACCATCGGGAAATGTGTTCCAATCTTTGATTTGGGCATACTCACACTTGTGCCATTGTCATTTGTAGAAGGTAATGATCCCATGTATGGATTGTATAAGTGTGAGTGTTGATAATCAATCGACGTTGTAAGGCTTTGAAAGTTAAATTGATTTGGATTACTCATAATGTATGGATCAAGTTTGTATTCCATGTTCTCCTTGTGTTTTGACCTTGTTGCAAAAGTGGCCTCTATGATTCTTAGGACTAAGGATGAAATGAAGGACGAAAGGTGGAATGATATGAGTGATGAACGTTTAGGAACGTTGGATCAATGCTAGACTTAGGGTTTGATTAGGATAATGAACTTGTAAACCCTAAAATGTTAGATGTGATTTTAGGATGAATTTGTTCAGAGGATTGCTAATTCAATTTAATGTATGAGAAAGGATGCATTCCCATACACCTAACTAAACAAGGTGATTTTGATTTTGATGATTTACCCAAGTCTAGAATGATGTTTCCAAAGCTCTAAAGTTTGTTTGGTGAGATGTATTTTGATAATGTTTGGGATGGGTGAAATGTTTGATTTGATCCTAAGTGAACCTAGGAAGGACTTGTTTACTAGACCAAGATAGTGAAGAACATGCTTTTCTCTAAGAGTAATTCAAAATCAAAAGACCAATGTTTGCATGAAAATCACATGACCAAAAAGATGCCAAGCATATATGTGGGGTCCAATTGATTCAATCTTTGCTTAATGGATTATTTTTACCACAAACACACTCTTGATTAGATTTTGAATCTAGATGTCTAATGTCTCAACTTTCCCCTTATCCGCAAAGTGTATTATGCGGAAACCAAGGAAATTTGAGGCAAGAGTTACCTATTGTTGATCTTAGTAGGAGCAAATTGAGATGAAATCCAAATGCTTAGAAGCCTCTAAGGATACGAATCCTAAGGGAAAGCATTAACATATGAATTTGTTCAAGGATATTTGCTTCTCCTAAAGGGTTTGCAATTTTGATGATTCGTTGAATATTGGTTTCCCAATGTTTTTGATTAAAGCACTGTGTTTTCAAACCACAAGCAATATGACATCCTAACTCAATTGGTACGTTTTTCTTGGTGGTCTTGCCTCATGCCCTTCGTAGAAGAGATGATTTTACATGCAACCAAGGAAAAAATATAAAGGTATGTTAAGAATGAAATCTTAACCTCTATATTTCAACCAAGATCGGACATGGCAAGTAACTTCTTGGAATCTAAGTTCCAATGCACCACTTTGATAAACTCGGTGAATGGGTTAATAGGCCACTAAAAACAAGGGTTTTAGTTCAAACTTTCCGTTCGTGGAGATTGACCCATATGGCGAGAGTCCCCTTTCGGATCCATCTCGTCGGAATCAACCGCATGATACTGGCGTTTACTCCAATACCCACATTTATATCCCGGTTGGAAATACTCTTGGCTTTAGAGTGTTACCAGTTGAGTTGTTCCCTTGGGTGAGTACTTTTTCCCCAAGGCAGGCCCTCTAGGATAAACAAAAGCAAGCAAAGACAAAATCCGTAACTCGATCAATCTTTGACGACTCAAAGAAAGAGAATATATGCGATGATGCTCTACTCACACTCGCACAAGATGTTCAATTTTAAACCCAAATTGAAGTGTGTATAGGCAATTATTTACGCAACTTAATGTCACCAAAAGGCTTTTGATTCTCAAGATCGCCGTGAGGCGCGAGAGAAGCACATACGTCTTTTGATGGTATTACTTTGTGTAAATAATTACAAAACAATAAAGTCACACATTCATTTTATCCTTCAAAGCAATGATGAGATTCATTTTAAGCACCAAAGGAAAGATGAAAATTTGATTTGTTCAATTTGTTAATCCTTAAACGAAATCTAGTGGATTTGTTCTAAGATTCATTTTAAGCCCCTTTGTCACGAAAATCGAAATGTTCATTTTAAGAGCCCAAAAGAGGTGTGAGTTGATTCAAAACAGAAAATTAAAGCGTATAATGGAAGCCTTAAGCATTAAAAAATGCTCTTTTGATTTCAAGTTTTTCATGTTGATTCCTTCAACTTCACTCTCACTTGCTTTCACTCAATTGCAATGTTTGATTCCAATGTCAATCTTTACTCCTGTTCAAGCAACTTTCTCAATAAATTTCCATCGTGGTACTGGCAGGAATCCTCTGTATTATTCTCATGTGTATAGAAAGTGTTGCAAGCTACGTGCTGGTACCGAGTCCTTGGCCTCTCCACTGCCATGTAATAGCAAAGAAATCACAGGAAAAATTAAAAAACAGCGATATCAATGAGTAAGTCAACAATATTATTGACAAAAAAAATAGCTATATTAATGGAAATTTCTAAGACACACGCTCCAATATTTCTAAGACACAAAAGCACACAGTATTTCCTCCAATGCATAGCCTAAGAATTATTAATCTCCTTCACAAATAAATGTTACTTCGGTCAAGTTACTGCAACTCTGATAAAACTGAAGTCATTGCATAGGCTAAGACTTCATAACACATTCATTTTCCATCACAGCGCTGAAAGAGGTTATTCAAAAATAGAAGTCGTTGTAAGGAATCTGCCAAGAGTAGACGCCAGTCAAAATAAACTTTCAAACAACGACTTAAACACCACATAAAATTTTAAATGCAGTAGGTTTAGACATCAAAAGGTGCGCCTACTTCTTGGTGAGTTACTTCACAACGTAATGGTCTTTGTGGTGATATCATTAATGGACAAGGATACGTATCAATGCAATAGAGAAAAATAAATGAAATCAAGTGTGATCCGGTCTTCCTAAAAAAATAATAAATATGGCCAGATAGTTGTATGGTTGCGGTTGGAAGTGAGGATGGCTAGAAATGTGGATACACCTGAGTATAATGCCTCCAAGTTGCAGATTGCCAAAAATAACATTGCAGTTAGATGTGTCATGGTTCAACCGTGATCTGTTCTGAACAGTTTCACAGCCTCCCAACAAAATTTCGTGTCCTGTATTGAAATAAAATATCACAAAACCCAATTTCCCTGTAAGTTCTGACAAGATATGATGATGAAAAATGCGTTGATACAGCTTTCAATACATTAATTTTGACCATAAAATGCGTAGTTTATCATTTCCTTCTAGTACTAAGCTTAACCACGCCCCATCATTTTGCTTGAGAGGAAGAATGTGAGCTACACATAAATGGGTGTATTCATCCATAGGTTGCGCACAAGCTTCATCCTCCTCATTGGACGCCAGTGATACTATACCAAACGACATTCATTGTGTTCTAGGCTTAATCGGAGGTGCAATGCAAATGTTTCTACCTCGAGCTTTTGATAATCCCACCAAAGTAGATCTCTGTAAGAAAACCAAATGTTATTAGCAGTGAATAACAATCTTAAAATAAACTTTCAGGCAAATGCATTTTGGCAGGTGTAAAGGCGAATTCTGCAGAGTCTTTGAGTCTTTCAAAGACTTTCAGGTTAATGCAAGTGCACAGGCATAAAGCTAAGTTCTACAACCTTTGCAAAGCATCCTCCCTTAAAAGGAAAAAATGCCGCTTTTGGAGAAAAAGTAGACCGTCAAAGAAAATGCATAGGGAACCTTTGTCAGATATTATAGCTGGAAAATGCTTTGGTAGACACATACGCAAAATCTTTCTTCCCTCCACGCTATTATGTTATTTCAAAATCTTTTACAAGGAAATGCGAATGGTAGGTGTAATGATGAAAAGAAAAGCTTTCAACGCTATTAGTAGGTGTAAAGCGAACTTCTACTGTTCTCTGACAGAGTGAAATGAATGCAGGACTTGCGTAGTATGCTAAGGCGTAAAGTTCTTTCAAGCAGATAGTAAATAAAAGTCTTAAAAAAAAAATTCAAGCAAATGTATCTGTCAGGTCGTATAAAACAAGTGAAGGCATTGAAGTTGATACAATCTGCAGCGACTTCCACAACCTTTGACAGCCATTGCCTTGATAGGAATCGTGATGAAGCATATCAGATATTAATTGTTCATTGATCGATCTTTGACATCTTTATTGAGAATACGTTGAGCCATTATGTGGAACATACGCCAATAAGGATCTTTAGACTTCTGTTGTTGACTAAAGAACTTCGAATCAAGGGAGAGCATTTTTGTGAGTCATTCAGAGTTAAGTATTCCTCATTCAAAGACATCTTTTGGAGTGCATAACTTGGTTGCCAATCAGAAAAATTCAACTCTGGAAGCAGGCAACTCTTTGCAGTTAGTAACAGATCCAACATTTTAGACCATAGATGATGCAATATTAGCAAATAATACATTGAATGCTGATGGCAGCATCACTATCAACAATACTAGGCTAGACGCAAGCCATTTATGACGTGTAATGCTAACAATGTTGGTACCACATACTCCAAATGAACCTCAGGTTCCTCAATTCAAAAGGAAAGTCAAACCTCTAGCTACAGATGCTAAGTTGCAGGACTATTTCAATAATATAGGTGGGGAATGGGAATCTAATATGAAGAGGCGAAAAGTTGTAGATGTTGAAGACTTTGCCGAAGGATTCCCTAAAGGTTGGAAGCTTTTATTGGGTCTTTGACTGGTAACTATGTGAGCCAATTTGAAGGCCAGTAGCGCTCTAATCTTACCAAGCCCGGTTTTTTACATACCTAGAAAACCAAGGGAACTTGAAGGTAAATGGCGGCGTTAACAATACGGCATTTGATGGCGTTGAATGAATGAATCACTAAATGCAGAAGTAGGCGAAGAATATATGAAAAACCCCTGTCACAAAACATGTAGAAAGCAATCCATCAACCCAAAGCCATGGGTATTGTCCCTACAGTTCAGTTTCATAAATCTTCAAAGAGAACACGTAGCTGAATAAGAATGCTTTCAAAATAAAAACTTAATGAAACAAATCCCGTTGATTGTCTTTCACATAAAGCACATTCATGAAAAAAAAAAATACAAATGGAATACATGTCATGGGAAATTAGGAGCTTAATACACAAACAAGATATTAAGTTTCAATAAAAATCAGAATCAAGAAAATATAAATTGTTCAAAGAACAAGAAATGCCCTCCTTCTAGCGCTAGATGTAGATGTCAAAATCTGCAAATTGGTTAAAACCTCCAACACACATTAACATGGTTAGCATTTAGAACAAAGAAAGATTTTAACATCCATATGAGATAAGCTAACATGCTTTTAAAATGAAATACAATAAAAAGTTAACTAAAGCATCTATAAAAAAACATGAAACATATCTATCTCATATTGGATTGGTGCTATTGTAGAAAATAGCCCTTTTCCTAACCCTTGCTTAAGTTTGAATGATGAAATTGATATGAATATGATATGAAATGCTAAGATGATCAATGGACAAAATCAATTCTCAGTTTAAGAGAGTGACTTTGCAAGGGATTGTGGAGGATTTGATCAAGGATGAAGCCTCTATTTATGGCCAAAAGTGAAAAAAATGCCAAACATGGAGGATGTGGGACTAAAAATAAGCCATGAGAAGAGGCCACTTGTCAACTTGTGATAGGATGAGGAATGTGCAAGATTTGGGAAATGTGCCTAAGAGGGGGAAATTTCAAATTTGAATTTGAGAGTAAATGCTAAGTGGGGGACATGTAAGAGCTTATTAATTGCTTTGTTGGATGTACATGTCCACTTGATTTTGAATTCAAACTTGAGGGAATATTCCTCAAAGATGCCATGTTGATGGAAAATGTTGGATTTTAATAAATCAATAAATTGATTTATTTGTGCAAGTGGGAATATCTAGAGGATGTGACATGCATTAGATTAGATTAATCAGGTTTAGATAAACTTAATGATGATTAGGATGTTTGACCTTTTTGACTTAAATATTTGGATTTATTCAAATAAAAAAGGGATGGAATATGACTTGGAGATTTAATTAAATAAAGTCTTGATTTATTTAATCAAAGAGGGAATGATAGGCTTAAATTAAATAAAGTTAATTTATTCAATTTAAGTGGATAATCCTTAGAGATTGAATTAAAGACTTGATTTACCGGGTGAATGGATGAGCTTGATTAATTTAATGAGCAGATGCATAATGTTAATTTTGCATGTCTACAGGACCTAATGCAATGTTTATATGATTATGTATGCACTTATGTTTTTGTATGTCACAGGGTATCATCGTGAGATGGACGAGAGAAGATGACCAGATCGAAGGAGATGCATGTTAGTTCCTGGACCAAATCCTTCAAAACTTTTCCGTAGGACTTTAATATTTATTGCTCTTAATCATCATTGGGAAGATTGTTGTAATGGCCAACAAACACCATGATATGACATAGATCAAGGTGTGCAAGGTCGTACCGTCACATAAGACAAGAAATCACAGACACGGATGATAATGACTCATACGAAGAGCACAATTGCCCCATTCTTTTTGTCATAATCAACCACAAGCAGAAAAAGACAAGGACAATTCATGAAACGTTGTCGCTTCTCTAAATCTTGTTTCTAGGACATCATTGAGAAACTAGCAGCATGATTGCCAAAATACAAAATAGAGCCCTTATTATGATACGTCGTCGTTTTTCTAAATCTCGAAATCAGGACCTCGCTAAGAAACTAGTAGTCATGCGTGTCAAAAGTCAAGACAAACGTCATGATACGTCGCTGCTTCTCTAAATCTTGTTGTTGGGATCTCGCTGAAAAACTAGTAACATGATAAAAAGCCAAAAGACAAGTGCCAAGTGTTTTCCAAGTGTGTTTGGATACTCAGTGTTTTAATGTCAAGATGTCGGGTTTGATGATGTTAAGATGTCAGGGTGTTAAGGTTTTGACGATGCCAAGATGACGAATGTCGAAGATTGCCAAATTCAGGAAGGACACATCCTGAATAAAGTTGATGTCGAGAGGATTGATCCCTAAATTTCAAAAGGGATCCCTCAAAATTCCAGTGACAAGGCCGGTGATGATGCCTAGGAAGGACACATCCTAAGGCATAAATGACAGAGTTTGTTCTTTAGAAGGAAACATCTGAAGAATACTGATGTCAAGAGGAGTGATCCTTAAATGTCAAGAGGATCCCTCAAAATGTTGAATGACAGTGACAATGCCTAGGAAGGACACATCCTAGGGCTTGAATGACAGAAGCTATTCTTCAGAAAGACACATCTGAAAGATAACCAAGAGTTGACAGTTTGATAGGTTATGATCATTTGACTTATTTTGACTGAGTTTGACTTGTGTTGACCATATGTTGATTTCTTTGACATGCTGATGTGATTGCCATATTTGAATAAATGATTGCCATACTTTGTTTTAGGAGTTTTCTCGTTTGGAAAATTATGTCTTGACTTGAAGACTTTTGACATGTGTGTCAGTGTAATGCCATGAACCCTAATGGACTGACCTAGTGCGGCCTCGAGGGCTCATCGACAGATGGCCTTGCCTACGTCATACACTTAGAGACCTCATAGTTCGACACGACCAATGACTTTGTCTTGATGACCAAAGATTGCATCATGATTTTATTTTGACAAACCTAAAAGGACTGACCTAATGTCTCGGGGACTCGAAAATGAGTCTTGCCTACATAGCAAATGCGCAGAGACAACGTAGTTCGGACGAATGACATAGACTTGACTGATTTGACGAACTTGACAAGGAATGACTCCGTTTTTTTTGTGATTTCGAGACAGTTTGACATTTTTTGCGGTTTCTTTAGACGTTTTATGGTGTTTTTATCTTTTTTCAAGACTTTTTCTGATGTTTTTGGTCTTTCTTCAGGACATTTTTTGATGTTTTTGGTCTTTTTTCAAGACTTTTTACAATTGCCGAAACCATGCATGATATCCATTGCAGTCACATGATAAAAAATTTGCCCCTAGTCAGGTCCAAGACTTAGCCAATTTTTAAAGGACGTGAAAGGGATGTGCCTAGGGTGTTGGATGGACAGTATTCAAGACTTGATGTCAACCTTTTGTCAACCATGAAAGGAAGGGTATGATGTCATGGCAGATGTCGTGGTGGTGACGGAAAATGTGTTTCATCCTTGACCAAGACAAATAAAGTAACAGTAGATGGCAGAGCAATGATTGATTACGCATGGCGCTTATTTGCCAGGTTTTCACCATGGTACTTATCCAAAGTGCCTGTTTACCAGGTTTTCAACATTGGATGAATTATTTATCTTTACTATTTTTGTCATTTTTTTTAATTTTTATTTTTGGTGTCACCAAGACCCCTGTTTGCTAGGTTTTCATCAAGGCAACAATTTTTTTGTTTTTCAATTTTTTTGTATTTTTAAAGTTTTCAGCTCGACCTTCTGATGCTATGCATAGAACTTTTGGAGATGTAGACTATTGATAGGCTCTATCAGTTGTTCTTTGTCTGGAGTCACCAGCTAATAAGCTCCAGAACCAAAGGAGGATATGATGACATAGGGACCTAGCCAATTTGGTTCGAATTTGCCAGGTTTTTCTCTGTCAGCCTGATTCTTAGGGTTCTGCATGAGGACTAAGTCGCCAATGTCAAACTTCTTGACCATGACTCTCTTGTTGTAACTGTGACAGAGACGGTTATGATATGCCTGCAGATGGTTCAGGGAATTATGTCTTCTTTCTTCTAACATCTCTAGCTCGTGTAAAAATGACTGTTGATACTCTTCATCATCAGTTAGACCTTTCAGGGAGACTCGTAAAGAAGGAATTTCAACCTCAATGGGAAAGATGGCCTACTACAAAGACCAGGGCGAAAGGAGTGGCTCCCATAGGCGCACGAATTCTAGTGCGGAAAGCCCACAGAGCAAGGTTGAGTTGAATATGCCAGTCACGGCTAGCGTCATTGACAGTCTTTTTAAGGATTTTAACAATGGTTTTATTTGACGCCTCAGCTTGACCATTTCCTTGCGGGTAATACGGAGATGAAAAATGGTGTTGGATGTGAAATCGCTCACATAACTCATGAATGTCTTGGTTTTTAAATGAACGTCTGTTGTCAGTGATGATGGATTGCGGAAGGCCATACTGGCAAATGATGTAGTTAAGAATGAATTTGGATATTTGTTTGTTGGTTATGTATGTCAGAGGGATGGCTTCGATCCACTTCTTAAAGTACTCAGTGGCGGTTATGATAAATTTGTGGTCATTGGACGAGGTAGGATGGATCTTGCCCACGAGGTTGAGTCCCCATTGTGCGAAGGGCCATGGAGACGTGATTGCGAATTTCTTGTGCTGGAGCGTGAATCAAATCACTGTGAATCTGGCATTGGCTACAAGTCTTGACATATTCTATTGCATCTTTCTCAATGGTCGGCCAATAGTACCCAAGTCTTGTAATCTTCTTGGCCAAAGTAGGACCACTCGAATGAGACTCGCATATACCCTCATGTACTTCGCGTAAGGTTGTACGTGCTTCGTTCGTGTCGAGACATCTAAGGAGGGTGTCGTCAAAGCTATGGAAGTAAAGGGCGTCACTGACGATGGCATATCTTGTGGCTTTTCAGATAAAAGACTTCCTTTGGTTATTGGACAGATTAGGAGGGAGGGTTTGAGACTTAAGGTAGTCATGGATGTCTTGGTACCAAGGAGAATCGGGACCAACAAGCTTGCAGACCATCTCTGATTCTGGAACATCATAGGTGGGGACCAACAGTTGTTCTATCAGGAATTCCAGCTGAGGCATATTGCTTGGAATGTCGAGGAGAGAGCCTATTGTATCCATTGCATCTGCTGCCTTATTTTGTATTCTCGGAACTTGTTCAAAATTTACCATATCAAAGTACATTTGGAAATTGTCAACCATTCGTTTGTAGGGCATCAACTTCTCATCTTTTGTGTCATAGTCATCATTGACTTAGTTGATGTCTAACTGAGAATCCCCGTAGACATGCAATGCTCTGTTTTCCATTTTATTGTCATTCTAAGTCCTGTAACCAGTGCTTCATATTCTGTCACGTTATTTGTGCATGGGAAAGCTATGCGGAAAGACTTGGGAATGGAATCTTCTTGAGGGGTGATAAACAATATCCCTACCCCCGAGCCATGATTAATATGCGATCCGTCAAAGTATAGCCTCCAGGGAGACTTTGGTTCTGTATGGAATATTGATTCATTTGGGAAATCTGCCACTAAGGGATGATCACTTTGTATAGGCGCATCTGCCAATTGGTCCGCAATCACTTGTCCTTTGATCACTTTCTTTCAACATACTGAATGTCGTATTCACTCAGAATCATGACCCATTTTGCTAGACGCCTTGTTAATGTTGTACGACTCAATAGGTATTTGAGGGGATCAATCTTTGCTACCAACTGTGTCTAATGACTCAACATATAATGTCTTAGCTTCTGAGCTGCAAAGACAACTGCTAGACAAGCGCATTCAATTGATGTGTAATTTAGTTCATACCCGACCAGTGTCTGACTGATATAATATATGGCTCTTTCTTTTTCTTCTTGTTCGTTTTGTACTAGCAATGCCCCCAATGCTGAATTAGTGGAAGAGATGTATAGGATCAATGGTTTTCCGTGAATGGGTGGCATGAGGATTGGTGGTGACAGTAAGTAATCTTTTATTTGCTGAAAGGCGTCTTGGCATTTATCTGTCCACACAAAGGGGATGTCTTTGCGCAGAAGATATTGGAATGGTTGACACTTGTCAGCCAATTGTGTTATAAAGTGCCAGATAGATTGTACCCTGCCCTGTAATGTCCTGAGTTCGCTTATTCCTCTGGGAGGAGGCATGTCCATGATGGCTTTGACTTTTGTTGGATCCACTTCAATGCCTCTTCGAGAAACTATGTATCCCAAGAGTTTACCCGATGTTACACCAAAGACACATTTCTTAGGATTCAGTCGGACTTTGTATTCTTCTAGTCTCTTGAAAATTGTGTCTAACACCTTCAAATGATCTTTTCTTGTTATTGATTTAGCCAATAGGTCATCTACATAATCTTCCATTATTTTATGCATCATGTCATGAAAGATTGTGGTCATAGCCCTTTGATATGTGGCGCCTGCATTTTTAAGACCAAATGGCATGACATTCCAACAGTATGTACCCCAAGGGCAACTGAATGTTGTTTTATGTTGGTCTTCGGGGGCAATACGAATTTGATTGTAGCTTGAGAAACCGTCCATGAGGGACAACATCTTGTATCCTGCCGTTATGTCGACTATGCTATCAATATTTGGCAAAGGAAAGTCATCTTTTGGGCATGCCTTGTTTAAGTCTCTGAAATCAGTGCAGACTCGAATCATTCCATTTGGCTTCGTTACTGGCACAAGGTTAGATATCCATTCAACATAATCAATAGACCGTATGAATCCAGTATCTAGAAGTTTCTTCAACTCAGCCTTGACCAATAGAGCGACCTGAGGATGCATTTTGTGTAACTTCTGTTTAACTGGTTTGGCATTAGGCAATAGTGGCAGATGGTGCAAAACCAGTTTTGGGTCTAATCCCGGCATGTCAGCATAGGACCATGCGAAGTTGACTTTACGTTCTACAAAGAATTTGTGAAATTCCGGTTTCTCTTCTTCAGTCAAGGATGCAGCGAAGAGGACCATTTTGGGATCTTTTATTGTTGATATGTTGTCTTGTATGGTGTCATCTATGAGCATAGCTGATTTCTCTTGTGTTACGGGAAGAAAGTCCAGTCCTCCATCTTTGGGCACCTCGGAGAGGTTTTCACCCGCAGATACGTCCTTTGTTTTTACTTTTTTGTCATCAGAAGGTGCCTTTCGGTTTTCACCTAAAGACGTTTCATTTTTTGTCTTATTTTTAATTTTAATTTTACGACTGGAGGATGGAACAGTCTCGCCAAAATAAGCCGCACAATCTAGATCAATAGTGAATCCTGCCTTGTGATCACCACTCGGTATGCCCTCGCATAATCCCATAAATTCCGCAATAGCCTCATCATTCTGAAATGTGTCCAGGACTGGCGGGCCTTGTTGGTCCTAATCGATTAATTGTGGATAGACTAGGGAAATGTTGTCGTCAGTGTTGGTGAATTGAGGGGAGGATGCGGAAAGCATGCAGACGGATTCAGAGATATTGTAGATGAAATTATCATCATCCAATTCCACATCAGACTCTATCCAATATTCCCCTTTCGTTGTCAAAGTAAGGGGTGAATGACTCAGAGTCGTGGTTGTCCGCGTTATCTGGCAATTCAGATGGATTCAACTACTGGTTACTAGATTCAGGTGGTGGGTCTTGTATTTCATGGGGAAGGGAAATGGAACTATGACTATTTGGTGCCCAATCGATTTTAAATGTTTGCCAAATTTTTTGTTTAGAGGTAAGCTTCCCCGTTTCAATGAAAAAATCATCGAGGCAACAGTCACTTAAGGATCTTTGGGAGCCAAATTCCCACTCTTGGGAGTCGGTTTCGGTAAAGGTTTCCTTAGCAGTCTCGACACTTTCCGAAGCATGCACGCACTCACTCGAAAGTCCACTGGTACGTTGGTCATCATTGTCGGGCAATCCATACCCTAATCCAAGATACTTTGGTATTTTGAAATATTCTATGGGCTCTCTTCGTCCAGTTTTATTTTTGCCTAGGCCACTAGTTCCATCGTACCCCTTAGCCTTCATCATGTCATATCCCTTGCCATATCTCTTAACTGGTAATGGGGCTAGTTCGGCCATATCTTTATAGAGCCATCCTGTAATATCGGCAAGGTCCTCGTTACTCATGTCTCCCCATTTTATGAAAACCGTTTTTGGTGGAACTTTGAAAATTTCTTTGGGTTCCATTCTAAAACATGGTCGACCATAGACCTTCGGAGACTTGGGTATTGTTGTGATGCTATATGTCGTATGTAGTTTGAACTCTCCACAGCCTAGGTCCTGGATCTTGACATTGGGTTTGTCCTTAGGAAGTGTGGAAGATGGTGGCGTGGTGGAAGACGTGGACGAAGTGGACGTGGAAGATGATGCGAGTGTGGATGGGTCAATGTATTTGGAAGAAGAGTCAGGAGCTTCTCGGTTGATGGGCACTCAGTTTGCAAAAATACCCCTTTGGTTGGTACAATATTGAAAACAGTCGAGGTCTCCATATATAGTGATTTATGTGCCGTCAAATGGGAATTTTAAACATTGGTGATATGTGGATGGAACGGCTTTTAAGGCATGAATCCATGGGCGGCTGAGGAAGATGTTGTGAGGTAATTCTAGATCCAGGACCTAGCAAGTTGTATCCACAATGATTGGTCCCACTCTGATAGGAAGAGAAATAATGCCTCGTGAAGAGCATTTTTCGTCATCATATGCTTTTATGACTATACTCTTTGTAGGGTCCACACATGCATCAAAAAATCCTAGAGCCTTAACCAGTTTCAAGGAGCATATATTCAATCCTGCTCCGCCATCTACTAAAACTCTTTTGACCTTGTGCTTATGGACGAAAGTTTCAATGTGTAATGCATCGTTATGGTTAGTCTTAGGTGACGAGTAGTCTTGATTAGAAAAGGTGACGTGGTGAGGCGTAGTGAGGTATCCCACCATGGTCTCAAATTGGTTGACATCAATATCTTTAGGGACTAACGACTCTTGCAGGGTTTTATCCAGTATAGCCTTATGCGTGGGAGAGATGCGAAGCAGCTCAAGTATGGAAATCTGCGTGGGAGTTTTGCCAAGCTGGTCAATAAGGTTAAACTGAATCTTAGGTTGCCATTTCTTTATGGTCGAGGCGGGTTGTGACTGCCTAGGAGATGGACCAGGTATGGTAATCTTAGGTTGCCTAGCAGGAGGCGAACTAGCTATGGTGACCTTGCCACTTCGAGTAGTGGCATTGCATTGGGGTGCTCGTTTGACTGTGATGGTGTTGATGTATTCATCATCAGTTTGAACATTGTTTATAGTAGGTCCACTGGAATAGTCATACTTGGCGCGGGCGAAATTGGCTTGATTATTGTTTGTCTTAGGACCTGACGTGGAAGCATTATTAGAACTATGGTCTTGCAATGGGTTCTTATGAATGGTATGATCGAAATTTGATGGGAATTGTGGCCCACCTAATTCGATTATTCGACTCTCGATAAGGTCTTGTACAATATTTTTGAGTTGTTGACAGGACGATGTCTTGTGTCCTTTAGCTCGGTGGTAAGCACAGAAGGCATTATCATCCCACCATGACGGTTTAAATTGCCCTGGGTCATATGGTTTTGGTTCTTCAAGTATGATGAGACCGTTCTGAAGTCATTTCTTGAGGACTTCCTCCATGGGCTCACCCAAGGGAGTGTATGTGCGACCTCTACGGAATTGTCTCATCTGATGGTATTGTCCTTGATTTTGACTGTTTTGACCATTTTGGTTGTTTGGGATGGCATTGGTGGGGGTGTTAGTATCGTTCTTTGGCTTGTTTTGTGGTTGAACCCCTTTCAGAGCTAGTACAGGACCCATAGTGTTTACAGCCTTGGCATCGACGACACCGTCGTTGGTAACATGTTTATTTTTGACCCAGTACTTATTTTTGTTAGTGGGAGAATTTGTGTTTGTGTTTTTAGGACTGTATCTTAGCTCTCCCTTTGCGATAAGGGCTTTCTCAATCTGGACACCTTTTTCGACTAGGTCCGTGAAGGTTGTGCAACAATGTACTTGTAATGCATATTTTAAGGGTCCTAGAAGTGTTTGAACGAACATATCCACCTTTTCCTTTTCGGGTATGTCAATGTGACAACGACTAGCTAGACTTCTCCATTTTTGAAAGAATGGGATGAATGTTTCACCAACATCCTCTTACGTGAGATTGCATAAGCTAGTAATAGAGGTGTCCATGTCAATGTTGTACGCATAATTTTTTATAAAATTTTTGTTTAAGTTCATCCCATGTTTGGATATCCTTTTGAGTGGAGAACCATTCAAGGGTAGGACCTGCAAGACTTTTAGAAAAAAGTCTCATCAAGTACGTTGTTCATAGGCGACGTCCATACAGTTGGTTGTAAATTCTCGGACATGTTCAATAGGGTTTTTTTTTTCCTCTATATTTGGTAAAATTAGGTGACACATATCTTGGAGGAAATGGTGGCATGTATAAGTTCATGTCGAAGGGATATACGGATAGATCATATGACACTTCTGATTTCTTGTCAGATATTTGTATGTTTTCTACGGTCTTCTCTAGACCCATCAGTTTTGCTTGTAAGGCATTGATTATAGGGTCATTTGTGGTCCCATACATAGGATTGATTGGTACACCATAGGTCCCCATTTGTTGTGAGTGGATGTTGGGATGTTGTTGAGGTACATGTTGTTGTGACATGTATGATGTGTTCTGATTTGCGTGTTGTTGGTATTGAAAGTTTGGATTGGGGGTATGTTGGTGGGTATGAATATGGGATGAATATGTTGGGATGTGTCCCCCAGCCATTTGGGTCGATATTTGGGGAATATGGCGACCATGAATATTTTGATGCGCGAATGATGCCATAGGTTGTGTGTGTTGACCGCCTTGTCGAAATTGTTGGGTTTGTACAAGGGGAATGGTCGTATTTTGTCCTTGGGAGGTGATGGCATTAGACTGTATTGACGTGTTAACATTTTGTTGTTGTCCTTGAATAAAGATACATTGTTTGCCTCCACCTAAAGGATTTTGTGAAATACCAATGAAAGGATATGATGAAGATGTACTCATGGTACTAGATGTAGTTGTCAATGGAGGATTTGTATGGCTTGATGATGCCCCCATGGCATTTACTGTAGTGGTAAAGAGAGGATTGGAATAACTTGCCCACACTGTCGAGGACCCAAAGGTGGTTCCAGCCGATTGTGACGATGTTGTGGATATTGTGGGCACTGTGACGGATTGTGATCCTCCAATGGATGTAGCGTTTATTGAATTGGAGTTGTTTGGAATGTTGGAGGTAGCACTCATAGTCGTGACATTTTGTGAGGTAGCATCAAAGAAGGTATTGCTTGTAGTGTTTGGAGGTTGACCACTATTTGACATGTTATGCGTATTATTGGCAGATGTCGATCTCAAGGTATCAATGTCGAACCCATGAGGTAATTTAGCGCCTTGACTTAAAAGTATGACCAAATATTTGTCTCTGTCATATAAGACCATTTGTTCTACAAAGTAGGCCGCCTCTGGATCTTGTGTTGCTACCTCTAGGTTTTCCTCAATTATTTGTCCATATTCATCCTTACGTAAGAATGGTTCAAAGGGGTTGTTTGATGAGGATGGTATGGTCGTGAGAAGTTGAGTATTTGTGTTGCTAAATGGGTCGTCAAAAGTCCAATTTGGGTCATAAGTGTGATTGGTGACATTGGAATTAGAATCTTGTCCAAAGTTTGTCATTTGTCTTTTCTTTCTTTGGAGTCTAGTTTCCACCATAAAAGGGAATTTGCTCAAATGAGGTAATGAAAATGATGATGAAATGCAAGGATGATACTAGCTTATTTTTTTTATTTTTTATTTTTTTTTTGGTATTTTTGAGGGATTTCAATGCAAGGTGATGACTAAGGAAACGATTGATGCAAAATGACAAGGTTGTCAAAGCCAAAGTGTCGAATGAGGACTAAGATGGTAATGTTGACGAAGGACTAAGGCGATTAATGCAAAGTCTAGGTTCAAAATGAGGACTAAGGGTGGATAATGCAAAGTCAGGTTGTCAAAGCCAAAGTGTCGAAACTAAGATGGTAAACGAAGGACTAAGGCGATCAATGCAAAGTCTAGGTTCAAAATGAGGACTAAGGGTGGATAATGCAAAGTCTAAGTTAAAAAAAAATGATGACTAAGTTTGGACAATGCTTGGAGAAAGGTTTGTCTAACCACTTTAAGCTTGACGTATGTCTCAATTCAGGTTATCAAAAGGACTTGGTAAAGGGACTAAATGACAAGGTCAAAATGACAAGTGAGCCTGCCTGACTAGACTGTTGAGTTGGAGGTTCTCACAAAAATGACAATGACC
The DNA here is from genome assembly GCA_007258455.2 of Sequoia sempervirens. Classification (NCBI taxonomy): domain Eukaryota; kingdom Viridiplantae; phylum Streptophyta; class Pinopsida; order Cupressales; family Cupressaceae; genus Sequoia; species Sequoia sempervirens. Next base: position 403,321,687 of record VDFB02047230.1, on the reverse strand, counting down.
GAAAAGAGGAATAACGACTATGTCCCAAGATACCCCAATTTTGAAAACAATGGTCTTTGCAAAGTGAGGAGATTTGGCCTAATCCAAAGTTTGCCAAGATGAATCCTAAGGGAAAAATGATGATTATGATGCCTAGGGAATGCAACTAAAATATGGAAATTTTAAACCTATGGTTAAAGTGCAAGCTAATGAATGCAAATGATGGACGTTTTGAGCAATTTCGATTCTGGTTTCTAACAAAGACTTTTGAAAAAAATGTTTAACAGTAGGCCAAGATGTCTGGACTCAGATTCTAGTCTGAAACAGGGTTTACTTTGTTGACAGGAAAATGCGTCGTTACAAGCAACAAATGTGTTGCAGAGATCGAATGCGGCTCTGGGAATGGCAAATGTTGTTCAGTTTTGCAAATGCGGCTCTACAGAAGTCAAATGTGGTTCATTATTTCGAATGCGGCTTTAGAAAAGGCAAATGCGGTGTTTGGAGAAGCAAATGCGGTTTATCAAAGCAGATGTGTTGCAAAGTCTTGCGAATGCAGTGCGATAGATGCATCTCAGGATGTTAAAAAGTCAATTTTCTGATGTTGTGGTTAAAAACCCGAATTGTTGAAAGTTTGACTGTCTGTTTTTAGATGTTGGAGTGTTTGTTTTGTTTGAGTAACCAACAAACACTTGGCAAGCACGATATTTTGAAAAGTAAACAAGCACACAAGATAACAAGTACAATCCTAAGTTAGGCCATGACAGTATTCGCTAGACTCCACATGGGTTTCCCCAGCCACATATCAGTAGTGTGTGAATCCAGAAGCTTGGCTGCACGAGCTCCCCCTTAAAGTGCACTCTCTTTTCAGGCCAACCAAACTTCCAACCCCCATGAAACTCCCATGGCAGATTGATCACCTCTACTAAAGACTGCGAAGACGTGGAAGGCTTCACACCGACCGGTGTTGTACTAGCAAATAGAAGGTTTTGGGCTTACTACACAAAAGTTTTTAATTCGGGACCCCCGTTCGAGTGGCCATACATGGGGCAAGAGATTAATCACCGATTAGGTGGCACTCCAGCCTGAAGAAGTTAAGCTCAACAGGGTTTATGGGAGTACTACTTTGTATGTATGACACATTCGCACTCGTAATCTTAAGTTTTCCCTTAAGATTCGCATTTATATACCGGTCGGGGGTAGCTTGGTTTTAGCTCTATTGTCGGTTTGAGTCGCGTTGGGGTGATGAAATCCCCAGGCAAGCCCAATTTCTAGAGGCAATAATCGTTTCTCTTACACCTAGGATCGCATTACTGCGCAAGGGGAGAGGATACTCCGGTTATTGCATCAAGGTTACACAAGGATAAAGTGGGTCTAGTTTTTTGATCACCTAGTTTGCACAAGGTGAGAGCATACTCGCCTACCACTTTCAAACACAATCAGAAACGAAAGACACGTTTATTTTAAGTGCACTAAAAAGAAATGTGTTGTAATCTAAAAAAAAACAAACACAATATTTAATATTGAGTCTTCGACACTCGAACCTGCAAAACCACAAGTTAGTAGTTTGCTTAAATCATCTTGGACTCCCGAAATGTAACCGCCACATGTTACAAACAAAAATTAGTAACACGAAAACTCTATGCTAGAACAGAAAAACAGAATGCCACACAGAAAATAACAGAAAACAGAATGCAAAACAGAGAATGACAGAAGATAGAAAAACCAGAATGTAAAAAGGAAGAAAAAGATTTTACCAGGTGAATGTGTCGCAGCAAAGCGAATGTGTCGCTGTCTGACAGGCAAATGCGGCTCGTTTATGTCGAGTGCGGCGTTTTGTGTTGCGTATGCATCACCTCAGAGCGATTGTGTCATTTTATCTGTAGAGTGCGTCACGACGCATCAAATACGACGCAAAAAAAAAAAACAAATGCGACCCGTCTGTACCTGTACCTGCAAAAACGATAAAAAACAAAAAAAAACGTACGGAATAGAAAACCAAGCAGTCGGGTTCACCAATGTATCTATGGGTTATTTTCCTAAGGTTAGATTATCATAAATTAAAGCATGCAAAGCCCAAAGAAAGTAATGAAGTGCAAAGGAAATATAAATTAAAAACACAAAATAGAGCAAGCTCACCAAGTGTCTTCAATCTCCATGGTTGACCTCCATTACACCTTCTAACTTGTTGAAAGATGTGTTGCCCTCAGATTCAATGTACGAGCAACTTGACAACAAAGACTATGTCCTACACAAGCTTTTAAGGATTTGAAATATGACAAAATGACTCTAATGCCTAAGACAATTATGCCAAGATCATAAAATGAAAATGCAAGCATCTATGTGTTGTGAGTATGTGTAAGTGTCTAAGTGTAATCAAAATTGTGAGCAAAATTGGCATTTTATAGAAAATACAATTTTGGACGGACTAACGAAATTGAAAGTTGATGAAAGCCTAAAATCTGTGGACGAGATTTCACGTGACAATCCCTAATCAGGGTTAGGGAAAAATCATTAATTGAGTGGTCAAGATGTCATTTGAGAAAATCAAATCGGTGGTCAAGAATAAATGAGATAATTAATCAAAAAGATAAAGATTTTTGAAAATCAAGAAGATAAAGACTGTTTGATTTATGAGATTCGAAAAATCAAGAAGATAAGAGTTGAACTGAAAAGTAGATTTGGAAAATCAAGAATCTGCTCGATTGTTTGATTTTTGGAAGAATATTACCATTTTGAATTAAATTAATTCAAAATATGGATTTTGTGTGATAATAAATAATTGATTTTTAGATTATTTACTAAAATGAACTGACAGTCAAGAATGTGAGATCATTTTAAATAAGGGAAATGTTAATTTTAACAATTAAATAATTAAAAATAATTATTTAATTTAGACGATATGATTAATAATTAAATAAATTAATAAATTGATTTAATTATGAGAATTAGTGACATTATTTATTTAATAATCAGGAAGAATAAATGAAGAAAGGTAATTAAATAAATTAAGAAATTTATTTAATTGTAAAAGAATAATAGACCATTAGTGACATATTGAATAAATAAATATAATTTATTTATTTAATAATCATGAAGAATAAACAAACATGAATTATTTAATTAATAGTGGAATGTGGACCAAGACATAATTAAATGTCATAATTATGCTAGGACGAAAGTGATAAAAATAGAGCTTGCAGACCTAGGTCATTTTTATGTGTCTACAATAGGTATAGTTATAGAAAAATTAGCCAAATTGACTCCTAAAATGTGGATATCTACAACCCAAATAGTTGAAAATTTTCCAAGGGTTTCGCATAACATGTAATAATTTGCTTCATGAGATCATGAGAGCTTAAAGGATTGAAAGTATAGATAGTCATCATGATGAAATAAGCTCCCTCATGAGTACAGAACCAAATGCACTCCATATAATAATGCTACACATGTAGAATCTTATTATTCAATCCTGATAAATTATGAATCATACGGAGACCATAATCATCAATCATATTCTTGGGTCACAACATAACACAAAAATTAATCATCCACATTACCAGAATCCAAGAAAGGATGTCCATTGTGGCATATCATATCATTGCTGACTAAAGAGGTAATAGGCTGAGGTAGCCATGAGATATTTGTCCAACAGATCCAATTCTTAGTGACAAGGCTAGCATTGGTCAATCCATCTACCACTTTGTTACCCTCATGGCAAACATGGTTGAGCATATAGAGTATAAAATGTTTTAAAAGATTACAAATTTCCATTATATGATCACTTATATTTCAAGCAGGGGTATGTCATGTCCCCGAAATTGGAACACCAAAATACGAAGTATTAAGATACTAAAACGATATAAATATAAAGAAATGCAATTTAAAATATCATTATAATTATTAATTATCACCAATAATATTATAATTATAATAGTCAAAAATAAAATATAAGTATTAACAATATAATATTATTATAATTATGATAATATAGTACTGAATATTAAATACATATTTAAAAATATTAAACAATTGTTATCATTGTCAAAAGACGATATGATAATAATCATTATATTATAAATATTAAATATAATATTGCATATTGCAAATACCAAAGTATAAATACTAGATACGATAATCATTGCAATAATGTCCAGAATAAGATAATAAAATAAAGATAACCTATAAAATTATAAATGATAAGATTATGATTATCAATATAAAATTATAAATATTAAACATTATAATATTTTGATAGGAAGGGACATTGCATCCCAATTTGCAGTATAGGCTACGCTGGAATATGAGGGTCAAGAGCCACGGAGGAAGGGCTATTATTTGTGAAGTTATCAACCTCTATCCTTCACAGCGATGGTCAACAACCATTCTCTATTACCAAATGCATTAAGAGGAGTCTCCAAGATGTATTGTTATCAAGTCTCCTGTCTGTAGATGACGCCATAGCATTGATCCGACACTCAGTCTATAAGGGATTCGAGGAATTACCCGGAGGCTAAACTATGCATTGGTATCGATGCATATATTTGAAGCTGCCACAACAGTGGACTAGTCACCATTGGAGATTCAAAGGTTAATATATCTAAACCACCATCCCCATAAAAAGATATTGTAGGAGTTGGATCAGATATTAAGTTATTGTGTCTTATATAAGCACCATTCCAGCAATATTACTTATCGATGTAGAAGACATCTAAGATTATGAACCACCTTTCAATTGACTTAAATCATCTGTCGAGCTACTCTCGTTGCCACTCTGGCAATACTTTTAGAAGATTGTTTGATTCAATGCCATTAGAAGAGCCGGCCCCGCTATGCAGGCAACCATAATGGAAATACAACAATAAGTATAAAGGCCAAATAGAGGTCGCAGAGTTCTGAAACCCAAAGGCCCGTTAAATATTTGAAAGCATTATATTAGTCATTACAAATAAGACAAGCGATTCAGTATGTTTTTACAAGACAACGATTAAGGATAAAGAAAATAACTAATATAGTGCAAATAAGCACTACGATTAATATGTAAAGGGTAACGATGCATTGTTGGGACGACAGCAAATTGAATTAAAGAAACAATTATATTAAGCAGCGATTAGTTCAGAGGGTACTATCCATGCTGACAAAGGCATCGCTTGGTCAAGGATATGCCCAATTTAATGGACATGACTATTCAAAGAGTCACATCTCCCAACGCCAGCATTAAGGTATAAATGATAATAAGAGATGGAGAGGAGAGATATATACAGATTTGAAAGCAGTGTACAGGAGAATATATCACAAATACACCAGCAGATGAAGAGCAGATTATGAAGACTTAATTTGCAGATTCTATGAAAGAATTGAGGAGGAAGATGGTTGGATAAAATAGAGATATTTACATAGTTATGCAGAAATATATGTATAAAAACTCTGGGTTTGAGTACTCCTAAGGAGCTGGGGTTATTTAGACAGGGAACGCATGAGTAATGAATAATATTCTGGAACAATGCCTCTCCATTCCACATGAATGAAGGATATAAAATTTAAATCTGAACAGCAGATCTGTTGATGTCATACTGGATGATATATTTTATCGCTCAGCAATAGATATGCACCAATATCCAGAAGATATCCTCAAGAAGAATCAATCATCGAGCAGGACACCCTTCTCCTAATTCCTTCACTCATAAATTAGAATATTAGTTTATTTATTGAATTATTATCTTTAACTTTAGGGAATAAATTATTTAATTCTCTTTTTAACGCTACTTTTTCCATGTTGAGAAATGGGATTACCTTGTTAAAGCATTTGAGTTATAAATTAAAGTCCTAACTACATTAAGTTGGTGTTTCCAGAGCAAGATTTAGGGTTTTCCGAAAAGGGGACATTACAGGGTACCCCTACCTTGTATAAGATTGATAACAATTTTCGAATCCCCTTCTATCTGGAGGTTTTAAATGCCAGTGGATATAGCTCTTTTAAGCCCCCACCAGGCTACAATGACCTCAACTTCATTGTTAGTTTTTTAACCAAGACAACCCACAAAACTTTTAATCATATTACCTTTTTCATTTCTAATAATTCCACCAACGCCAACCAAACTCAGGGTCCCTTTTGAAGAACCATCAAAGTTGAGTTTAGCCCAACCAACAGTGGGATACTTACATCTCGTGTGCTTCTTGATCCAAATCTTCAAGTCAACAATGAACAAATCTTTTATGACTCCCCAATGCTGACAGATTTTGACTTCTGGATCGATGGAGGGATCTTAGGATTTTTTGCTTTAGTCACATTCACATTAAAAATCCTATTGTTTCTTTCTTTCCATAGTTCCCAAGCCACATGGGGAGAAGCTTACTTCCAGATTTCCTTCAAAATGGGATGTACAAAAGGGGAATTATGCTTCCAGCAGTCAACAAATGTACTAAGATCACCTAGCATTACCCAATGAATCTCAAATTTAGCAAAAACAGCTTACCAGATAACCCTACAGAAAATGCAGTGAAGAATCATATGGTTGACACATTCCTCATGGGAATAGAATAAGGGGCACCTATTGGGCAATTGAAAACCTGTTTTAAGAGGGTCATCTTGGGTGAGGACCTTGTTACGAACAGCAACCCATCAGAAGAAGTTGATTTTGGGAATTACATTATGATTCTAGACGGCTTTCCAATTTGATTCTGACCTTGGTGACTTAAGAGTCAAGGAGTACTTGAAAGCAACAGAATATTTCCCCTTCAGACTAGGAGCCCAGATTGCTTCATCATCCTTGTTTAGAGTAGAGAGATGGAAAGACTTGAGGTAGTTTTGGAGGTCAGCAATGGCACCAGCAGGGTTGTTATCCTCCTGTGATTGACCTTACAGACCAAATAACCATCAAGGGTGCTTCCAAACAGATCAGACAGAGGCTGGCTTAACTGAGAAAAGTTTTGTTGCAAGTACAGAGGGCCTTCATCCCTCCAACTGTCTTCCCAGAAGCAAATCCTATTCCCCATCCTAACTTTCCATCTGAGACCTTTGTGCAGTAGTCCCGTTGTCTTGATTAAATTATTCCAACTAATATAACCTTTGGGAAAGTTCACGGAGTTCAAGAAATGAGTGATATCTTTATTATGAAAGTATTTAACCTTCATAATAGAGACCCAATCTTTGCTGTCCTTAGCCAGACTCCAGCCAACTTTAGCAAGCAGAACCTTTTTGAACTTTTGAATATTCCTTATTCCCAAACCCCAATTCCCTTAGCTTTACAAACAGTCTCCCAACTAACCAAAGCAAGCCTCTCTTTTTTTCTCCATTCCAGTCCATTAGGAACTTTTTTTGGATTTGTTCTATTTTCTCAGCCATAGATTTAAGAATTTTGAATAATGACAAGAAATAAACAAGAATGCTTTGTAAAGAAGCCTTTAACAATTGGAACTTGCCAGCTTGGCCAACCTACCCTTCCAACCATCTAACTTCTGAATCCACTCCACAATGCCATTTCAAAATTTGTTTCATTAAGTATCTAAGCTTTGTCTTGAGTTTAAATGCTAGTGGATTTGTGGACATATTTTCCTTACAAGATTTTACTGGAAATGAGAAAAAATACAATAGTTGGTCGTATGAAACAGAGCTGAAACATATAAAGAACGACCACAAAACAATTTGACCCAATTTTAACCTGGAAACTCTAGTGTGGGGTAAATCACCTAGAAGTGGTAAATGCTCAGCTTGCTCTCCTTTAACAATAGTTCAGCATTGTTAGTTTGCCGGAATGCTGCTGAAATTTACTTAGATTGGATAACTTGTAAGTCTCTCCTCTAGGGTTAAAAGTGGAAAGTATCTACATATTTGTTTCATTTAGTATCTAAGCTTTGTCTTCAGTTTAGATGCTAATGGATTTGTGGGCATATTTTCCTTACAGGATGTTGCTGCAAATGAGAAAAAATACTATAGTTGGTTGCATGAAACAGACAAAGAACAACCACAAACAATTTGACACAAATTTTAACCTGGAAACTCTATGTGGGGAAAATCACCTATAAGTGGTAAATGCTCAGCTTGCTCCCCTTCCTTTGGACAAAAGAAGTTACAAAGAGATCAGATATAGCAAATACAACATTTGCTCTGCTGTCATTCACTCAAATACTCCCCGCACCAACAAATCTTATTCATACAATCAACTGAACTCTCTATCTCTCACTCACAGTCTTCAACCTCAGTCTCTTGCAACTTAATTTCTTATCCCTGTTGCAGATATTTTTTATTGGAAGTGTCAAGAGACATGAAAAGTCATTTTCTTTGTCATCACATTGTTTTGTGGTAACAAAATGGGCAAAAATGTTGTGAGCATCAATACAGGCAAATATGAAATTGCCATGCCAATAACAAAATCACCATGACTTAATGAAACTACCATGACACAAACAAAACTTCCACAATACATTCCAAACCTCCTTAACAGTAATTCCTCCCTGCTACCTTGCCCTATTCCTAGTTGTTTTATAAAGTGATTTTGTTTTCTGTATCCATATATATCACACCTCCCCTTTTTAGGAGGTTTTCCATCCCACAAAAGTTTAATGGTTTAGGAGAAGTGGCAAGGTTTACCCACTTTCCCCTTGAGATACCATCTTACTTGTCTTGGTGTCTTTCCCTCAATATTGACCTACCAAGACTCCCATGGTCCACCTCTACTCTCTACCCTTCTTCTGCAACACCAGATCCACCTCTGACTCTCCTTGAGTATCAAAGAACAAGTCTTCAATAAATAGTAGCAGCTCTTTCTTGCACCTTCCTGTGCCACCTGTCAGTCTAATCCCAATGACACTGATTGGATTCGGGTGCCAATAAAAAATTTGCTTATAAGGTGCAGTTTACTTACCAATTTATCTCCATACCAGACATTAGCTGATCCGCAAACTAACGCGAAGATTCCAGCATGAAGTTCATCAACTACAGAATTATAACATACCAGCACCAAAAACAATGTCTATGACTGAAAATAGAGATAATTGCTTGAAAATAATATCAAGCCAGATTGCAAGAACTTTAAAAAGAGAACAAGAAGCACAGGAAAACTGAGAACGCACAACACACAAGACAATGAATGTAACACAGCGTTTTACCCTGAAGAAACCCTAAAATGGATGAAACCTCCATCAAGAGTGAGTATACAACTCCTCAATCACTGTACTCTGTCAATCACAACTTGTAAATTGTCCCAAAGGACTACAAATGAACCCATGACCTCTAAATCCAAGCTCCATGTCCACCAATGTCTGCAACTCTACAAAAGAAAACTGTTCTCTAACCAACAACTCCAAATTCTCACACTCCAAGCATCAAATCCCAAAAGTGCCAACCCAAGAGCACTGTCTTCCTTCATTTTTATATAATTCATGCTTCCTTTTGGTTGTTTTCCATCAAAAAAATGCATGGAAGTGGAATAGAATGCATTCATGACTGTTCTCCAACCTCACAACAAAATTTGATGATAACTGCCCCTTTTCATCAGCCCATGGTTACATAATCACCTGGGAAAATACAAAAATGCCAGGGCTGTTACAAAATCCCCACCTGTTGAAAGCTGGCTACACAACCACCTCCTATCTGTGACTAGTTAATTCATAGTCAACTCCAAAATACTGTAATTTTCGATTTGCTCCCCTATTTTCCAACTTAACTAAGATGTTCCAGACCACCCCAAAGTCATCTTCAACACTCAGAATTGACTATTGGCTTTGAAACCACTCCAACAGCAAGGGAAATATGAGTCTTAGACAGCTTTTGACTGATGTGACAATGTCAACTTTTCTCAATCCAATTTACAGATCAGTAGCTGATATTATGATGGTTGCAAACTTCACAAGAGCAATGACATATCTAACTATGCCATTAAGCAAAGAAGATCTTTACACAACAAAGTTGCATGTATTATACAAGGCATAAAGACACTTTCATTGCATGGGTTTAGAACAGAGGGTTGTGGTATCAATTCGCAATCATGGGCATGTTGTGGCATTGATTTGCAATCATCGGCATGTTGTGGCATTGATCCAAGCCAAAGTGAAGATTCTCCAAGGCCATACCAACCTTAATCTAAGCCATAATGAGATACTGAGATGAATCTATTGCCATACAACCTACACAGTCTTCTATTAACAATTAGTCACTTTGTTTATCTAAGAGTGATTAGCACCCAAGGTGATTGACATAAGGCAATAGAAATTCAAAACTGCAGGGCACAACTCTACCCCAACTAAAGATCACTCAATGGAGGATCACCAAGATCCTTCAACCTGTACAGAGTGATGAGAAATTAAATGGCGCCAAAGGTTAATCCAATGGCAACTTTTGCCAACTAATCTACAATACAAAACAACAAGAAATGATCCAACCTTCTTCCACATGAAACACAAGGGTTTACAACATTCATTTAAATAATGCAAGGTACTCCCGTTTACTGTAATATCTTAACAAGTTCAGACTAAGGCAACAAAAGAAAAAACAAGATAAGGATTATGTAGAAAGGCAACCTATGGTCTTTGCCATCATTCTATGTGTTATGCCTTGCATACACACCCCATTTCCTTAAGGCTGAAATAGAGCACCCCTTTCTTTTGTTTTCTTTTCCCTCTTTTCTTCTTTTGCCTTCGGTTTCCATTTTTAGTTTTCTCTTTTGTTTTGTCCTAGGAGTTTTGTTCCCCTCCCCCTCCCCACGGTTCTTTTCGTTCCTTTGTCAAGATTTGAAACTCCAGAAGGATTTTGGACTTTTGCCCAAAAGTCCAAGTTTCTCCTAGATTTCCATTCACACCTTGTGTTGTTCCGTTGGGTTTCGAAACTCCAAAAGGATTTCGGACTTTTGCTCAAAAGTTTGAGTTCCTCCCAAATTTCCAATCCTACCTTGTGTTGTTCCATCGGGTTTCAAAACTCCAAATGGATTTCAGACTTTTGCCCAAAAGCCCAAGTTCCTCCTGGATTTTTGGTCCCGCCTCATTCCTTTGTCGAGCATCGGAACTCTGGACAACTTTCGGACTTTGAGATTTTATCTCAAATAAGCCGAAATCTGGTTTGTGTTTCCACTTCGGCCCTTGTCTTTGCCTTTCCCCATCCTAGAACCAATCGGAGTTTTGGGTTTCGAAAGGACTTTGGACATTTGAGGTTCTTGATCCCTAACTCCTTTTTCGTCTCATCATCCCGCTCCACCCACCACATTAATGGCAGATTTGTCATTCTCGTACAGGAGTGCTAATTGAGTTACTTGACACCTTAAGAACTATACTCTCCTTTCGAATTGCATTCACAACACCTTAAATTGTTCAGACTTTGGCAATTTGAAAGCACTCAATCTAAGGAGTTGGGCTACTCTGTGTGCAAACCATAATTGGTGCTCTTTCTTCCTCATTCTTTGTTCGTTTTCCAAGTTGGTTGTCCACTTCTCTTTGTCGTTTTCTACTTTCTTGTTTGCTCATTTTCTTGTTTGTTTGTTTGCTTGTTTGTTTTTGTGTTTTGCTTGTTTTTCGGTTTTTCTTTTCTTTGCTTGGTCCTCCTGGTCGGGTCTGTTGGTGTGAATAAGTCTTGTACCTAGTTTATTCCTTTACTAGGGACTTAGGTGACTTAATTCACATGTTAATTTTACTTAGGATATTAGTTGTCTTATCTAGATAAGTATTAGTTGTCTTATCTAGAATTTACACTTTCCTAGGTAGTTATGAGTTAGTTGTCTCATGTGATAGGATTAAGACACTTGTCATGATCTTGTCTAACCCTATCTCTCATCCTTGCCTTTATAAGCAAGGCATCTCTAGCATATTGCATGGTATTCTATTGCATAGCATATTGATCATTGTATCATATTGCAATTCTTGTTTGGTGGAATAGAATCTTCCATTGTTGCTTCTTGTTGTGACCTTTTCACACATCACCCCATTCAAAATGGGGACCCCCTAAATTTTGTCCCATTCGGGTCTTTTGGCTTTGGTTGGTTGCGCGGCTGTCTCTCTTTTGTTCCATCTATATTTTTGGGGATGTACCCATCTTTTGGCCTAATTTGGAGTTTTGGCTAGGTCTGAAGTACATCTTGACAAATTAGGGTTTTCATTCTTCAGGCTAGTTTGAGGTCAAATTAAGTTGGCAAGTTGAAATCTGAGCTTGGCATTGCAATTAGGAGGCTTCAGGCAGGTTCCCATTAAAGTTTCACTGAATTCCGACAACTTACTATTTTTAGTAAGTACTCAATTTGGGACATTTTCCTTAGGACTTTTGAAATTCTAACTGCTTCACCATGTTTAGAGCCCTTCAAGCTGCTTGCCTGCAAAATTTGAGCAAATTCTGAGAACTTTCTATTTTTAGCAGTTCTGGCTTTGGTAGTAATTTTTAGGGTTTGCATGAATGATTTTTCAGTGTATGTCAGGATAGTCTTTTTGGGTTTTTCGAGAGCTTCACGATGGTATAACATGCAAGTCAAGATGATGACTTTCTATTTTTAGCAAGTACCCCGCATGCAGACCAGTTTTCTGGGTTTTTTTGGGTTTTTTGAGATCTCTCGAGCAATATGACATGCAACCAAGTCTGACAATCAGTTGATCACTTTTTCAGGCACTTACTATTTTTAGCAGGTTCACTCCAACAGTCCCAGATCTTCAGTTTCAAGAGCAGAGCAATTTAGAACAGAAACGGAGTTGAACAGAGGTTAATAGAGGCACATGCAAATGAAATTAGGGTTTCCCACTTTGGTGCCTAAAATGAGGGGCAAAATTTGAGAAAAATGAAAAACGGATGTATCCCATTGCGATCAGCATCTTTCAAGGAATCTATTGGTAGAATTTGAGCTTAATCTGCATACTTACTATTTATAGTAAGTCACTTCCAAAATAGGGCTAAAAATAGCCGATGAGTGCAAAAGGCAAGTGTGAACAGGATAGTTAGGTCATGAGGATCACATGGAACAAATACCAAGTCAAGAGGAGTTGCAGAAGTTTGAGAATCAGGAAGTTCCTAAAAATAGAAAGCAAGGGCGAGCAAGATGAAAGTTGAGTAAGCGTCAAAACTTCTTCCTCATAGGTGGATATGCACCCTAAAGGAGGCAAATGGGCTAGGAATTGGGCTGAGTAATGAAAATTTGAAGCCAGGCACCTCAAATGTGTCCACCATGGAGGAAGAGATGAAATTCTCTAAGGCATCGAAAATGAAAGTGCAAGGGGTCATATGCGCCCAAGGTAAGAAGGGGGATAATATGTTGGCTAAAAAATTTTTAAGTCAAAAACAAAAGACAACCCCTCTAAATGCGCCCAAGATGCCAAGGTAGTATGCTAGGTGAAAATTTTCTAAGGCAATAGAAATGGAAGCACCACCCCTCATATGCGCCCATCATGAAGGAGTTGGATGAAGAATTTATTCTAAGGCACGGAAATGGAACTAGGACCACTCAAATGCGCCCAAGAATCAACAAGAGGAGATCTGAAAAGTTTCTAAGGCATTAAACTCAAAGCTCAAGGTGGTAAATGCGCCCAAGATGAGCAGGTGGCAAGAAATTTTTCTAAGTCATGAAAATGGAAGTAGACCCCTCCAAATGCGCCCAAGGAAGAATATGTTGGCTGAAAATTATCTAAGGCATGGGAAATGAATTAACACTCCTCTGAATATGCGCCCACGGTAGAATAGGTTAACATGAAAAGTTTCTAAGGCAATGGAGATGAGACAACCCCTTTAAATGCACCCAAAGTGTGGGGAGACAACAAAAAGTTTGTAAGGCAGGAGAATGAAAGCAAGACCATTCAAATGCGCCCTACTTGGGAGCTTGAGAAAACGCCTAAAGCATTGAGTATGAGAACACCAAGGTGGTAGATGCGCCCTTGAAGAAGACCTTATGAAGTGAACACACATCTCAAATGCGCCCATAAGGAGGTTTGATGATTGAAAATTGTTCAAGTATGAGGAAATTGAATAAACTCCTCTCATTTGCGCCCAAGACAAAGTGGGGAGGCGGAGGAAAAGCTAAGTCACGAAAACTTGTTGCTCAACTGTTAAATGTGCCCATGATGAAAAGTTATGAAGAAAGCAAAGTTTGCTAGAGAAAATGATGAACTCTATCAGATCCAAAGATCAATCAGACCTTGGAAATCAGAGCATGGAGATCAGGTAAGTGAAGAGAACTTATATTATAAAGTGTTTTGATGCTCTTCTCTTTATTTGTTTTGCAGGATGAACGCCAAGACCAAAGCATGATGACTTGAGGTGATGGAGCAAATACTCCAGGACAACCCCTTTAAATGAAGTTGAGACAACCCCTTTAAATGCGCCCAAAGTGTGGGGAGACAACAAAAAGTTTCTAAGGCAGGAGAATGAAAGCAAGACCCTTCAAATGCGCCCTACTTGGAATAGAGAGAGTAAGGAATAGAGAGAGTAGAGCATAGATTGATAGCACAGCATAGATTGATAAGAAGAGGAAGGAAAGTTTTCAATTGAAAGCTTTGTAAGAGATTGTTGTGAACACTCCTATAATAAAAAGAGTTATCATTGCTTGTGGTTTCATCTTTTATTGTGGGTAGCTAGCAAGATTTCTTCGTCCTTCCAATTCATGTAGAATCTTAAAGTAGAGCTTAGAGTAAAGTAGATTCCATTTCATGCACGTAGATAGTTGTGGAATGTGGTGGTTGAATTAAGCAAGCTTCGTTAATCCATACCACCAGTGGGCTCATTGATGGTGAGTTCACCTTGCATGGTCAACTGGAACAGTTTGGACTTAATTTCGATTATGATTTATATGTTGGTATGCGTCGTTATGATGGTATCTTCATGTTAAGTTGTGATCTGAATACCTCTAGTTACACCTTTGAAGATTGCACCGATTCTGTGGAAGCTGTCCACGGTGAGGCAAAGCAGAACTTGGTTGAAGTTTGTGAAATTTGATCTCCACATCCCGCGCCTAGAGTAGACCATATAGCATTTTTAATCCCTGCAGCTATTCAAATTCCGCACTTTTTGGTTAGTTTAGGAAATCTGAGCTTCACTGATAAATCTTCCGAACCTTGAAAAACCCCTTTCTCTCGAGTGAACAATTGCGTAAGTCCCCTTGAAATACCAGCAAACCACATCAAGCCAACTGAGACTACGTCCACTGCATAAAAAGAACCTTGAAGTTGAATGCATGATCTTTCTCGCAATCTTAGCATGCAGGAGATTTTGATCAAGAGAGGATAGAGTGACCGTTGGGAACTTTATTCTGTGTTGGTGCGGTCATAAAAAACCTGTCAACACTTCTCTCTATTTCTTGTGGAGGTTATTTGGTGTTGCATATTGAAGATCTTGGTTGCTCACATCAACAGGGTCTTGCGTGCCCTGGTTTTCAATTTTGTGCCCTAGGTGGTAAGGTTTTGTGTTCTCCATTACTTTTCAGGTCTTGGACCTCCATTTGCCCTTAAGCCCTTATCCTTTCAACCCTTTTGAATTCTAGAGCCATGATTCATTATTCTATGGGTTGATTTAGGGTTAGGTTAAATAAATGATCCTTTGGGATTTCGGATCCTATTCAACCCATTTGGACATGAGTTTTGCATCTGATATCCATTTTAGTCTTCAACCCCCGCAACTTTGACAGAATGGATTTCCTTGTTCTTGAAGTTCTATCAAGACTTTTAGTCCTGACTGAATTAACTATGGTTGTCCCGTCAGGGTTTCAAATCCCGATCGGACCTTTTTTTGAAAATATCCAAAATCCAAAGACCATTCTATAGTCTGATGTCCAACTTCAAATGTCAAGCTGAGAATTTTTGTCTCGAACGAACCTTTCTTGAAAATATTTCATCAAAGTTTCAAACCCTAAACAGATTTCTTTATCTAAAGTTTGAAATCCATTTTTTATTTTGATCCCCGATTGCATGACATGTAATACACTAGGGATCCTCGCAGGATTTTAAGTCCCAATTGGACTTTTACCTGAATGACCAAATGACCCTTATCCACCCAAAGTTCCGCTTCCCGCTTAAGACTAACTAACATCCTGTCGAAGTTTCAAACCCCAATTGGACATCTTAAGCAAAGATCCTTAATCTGTTTTTAGACCCAATTCCTGCAATTAACTCTAAGAAGCATGTAATTTTCTAAGTTCCCTACAGAGTTCTAAGACCCAATTGGACTACTGATCTCAAATTGATTATGTCTTAAACCCTTTATCCTTCCTTGACCTAAACTTCCCTTAAAACATGAGTACTTATCAAATGGTAGAAACTTATCAAATTAAAGTTACAAAGTGAATTCTTAAAGGTATTCCTTCCGCTTGTAGGTATTATAAATGTTTGATATCAGTGAAGAATTTGTTGGAGAGGAAGTATCCTAGGAAGAAAGGGGAGAAAAAAAGATAAAGAGGTCCAAGGAAGATAAACTCCCTATCACCATGAAATATAAATTTCAGAGAGTCCCAAGTATATCAAGGTTCACCTCTAAGGTGATGAAGATCACAGACACTGAATTGGGACATATAAACTTGGAAGATTTCAAAGAAGAGACTTTCGGTCAGGATGCCTCTCAAGGTCTCAAAAGATTGCCAATTCAAGGTTAGCACATGTGGCATCCTTCCCAGTGGCAGTACAGTGCCCAAAGCTCATCTTGGTTGTGGCTCAACATTATAACCCTTCAGACAGGAAGTGCTATAATCCTTATGGCACTGAAATAATAGACTTATCTGCACCTATGATCAGAACAACATTTGCCCAACTAAAAATGGTAACTAAAGCAGAAGCAGTTGGAGTGTATAAGAGTGATATAAATGGGAACTTGCGACATCTAAACAAAAGATGGCTTAGAAATGAAGGAAAATTTGTTGCAAAGATCCCATAGACGCTCACAAGATCAGATTTCTATTCAGAAGTGGGGGATACAATTACTTTGTTGAGCAGGGCATTTGGCAAGGAAGGATCTAGAACATATGATATCTGGATGTTTCATTTCATCCATGTCATCCTAAAAGGAGAAGTCTTCCTAGACTAGGGGAAAATTGTATCAGATACAATTCATTCTCAATTGACTACAGTGGGAAACACCAAGCAATTCTTCATGTCTTCCTATGTTAAATACCTAGCAGCCAGAGTTGGAAAAATCCCTGGGTCAAAACTAATGGGGTCAGAGGAAAAGCTCCTGGACGAAGTATGATATGGGAATTTTATCCCCAACTGAGATAAAGGAAGCTGGAAAACATTTTAAAAGAGTAAATGATGCCTTCATGTACCCAATTATTAATCAAATCACTGGTGATGTTGGGTTCAGAATGTCTAAGAAAGCTATGGCTTTGATTAAAGGATGGGGACAATGGTTTATTGACTTTATTCATTTCCCAAAGTCAACATATATTAGGATATATGGTTTTGATAAGGAACCATACTTGTTGCCAAGGTGCTGCAATGACAAATTGATATTAATTGAGTTTGCTAGACAAGTCATGGAAGTGTATCTGAAGTTCTCTGGCAAACATAGAGCAAGGTTGAAATACACTTTTCATTTGGGATTTTATGGATGTCCTATTTTGGATGCCAAAATCGCTCTAGAAGAGTTGTAGGCATTGAATTTAAAACCTTATGTGCCTAGAGATAACTTTGACCCAAAAGGTAAAATGAAGGCTCTAAGTCCTTCCATGTTCCCCTTCCATAAGCCAAACATATAAAAATTTTAGGCTGATCTTCAGAATGACTATGAAGTCAGAAAGAGAGGCTACAACAGATTCACAATTTTCCAGCTAAAGGAATTCGGGATAGGAGATGACATTCCTGAAGGATTGTCCAATGATGGACAAGTTCTAGATCAAATGTATGATATAAACAAGGTTGACAATAAAACGTTGGATCCAATAGATTGGTCCGAGAAGGAAGATCCTTTTATTGATTCTATATCTGAGAAAGTTTTGGACTGTAGTAATGCATGGATTGATTTAAGGATCAAGAGTTTTGGGGTTAAAGAAACCCACCATAAAAGGAAGAAGCAAGTAGCTACAGAGGGACCTTCTTCATCAATCCCCACAGGATATAAAAGACTGAAGAAGAAGGGGAAAGAGCAATCTCAAGAAGTTTTGGGTACAGAGGAAATAATGGATAAGGTAAGCAAGGCCTTTGAAACAGTCTCAGTAACTTATAAAGCAGCAGAAGCAGGAGTGGTGTCGGGATTAGGTGTAATGCCTATTGCTCAAGTCCTCCCAACAGAGGCTACCATAGGGCTAATACCAGAAAAAGATACTGAGATGGAGACACCAATCATTGAGGTGGTGAACTTTAAAAAACTTCCCTCTCCTACACCTTCAGAGCATGAACAACAACAAGCACCTCTTCAACAAAGTGAGGAAGGGAGTCAAAGGAGTGATCAGATGGATATAGAATCTGATCCATGTAAAGATACTCCTATGGAAGAGATAAAAATAACTGAAGATGATTCTGTGGATGCTCAATAACAAATGTAGAAGGAACAAGATCCCATGGGTCAACAAATCCACAGTGATCAAGAAAAGTCAGAGACTCTAGAGGAAAAGAAGGAAGAAGAACATATGTTGACTTTTGAGGAACAACAAGAACTGATTGAGAATGTAGAACAACAAGACAAGGTAGGCAAAGCTTCCTCATCAATGACAGTAGATAAAGAACATGGGGAAGAACTAAAAGAACAATTAGATGGGAATAAAGATAAAGGGCAATCAAATGACCAGCAGGTGTGCACTCAGTCTATGGTTCCCTCATGGTTAAAACTGAATTTGGAGAAGAGGCAACAAGTGGTAGTCCAACCTCTAAGTTGGCAAGATATGGTGGTAGAGGTGAAAAAGACCAAACCAAAGAAAAAGCCAAGGACTCTCCATACAACCAAGGTGAATGAATTAGGGGAAATAATAGCAGAAATTGCTACTCCCATTGTAGACAAAGATGACAGAGAACTGCACGAGACAGATTATTAGTTGTCTACAATTAACCTTGGAAAACAAGCAAGAAGAAGTCAGATGACATCCTTGGATCTAGTTGTTGACATAGTCAAGGCTAGGATGACCAAAGATAAACAGAGCAAAGACGAGCTTAAGGCACAAATAGAGCAGATGGAGGCATTCATGGAAGGATTAGTCTCCTCATCACTGAACAGGCTACAACATTTGAGGCTCCCATTTTGATGACTCAGAAAGAGGTGGATTCCCAAAATGAGATGAAAAGAAAATCTCAAATTTTGGACAAGTGGGTTGAGAAATTTAGAGGAGAGATGGAAGAATTGTTGGTTTTTGGATACCAACAACATGAGAAGGCATATACTTTAGAAGAACTGCAAAAATATACAGATAGCATGAGAGATGAGGACGAAAAATACATACAAGATTTTAAATACCTCAAAGAATTAGATAAATTGAGCCCAGATGAGCTCAAAAGGATAGCCATTTTGGGAGAGGAAGATATAAGTTTTGTTAAGAAAAGTATTAATATAATATCTCTCAAGATGGAATTAATAGCTGAACACAGGCTAAATTTGTTAGAATTGCATAAGGAGTTGCATGAGAATTCTTCAAATTTTGAAAGTTTTATAGTTAGCATTATCAGCCCAAATCTTTTGTTGCAAGATGAGCATAGATTGGATGCTCTGGATTCAATCATGAATACCTGGAATAAGAAGATAGAAGAAGAAATGACCCTACCACAGGAAACGGATAAAAATGTTCTGGATAAATTGATGAATATCAAAGCAAACTTTAGATGGGTCTAAGATGATGTCCAAAGATTAGAAAGATGCATAATTGGGACATCAAACAATTTTGAAAAGACTAAATTCAGAATAAAATGGATCGATGGGCCAGACACAAAGTTGATCGGTCAAGTACTGACTAATTTTGAAGAATATAAACGACATCAGTCCCAAAAATAAATGATTTAAGATTTAAATAAAGAATATTCCATTCAAATATTCTTTTATTCTTTCAAAAGGAGGCACCATCTCAGAATTAAAGATAAGTGGAGTTTATTTTAAAAAGTTGAACTCTCAACATGCAGATTGTTGTTCAGAATGGAAAGTGTCCTAATTTGTCAGATTTTGCATGTTGGGGACACTACCAATGTTGCATGTTATTTTGGAGGGAAAGAATACCGAAGTTTTTCTATTTAATGTAATTCTCCTCTCATTTCAAGGGCCTGAAAGTTAAAGAATTAGGCTGGAGGTCCAATATCATTAAATTTTCATAAAGCATTTTCGTTGCATAGTCATAGTTAGGCAATTTTAGTAGAAGTTGATTTTGAAGAGTCTAGATCTATGTACCAATGAAGTTTTGTTGGGATTGTCACTTTGATTCAAGGAGATAATATAAGTTGATCTAGTTTTTGCCAATTTGAGATTTCTTCCTGCATGCAAATAGTATTTTTCTTGTTAATATGATTTGCTATTATTTACGAGATTAATGATATTTTAATAAAACTTCAAAAAAATTCTAAGTTACCAGTTCGGGTTTGGGGACGGGTTCGGGTACGAGAACCCGGTACGTGGGTACGTGAAAAAAAAATTTAGGGGTTTGGGTACGTATGGGTATGTGTGTGTGTGTGTGTGTGTGTGTATATATATATATATATGTATTATGTTGATGTTATTGAGCAGTGTCGGGCTTCTACTTCCAGCCCAGCACAATCTTTTGAAGGCAATTCAAATTGTAGCCTAACGGCTATTTGAATTGTAATATTATATTCAATGAAGAGGCGCTTCATTAACTAATGTTTATACATTGCTATTGAGGCCGACATGAGAAGATACGATTTTATCTTGAGGCACATCTTTTGCTAAATAACAATTAATATTTGTTGAAGGCCAACCTCCTTACAATCGGCGATTATTGAAGAGGCATGTCATTTAATTAAGGCCGACATTATACCTTGAAGGATCGCGTCCCTTAGAGTCTTCTCATTCAAATAGTATAAATGGGAGATGCTATTTGTCCTTTTGGCATTCATTCATATTCATTCAGTTCATTGCTTACATAGTTTGGTAGTTCTCAAGTGCGAATAAGAAGAAGAGCAGATCGATATATTGATTGAAGGCTGATTGTATCATCTAGAAGCATCATAATATTGCTGTGTTAGCATCTGATTATAGTGCTCTTTCTTGGCCTTCATATCGGCCTCTTTGTAAAGGAGACATTTTGTTGACATTCAATATATAAGTGATATATTGTTGCTGGGTTTTTCTCCCTCAAGTGGAGGGTTTTCCCAGGGTATCTGCTGTTTTATTGTGTCTGATTTTGATTGAAATTCTGTCTATCTAATCTGATCATAAAAATTAACATGGTATCAGAGTGGGTATAAGGAAGATCTTGATTATATTTAGTCAAGCAGCGATATCCTTCATCCTCATTCTCATCTTTGATCACATCTATCCTATCATCAAGATGGTGAACGGACTTAAGATCGAGAATAGACTTGAGGGAGCATCTAACTTCACATCTTGAAGATTCAGAGTCATGCTCGCCTTGGAAGAAAATGAGTTAGCAGCATTCACGGAGAGCGAAGTTCCCGAACCATCCGATGAGAATGAGAAGCTACAATGGAAGAAAAATGGCCCTAAGGCAAAAAAAATGTTGGTGGACTCCGTGAAAGACCACATTGTGCCAATTATCTCCAAGCTAAAACCTGCAAGAGATATGTTCAAGACTTTGGAGGAGATGTATGAGATCAACAACACAAGTCGAGCTCTTGCATTAAAGCAACAACTTCATCATGTCAAGATGGCGAAAGGAGAATCCGTCATCTCATACTTCATGAAGATCATTGAGTTGAGAGACCAGCTCTCTACAATTGGGCATATTGTTGATGACAAGGATTTGACCATGTTGGCTCTTAATGGTCTTCCTTCATCTTGGGAGCCATACATTCAAGGTATCAGCACGAGATCAAAACTTCCTAAGCTTGATCGTTTGAGAGCAGATTGTATTCAAGAAGAGTCTAGGTTGGCTGCGAGAGGTATTGGTCAAAGCTCTACAAATGAAGACATTCATGTTCTTGCCGCACAATCCTCGAAGAAGAAAGGGAAAGAAGGAAAGAAAGGGTATTTCAAGAGGAATAGAGATAAGGGATCTGATGGTGCTCCTGCATTCAAGAAGAAGGACCTCTCTCGTGTTCAATGTTTTAGATGTGACAAGTATGGTCACTATGTAAAGGATTGTCCAACTAGGCCTAAGCAGCAGCCTTCCATTGAAGATGTTGATGAGACCTCTCCGCAGAAGGATTCAGGTGCTTTCCTATTCTATTCAGCTCTTTCAAGCAATGTGCCTACCGACAACAATACTTGGTTGATTGATAGTGGTGCTTCTCGCCACATCACCGGATTTAGAGAGCATCTATCTGATTTGGTGGAGAGAGATTCTAGTGTTCAAGTAATTATTGGAGATGATGCTAGTTATTCTGTGAAAGGAGTTGGGGCCTCCTCTCTTCACTTGGATTCCGGTATTTCCTTACAATTGAGTGATGTTCTATTTGTTCCGGGTATTAAGCGGAACCTTGTCTCTATCTCAGTATTGGAGGACAAGGGGTACCAAGTTGCATTTTCAGAAGGTAAAGTTCTTGCATGGCCAAAGAACTCAAATATCAAGACTGCTCGGGTGATTGGAGTTCGTCATGAGAGCCTCTACAGACTTTGCACCCACCCACTTCAAGCTCTATTGCATGATTCATCAAGTACATGTGAACTTTGGCATAGAAGATTGGCTCACCTTCACTTTCGAGCACTACCTACCATGGAGAAGATGGTCACGGGCCTTCCGAAACTCAACCAGGAGCATGAAGGCACTTGCAGAGGTTGCGCATTGGGTAAGAATACTAAAGGTCCATTTCATAGTAGTGAAAGTAGATCTAAATGTATTCTAGATCTTATTCATTCTAATTTATGTGATCCAATGTCTATTGCTTCTTTGAGTGGTTTCTTGTATTACATTATTTTTATTGATGACTACTCTAGAAAGACTTGGATTTATTTCTTGAAATCTAAAGAATCTGAGGAAGTATTAGAGAGGTTCAAAGAATTTAAAGCTCAGGTAGAGAACTTGTCCGGAAAGAGGATCAAAGTTCTAAGATCTGATAACGAAGGAGAGTACATTTCCGGCAACTTCCGTAACTTTTGCATTGAAGCAGGGATTAAGAGGGAGCTCTGTGTCCCTTACAATCCTCAACAAAACAATGTTGCTGAAAGGAAGAACAGATCTATTGTAGAAGCAGCCAAAGCTATGATTCATGACCAAGATCTGCAAACCTTCCTTTGGGCTGAAGCATCTAGGACAGCTGTTTATGTTCAGAATAGAAGTCTTCACCGCATTTTGGAGAACATGACTCCTGAAGAAGCATTCACAGGGGTGAAGCCAGAAGTGAGTCACTTGAGGATCTTTGGTTGTCCAGTGTATGTTCATGTACCAAAAGATAAAAGGACAAAGTTGGAACCTTCTGGCAAGAAGGGAATATTTGTAGGCTATAGTGAGACATCAAAAGCCTACAAAATCTACATTCTAGGTCAGAAGTTGATTGAGATCAGTAGGGATGTTACATTTGAAGAGGATGTTGCATTCAGAAGATCCAAGGGCATTCACATGGAGATAGACAATGAAGATCAAGAGTCTCCTCAGGATATGGAAGTTGACCATACTCCTGAGATTCAGAGGGAGGCTCCTGAACCTAAAGAAGATGATGATCCAGTTGAGCCCTTGGAACCTATTGATGGGCCTACAGATATTGTGATTGGTAGAAAGAGACCTCTTTGGGCCAGGCAAGCAATGCAAGAGGCAGAAAGGTTTGCAGCCCCAAGAGGAACATTCAAAGAAAGTAAGAGACCGCATAAGTTTTCCAGCTATGTTGCATTGATAAGTCAAATCATTGAGTCAAAACCTTCCAATGTTGAGGAAGCGACTAGTTAGCAAGTTTGGAGAGATGCTATGTCTGAAGAGTATCAATCCATTCTCAAGAATGATGTTTGGGACATCATACCTAGACCTGAAGGAAAATCTATTGTTTCTTTTAAGTGGCTCTTCAAGATCAAGCATGCGGCTGATGGGAGCATTGAGAAGTACAAGGCTAGGTTCGTGGCTAGAGGATTCTCTCAGAAAGAGGGAGTTGACTCTTAGGAAACCTTTGCTCCAGTTGCTCGTTATACTTCAGTCAGGACCATCATTGCTATTGCAGCATCTAAAGGATGGAAGATTCACCAGATGGACATGAAGACAGCATTTCTGAATGGTGTAATTGAGGAAGAGGTATATATTGAGCAACCTGATGGATTTGAAGTGCATGGGAAGGAGTCTCATGTTTGCGAGCTGAAGAAGGCTTTGTATGGTCTTAAGCAGGCTCCTCATGCTTGGTACGAAAGGATTGATCGTTACCTAATGAGCTTGGGTTTCTCTAAGAATGATGTTGATTCAAACCTATACTTCAAGGTAATTGATGGCGAAGCATTAATCTTGGTTCTTTATGTTGATGATTTAATTCTTACTAGAGAAGATTACCTCATTATCAAATGCAAGGAGTTAGCTTCTGAATTTGAAATGAAGGATCTCGGTCTCATGCACTACTTCCTTGGTTTAGAAGTATGGCAGAAGCCTGATGAGTTCATTCTAAGTCAAGGGAAGTATACTATTGACATTCTGAAGAGATTTGGTATGATGGATTGCAAATCCATGTCTATGCCTATGGAGATCAACTTGCATAAGTTGAAAGAGGTTGCAGCTAGTTCAGATTTGGTGGATTCCACAATGTATAGGCAGTTGATTGGATCGTTGATGTATCTAGTCAATACTAGACCGGATATTTGCTATGCAGTGAGTGCACTTAGTCAGTTCATGTGTGAACCAAGGCAAATACATCTAGTTGCAGCAAAGCATATCCTGAGATACTTGCGTGGCACAGTTGGATATGGCTTGAGATATTCTTCAAGTGTGGACTTGAAGCTGCATGGATATGCTAATTCTGATTGGGCAGGGTGTGTTACTGATCAGAAGAGCACCTTTGGATGTTGCTTCAATTTGGGGTTTGCGATGATATCCTGGTGTAGCAGGAAGTAATCTTCTGTGGCACTAAGTACAACAGAGGCCGAGTATATTGTAGCTTGTGTGGCAGCTCGAGAAGCAGTGTGGCTTCGGAAGCTCCTTGCAGGATTGTTTGGATAATCAATGGAGCCAACTGTCATTCATTGTGATAATCAAAGTTGTGTGAAGCTTTTTGTCAATCCAGTGTTTCATGACAGAACTAAACATGTTGAGATCAAATACCACTATATCAGAGATATGGTATTGAGGAAAGCGATCCAGTTGAAGTATATCAGACTGATGAGCAGACAACACATCTCACCAAACCTCTCTCCAGGAAAAGTTTGTGTACTTTCGAGACAAGCTTGGTATGGTGGAGAATGAAGCCCTAGCTGAGAAGGAGTTTCAGTATCAGATCTTCTTTAATGCATTTCTCTTGTGAGAGGGATTTGAGGTGCAAGCCCTTGTTAATGCATTTCTCTTTGAGAGAGATTTGAGGTGAAAGCCCTTGTTTCCACCCTCTGGGAATAGCCATGGTGGATGTCATGTCTGTGACTCCATGACAGCATCACGTGAAAGAGTCTGTGATGATTTTCTTGTACTTGTGCTTTTCACCCTCTAGGAGTAGCCACGGTGAATGTCACGATGAGGTGACAACATCACGTTGAGTGATGAGCACTTGTGCACATTTACCATCCATGGGAGTTGCCATGATGGTTGATATCATGATGAGGTGATATTTCTTCTTTCCACATATGGGAGTAGCCATTGTGGTTGACATCACGATGAGGTGATATGTCTTATACAGCTGGAAGTATCCTCCCTAGCTGAGAGGGAGTGTTAATGTTATTGAGTAGCGTCGAGCTTCTACTTCCAACCCAACACAATTTTTTGAAGGCAATTCAAATTGTAGCCTAACGGTTATTTGAATTGTAATATTATATTCAATGAAGAGGCGCTTCATTAACTAATGTTTATACATTGCTATTGAGGCCGACATGAGAAGATACGATTTTATCTTGAGGCACATCTTTTGCTAAATAACAATTAATATTTGTTGAAGGCCGACCTCCTTACAATCGGCGATTATTGAAGAGGCATGTCATTTAATTAAGGCCAACATTATACCTTGAAGGATCACGTCCCTTGGAGTCTTCTCATTCAGATAGTATAAATGGGAGATGCTATTCGTCCTTTTGGCATTCATTCATATTCATTTAGTTCATTGCTTACATAGTTCGATAGTTCTCAAGTGCGAATAAGGAGAAGAAGAGCAGATCGATATATTGATTGAAGGCTGATTGTATCATCTAGAAGCATCATAATATTGTTGTGTTAGCATCTGATTATAGTGCTCTTTCTTGGCCTTCATATCGGCCTCTTTGTAAAGGAGACATTTTGTTGACATTCAATATATAAGTGATATATTGTTGTTGGGTTTTTCTCCCTAAGTGGAGGGTTTTCCCAGGGTATCTGCTATGTTAGTGTCTGATTTTGATTTAAATTCTGTCTATCTAATCTGATCATAAAAATTAACATATTATATATACAAAAAAATAAGAGAAATATACAGAATTGTAAAACTAAATCATTTCATAGTATGATACTTGATCATTGATCAATGCCAAATGCCAAAGATAAATATTAAATGCCAATTGATAGTTGAAAAATATTCAAATAAAGGCTAAAGCATATCAATGATATCATATACGTCTATGTTCACAATTCCAATGGAAATCATCACAATTACTGAATTACAAAATGTAGTTCATGAAACATGATTCAATGTTCATTGTTCAAGTGTTCATCAATCATCAAAAGGATTCTCAAAAAAATCATCATGACTTGGATTTTTAGTGGCTTCAAATTCAAGATCATCATCATTTGAACCCAAAGCGGATCTAGCACCATGTGGTATGTCATCAATATCATCCACATCATCCATAGTGGCTCTAGCAAGATCCTGAATGGTTGCATCCAAGTCAGCAGACTCGGGTGCTACATCCCAAAGCCTCGCTGCCCTCTGCTTGTATTGAGGATCCTTACGTGACAGAAGATGCAAATTGGAATGAATATACACCAAGTCTTCAGCTCTTTTTGCAGCCAACCAGTTATGCTTCACTGAGTGGATAAAGGAGTATGTACTCCAATTCCATTCAGCGGTAGAAGAGCTTGCAACCTGGAGAGAAACCAACAAAATTAAAAATAAAAAATGCAAGATAAATTCAAGAATGTTAAGTGTTAAATTCTACAATACAAGTGGCAAAAAAAAAAAAAAAACTTGTGAGAGGATCTTGATTGCAAGAGGTTGGAGGTACATATAATCTTGACCATGGAGGTACCACCATGTAATAGCATCCATTTTGTATTGGTCTCTAACAACAAAAGGGGTATATTTTTTTCCTGAGATAAACAATCCAAATTCCCTCATAACACTTGTCTGCACTTCTGGATCACTGAAGATTCTACTAAATGCCCTCTTATACCCATTAGCAACTTTAGAATCTCTATATGGCGGTATTCTCCCTGGGATAGAAAGTACTTCAGTGGTATAGTACCTCGGAGATAGGGCATATGCAAGGAGGTGCAATAGAGTTGTCATCTTGTTCCAACGATGAAGAACAATTGCTTCCACCCTTTTGTAAAAGGTGTCTTCAAGATCATTCTCTCTCTTTTGTATTTCTATTTTTATTTTCTCCAACATTGTGTCCATGCTATCATAGACATCCCCCAAGCATGGTTCATCTGTATCAGCAAACCGAAGCATAGACATGATAGGTTCGATGAACTCCAATAAATAATTCACACGATCCCACCAATCGTCATCCAAGATCAATGCCTTAACCTTTTGGGCCCTCTTTGAATTTGATTGCTTCCATATACCCCATTGGTTGCTAATAACCATTTGACTCAATGCCTCTTTCACCTTCACAAGTCGTCTCAGAACAATTGTGTGAGATGCAAACCGGGTCTCAACAACCTAAGAACATGTTAATAGTAAGTTAATAACACATTTAAAATATGTAAATAATTCAAAAAAATATTTTATTCAATTATGTAAAACATGACATAAATGAAACTAAATAAATTAAATTTACCTTCAACAATTCCAATCTTGAAAAAGTTCTGAAAATTGCTTGTGACATATGGTGGTTTGTCACAAACATCTAGATCTCCTCGGCCTCCTGGTATATTTCTTTCACCCACTCTATTTGGTTGCCAATTGTTTGCATCACCAAATTGAGGGAGTGTACGGTGCACGGTGTCCAAAAGATGTGCTCATATCTAGCCTCTATCAAAGCACCTACAGCCCTGCAAACTTTTGCATTGTCCGTAATTACTTGGACAACATTTTCACTACCCACCATCTCTATGGAGTCAATGAGAATCCTGGAAATGAACTTTGCATCTTTCACTTCCCCTTCATAGTCAACCGCCCTCAAAAACATTGCCCCCTTGGGGGACACTGCAATAACATTGATCAATGGACGGTTTTTGCAATCTTTCCATCCATCGGAAACAATAGATACACCTGTTTCAACCCAAGAATCTCTAATTGGTTTTAGTTGGGCCTCTTTAGATTTCTTCTCTTTTTCCAATAAGGTGGTACGCTCCTTTTCATACCCAGGACTTGTGAAACCAGGAGGTGCACTATTTATTGCTGACACCATGTCCCCCCAATATGGTGATCTCACCAAGTTGAATGGAAGACCATTGGCATAGAGGCAACGTGCAATTTTTTTTTCAGCAATATCTCTTGCCTCCATTTTAAATGCCTTCTCCAATGGACCTCTCTTGCGGGTGGTGATTTGTGGTTCTTCATCTTCTTCTTCTATAGAGGGCATAAACAAGAAGGGATGTCTGGAGGGCCTAACTATCTGAGTGGGTAAAGTTGTACTTGTTTTTTTCTTTCCGGAACTATAACCACTTTGTTTTCCTCTTGCAACCAATTTATCAGCATCTTCTTGTTCTTTTATAAATGTTGCTATTTGTACAGCAGACAACCCCTTCTTATCTGGGCCCTCACACATATTAATCCCTTTACCACCACGGCCCATAAAATGAAGTTTCACTTGGTAATAGGAGCTATTATATTATGCATTGCAAAAATTAGACTTCCAAACAAACCGCCCACCTCCAGGAATTTGTGAAATTCTTGTGGTATGTCTCCATAAAGGAGATCCTTTATCAATTTTGAACTTTTGACTTCCCTCCCCACCCACTGAACTTTGACTACTGGCCATTGTTGCAATCTATAAAAAAAAATGAAAAGAAAAACATACTTGAAAAACTTCTTCACAAATTTGAAAAAATCCATCAAAAACTAAGAAACTTGAAAAAATTCATCAAAAGACTAAAGAATAGGGTTTAAATGCATACCTTAAACACTTAAATCTCCTTTGTAGAAGCTATTTGGCACTCCACAATTGATCTCCTTCGAATACAATCACCTCCCTTCAAAATGCCAAGATGGAGAGAAAATATGGCGAGAGCAAAATGAGAGGTAAAAATGAAATGTTTTAGTGTTGAAAGGCCTCATATTGGACGATTTTAGGGTTAGGAGAGAAAATAAAAAATTTGTATTTTATTAAACTTTGGGCCCACTTTTTAAGTGTTGGGTCATGGTTCTCCCAAGGTACGCCCGAGTACGTGGCTGGTACGCCCCAGTCCGCGAACCATATGCTTGGGTTCAAGATGGGTGCGCATAGGGTGGACGCCCAATACTGTGGGTTCGCCTGGGTGCGCATGAACCCACAATGCTGGGCGCGCACCCTGTGCACACCCAGCACGTACCCACAAGTGAATCCAAACCGTCACGCACTCGGGCGAACCCACAATGTTGGGCGCACACCCTGTGCACACCTAGCACGTACCCACAGGCGAACTCGAACTGGGCTCGTACCTGAACCGGGTTCAAGGCCTATGGGTATGAACCCTACATCACGGAAAAATTTCATTTTAATTTGGGCATGAATTTGGTAATTAAAATGAATGAATATTATCACAAATTTTAAGTAGCACCCCTAGAATCTAGCACTGTGAATGAATGGGATTGTGTATTACAGATCTTATTATTTGCAATATTTATTTGATGTCTCTCTGGCCATAGTTAAATTAGTTTAATAATATCAATATCTTTGTATTTTCTTGCATTCTTTGGTCTATCTTTTGGATTTTATTTAAACCCTCTATAGTTAGGATTAGATCTAGAATAATCAGATCAACTTGAGTTAAAAACCAGCAGACCCCTTGAACAAACAGCCATATTGACCACTCAACCAGACAGCAAGGTTGTGACCCAACTCCCAGGACCTTGGAAGGTGATTGATTTTACAATCATTTATCTTTTTTTCGGGAGACGTAAGGCGAATTACACCTTGCTTGTGTTGAATGTGTTAATTTGGCCATCAACACTATGTGCATTCCATCCCCTTTTATACCACATCAATGCCAAAACATCCAACTATCTTCTCACCAATCCTAAAGACATCTAAACCAGATGACAAGTGGCACAACATAATAAACCACCCTAAGGAGGATGCATAACCATGTATTCCATAGACTCTGTTATAACTTATTCCCATCCAACACTGAGGCAATTTTCCACACTGCAATGTCATGTCAAACAAGAAGGATGGATAAGACTGAAAGAAGGGAATAATTTGCTCCACACAAAAGGGTGCTTGAGAGAATTAGGATGCTGCACATCACGACACTAAAGTTAGATTGGTAAATACGCAATGGAAACATAAGGCTCGTTGTTCTATCATTACCATATAAGTCTCAATAAATTGTGCCAACAACTAAGGGCGAAAGAAGGCACAAGGTCATGTGTGCAAGCTATTTGTTTATGCAATATAAATCTGTACAGTTCAAAGTGAAACTCAAACGAAGATGCTCAAGGGTATAACTGCTTCGTCTTGTGAAGGAATTGGGCCTGCCTTTATGGCACTACATTTTTCCACACCTTAGGGATTTGGACTTACAACAATTGTGCTAGCATTGGCTAAAAGCCATTGTGTTGCTTAGTGATGTACAGTAGTTGCAATAATTACTAGCTGAACGTCTTCTAGCCCTTTAGCAAAGGTGAAGGTTCACATATCCATACAAAGACATACAAGCTTATGCTAATTTTAGAATGAAACATCAGACTTATGTACAATGAGATTACTCCCAATAACGAATGCATTCTAGGTAATCATTGCATATAGCATATATATTTATATAACTACTACAATTCATACTAGAGATCAATACAATTTCATTTCAAGATATATGCAACTACTACAATTCATACTAGAGATCAATATGATTTCATTTCAAGATATACCACACCGCACATCATGGTGCAACTCAGAATATCCTTCTAATTTGAACTTACTTCATGTCAGAAATAGCTTAATCATGAATGGGTAAGTATATCACATTGTGCCATGACTGTGCATTGTGCCAAGTTCTTAAAATGCAGAAATGGTGAAACATTCAATCTTGCGCCAAAGCATAGCCCTTCAACCATAGCCAGAAATTACTCCATAACAATATTCAGTAAATACTTTAAAGGTCTTTAGTAGTGCCAAGACTAAACATCACACAATTGCCTCTAATGCTTTAAATGGTTTCTACTAGGCTTGTGCCACTATCCTATGAAAAGTGTACCATGAATAAGCAGGCAATCCATGAATAACACTAAAGCTCTATTTTCAATAATTGGGCCGTCATGCACTATGTTCTTAAGCCATACAAACATGTATTACCTATTCTATTAAACGCAACAGCTTAATTTAAAGATAATAAAATATTAAAAACAGAAGTAGAACATGTGCACTATTGGCAGCAAGTTTCTTCATCTTCTCCAAGAAAGGAAGTGGTGCAACTGATACACTCAACCACTCTAATGGTGAGTGCTGTTGTGACCTAATTCACACCTCGCCCCATTGCAAATGGGGACCCTTGTTGTTTGCTTTTTAGGGTTTTGCTTTCGCGTGCCTCGTTTTGTCTGCTCTTCGTTTGGGGGTTTTGAGTCTTAATTTTGAACGGTCACCCGAGTCGAGTCAATGAGTTTTCGCCTGGATCACTGAATAAACGTCACCATCGTGCTTAGAAGGCCTGGGAGACGAAGATCGACTGTCGTTTCGGTCGATTCTGACACTTCCAAATTTTTAGGGTTTCTCACCCCGGGCCCCCTATTTTTTAGGACCTACTTTTTTGGCACTTTTGGGCAATTCTGGGATCCCTATTTTTTAGGGTCTATTTTTGGAAAGTTGCTATTTTTGGAAAATTTCTATTTTTAGAAAGTTTCTATTTTTAGAAGGGCCACAAGTTTCGAAAACGCACTCAGAAGTTCGAAACGAGCAACGAAACTCTCAGAAAATCGATTCGAAGTTTTTTTGAAATTTTGGTAAAAATCTGGAAAATCACATAAAAAAGTTCAAAAATCTGGAAAATTTGTTCAAAAATGGTGAGAAATTCTGGAAAATCACAGAGAAATCTGGTAAAAGCACTAAAAATGGTTGAAGATTTGATGAAATTCGTCAAGAAATCTGAACATTCATGAAGAAATCTGGAAATTCTTAAAAAATCTGAGCATTCATGGCAATCTGATCATGGTGAAGGTAGTTTATGACTGAACAATCATGAAGGATACTAGAAATCTGCCTGAGTATGAAGTTTACCAGCGTGAAAATGGAGTTTACCAGTCAATGAAGCTTCAGCCAAGAAGTTAAATGGCAACAGATCTGAGCAATTCCGCTCTAAGTCAAGTATCAATGGCACAAAAATCTGAGCAATGGACAGGTCAAAGCTGAAGTCCGCCCAATGGAGAAGAGGGATTTGCCTAAGAAAATGAGGCCATGGCAAGGGAAACAATGAAGTCCGCCCAGCCATAAGCATTAAATGGTCAGACCAACAGCCAAGTCCACCTATGAAGTGGCTAGGAAGATGATGAAGCCTGCCCAGCAAGAGATGGTCAATGGCAATCAAAACATGCAAGTCCGCCCTCCAAAGCATCCAATGGCAAGACTATCAAGCAAGTCCGCCCTTGTCTTGGCCAATCAAATGATGAAGTCCGCCCACCAAAAGGAAGTCAAGTGGCGACCAAATAGAGGAAGTCCGCCTTAAATATTAGACAATGGCCAAGGAATCAACAAAGTCCGCCCTTGTAAGTGGCAAGAAAAACAGTCAAGTCCGCCTTGAGAAAAATGTCAAATGGCATCAAAATGGAGGAAGTCCGCCCAGCAACATAGAGAGAATGGCAAGCAAGATGCTGAAGTCCGCCCTCCAACCAAGGTAAATGGCAAGCATAAGGTCAAAGTCCGCCTATGTATGGCAAGAAAGAGGTCAAAGTCCGCCCTTGAACAAAAGAGAAATTTGGCTAAGGCATGGACGAAGACAAGGTGAATGGCAAGGAAAATGTTAAAGTCCGCCTATGAAAAGGAGATGAAATGGCTAAGTTGTAGCCAAGGCAAAATGAGAAATGGTAATAAAAGACCCAAAGTCCGCCCTTAGCCATAGAAGAAGTGGCAATAAAATATATGAAGTCCGCCCATGGGAAAATAAAATGTGGCTAAGGCATGCCCAAGCCAAAATGTTAAATGGCCATCTCAAAGCCAAAGTCCGCCATGTTAAGGGAAGGAAAAAAAATCAAATTTGCCTAAGTCCAAACCTTTGGAAAGTTAAAATATGCATGGCACTTTGAAGATTCGCCCAAGTGACTAAAGAAAATCTTCGCCATGGCTAGGAAGATTGTGAAAAAAAAAAAATCAAGCAAATGGACAAAATAAAATCGGACATGGTAAGATAAATTGCGGAAAATCAAGAGGATTTGCATAAAAAAATATTGGACATGGCTAGCTAAATCATGAAAAATCAAAAGAATTTTGGACAAGATACAAGTTATGGCTAGAAAAATATTGGACATGGCCAAATATTTTTGGAAAACGGTTAAAAAATCATGGCCAAACCAAATTGGATGCTAGAAATTTTGGCGAGAAAATGGGACAAAGATGAAAATTCGCCTAAGGCATTGGCAGGGAAATTTTCGAAAATCAAAAAATTATTAGCCATAGAAACGAACGGGTTGGATTGGACACATAAAATAATTATTTTAATTATTTTAATCATTTATTTTCCAACACCAAAAAGAGATAAGTATTGAAGATTTCGAAATTGGAAAGAAAGATAAAGATCTTTGTTAAACTGGAAATGAAATTAGAAACTTTCCCGGACGAGATTACTAAGGATAGAACTTGCCATCTTAAAGCAAAGTGAAAGATGAGTTCGAACTTGATTCAAAGGGAAACATTGCAAATTTACTAAAATGATCGACCCTCTCACTTCTATAAGTGATTTCGTTTTTCATTTCTGCAATCACTCGATTTTGAGAAGAAAAGTTGTGAGAAAGGAATTGTTTAAGGCAAAAGGTTGAAGAAATTTGCAGCAAAGTGAAGGAAATATTCTGTTATCAGCTTGCATTGCAATCGTGATCACGTCTCCAAGAAGTCACAAGGCAGATTTTTCTTGTCCATTTCATGTTAACATGATACTTCACCATTTATTTTTCTTTCCAGCTTGTTATTTTTCGCGAAGTCTAATCTGATTACCAGCTGGAATGTTCTTTCAAACTGATTTTAATGTCGAATTCTGATTTTCCTTTCTTCCTCCTCTTGCAGATCTATTTTTCGAAGCAGCCAAGATGAAATTTGCAAGCAAAGGTGTCCAAACTCAATCAAAAATTAAGTCCAAGTGGGAGCACGTTCTAGACACTGATCTTGGCCACGTAGATCTTGAAGACTTCCGGAAGAGAATGTACGGGACTGACGGACGTTTGCCTACACCAATCGCCATGAGGATGATGCGCAACGGAATCGTCCATGCAGCTGGATTTCCACCAGCGAAAGAATGTCCTGAGCTGATGGCAGAATGCGCACTACATTACAATGCGCAAGACAGACAGATAGAAGCTCCTGACGGAAGGGTCCTTGCCTACTTGTCCGAGCCAGCAATCCAGGAAACTTTTGGCATCCCAGTGTACAACAGAACATCCTATCGCACCAAGCAAGATGCACTCAAACTTTATCAAAGTCAGAAGGATCTCTGTGCATCCAACATAAACAAGAATTGGTTATTAAAACCAAAGCCTACTGCAAGCAAGATGCCGAAAAAATTGATCAGAACCCACTTCAAAGAGGAATATGGTGATATTGTTCTGCTACTTAACAGAATAGTAGGCAGTGCCCACGGTGCTCCTTTCGAAGAGTGGATGTACTATTTTATTGATGAGATAATCACTGGAGTCAAGATGTTCAATTGGTCCAGGATGATTAGTGACAGCTTGCACGAACAGTTGGTCAAATTTGAGCAGACCAAAATTTTTCACATGAGCTCCTACATTGTATATTCACTTGCAAGATATTATAAATATCCTGGCTTGACGTGCAAAGGCGTGGTTGGCAATGGCGAGGGGAAATTGAAGGTCTACGATTGCTATCCACAGCTGCAACTGAAAGAGAAGTCCCACTTCCAGAGAGCTCATGATGCATTTTTGATGTATATCACCCGGCTTCTTCAAGGCGGAACTCACCAAAGACTCTCGCATGAAGCCAAGAGCCTGATCAGTCGGTATGGATTCTGGTTCATTCAGTATCCTAAGTTCACCTACATCAGAATCCAAAGATTTTCCGGAAATCCTTATAGGCTGCCTGTCTATCCGACTAACAGGATGGTATTGTTGGAAGTGCTAAGGCAACTAGAAACATATCAGAACATCCAAAGGCCTAAGCAGAAAGCTACTGTCACCTTCCCCTTTTTCATCGGCAACATGGAGGAGTCATGCCCGACAGCACAAGCAGCAGAGGTTGCTCGACTGGAGATTCAGCAATATCCATTCATCTCATATAAAGCCAGGAGCAACTTCGATCCGCTCCATCACATCAAGATCATGGACGGAGAAAGGTATAAACATCGGGTTGACTTAGAGGACTTTTGGGCCAACGCAGCCGATGAATATGATGTAAGAAGAAGGCTATGGTCAAGGTTACCATTAAGCATGATAAGGGCGACAGAGCTTTTCAAGATACCTGACCAACTGGAAGATGATGGAATATATGTGCAGCCAGGCTTCAAGGAAAATGAGCCGCTTCCACTAATAAAATGGTTCGAACCTGAGATGGGTGATCTAGCCACCTTGATGCGCCCTGTTTTCAAATACTCTCAGTGGTGGATAGATCGGCAGGTGGAAGTCTTAAAACAAAGAAATGTGCAATTTACCTACGAGTTGATGGGAGACGCTGAGTCATGTTCTTCAAACGCCGGTGCATCTCGTGGAGATGGACCAACGGATGCTGCCAACTCGAAGAAGAGGAAAGAAGCTGATGCAAGGCAAGACAAGGGTAAAGAGATAGATGAAGGGCCTTCGCGGAAGAAACACAAGTCCAGACCCCTCCAGTCGGCTACTTCCCGGAACATAGAAGAAATGCTTGCCTTGGATAGAGAATCTTTGGAGAATGCCAGGATTCCTTCTCCAGATGAAAATGTAGAGCCAATCCAAGTAGAAGATGATGATCAACCTTCTCCAGCAGGCACAGAGATCTTGGAATCGGGTAACGACACAGACATCGAGGATGGAGAATTCGAGGAAGGGATGATTTCCGCCCTCAAAGGCATTCAAGAGGACCCATCTGTCCAGGAAATCCAGGGTATGCAGCTAGTCCAAGAAATTCAAAGAATGCCAGAAATTCAGGAAGAACAAGAAGCTCAGGACATGCAGGACGTCCAAAATCAAGAGGACATAATTGAACAGCCAACAGTACCAGAATGGCTGAGGGAAAGATTGAAAAGAAAAGCGGCAGTGGAGGTCCCTGAGGAGGACAATGACACAGATTTTCTAGCCAGGTTAGAGCAAACTGCCCCAAGGAAGAAGGCCAAGAAGTTCTCAACCATTCAGAGGGATGAAGCTGGAAATCGCATGGTGCAAATTGCAGTGCCTGCAGCCGACAAGTTTCAAGACGAGATTGCTCCTGAAGAATATGCTATCACAACTGTCGACATGGGTCCAGCAACAAAAGAGCAGGAAGTCGAAGACTTGGATAATTCCGTGGCCACCATCAAGGCCAGGTTAGAAAAGGAAGTTGCCAAGAAGAAAGAGTACAAGAAAGAAATCCAGCGCCTAAAGGACTACATCCAGCACTTGACAAAGCCACTAAACGAAGGTGAACAGGTGGCGCCTTTACCTCCAACCGCTTCACAGGAACCAGATGCAAATTTTGAAAAAGAGTTGACAACAGCGGGGGAAGCTAAAAGCTGGGTGGTTGGAAGGAAAGAAGAAGCGTTGGTGTTTGCAAAAAAGTTGGCACATATAAATGAACAGGCTTCCTTCATGCTTTCACGAATTGCAGAACTTGCGGAGTCGTGGAGTAGTCTTGAGGATATTCAAAGCAGGATCATCCCATACATTCGGGAACTGAAGGGCATTTCTAAGCACAGATTGATCGAAGACAAGGTTATTGAAGCCGGAGCAGCATATGACTTCAACGGATGGTACTATGCTTTGATCTCAAGGAAAGGAGTCCTCGAAAAGGTGAAGCAGGACAGTGGTAGAGTTGAAGAACAAGTAAAAGAAATTCAAAGAAAAATCTATGAGATGGCTGCAGATATGCTAGACAAGGAAATTGTCCGAAGGAAACACTTGCGGCCAAGGAGTTTGAAAGAGCAAGTACATAAAGTTTTCTCCACCACCGGGCCAATTATGAAGGAAGGCTTCACCAAAGTGTTCGAATTCATGGCCATCAGAAGTTCTTTCTTGCTACAGGAACCAACGTGGGCTACTATGTTTGCAGAATGTGCCGAGAACTTGGATTTGCTGGAGTACAACATCAGCGTGCTGCCCGACATTGCTATGGAGGAGGTCGACCTGATAGTGTCCAGGTTCGCCGAACGTGAGGCTGCACAAGTGGATAAGGATGACACTCCAGTTGTCTAGTGTTCTCTTCAGTTAACTGATTGTGGTTTTGGAAACCCTAATTAGGGTTTAGTTCCATTTAATCTTGGCCATTGATCTTGAATCAATCTCGGCCGTTCTTTGTAATCTTGAAAAACTATATAAACCCCCCCCCCTCACTCTCTCATTCTCATTAGAAATTAGATTAGAAATTCATTAGAAGATTAGAAGGTAGAGATATAGAGATTAGAGATTAAGAGTTAGAGCAGATTTGAGATAGTTAGAAATAAAGAGAGAGTTCTTATGAGATTGTTGTGAAAAGCTACTTTGATAATGAAGTTCAAATGCATGAGGTGCTTTGAGTACTTGATTGTTGAATAGTTGCATGGTCGCATATTTTCTTTCCCACTTAGCAGATTTGAATTAAAATGTATGTTAGAAGAATGATTGATTGATAACGGAGATTAGTGAAACCGAGCTCATACTTTCTTTGGGTGGATGATTTCACTCAATGTGCAAAGTTAGACTGAGCTTTACTGTGGATGCTTAACTTCTGTTTTAATAATTGTTGTTCGATCTGATGGCAATTATTTATCACGTGAAAATCACAAGCACATTCCTAGAAGATTGCACTTGCTCTGCGTAGTTGTCGTTGAACGTGGCGAAACAGAGTATGGTTTATTTGGTTTCACTTAGTCTTCGTCTTCTCTTGATTTCTTAGGAGTAGCATAGAGTCTCTAAACCCTAAATCTTTTTCACTTTTTTTTATATAAATCAAAAAACCCAAAATGGTACTGCATTTATGTCTCCACTTCTTCGAATAACTTGCAAAATCTTACTTGTGCCCACAGCAAATCACATCCATACCACAGAGCCTATCCGCGTTCATCTTAAACATTGGAATTACCCTATGACCTCACTTGCAATCTTAGCATAGGAAGTAGTTTTTCAAGAGAGAATAGAGCGTCTGTGACACTTTGTTCTAAAATGTTTTGTGTGTCATGAAACACGCAACAATAAGTGCAAGGTGCAATAATCCAAGGGGTAATGAGTATACATACTGTGATGCCAATAAACTCTTCCTTCTGCAATTGGAGTCATTCCAAATGCATTCCCTGCTATATATGCTGTTACAGCCCTTCCAAAGTGGTGAGAAAGTTGAGGTAGAGAGCAAACACGCAGCAAGACTCGCGCTCAAGGATCACAAACAGTACCACATTCAGCATAGATTACACAACATGGACGAGTGCAACAGCCAACAGTAGAAATAAAAGATTCGATATGACGAAACAAAATTTACAATTTTCACCTTCATGTACTTTACCAATAAAGCAAAAACAATGGCTGGTTTGGTTTTACCACTCTCTAACCCTAACTCAAGATTTATTTAAGTATTTTCACAAAAAATGGTCCAGTTTTCCCTCTCTCTAAACTCAGTCCAAAATTTCATGTGAGCAACAAAAAAGGCACTAATTTAACTTTACTTCCTTTTTAACCCCAGCCCAATAAATAAAATGGCACTAATATGCATACAATCACTAGTAAGCCTTCTCGCCCTCCCTTTCCTAGTGTCATAAGTTCTATCTAGTTTTACTCTTACCTTGTAGATCCAAAGTATAACAAGGAGCAACGTGCTCAACTCCTGGTTTGGTTCTACCCTTTCCCTAAACTCAGCAGAGGACTCAAACATCCATATCATACCCTCACATGCAAACCAATTTACATTAGCTCAATATTCATTCCCTCTTCCTCCATCTTAACAAGTTTTCACACAAAAGAAAAACACAATAAAGGAGTAGACAACAAGAAGCTACTCTTAACAATAAACATATGCATATAGCAAGGAAGTGAAGTTATTTAGACTCCAACATATACCTCAAACTAAACACGCAATTGAAGGTGTGTCTCTCTTCCATTCTTCACAAGTTTGTTTCTCTCTCTGTTTGGTCACACTTTCCTTTCTTCTTTCCAACTTTTTACTGCTTATTTCCAACAATAAACTCAAAGCCAATGAAGCCCAGAACTTGGTGCAAGGATTCAATGAAATGAGGCTGCAAGTTAAGTATGTCTCTCCACTGAAAGGGATCATTACAACACCAATAAATGGGGTCAATCGTCAAGCGATCAAATCCATCTTCACAGGAATCACTTCCCTTTGCTGTTAATTCTGATGAAAACAAATGTTAGGGAATGACTTTTGCGAATCCCTCTACCACCCACCATCTTTCTCAACCTAATCCAAAGCTTCCTCTTCTTCCAAGTGATCAGATCTAGTGCAGTTTGATGGGATCACATCCCTACCACATTAAGGTTCCTTAAATCCTTCCTTCGAGATTATTTAACATTTGTTGCATAAGGGTCAGTTCACTGAAAACTTAAGTGCATAAGAGATAATTAGTTTCCCAAGAAGGGAATATGAAAATATAGAAAAAATTACAAAGAGGATTATGGATGCATCATCCAACTTTATGTAATAATTGAATTGTAATAGCAAAAGTGATATATAGAAGTGTCAGTTCAAAAAGACTTGACAACACACACCCAAAAAAAATAGCCCAAAATATCCACTAATTTAGCCACCTGTAATCAAATCCCCACAAAAGGAAGCAACAAGTTAACAAACGCATGATGGCTAAATTCTTAACCAGGAACAAACTGTAATTGCATCATGAATCTCAAAACCTCCTGGTGCAGGTGCACCTAGCAAATGGAGTTTACAAAAGAGGTCAATTTGTCAAGTCTAGGAGTTAGGGGGGTCTTTTTGGTCTATTTACTCTAAATAAGGTCTATTGAGACCATTTTCATGTATGTTGGATCAATTTTGAGTCATTTGTGTAAAAGAGTCAAAAGTTGCAAAAAGTGTAAAAGTTGTCATAGCAACAAATTGCAAAAAAATGCAACTTTTAGGTAGTTGAAGGGTCTTAGAAGTTTAAAAGACAGTTATAGGCGTTGGG
Source organism: Sequoia sempervirens (assembly GCA_007258455.2). Taxonomy (NCBI): domain Eukaryota; kingdom Viridiplantae; phylum Streptophyta; class Pinopsida; order Cupressales; family Cupressaceae; genus Sequoia; species Sequoia sempervirens. Next base: position 403,280,846 of record VDFB02047230.1, on the reverse strand, counting down.
TGGTTGGAATTTGAATTGAAATATGTATTTAAAGCCTTTGAAAGGCTCGAGGGAGGAGGGATGAAGATTGTATTGAGTTCCCATTGCAATAACAACGCTTATTTTCTGCATTTTTCTGTTATACTGCACTTTTCTGGAGTTGTACGTACCCGTACAGGCTATAAATGTTCTGAATCTTTTTGTTTACTGTAGAGGCATGAAATAGCTTTCATTTGTTTCAAGTTTGAGAATCTGACTCGGAGTTTTGAGGGAGTTCTCTTCAATTTTCTGTAGCAGCCCTGTTAACTCTGTAATAAGGGTTGATTGCCTTTTAAAATGTTGAATTGACTCATTCCACTCACTGTGATTACTGTAACTCGTGGAATGGGTCCAATACATTAGGAATTAGGTGTTCACATGGTTTGGTAGGCAGAGAAAGCAAGTTGCTTGAAATTGGGTGATGCCCTAGGGCTGGACAGTGAATTTTCCTTGTGAAAATGGGGTATAAATGAAGGGTTTTGATAAAATGTGGATGGAACCTTCTATGTAATGGTTGTTTGACCTTGTGCAGGGTAATTGTGATGTGTTGGTGGCATTGGTTGGGTTCTATAAGCCCGGGCAATGGGAGTTTGAATAAACCCTAGGTTATTTGCATGAAAGTTGGGGGTTTGGTGGATCAGTGTCCTAGAAGTCTTGGATCTGAGAATTGATGATGGAATTTGGTGTTTTGTCACACAATTAGTGACTGTCAATTGAGTTTTGGTGAAAGAAAAGTGTTTAGGAGGTACCTCCTTTGTAAAAGAGGGCTATTTGGTGGCCTAAAAGGCAGGGCAGTCTATTGATTCTTCATATTGTTGTAAAGAAACCTCAAGAAATCTTTTGATATGTTGTGTCAGGAGTTGAAGTGTGCCTCTGATGATGTCTAGTAGGTATTTGTACGGCCTTCTCTAAAAGATATTGAGAAAAGTCAGTTTTGGAGGGCTACAAGCCTTTAGGTGTGTGTTTGGGGAAAGTTGAGTGAATAGTGTTGGAAGGGTTGGTTCCTTGTTTGAGTCTGATCATTTTGTGTTGGTTGGGGGGATCATCACCACCTAGGTTGCTATCACCTCCATCATACCAAGGATGCAAATGTGGTTTTTAATATACTTTTGCATAGCTGGCAATACTGCTTTTATGCATTACTCAGTATGAAGTAAATTTATTTGTCTTGCAAATATCTTTCACTCACAGTGTTCCACAGGGACGCATCTCCCCCCCCCCAAAAAAAACCTCACATTTCCTAGACATCCCCATCTCGGAGACTTGGGGACTTGGGGGGGATGTCCCCCCACCAGCCCACCACCATCGCCACCATCCCACCACCAACGTCGCTGTCTCCAAGATGCTGCTAGGACTTCAAGGGCGTCAGGGTGTCCTCAAGATATCTAGGGGACTCCTAGTTGTCACCAAGATGTAAAATTCTTATATTTATACATCTTTTTATAACTATTTTTTCAAGTATTATATGTAATTCAGCACCCTATTGCCACCTCACCACCGTCCCCCCACCGTCCCCAAACTTAGGCCCTTGGTCCCCTCGTCCCCAAAACCCGTCCCCAAGTCCCTGCGTCCCCCCATCAAGAAACTCCGTGGAACTATGCTTTAATCGAAAAATATAAATATGCATGTTTGTATATTGTTAAATTCCATGATGAGATACTTAGAATATTTTAAGAATCCTTAAATTTTTATTTTATTGCTTGGCAATTTCAAACTTATATCAATGTTCAGACCAGGTAAAGAGATATTAGAAAATAGACACTGAAAAAGTAGGGCGAGCAAGAAAATAACTACTTCAAAGTAACTTGCAAAACAGGAAAACAGGAACAGTGGAAGGACATTGTGCATGTGCGTGAGGATAGATAACCAAAAAAAATTAATAGCAGAAAAAAGATATAACATAAAAAATATTGTATTTTTCCATCTATATTTGATCTAACTGGTAGCAAGACAAAGCTATCACCAATAGCCATAAATTTAATTTCTACCAGTATGGTCAGCATACACAATATACTGCAAGGTGATTTACCTGGAAAAGTGGGTTGAAAGCACCAGGTAGCCGTGAACATTTGTATCATATGAATTTCCAATCTCTATTCCCATGGAGAAATCAAATGTAAGAAAACATTCAATTTATGTATTCAAATCACACATTTAACTGTTTCCTAAATTTCTAATTTGAAAAGAAGAATGAATCTCCTTAAACTCGATGATATTGGACTCCTATTAAGATTTTAATTCTTCACCATACATCTATGACGCATACAAATGCTCCTGTTTGCCACACATCAAAGTCAAAAACTGATTATATAAAGCTATTCTAGATTTAATTTTTTCTCACAGAAGTTACCTCACTTTCATATTTACCAATTGTCATGCAAAAGATACCATAATATTATTCATGGTGGGTGTGGACTCAAGAGAAAGCATAAAGCTTTCTTCTTGTAACAATGCATGCAAGTTCCAGCATATCTGAATCAAGACCTGCTTTGAACAAAGTAACGTATTCATTTATTCATCCATAAAAATGGCAAAAGCCACTTATTGCAGGCTTCAGCCATGAACTGATAAGGTGCCTTACATGGTAAATGGGCAAAGATCGATAGAAACAAAAGTTGTTGTTAACAAGATGGAAGAACACAATACAATAACATCATCATTTTTCTACTCTCTTTCTTTTTCAACTTCACGGCATTTGCAATTGGAAGTGAAGCACCGAAGAGTGGAAAGAATAGAAGAGACAGCCTCTACAGTGAGAAGGCCCGCATCTAGTCACAGAGTCTCCATAAGTTCAACAAAACAAAATAAAAACAAGCCATGTGAGCTTTGCATTGAGATTGACTGCCTCAGGGGCAAATGCTTCAATGCTCCAACCACTAATTCAGTCTAGGAATCAAAAAGGTTACCTGTGTCCTGAGAAGGATAAAGAAAAGCTGTAAAGCATAACTAATATACTTCCATATGCCACTGCTTATTCTTCTTAAGTTGTGAAAATTTCTGATCCCAGTTCTCCCCTCTCTCCTCTGCAACCCTTTTTAAGGTGTCTTGAATTCCAGGCATCATGCCCTTTAGTCCACAGAAATAAATATGAGCACCCTTGTCAAGAAGCTGGAAAATTTCATCACTGTATTCTTCAAGCTTATCTTGCACATACATCTTGCCACCTTTCTTGTTCTTATGCTCCCTACTCAATGCAGTATCATATCTAAAGTTGTCAGGGTACTGTTTCATGTACTCTGTAAACTCGTCATGGTAGAGAAGACTATCGGTATTGGCAACCCCTAAGAAAAGCCATGCAAGACCTCTAAATTTGAAGGAAGTAACGTCTTCCATAAACATTCTCCGTAGGTATCCCCTAAATGGAGCTATTCCAGTACCAGTGGCTATCATTATATGTGTCGCACTGGGATCATCTTCGGGTAGCAGCATCACTTTACCAGATGGACCTACAGACAAGTATATGATGTGAATTTCAGCTGGATTTGATGTTTCTTTGCTCAGACACAAGAGAAAATGGAATCTGGAATTCATTAGGGTCCCTACCTGTAATGTGGACCTTGTCTCCTGGTTTGCTATCACAGAGAAAATTGCTGCAAACGCCATTCTTGGAGGGATCCTCCTTCCCAGTCTCGGGGTCATAGTAAACAGCTCTTCTAACACACAAGCTTGCTGTTTTCCCATCAAACGAATCTCCATATCTTGTGGAAGCAATGGAATAAAGGCGAACAGGATGAGGGGTACCAGGTTTTTTTGGGTTCTCGCCCTATAGAAACCAATTTTCTTATCAACAATAAAATTCCAAAATGCCTGTGCATAGCAAAGTTTAACAGGAAAATGAATGAGAAATGCGGAAATCACATGCTTACAGGAGGGATGACACCATAGCTCTGGCCTTCCCAATACGGCACGTTTCCTTCATGATCAATTACAATATGACAAGTCTCTCCGGGGGCTTTTGGACCAACTAGCCTCTCCACGGAGACAATAGTTGCGGTATATGGCTCTTTAGGTCTGTATATATTCAGAGGAGGCCCCTTTGCATCATCTAGTTTCAGGGGGGCAACCGAAACCTTAGAGTTTGCACTTGTTTGTTGTACTGACATGCGTACTTTCAACTTGCTCCTAAGGCATAGTTTCTTAGAGGAGCAGGTTGCCCGTACTGAGGGAGTAAATTGCAGAGTTGAATTCTTAAGAAAACAAAGAACAGATAGACATATAAAAAAATCATCAGACTACGAGATTTGAATGTGAGCAGTCAGATTTTATAAATTGTACGCAAAACGAAGCAGGCCTGTCAATCTACTTACCTGAAATTTGTAGCTACCAAAAGACTTGTCATTGGACGAAGAGATCAGATGAGGTTTACAGAAGGCATCCTGTGTGCCATTTCCAAACAAAAAGAGGATCAGAGTAACAAAAACAAAACTTGTAGTCTTTTGATGCTTTCTAAACTGCCCAACTTCCAAATAACAACTCAAAAACAGATTCTCAGCGAAAACCAAAAACAATTACAAAACAACATTTTCTAAAGACAAATGATAAAACTTACCTTGATCACAAGAGAATGAGCCATTCCTATCAGAAATCAAATCGATGACCTGATTCAACAAATAATTTCCGTTGTAGAGGCAAATTCACTGGAGGATGACCTTCAGATTAGATTATAAGTCTCTAGTTAGAGCCTATAAGTAATCTTTCAGATGCTCAGGCAGCCATTTTGAGCGAATCTTCCCTTTCGCTCAATGAAAAGCCAACTGCCCCCCAACATAGAATGTATTATTTTAATTAATGAGAATTTTAGCAAAATGAAGGGTAATTGCATGCATACTTTCTTTCGAAGGGCACGTTCATATTATAGAGTTAGGTGGGCATAAAAAGACAACTTAAAGGAATCCTCCAATGGATATTGAAGATTTTAACTATCTAAGACGAAACATGACAAGAGGGGATCATTGAATAACAAGAATAAAGATATTCTATGGCATTACCTACTCGATGTTAGAATGAACTTTTCTATTCTTGCAATCATCTTTTTGTTTAATAGATCTTGAAATGAAATTGTTGCTAAATTACTAGTGTATTTGACTTCGATGTTATTGTAAAGTTTGATTCTAAAATAAAGTGTTTCTATGTTTCTATTTTTTTAATGTTTAAAAGACACAATCTATAACTCTAATTTTACTTTGAATTTAGCTGGTGAGTTAGAGTTGGGGAATTTGATTATAAGATCAAAAGTCAAATAATGGGAATAAGTTTGAAAAATTCACTTGACTTACAATTAAAATAAACTTTTAAGTTTATTTAGGTTAGTTTAAATAAATATATATAAGTAATTGGTAACGACATCTTAAATGCATCTATCTAAAAAGTGAAGAGATCAATTTGAAGTATATATTTTTATTTTAACAAAAAAACAAAAGATTAAAAACTTGGTTTAGGGTCCAAGAAACATGACAATTTGGGGAAACCCCATATCATTAGGTTGTTGCCCATATAGAGTCACAAGTTTGATGAGATCAAACCAAAAAGACCTATCTATCTAAAATATTTATCCATACTAAAACCCACAAAAAAGGCCAAAGCCACTTAATACTATCACATCACTACTAGTAGACTATAAAACTAGCATATAAAAGTCTAAGTATCAAACAAAGTGTTGAGGAAAATTACACAAGCCTCACATAACCCTTATTTATTAACTTACAACTAACACACCGAATATTAAGGATTGAAGCTTGCCTCTTCATTCCTTCCTCCACTTCCTCATCATCACAACAGTATGAAAACACTAGAAATGTATCCTCTAGTAGTGTCACCTTCATTTACAGAATAATCTCCCTTACAACCCATTGGAGATAAATCTTGCATCATTTAATTTCAAGGAGATGTTCCACTGAACAATTGTAATGGACCTTCGCTTGATGCACCACATCACTGATATCATCATGCAACAAATAAGAACTAGCAATCATTGATAATAGAGAAACACAAGAGAGGGATTAAGCAATATTGAAGATATTCCATCTTCCTCGCATATATCTAGGGTATAATAAAAGGTTAGCCATTGTGAAGTGAATGCAAAAATTAAGAGATTCGTCTATTTTTTGTTAACTCCCAAATCCTAACCATCCACAACCGAAGAGCAAGGTTTAAGATCTCTTTATCCACAAAAGCAATAAAATCCACCATAGCCTCCTCTTTAGAGACCTAGTGCTTATGTTGTATGGGAGTCTTAACCTACACTTTTTCCTTCCCCCCAGGCACTACCTCACATTCTAGAACCCAAATGATGTACACCAACTATGAACACCATAGAAAAGAGACAAAATTCAAGTTCCAAATCTTGAAATGAATGAGCCAACTCTTTTTGCAATCCCCTTCAATGAATATGAATGCCCAAACATCTCTCATAATTACTTCCCACACACCATCCTCATTATTATGCCAGTATTTACCGCCATTGTTCTAACCCATTATCAAGTGATGACCCCTTAAGTTATTTTTGAATACATAATAGAACCTTTATAGGAAAATTATTCCACCAATAGAGGGAGGAGGAACCATAGTTAATTTTCATGTTGATCCCTTTAGTAGTAGCCCAATTTGCAACTATATTACCCTTCCTTCCAATGTGATAAAATCAAATATCTTCAAACCATTGCATCCCCATTTTAGTTTTTAATAGGATAGCCTCTAATCTTAATTCTAGGTATTATCCCCTTTCATTGCTCCTATTACCAATTTTGAATCCCCTTCTATCCATATGTTTTGCAAATTGTTCCTTCTTTTATTATTATCCCCCATAAAAGGGCTCTAACTTCAGCCATATTGTTAGTATCCCTACCTAAATCATATGCAAATATCCCTAAAGGCTATCTTCCTTACTTTTGAAGACTTCGCCACCTCATGCTTACCCAAGATTGCCCTTGGTAGCCCTGTCGAAATTGAACTTAACCCAACCATCCTTTGGACATTGCCATGAGCATGGAGGTTTATGTTGAATAGTCCACTTCTGACTACCTTCAATCCATATTAATCTTGGCCACTCATCTACCCAACCAACTTCCTCCTTCATCAAGACTCAATGTTCATCCTTGTGAATTTCTTCCAACTCTTGAATAGTTGATGATATTTGATCCTATATTGTCTCCATCGATCTCTCTATATCCTAAAAAGATTTTATTTTGTTCCATCCAAATGTTCTATACAAGTAGAGTTGGGAAACAATCGCGAATGAACTTCAAACTTTGATCCTTAATTTTCATATTCCAACTAGCTAGAAGGCTTGGGATGTTAAGGGGAGTTTCCCAAAATAGCCCCCATCTTCCCAAAAACTTGTGCTATAGCTAACTGGGTAAATTGCAATGCAAAAATAAGTGGTCATTATTTTTACTCTTGACTATTTACAAAACACACTAAGAAGAACCAATCTTTTTGAACTACTGTAGTCTATCCCAATTGAGAGCCTTCCTTCAAGAGATAATCTTCAAGAAAGCATTGACCTTGGGTAACCTTTTAGTAAACCAATTTTTTTGTTCAATATTACAAGGAAGGTCTTCAATAGTAAAAAAACATCATGAAATACAGATAAAACAAAAAGACAACCACTACCATGACCAAATCATAGTATCTTCTTTATCCCTCAAAGAGATAGGTCAATTATCGAACTTCGCTTGAAGGACATCACAAGCCTCCCTCAGTTCTAAAACAAAGGGAATGAGGACCTTCTATTTTGCAAATTTATTCATATCCTCCCAATATTGCCTCACCTTGACCCCGACACTATCTTTAAAGTGGGAAACCAAAGGCCAAAAATGCCTAAATGCCCTTCAAGGCCTTATCTTCCAACCAACTATCTTGCCAAAACCCAATCTTCTCTCCCCTTCATAGTCTCCATTTTATGTCTAGGGCTATTAGTTTACTACAATTTCTAATGAAATTCCATAACTAAAACTTAGGAGGTCTATATGCTTGCTTAAAGAGGTCATCCACACTATTGTGAAGGTATTTGGATTGCAAAACCTTACTCCAAAAGCTACCTTTATCCTCATAGATTCTCCAACAAAGCTTGACCCCAAGTGCTTTGTTCATATTCTTGATTTTCTTGAATCCTAACCCACCCAACTTCTTCACCTTACACACTTCATCCCATTTGACCAAACTTTAATAATGGGTACTTCCATTGCCACACTAGAGAAATCTTTGTTGTATATCTTCTAGTTCTTTGGCAACTTTAATAGGGATATAAAAAAATAGCATTACATACATCAAGATAGAAGATAAGGAGGCCTTAATCAAGTTGATTCTACTGACTAACAAAATCCATTGACCTTTATAGGAAGCCAGTCTACCTTGATCTCTATCTATTACATTCGTCCACTCTACTTTTGAACTTCTATCCATTAATGGCATCCCCATATATCTACTAGGGAGCTTGTCAACATCAAATCCAAGAATCATTTGTACCTCTAGACCTTCCAAATAATGTTCCTTAAGAAATAAGATTCTTAACTTAGAGGAATTGACCTTCTACCTTGCAACCTTTTCATATTGCAATAGAACTTTCTTGATTGTATTGGATTCTCTAGCTATGGCTTCTCCAAAGAGAAGAGTATCATCTATAAATTGCAAGTGAGTAAAAAATTATCCCCCTTGAGACTTGTAGTCCTCTAAGATTCCATATATCAATTTCATCCTTTAGAGACCTATCCAGTGTTGGAGAATTCCAAGATCAAAGAGCTTGAATTGATAACCTTCCACAAGTGAAAATATGAGCACAATAGTACGTCTACCAATATTTGATGAAGAGTGTATAAATACAATAAGGAACCTTACATATATAGGCAAGGTGGGACAAAATGACTGACTAACCCTCTAAAGATGGGACACTTGTGAGCTCACTTGATAAGTGGGTGAGCAAGAGGAAAATGTGCATGCAATAGGTGTCTCAAGTGATGAGGACACATGTCTCACTATTATAAAGTGATACAAAAGCAAAAGAAACCTAAGTAAACTTAAGCTATGAGTGTGCAAAGGTCAATCCTAGAAAGGTGATTAGCTAACTAGGTAAATAATGATTCTATTTACAAAAAATCCCCCTAAAGTATAACTTAGGGAGTAATTTATACATTAATGATGAGTCTTGTCTATGAGGCCATGTTAGGTACTCATGTACAAATTTCTCATAAAGTGGAGTAAAGGAGAAAAGCCCAATGGGAAATAAAACCCCTATCTAAAAGAGAAATGATGTAATGAAATAAAATGAAATGAAATGTATAAGTGAAGAAGATAGAAGGACTCGTGATGACCCCCCAAGGACTACTTCCATCACATAAGTATAATGGATGTTCTCCTCATAGGAGAGAAAAGAGAGAAGGCCATGTGACCCCCCAGAAATTGGAAGTAATAGACTCCATGTGATGAAATGCTTCCTCCCAAAACTAATATGAAAAGACAAACCATACAACCTCCCCTCAAAATGATGCCTTTAGTGTTGGTAGATTCTCAAAATTGGATGTTGAAGATGATCCACAATCATTGAACAACATTTCTCCCCTTGGGAAGAAACAACACCACCAATTTGTGCAAGATAACTTCCCATTCTAATAGGAATATGTAAGATGTAGGATGAATGTCTCTGAATTATGCATATGATCCAAAGACTGATATGTTGCTAATAATGCCTTTGAATGATGCTAAAAGATCTCCAAGGCAATATTCATGTGTGATAGATGCTAATAAGATGGATCAAGTACCATATGTGATTCAAGAACAGGGACCCTAAATGTATGATGATAATTGGACCAGTGTGAATATGATACTATTGTAGATGATGTCAATATAGATTATGATTGAGTTAGAGAAATATAATGAAGAACATTTCATATATAGGCAAGGTGGACAAGGTAGGAAGGTAGGACAAAAAAACTAACCCTATAAATATGGGACACTTGTGAGCTCATTTGACAAATGGGTAAGCAAGTGGCAAGTGTGCATACAATAGGTATCTCAAGTGATGAGGACACATGTCTCATTGTTATGAAGTGAGAAAAATCAAAAGAAACCTTAGTAAACTTAAGTTATGAATTTGAAAAGGTCAATCCTAGAAAGGTGATTAGCTAACTAGGTAAATAATGACTCTATTTACACTAACACCTAGAACCACCACAATAATTAGGAACAAAAAAGGAGAGAGAGGGTCTCCCTAATGTAAACCATGTTTATCTTGAAAGAAATCAATTGGGGAGCCATTAATGAGCAACATGTATGACAGTAATGAAATACACTATAAATCTAGTTATACCAATCTTCATTAAAGCTAAACTTATGTATTATTTTAATAAGAAATTCTGAAGGATCCTATCATTCTCTTTGTTCATATCTATCTTAATAATCATGCAATTTTTCTTTAATTTGATAGAATGAAAGTCTCATGCACAATTATAGTACCATCCAAAATTTATCTTCTTTTAATAATCCACTTTGTTCTTTGGAGATTATCCCCTATAAACACTTCTTAAGCCTATAGTCCATGGCCTTAGTAACAATTTTGTATATGGTATTACAAAACTCAATTGGTTCTTATTCTTAGGAACAAGAGAAACAAAAGTGTTATTGAAAGCCTTTAAAATAGATCCTCTACATCTACTTTCCTCTACTTCTCTACAAATATCCTAATACTTCTAAAAGAACTTAACCTAGAAACCATCTAGCCCCGAAGCCTTCCTATCCTCCAAGGAGAAAGTGGCTCTTTGAATCTCATACATAGAAAAGGGCTTCATTAATTCTTCATTTTTTGCCTCCCTTATCAAAATAGGGATGTTCCTTATTAAAATATCCTAAGCATCCTATTCATCATGCAGAGCTACATCTAACAACTCTTTAAATAATTTCAAACCTTCCAACCTAATGACCTCCATATCTTCAACAACATTTTGACTATTGACACTCTTGTTATTTCATCTTATGATATTAGTGGCTAGGTGAAAATTTTGAGAATTACCATCTCCCTCCTTTAACCATTTTACTCTAGATTTTTGTTGCTATAAAATCTCTTCTATCCTTAAGATACTATTGAGGTCCTCCATCAATAAGTTTTTTGAGTTCCTTAATTTAGAGGACATCCCTGAATTAGAAATTTCAACTTCCATTAACTATAAATCTATCTCCACCTTGTTCATTTTTTCAAATAAACTCCCCATAACTTATTTATTCTAGGCCTTGAGTCATCTCTTTAATTTAGATAATTTCTTATGAAGGATGAATCTCTTAAAACCTTTTATCTTAGTGTTCTACAACTTTATAAGAGAATATTTTAAAGCAGAATGCTCATACCAAAAAAATTCCATCTTAAAGGGGCATCCTTAAGGCTTTTTACTCTTACTCATGGTTAATTCCATAGGCTAGTGATATGAACCACAATATTGAACCACCTTGGAATAGAAGAGATTAGAGGAAATCGTCTAAATAGAGTTAACCAAAAACCTGTCTAACTTGCACAAGATATTATCTTCCCTTATGCACCTATTGTTCCAAGTAGACCAACCAAATTTTGTAATGACATCCACTAATGCAGCCTCCCCATGCAAGTTCCTAAAATCTATTGTACCAAAAGAAAAAGAAGTCAGGCACAACCTTTCTTTTCTTTCAAATAGAGGATAGCATTGAAACTTACCCTCCAAGGACCCAATTATCTCTTGAGTTGAACCTCCTAAAAAAATTAATTCCTCCCAAATCCATACATTCTCCCCATTTAAATTAGGACCATATACATTAGTGAATAGAACTACTTTCTTATCCATTATATCTTTAAATATGACACTAATGAAATGAGGGGATTGAGAAAATAACATCCTAGAAAACCTATGCTTGTTCCAAATAATAACTAAAGCACTAACCATTCCTCCCACATCATTCATTATACCCTCCCCTTTCTTCCACATTCATGGAAGAAGGTTCTTACAACTATCTCCAATAATTTTAGTTTCCTGAATAAGAATTTTATTTGTAATATCCTTCTCAATGAGTCATCTAAGTAAATGAATTTTTTTTGAGTCATTAAGACTACAAATATTCCAGCTAATAACTTTCATTGCTTCTTCAATCTAGGGAGGTGCTCACCTCTAGGTTTGACAAATTTCCTCATAGAAGCTTATGTGCTATTTTTCAAATCATCAATACATTTAGCTTCACCTTACAGACATCAATTTTCTTACCCTTATTATTATTCCCCCTTGTGTCAATTTGGGTATTAGACTTGCACCTTTTCTTCTTCCCCTTCCAATTGTTATACACCATCTCTCCAAGTTCTATTTGTCTTCTAATAGATCTATTGCTACCTCAAAGTCACTACCATTATTTTTTTTCTCCTCCACTATCTCCTAAGAATTAATTGTTGGACTTAATCCCCCAATTTCTCTAGGATCCAAAGTCGTATCCTTAGGAATGTTACCCATATTTCCTTGATAGCTTGTTGTTATGGGCATGATGGGCTCTAAAAAAGAAAACTAGCCTTCTCTAGAGGCTTATCCAAAATTGAGGAGACAATTCCCTCCACCTCTTCAACCACCTTCTTATAATTATCTTTTTCCAAATTAGCTTATTTATTCATTGTACGGTTTCTAGCTGAATGACCAATTTTCCAGCATCTATAACATCTAATTGGGAGGAATTCATAATCCAATCATTGAATCTACTCACCTAGAATGGAGGATAACCTAATGGAGTGTTTTATTAGTTTACTCAAATTAATCTTGACATAAATCCTTACATAAGTAGCAATTTATTTTCCCTAGTTGCATTGGAGCAACAAATATATTCTCGTATGGAGTTCCCAATCAATCGAAATATTTCTTTAGATCATAATTCTTGGGGTAACCTATACATTACAATCCAAAGTGAGGCATGCTCAATTAGCTTCGAATGAGGCTTGAACCTTGGTGACCGAGCCCAATTATAAAGGCTAAAGTTTCCCATAAACCATGGACCTCCTTTGAGAATTTAATTCTAATTGGAAGATGATTTGCAAAAATCCTAGATCCAAGAAGTTAATCTTTGGCATAGTGCAATGCCATTTTTGGTTGTTCCAAGCTTTAATTCTCTCCATCGATGGCTAGATACTAATGAATTACATAATCATTGCATTTTTATTTATTTATTTTACTTGTGAGTTTATAGACATGTCTAGAATGCTAATACATTGAACATCATTATCTACTTCAATATTAACATTACCCATGAAAAATTTATAACCATTCTCACTTGATCTTTCCTATCTCTTGTCTAGATTTTTAGATTTTTTACCCTCCTCCAAGAGTTTGTCCCTTTCTAGACTATCCTTATGTTTCACCACCAAGGAAGAAGAATTGGGTCTTGGTTTATACTTTTCACCATTTCCCTCCTTCCAAATTTTTTTCAACTTTTATTATTTTCACCCATTTTCACTTTTTTTTAACAATTAATTTATTTACTACATGGACACATAAATTTTTATTTTTATTTATAAATTATTTTATCTAAAGAGTGTTTAGTTGAAAAAGGTGATCCTAGATCTATTGTGTAGAACCTAATATCAATTTATTTTCCAAATAGCATTGGGAACCAAATCAACAAGGTATGAGATCGGCTAACAACCTAAAAGGAGAGCCAAGTTGCCTTGGGTCTAGTTCTTTTCATTGATTTCGAAATTGATTAAATTTTATGTGGATTTAATTGACTTAATTTGACTATATAACCTAATATGAAAATGTAATTTATTGTAGAAACGACAACAAAAAGTAACAATATGGACCCAGATCTAAAAAATGATGATAGAAAAGCACCTGTGTCTAAAATTTGAGTTGATTTTTGCTGGTCTAGGGCATGTGGCACCCTAGACTGACTCCTACTTTTTTGGATCTGAAATTTTTGGATTGTTGATTAAGATTTGCATCTGCTTCCCTAGACTATCACTGGCTGAAACTTCCCGATCTAACCTACACAAATGAAAATAGTGGAAAGGGTTGTGTTGTATAGGGGATTGCCTAATTCAAACCCCACATTGGTATTTCTAACTCCACTTACAATAATTGATGATGATCAAGAGAGCATACCATGGGTCGAGCAGAGGCTAAAATAACAATAATGAACTGAAATGATGAATGAAAAATGGTGATGTTACCTTGATGCAAAAACCCTTGAAGAAGAGATGTCACACACAAGTTGATTAATGGATGCCTTGATTGCTTGATAGACTTGTAAAAGGTTATCTTGCATACACAATGGATTGTTGTAGCATAACATGTAAAGGATGACTCTATACTTCTCCATAATTTCCTTCTAATTGATCTCCCATTCATAAATTGTCCTCCTTAATGTTCAAAATGAGAGGAAAACATGTTTATATATTCACCTTAATTAATCATTTTGGGTAGGGGCCGACCTGGGGTCATTTTCAAATCACAGAAGGTCACCAATCAAAATTTCAAACATTCAAAATATTTCTTTTTGGTCTAGGGTGTCGAGCACCCTAGACTGGTACTTTTTGGCCCAAAATTATCAAGATGATGGGGGTTTAAATATATTTTATTAATCTATCCTCGAAATTGGTAAATTATTATTATAATTAAATTTATAAGAAAAATAGGGTGTCAAGGTAGTGTGAAATTGTCAAGGGTGACAATTTTTTATGCTAAATTTAACCCCCACTTTAGTGAGAGTATAATCTTACGTCCATATCACACTAAAGGGGGAAAAATCCATATCAAAACACTAAAAAGACAAGATGACACTAAGTTGAGGGGTGCACAAGCCCCAACTTAGGATCTTGTCAATCTACAATGTTAAGAAAAACATGCACATAAGATAAGAAAAGATTCACTCACACACAAAGCAATTAATGAACAATAAATGAAGTATATATTAAAATAATACACAAAGCATGCACAAAGCAAAAACACTATATATAAAATATTACATGAAGGAAACACACAAAATACATAAAGCAAACATGCCAAAGACATAAAGCAGACACATAGTAACATAAGACAAACAATACAAACACAATAAAACACAAACACAAGGGTTAGTACTAAAAAGGATTTGAGTCAGTAAGGCAAAGATACCTTAGTCAAAAATTTGTCTCAAATACCAAACTTCATCCATCAAATGTATTGCTTAAACAAAATGGTGCTCTCATAAGGATGTAAAATCACTCATGAAACACATGGCCCCATTGGCAAGCAAGGTGTGTTATGCTAGGTGTCCATGTAAAAAAATGCTCAAGTTCATGAACTAGCAAGATCCATTATACTAAATCGATGGAATATTTTTCCAATCATGCTCCAAGGAGTGCACAAAATTTTAACGTCATGGGGGACCATTTAATGTTGCAAGGGACGAAAATCACCTCAGAGGTGCACATAAGTTTAATGTCACAGGGGATGAAATAATGCTCAACGTCATAGGGGAAAAGACCACACCTCGGGGGAATTATAAACACCACCACCACCAAAGGGGCATGTCAATAAATCAAATCTAACAAGATGTATATGGAATAGATAGGGGTAATATGTTATGTGACTTTTTCTCCAAGAAGAGAAAGAAGAAATATGAATTTGCTCTCTTAATCTCATTATTATGATTCATTCAGAAAGCTATATCTAGGATCTTACAAATTTTTGTGTTGCGTACAGAAAGTTATCAATGACAAAGTTTAACTCTGTACACTACAATTAATTTTCTATTTTGTATACCAATGTGAGAGACTCCACATTTTCTTAGGAAGAACATTCTGATGTTACAGTTCTAATGGTGATCTCTTTGATGTTAATGTGATGAGAAACTAAAGTAATATCGGATCCATAAGGTGTTCACCTTGAGAAGTGTGTGATTGGTTTGGATTTTTTGTGATTAGGTCCTATTCTTGGCCGACCTAATATATGACATGCATTAAGAAGAATAATTATACTTTGCATGTGTTAGATGGATCCCTTACATATCTACGCCAACTTGACATGATACACCGCATGGATAAAAATGTTTTAAATCTTATATGGTGCTGAAAAGAGCTATTTTGATTTGTTTGTTTACATCTAATTAGGCCAACCTAATTGACGTATGAAATATACTTTCATATATATATGAATTTTTGGAGTTGAAGAAGAGTGTGTGCGTAAGTGTGGAAAAATATGTGTATGAGATGAAGGATATTGAGAATGTATGAGCTTAAATGATTTATTAGTTGCGAGCAATGTATTGTGGAAGGAGACAAGGATTAGAGCAGAATTGTTATGCGATTGCTATGCAAAGTAGTACTTCACATTCAAAGCCTCATTGGAACTAAACAAAGCACACAAAAGGTGCATTCCATCAGTTCATACTCTTGGTAGTGAGCCATATATTTTTGGATCTTAGTGGTTAGCCATTTCATTTTGTATTCTGGCTGTGATCTTTCTAAGGATAGTGAGTCCTGGCAGTGAGCCTTGTAATATTCTATATATGAATATATTATATTGTGAGCTAATTCTCACTGTGGTTTTTCCAATTTTGGGTTTTCCGCATAAAAATTTGGTGTTGATGTGTTTTGTGGTGTGATGTTTATTTCAATGTCTTCATTCTAGTTTGCAGTCATATGTGCTTTAATAATTGGGTGGTTTATAGTTGAATGGTTTAATAGAATACTAATTCACCCCCCTCTCGGTATTCTGGACAATCAACAATTGGTATTAGAGCTTGGTTCCTCTAAAGAAGTCTAACAGCTTGAGGAAGATCCCATAATTTGAATATATGGAAGATAAAAAAATTCTTATTCCTCTGGAAGAAATCTCTATTGAGTATATAGAAGAAAATGAAGATTTGAAGGATAGGCTGAAGGAAGCAAATGAGTGTATTAAGAATATGAGAGAAAGATATGGAGAATTCAGTGATCAATTAAAAAGGGCATATGATGATATCACCAGACTACTAGAACAATTAGAAGAAAAGAAAAGAATTGACAAATTTTAGAAAACTAAAATTCAGAGGAAGATGGATGAATGTACAAAGCTTGAGCAAGAAATGGAAATTCTGAAATTAGATCTAGAAAAGGAAAAAAGACATGAGGATAAATTCAAGGCAAGCACTACAATACTTGATGAGTTGATTATTTCGAGCACAGACCTGCTATGGATAAAAGTGGTTTAGGGTTTGAAGAAGGACAAAGTTCTAAGGTAAATCAACCCCCTGACATGAAGAATCAGTGCAATTGTGGAGAATTCAAGGATCTAAGAAGCAATACTGGAAGAACTTCCATCAGACAGCCTAATGCTCAAAGGTATTTATCTTTTAATGGTGTATGCTATTTTTGCAATAAATTTGGACATAGGGCAAAAGACTACAAAAGTAGAATGAATGATACTTTATTATTCTTCGATCAATGTTTTGAGTGTAAGTAGATTGGACATAAGGTTATGGAATGTAGAATTCAGAAGTTGAACAAGGCATCTTATTCATTTAATGGCTACTATTATCACTGCAACTTATTTGGAAAAAAGGCTAATCAGTGCGAATATAGATTGAATAAAAGAAAATTTGGGTGGAAGAATGTTGTTTTTCATGACTACAACAATCTAGAACATTTTGCTAGAGATTGCATAAACAAAAGGATGAAAAAAAACTATCTTGCAAATAGACATGAACCGATCATAGATCTAGAAGAAGTAAGAAAGGAAATGAAAAGAATTTGGAAAAAGGAAGGAGAATTTAAGCAAGTTGAATTAGAATCATCAATTTTATCTATGCCGCCCTCTGGTGTAGATACACTCATCAAAATTTAAGTTAGGCAATGCCTAAGAGGGAGCAGTTATTAGAAAATTTAATAAATCCCTCATCAATATATGATGTCATATCATGACAGAAGTGCATTTAATAAGATTACAAATTCAATATTTCATGCGAAAGGAATTTTCAAACACATGTGTGAAGAATGAATTCCACAGATTTTGAAAGGATGGAAGTGAACATGAATTCCGAGGTGATCTACTTGCAATTTGAAGCATTTATTGCAGAAGCATTTGGAATGAAAGAAATAAATTCAGAAGTATAAAGGAAATCACATTCAACAAAAGGAATTTGTGAAAAAGGAGAAGCGTACAAAAGAAGCTTGAATAAAATAAAGCAATTCCATACAACAGAGTTTCAGGATTTAGTTTTCAAAGAAGAAGTGGATTTGAAGCATGCTCCGGAAGATGAACATCTAACCCTATTCTTTGTTGACAACTACATAGGTATTATGCTTAAACAATCTTTCAATTTTATGACATGGATAATTCAAAGGTAGTGAATATTTTAGATAAATTGTAAATCAAATTAAGGAAGTATTCCCTAAAAAATTTGTTTGAAGAATCTGTGGGTGCATTTCTAGCATTCCTACTAGAGTATTACTTACTAAAGACACTTATGCATATGCTTATGGTAAAATTGAGGAAATGTCACCAGTTTGATTAAGTATTTTATGGAAGAATGAGTTGGAAGAAAATCATGATGCATATAAAATCTTAGTTGGAAAGAAGTTGGATGTATGGCGAAAAGTCCCATTGTTTGAATTTGATAAGAAATACATTCAAATGGCTTTAAGCAAGATTCATGGTGAACCTATTTGGATTGATGAAACAAACCTAATAACCAGAGAAGTTATAAGAGATGTGACTGGTTTGTGTTTCTCTAGACCAGTTCCCAGATGAAAGACTGTAAATGATCAAGAGATAATTGAGATGACTAGTGTGACATAAAATAACTCATTTGAGTACAATTGAAGGTTCGATCATTCGGTATGCTGCAATGATTATTGGACACAAAATTTTCTTACCAAGCAATGAACACATAGTTTCTACTACTGTCACTTACACTGCACTTGATATGGTTAGGAATGGTTTGGATTATGACCTTAGTGAGCTCCTTCGATTGCATCAGTTGAAGAACCTAAAAGAAATCAAGAAGAATAAAAAATTACATTTCGATATGGTACCTTAACAATTTCTTTACTCTTTTACTTTATGAAAGAGTTACCGGTAATTGGAAGGATAGAATGGAAAAACATAGAACCAATAGCTCACAGATTAGGAATTGCATGGAAATCTGGGTGGTTCAGATGCTCAAGAAACTGCTCTTGCAACATTCTTTGGAATATTTCAGATGAGAATGAATAAAAAACCAAGAATTCCAGAAAATGTGATTGAAAAGTACTCTGGAAATATTAATTTCCTGGTTTCTACAAATTTTTGTTATATGGAAGCAGTTGAATCTAGACTTGTGTGGATTTCTGAACTGGATTATGAAGTAACTGAGGCAGGGATTGATCATTATGCAAAAGTGCTTCTAGAAAGCCCTAAGAACCCTAATGCAGAAGAAATTTCTATGACTAAAGGCTCCAACAGTGCAACCAGAACCAAAAAGAAGAGAAAAGGTGTTGTTATCAAACAAGAAACCACAAAAGGAAGTGAGTTAGAGAGAGCTCATAATGAGCATGAAAGCATAAATATTCAAGAAGCATTAAAAGAGTTGCAAAAAGTGATCCCCAGTGCCAGCTTCAATTCATCTACATCAATTGTGGAAAATCTTAGTAGTATGATTAACTCTCTGAAAGCATACATCTCCAGACTAGAAGTACACACTTGAAATAGATTTGTAGAAGAAAATATAGAAGATATCAAGAAGAAATATGCATATGCACATCATAGAGTTGTGAAGGAATTGAAGGAAGTATAAGACTGTGAGAAAGAAGCTCAGGAGTTGCTTTCTTTCTGTTTGAATTGGTCCAATAGGACACTAAATGTAAGAGATGAAATAAGGAAGAGCACGAAACTTGAAAGAGTACTCAAGCAGATGTGTATAGCTTGGAAGATGACAGGGACAATCAGAGATGGTCCTACATTGTACAGCTACAGGAAAAATTATTTTCCTTGCAAGATCAAAGAATAGAAGTAATTAAGAAGTTTGTGACACTCAGAGATGTGGTAAAACTCAGGCATATTCCTATATCCAGTTTCCTTGACAATGTTGGTAATCTATCAAAAATTAATTTTAGTCCCAATACTTTGAAAGAAGGTATAGAGTCTTTGACTAAGCTTGAACTACTATGCAAGACTCTTGCAAGTGCAAAAGGATTGTGGGAAGAAGGAAAAGCTACATGGGAAGATACCCTGAAGAATTCAAAGCTTCTTCTTCCTTAGGTTAACATTTTTTTTTATGCTTGATCAATTATTTTTTTGGTGCATGTACATATTTGAGGAATTATATCAAACCCCTTCATGACCTTTGCCATTGATGTCAAATGGGGAGAGATAGATAGATAGAGGAAAAACATTTTTGTCAAGAACAATTTTTGTAAGGAGAAGCATTAACCTTGAAAGGGGGAGTATTTAGTTTCCTTAAATTGGAATAAAAATGTTTTTGATATGCATGTTGCCATCAATGCCAAAGGGGGAGATTGTTGGAAATATAGGAGGCTTGCAACATGGGCATGAAGTGTATATAGGATGTTTTGATTGTTCCAGTGTTGTCATTAATGTCAACATTATGGAAACATTGTGGGAAACATATTTGGTATACCAGAAGCTGATCTATATCGGAAGTGTTCTTTACTGTTGATCCAGTACGTTGGTTTTTTAGTCTGGAATTCATCACAATAAGATATATGAATCTGCTCTCTTAATCTCATTATTATGACTCATTCATACAACTATATGTAGGATCTTGAGAAGTTTTGTGTTGCGTATAGAAAGTTATCAATGATAGAGTTTAACTCTGTACACTACAATTGTTTTTTTGTTCTGTATACCAGTGTGGGAGACTGCATTTTTTGAGGAAGAACATTCTAATGCTGCAATTCTAATGGTGATCTCTTTGATGTTAATGTGGTAAGAAACTGAAGTAATATCAGATTCGAAAGGTGTTCACCTTGAGAAGTGTGTGATTGGTTTAGAGTTTTTGTGATTAGGTCTTATTCTTGGCCAACCTAATATATGACATGCATTAAGAAGAATAATTATACTTTGCATATGTTAGATGGATCCCTTATAGATCTACGCCAACTTGACATGATACACCACATGGATAAAAAGGTTTTAAATCTTATATGGTGCCGACAAGAGCTATTTTGATTGGTTTGTTTACATCTAATTAGGCCGACCTAATTGATGTATGAAATATACTTGTATATATATAGGAATTTTTGGAGTTGAAGAAGAGTGTGAGTGTAAGTGTGGAAAAGGATGTGTATGAGATGAAGGATATTGAGAATGTGCAAGCTTAAATGATTTATCATTGCGAGCAGTGTATTGTGGAAGGAGACAAGGATTAGAGCATAATTGTTATGCAACAATTATACATATTAGTACTTCACATTCAAAGCATCATTGGAACTGAACACAACACATAGAAGGTGCATTCCATTAGTTCATACTCTTGGCAGTGAGCCATATCTTTTTGTATCTTGGTGGTTAGCCATTTCATTTCGTATTCTAGTTGTGAGCCTTCTAAGGATAATGAGTCCTAGCAGTGAGCCCTGTAATATTCTATATTTGGATATATTATATTGTGAGCTAATCCTTACCGTGGTTTTTCCCATTTTGGGTTTTCCATGTAAAAATCTAGTGTTGATGTGTTTTGTGGTGGGATGTTCATTTCAATCTCTTCATTTTGGTTTGCAGACATATGTGCTTTAATAATTGGGTGGTTTACAACTGAATGGTTTAATAGAATATTGATTCACCCCCCCTCTCAGTATTTTAGACAATCAATAAGAATTAAAAGGGAGATAGAAAAATAAAGGATAAAATGATCCCTTGGTTAAAAAGAGATATTAATAAAAATATGCATATTAAACACTCTTTAAAAAGGGGAAGAATAATTATTTATTTAAATAATTATTAAAGGCAACCTTTTGTGAAAGGGTGTGATGGTTTGGAAACCACCCCTCAAAAGGATATATAAATCATTAATTTGAGACATGGAAAACATTCAAGGATGAAGAACATTCAAGAAAGAAGAGAAAAAGGAAAGAGGAACTAAACGGGGCACAAAGGAGTGAAGGTTAGGGTCTAGGCGGGCATTTAAACATTTGGAGAAGGGGAACACATCATGTGTCCAACTTAGGGTACATCATACACCTGGGATTGTTCTGGCCAGGGCTTTACTGTGAGGTCCTCTGAGGCAGGTAGTTTACTGTGAGGCCCTTTGACGCAAGTAGTTTACCATGAGGCCCTCTAAGGCAAGTAGTTTAATCGTAAGGCCCTTTGAGGCAGGTTGGGGTTCTGTGCAAGAACCGATTCCTCCGAGGGTGTTTGTGCCGAGAAACAGCCTAGGTCCATAACCGTTCCTCTGAGTACTGGATAACAGCCTTTCCTTGACTTTAAGATAAGTATTGAGAACCATTGATTTGATAATATTGGGAATATTGTTTATATGATTTGGTTTTAATATGATTAATCTATGTGGAGTTGTTAATATTCCATTTACTATGTTGATTATTTAATTATCACATGTTTGTAGCTTACATTAATTATTCACATTTATTTTGATAATATTGCATATTATAAATTATATTAACTTTAATATTTTTATATTAAATTTGCTGCTAATACTTAATAACCATAGAGGAAAAGTGACATCACATTTGGTATAAGAGCCTAATGATCAGTCCTTAATAATTTTGAATTTTCTTTATTGTAGAAATTTCATGATCCTTGTGTATGCCTAGCATTATACAATTTCCCTAATCTTTGAGTCATAAGACTTGATTCTATAAGACCCCTTATGCCAATTTTGTTTCTATGTTTGTTCACTAGCATTTTTGAAAATCCTACATCATAAGTGTGTTCATATCCATATTTAAAATCTTGTCTAGAGTTCACATTGTCATGAGAAACTTCTTAATTATACTTAGGCTCATCCTAAGGTACCATATCCATATCAAATGAATAGGCCTACTCTATGAGCTTTCAAATAAGATATTGATCTACAATGTTATTCTTGTGGCCCACTTAAAGGTTAGATGCATGGTCAAGGCTAAAAAAAATTCATTCCATAGCATACGTTCTTTCATTTTACATCTTAGTGATGAGTTTCCAATAGTAATGAAGTAATGATATATATAAATTCTTTGGGTTTTAGAGTGGCTATGTGTACCCATGCAATATTGTTCCTTGTTCCTATATATTACAATGTAATGTATTTAACAACATCAATGATCAACTTTAAATTATATATGTATCCCACCTTGTAAAACGAGAAACACATACTTCTTTATTATTCATTTATTATGATACATGTTCCATAAGAATGCCTTATATTGAAGCATTCTTTTAATAAATACAATTTAAAGTTACTTCTAAATGTATTTACAATTGATTATTAAATAATAATTTTGTGAATTTCTGAAAGCTTCGGGCGACCACTCACATATACATTTGAGTTTAATATTTATCATCTTTAAAATATGGATATCATGTATCCCAGATCAAAATACACTTCGGTTCAAGTTCATAGTGTTTGGTGTCCAACGTTGTGCGCAATTGTAAATACTCTATGCACTCCTTCAATAGAGAAGCATGTGTCTCATTTTGAAAGGGTCAAGACCTTTTGCATCATCGGTCGTGCCTCTATAGAGTAGAATCTAATTACATGTTTCCATGTGGATTAGTGACAATATATAGGAGGCTTCAATTCTCCATGGTACTCCGCTCTCAGGTTTCATCACGTCTTTTCTATCCTGTAAAAAAAAGACCCATTTAACAAACAACAATAAGATATTGTACTAACAAGAAATATGAATATCTTATGAATGGCTGATATTGTACTCTAGTAGGGGAGAGGGGCCCATAGTGGAGCAGGGTCCAATAGTGGGAATAAAAGTAGTCCTTAGTGGGCCCCATAGTGGAGCACTTTAATATCCAATTACAAAACACTTTTTATCCATAAAGTACACAAACTGACAAATCATGTGATCCCACATCAGCACACCAATAAAACATGACTTAGTGCACCACTATCAGTCTCACTTTTTTTTGGTCCTTTTTGGATACCTCAACAAAAAGCATGCTGATGTGGCATCATATTTGATGATGTGACCCTAAAACAAAATATAGAAGCATGTGAGTTGCCAAATAAACTATTGTACAAAATTGGGAGTGATTTGAAATTTCCACATAGGATTTTGAGAAACGCGAAGTTAGGGTGCTCCACTATGGGCCCCTCTCCCCTATTGATTGTAAGAAGCCCTATTACTCTTGATTTTTTCATTTCCTTATTCACTCTGACGTTTCCTCTTGCAATCACTACGTAATCAAATTTATACTCGAAAAGCACAAGTCATAAGGAGTTACAGTCACAATTGAAAATTTGAATATATCTATCATTGCAATTCTCACAATGAGAATGGGTAAATTGCAGGTATTGTCAAAAATCGTAGAATATTACACCCTTCACCATCTGCAAAAGAATGTTAGTCGATGCCAATGAATTGGACCCGTAGGAAGTAGATCCGCCTACTTAGGAAACCTGCGATAGATGCATACTCTTCTACAAATGGGGAATCATAGTCATGTTGGCCCTATAGTTGTTGTTGCATCAAGTTGTCATTGCATCAAAAGATCGATCTGTTAATGTCCGATACAACTGTCAAGTTAACAAATCCATGGGAGACGGTTAGTCCATATCGCAAATTCCTAGGGGAATGCTGACCAGCTGCCAACAAGCAACTTATAATTAGTAAAAATTTACCATAGATTAGGAATTGTGGCCTCAATTCTATCAACCCTCAAATCCGAGTCACTACAAGATGTAGTGCTCAAAGAATATGAATCACCACTATGAGACTTAGTGATAATAGATTTTCACAATTCATGTAGATTATTGCAAGAGTTTCTGGATTAGATTATCAGTAACTTGTGACAAAATTCCCAACAACAATTCTTGATGCAAATTTTTTGACACAATCTAATCCAGAAACTCTTGCAATAACTATGAGACTTGTCAAATTTAGATTATGCACCCTCCAACATAGATTGTTGATTACTGGTTATCAAGAATTGTTGTTGGGAATTCTACCACAAGTTACTGATAATATATCCACCTTAAGTCATCGGTAACCTCTGTAATAAATTTTACAAACCATTGGCACCAATCATCCCTTAGACAATCGTGAGGTTTGGCCGTTGCAAATTATATATGATTCTTCTCTTGCATACCAGCTAGAAAGACTTCGCCATGATGTCACTTTGAATTGCTTTAGCCTTTCTTACTCACTAACTTTGGCATCAACTTGTTGCTTGGGCTCCTTAATGATTTGATCAAAAGACATTGTATGAGAATTCATGAAACAAACCTAGAGTAATTCAAAAGAATGATAGAACACCATAAGTAATTGTTTATTAGGCATAGCCAATTACTTAATCCTAGTTTGTTGGAAGTTTTCTTATATGATAAACTAGTACGCATCCATGCAAACCTGGGGTTAAAATTTGCTGATACATATAATTTCCAATGTTTTTGGCATTGTTTGTATTTTTGTTTAGATTGAATACCAAATGTTCATGGATGCCTACTGGAGAATTTTGGAAGTATGTTTAGTATAAATGGATATATATTTTACCAACTTTGTAAACACAAATCTATTAACTGAGATAAATAGTTTGGTCCAAGAATCTAATTTCACTTAGGAATTGGTGTCAATTAAAATGAAGAGATAATAGTTGAAAGCAAAAGTGAAAGTATATTAGCAAGACTCCCAATGTGTTTGAAAGTAGACCATAAATTGTAAAATTAAAATGGCAAAACTATTTAACTAGTTTGATTCAAGATGTTGCATGCAACAGTTCAAGCATGCACAACAAAAGGTTGTCGACCAACCACTTGTTCTTACAAAGGACCATTGTGCTTCAAAAAAAAAAATCCATAACACCAAAAATTGTGCACTCTCACATACTTTAGAATATGTCTCCATCTTGATTCCTATCACATTCTTATTGATAATATTTATCTTGTCTCCATATTCCAACGTACTTACTCAAATATGCCCAAATGCCCATTTACTTTAATTTTTTAATTAAACATAAATAGCCAAGCTCATGAATTGTAAAGGAATGCACTTGAAGAAAAAAAAGCTTTCAAAAATTGATGATACTTGATAAATCACATTAGATTTGCTTATTAGTGATAATAATAAAAAAAAAATTAAAAAAAAGTGTTTTTATGTTTTTTTTTTAATCTATTCTTATTGAATTTATCGATAGGGTCCCTTGAAAGCTGATCACCAATGTGTTATTTAGTAACATGTTAAAATTAAATTTATTTACTTATTTTGGATACAAGGAAACCAAATTCCTTTGATTTTAGGCCCCTTGTTGATGCCTTTTCTATCTTGGCTAAATGATGCTAAAATCCTAGTGATGAGCTTGTCTCTATTAAGCCCTAGTGTTGAGACCTTTGAATAAGACACAATTTCTAAAACTTTTCTTTTTCATGGTACTATTATATATCGTGCTCCTTTGAGATAGTTGCACACTAAGAAAATTTGAATATGTTTTTTGAACCTGCACGTTGGCTTGAAACCCCTTCCCACTTAGCCATTGAACCTTGGACTGGACTTCATCACTTTGTTCTTTTTGGCCTTGTTGCTAAACTTGTTGCTTTATGTTGCTTATATATTTGCACTAATTACTAGATCGTGCTCTCCCTTTTCCTTTGATTTTAGGCCTTCTTGTAAGAACAACACAAGTTGAATCTTGGAAGAAGAACACATAAGTTTCACATTATTGGATAAGGATCATAAGTTTGTTTTATAATTTCTCACACAAACAAAAGCATTTCGAAGTCCTTTGTAATTGCTTTCAATTATTGTCACTAGCTTCATGTCTTATTGAATTCTCCCCATTCTTTGATAATATGGCTAAAATAAATCTTTGAATTAAATTTGGTGTCTTGATTTAGAATCTAACATCTCTTTACAAAACACTTTGGAAGTATTGAATTCATTTTTTTCATATTTCTAGTACTCTTGTATACAAGGAAGTTGTTTGTAATGGTTAGGTTTGTCTATCCATGCTAATTTTCATTTGGTTAATAATCTATTTGAGAAAGTGATTTTACTATACCTATTATTTCTAAAACTGACATCTAAATTTGTTACATTTAAGTCTAATATACTTTACATTGTGGACCCATAACCCATAGGTCCTTGGATTCACATATTAAACTTTGACAAATGACACTATGTTTGGAATAAGTTGGTGAGAATAACATATTATAGTATATGAAACCAAATAGACTCTTTCAAGGTCAAACATGGGGACATGTTATAGGGGGAGAGACAACCTCTAAGAGAATTAAAATTATAAATTTATACTAATTATTTGTCATACACAATCTAATAATATCATATATCAATAGGTGTCCAAGCCTAGGGATGCATTTATGAAATGGCATAATATTTCCCCTCCTTGTGCACCCTTAATATTTAACTGTATGATGAGATCCCCAATAAAAGTTGTGCTCACCTTTATTGTTAGGTTTACAACATGGTTGTCAATGTGAGGTATCCTCATTTTTATAAGCCAAAGCTTCATCCCAAAATATAATTGAACAAATCTTCATCCAAGAAGTATATTGTGATATATTTAACCTAGTTTCTTAAAGGAAGATTAAAACTAATATTTGTTTATGAAGTACTCTATAAGTGGCAATAAATTGCTATTTAAGATGCATTGTGAGATTATTTGTATCATCTTTTTTTGTACATTGTTATTGGATTTGATCAACCCAATAACTTTGTATAGGAATAAGATTCTATTTGTACATTGATTTTGAGATATGAAAAAAGGACATTCATGTAGTCTAAAATGCATGAATATCATCTTGGAATGTATGTTGAGTGTATAAATTATACTTTAATATATTATGAGTAACCACATAATATTGGAAATGCATAGTAATTATTGTGTGATAAAATTGCAATACTTTGAAGGAGTTACATGAGAGAATTGATTGAATTGAAATATATGTGATTAAACAAATAGAATAGCCTTAGTTTCTTCAATTGTAAAATTCTTATATGTATGTATGTACAGTTATTGTCATGATTTTGATTGACAAAAATAATTCTCTTGAAATAATAAAAGAGGGAGAGCTATGAATTGAAAGAAAGAAAGGGAGGTAGATGGAAATATATGTATATATATAAAGAATAAATGTATTCAATATCAGTTTTTTCAATTATTGATTATGTATTTTTTGAGTTGTGATATAGATATATCTCATGCTATTGAGGATAACAACTAATTTATAGGGGGAGAATTGTTATGTGAATTTTTCCCCAAGAAGAAGTATGATATAACCCCTTATAATTAAAAGGGAGATAAAAAATAAAGGATAAAATGATCCTTTGGTTAAAAACATATATTAATAAAAATATGCATAAACACTCTTTTTCCTTGACAGTAAGATAGGTATTGAGAACCATTGATTTGATAATATTGGGAATATTGTTTATATAATTTGGTGTTAATATGATTAATCTATGTGGAGGTGTTATTCCATTTACTATGTTGATTATTTAATTATCACATGTTTGTAGCTTACATTAATTATTCACATTTATTTTGATAATATTGCATATTATAAATTATATTAACTCTAATATTTGTTATATTAAATTTGTTGCTAATATTTAATAACCATAAGAGGAAAAGTGACATCACATAATATGCTCCCCTTAAAATGTCAACATACTTGCTATGTTGGTATTTTAAGGAAGAAGAGGGGATCCTTGAAAAGAATGCACACCTCCAAAACTAGTTATCCTTGCCCCTCAAATGTAAAGGCAAAGACAACCACACAAGATACTATCATGTTGCTACCAAGGATGAAATATGGTTGCACCTAAGATTGTACCACCATGAATGGCAATGAGAAAACATATGAAGCTACAAATTCCACATAGTGAGGAGCAACACCATAGAATAAATATCATTATTTCTTAGATGGATTAGGTGCATCAACACATGGGAGGGCACCACAATCACTAAGTTGTTGTAGTTTACTACTCAAGGCCTGAAATTCATTAGTGGAATGACCATGCACTCAATGATATGAAAAAAATGTGTTATTTCTATAAAATTTCTTACGTGTTGGAGGAAGAGTAGTCAAGAGTAAACAAAAGGTTGTGTGTTCGATTCACGTTAGGTTTACCAAAATGTTTAGGTGAAAAAGGTGATCCTAGATCTAATGTATAGAACCTAAGATCATTTTTTTTCCAAATAACATTGGGAACCAAATCAACAAGGGTATGAGATTGGATAACAACCTAAAAGAAGAGTCAATCTTCCTTGGATCTAGTTCTTTTATTGATTTGAAAATTGATTTAATTTTATGTGGATTTAATTGACTTAATTTGACTATATAACCTAATATGAAAATGTAATTTATTGCAAAAATGACAACGAAAAGTAACAGTATGGACCCATATCCAAAAAATTATGATAGAAAGGCACCTATGACTAAAATTTGAGCTTATTTTTGTTGGTCTAGGGTGTGTGGCGCCCTAGATTGACTACTAATTGTTCAAATCTGAAAGTTCTAGATTGTTGATTAAGATCTGCACTCTACTTCCCTAGACTATCATTGGTTGAAACTTACTAATTTGAATTACACACATGAAAATGGGGGAGAGGGTTGTGTTGTATGGGGATTTTCTAATTCAAGCCCCTTGTTGGTATTTCTACCTCCACTTACGATGATTGATGATGATTAAGAGAGCATACCTTGGGTTGAGCGAAGGCTAAAACAACAATAATTGACTAAAATGATGAATGACAAATGATAATGTTACCTTGATGTGAAAACCCTTGAAGAAGATATGCCACACACAAGTTGATTTATGGATGTCTTGATTGCTTGATAGACCTGCAAAAGGTTAGCTCACATACACAATGGATTGTTGTAGCATAACATGTAGAGGATGACTCAATACTTCTCCATAATTGCCTTCTAATTGATCTCACATTCATAAGTTTCTCTCCTTAATGTTCAAAATGAGAGGAAAACATGTATATATATGCATTTTAATTAATCCTTTTGGGTAGGGGCCAATCTAGGGTCATTTTCAAATCATAAAAGGCCACCAATCAAAATTTCAAACATTCAAAAATTTGCTTTTTGGTCTAGGGTACTGAGTGCCCTAGACTGGTACTTTTTGGCCCAAAATTATTGGGATGATGGGGCTTTAAATATATTTTATTAATCTAGCACTGAAATTGGTAAATTATTATTATAATTAAAGTTATAAAAAAATAGGGTTTCAAGGTAGTATGAAATTGTAAAGGGTGACAATTTTTAATGCTACAAAGAGTTACTTTAATTTTACTTTTAAAAAAGTCATTATTCCTTATTTTGGTGGTTCTTTTGTTTTATTTTTATTTGAAAAGTATTATAAATGTTATACGTTATTTTAAAAAAAATTGTTTTATAATTTTAGCTTCTTTTTAAAAATATATGTCAACCATGTTTAGGTTTTTATGTACATGGTAATGACATGAGATTCTTTGATGTAATTGCCAAATGCTTATCAACAAATTAATTAATTTATATTAGTCAATAAATGAGTTGTGAATATTGATAGTCTAATTATTTTTGATAAATTAAATATGAGCATGTGAATAAAAACAAAGGTACTTAGTTCTCTGTGGTTCATACCATAGTGTGATGGTTAAGTGCTTGTGTTGTTGTGGTCACCAAGGTTCAAACCCCTAATGGGCTATTGTGATCTTGGGCCTTGTATTCTCGTTGATCCAATGTGCTTTCAGGTTTGAACTTTAGTATTGATGTTATTTGCATGTTCATTCCAAGTGACTTAGTGCTCCAAATTATGCTCCAGGCCCTTGTTAGGCTAGTATTCTCGAGGACTCTCACTCTCTTTTCCCCTATTGGGTTGTTGTGTTCGTGGGTCTAGATGATTCATGTTGATGTTGTGCATTCATGTTAGGGATGAGGTCCAACCTTTTGTGGCCTCACTTGGAGTGGGACAAGTTAAAATTCCCTCTTCACCAAGAAAAAAGGTACTTAGTTCTCTAATTGATGAATACCCAAAGATTAATATAGAAACTTAGCTTAATATATCTTTCTTAATATTTGAATTATAGTGGTATTTAGGAATACCTCTCTGAGTTGGTGTTATGTCGCAAGGGGCATATTCTCCTAGGTCAACCCCAGAAAAATTATACTTCAAAAATAACACTCTCTAGGCATGCAAATGCTCCTAAGAATGTTGGTACAAATCTATATTCCTTTTAATACACCAATTAAAGTGTGAATGTGCAAGTGATATGTGAATATAGCTAAGAGATATTGGATAATTAAGTGAATGCACCAATTGATTTTAAATACAAGGACATGGTAGTAAATCACACTAAATCATACTTAATTAACCCTTGGAAAGAAAGATTCAAATTTACATTTTTATTTTGAAAAAAAATATTTGCATAGGTAAATGTAGTTGGTACATGGATGGGGAGAATATATAGGGATGTGTAACATAGCCCAAGTGAGATAATGTAATAAAATAACTTGTGCAATAGAATAATGCAACAATAAATACTTGGAAATATAATATAAATACTTCCAAACTGTGCTTGATAATAATAGGCCACTTTGAGGGGAAAAAATTTAAGTCTTCAAGAAAAAATAAAATGCACAATATGATAATTAAGTATTGCTCACTATATCTTATATATACCCTACATATGTCTTGGATGCCACCTAGGCCAACCAAGCTACCTTTATAAGACTATATAAATGATTATAACTTAATTTTAAAGGTTATGCTAGCCACAATTCAACTACACATATCCTAATACAAAAAATGGGTTAAGGGTGTATCATGTGTCCTCTTTGTAGAGAAGTGGTATCATCAACACAAATCAATTATGGATGCTTTTACACAAAAGCTTCATTTTTTAATATAACATGTTTTACTAGAGAATTCCTCAACTTGATCAAATAATCTGTGATCACCCTCTTTCATAGTTTTATAGTGCATGCTTGAATGATTCCTTAGGTTCCAAAATCATATTGCCCTTGTTATCAAGCCATGATAACTCCATCTGAGCTAAAAATCTCCATTTGATAACTTTCTTCAAGAAAAAGACATGGAATACCAAATGTATTTTTGTTGAATTAGGTAACTCTAATTTATATGTCATATTGTCAAACACCTATGAAACCTTAAAAGGTCTATGATACTTGGGTGTAATATTTTTTCCTTCTATTATTTTTGTGACATCTACTTATATGGTTGTAATCACACAAATACCCAATCTCCTACTTCAAAATTATTTTCACTACAATTTTAATCACTGTGCTACTTCGTTATGTTATGCATCATTACCAAGTCCTCCTCAAGACTAGAGAGTGTCTCTCATTAGTTTTGAAAATGTTCTTAAATTACTCAAGCCTTTTGATGTGTTTGTAATGAAGAGGTGATTAATGGTGGATGTACTAATATAGTGCCAAAATGGATATATTTTGGAAGAAGTGTGGAAAGAAGTGTTATACCACCATTCTTCTAGTGGAAACCATTAAACCCATACCTCTTGTTTATCTAAAATAAAACATCAAAGTTAGGCTTCCAAGAACTTGTTGACCACCTCAATTTGTCCATCTGATTAGTGATGATATAATGAGCTACGAACAAGTTGAGTACCCAAACATAAGTATAAGTTAGTCCCAAAATTATTTATCAATATAGGATCATAATCACTTAGTATGATTTTTGGAGTCCCACATTTAACTTCTAAATGGTATCCATAAATAATGTTACTATGGTACTTGCTACTGTATGACCTCAAAATATGATTGTAAAACCAAAATATAAGCACTAATAAACGAGAATCGCAATCAAAGATCACAATAATAAAGCAAATGCGACAAATTGATTAAAAAATGCAAACATGCAAGAATTGAAACACATAATTTACCCTAGCATAGCTCCATTGCTCTCCTCTATTCACCTTGGAGAATGGTGTTAAAGTCCTTTTCTCTTAGTTTTTTTATCAAGTACAATAGCATTAAAGCACCTGCAAAATATTAGTATAGTTTCTCTACATGATTTGAGATGAAAAATGAATGATAGGATGGTTCGATTTATATATTTTTGGTGACATTGATCGATGGTCAAGATCATATGAGAGACTGAAAAGATTGATAATGGAGGAATTGAGGGTCAATTAAGTGATTGCATGATTTTAGGTAACTGATTGTATGTATCAGTTAAGAGGATTGATTGGAGTGTTAAATAAGACTAACAATTAGTGGAATAAATTGATTGCTCAATGGACTCGAAGGGAGTGGGAGTGAAGTGGATCTAATATATGAGTAGATTGAGAGTAAGTAAGTCTTAGTCAACAGGCGAGGTAGAATTTGCAAGAGTATTTAATAATTAAATAATTTAATTATTATTTACATGTGTAAAGTTGAATTAAAAAAATAAAATAAATGTTTTATTTATTTTTAAAAAAGATAATGTTGAGAGATAAATGGATTAATTAAATAATGATAAATTATTTAATTAAAATTTGGAATAGATGAATAATTAGTAGATTAATTAAATAACATTAATTATTTAATTAATATAGATGAATAGAGGAATAATTAGTAGATTAATTAAACAACATTAATTATTTAATTAATATAGACGAATAGAGGAATAATTAGTAGATTAATTAAATAACGTTAATTATTTAATTAAGATAGATGAATAGATAATATGAATTAATTAAACATTACAAAATTATTTAATTAATAGTGGAGGGGGAATTTGATAAAATTTTGGAACATAATATTAGAATAATTAAATAATTAAATAATTTAATTAACATTAGAAGAATAACTAGTGTGACTTGATCTTGGAAATGTTAGTCGGTTTTCAAGTGTCTACAACTACAAATGGGTGTGCCAAAGCACAAAAATGTGCATATTTGGTGAGTTGATCCACAAAAGCCATGATGATATTTGTTGTGCCTATAGCACACATGCCCCATTCAGAACATGGACCCTCTCTTTTTTCCTTCGCCTCATTTTGTGTGCCCCTAATTTTGAACCTAAGTGGTCAAGGGACCCTAAAGTAATCATCCTTAGTTGACCAAAATCCACGACCCAATTTATTTTTTTAAGTCCTTAGCTCTTGCGAAGGTTTCCATGCGGACTTCCCTTTGCCTTTTGCTTTGACATCCTGTAGGCCCCACGGGTCTGTCCTTGTGGGCTTCCCCTTGTGTGGTGCTGCTTTCTCTTCGTTGTTTCATCGGCGGCCAACCCGGGACATCCTCCTGCATGGTGGGTCCCGCAAACTCCTTCGCCACTCTCTTTTGACTATTCATTGATGGAAATGGCCCAGGGTCCTTCTGCCTTGTGGGCTCTGCCTTTCCCATTGTTGGCTCATCAAACTCTGTGCCCAACTACCTCGCCGATCACCATACATGCATTCGATGAGGGTAATAAATGAAATTTTCACTATAAATAGGTCCTTATTCCAGTTGGAAATTTCTTAGAGAAAATGGCCATCGAAATCTTCGTGCCCACATTGCAGCTGCTCAACCCAAAATCTAGATTGCCATCAAACTTTTACATGCCTTCCAAGTCAATATGTTGCCCACCTCTTGAAACGAGCCCTTTGAGTTAAGTTTTTCTAAAAATAATTGAAAATCTTAAGAGAAACTTCAAACTCTTCTCGACGATCATTTAACCATCAAATTTCACGCATACCCATCTAAGAATCCTTTGAAAAACCTTTGAATTGAGCCCTTAGAGGAGATGCAGAACTTGGTTTCTCCATTGTTGTTCTTCGTAGAGCCTTGGCTCCTTTGTGGCCCGCAAGCTCCTCGTCACTGTCTCCCAAGTGAACCCAAAATGGTGAAAACACTTAAGCGAAAAGAAAACCCAAGTCTCCCAGCTCTCATGGGTCCGCCTTTGCAAGAAACCTCCATCCCGTAGCCATTATCAAATGGCTTATCCTTGCCAGCATCCCGCATCCCGCATCTCGGGTTCTGCTGAAGTTGTCTCCATCAAATGCTAAAATGCACTAAGTCCAAGTCTGCGAACCACTCCCTATGGGTTGGCGCGTGCAGACCGCTGCTACATGAATGTCATGACTTTGATGGTGAAGCCAAAGCTTCTCCCTGCGTCGTGAATCCTGCCCCTATCTGTCGTTCACTGTTTGCATGAGCCGATCCTCAGCCGAGCCTTCCTTGTGGACCATTTAGTGCGGACTGCCATCTGCCCTTCACTGTCGTCTTAATGCCTTAGCATCAGTGGCTTAGTCATTGCTCTTGCCTGCACCATAGACTCTGTAGTCCTCCTCGCCATTCAAGTTCACAAACAAAAAATTTAAGTCTAAACTCCTTCATGCAAGCTTATCTCTACGGGGGTCCGTTTATGGACCTCTCCACCATCATTGTCATTTCAAATAGCCAAGGAACCCTGTTGGTCTGCTTTGCAGACTCCACCCTCACAGTTTCCCTCTGACACTTCAACACGAAAAATGACTAAGTGTGGTGCTTTGTGGATTGTTCCTTGCGGCCCACCATCCATGGCCCGCTGTTGCTTGGTTGTTGTTTGTGAATGGTCATCCCTTCTCTTCTTCCCACATCGTGAAGTCCATGCTCCCCTCTATCGTCCAAGTTTGTTTGATGCAAAGTGACTAAGTAAAACATTTGGCAGACCCGCTTGTGCGGACCATCGTCCCATCTTCGCCATTCCTAAATGACCTTCACTTGACAACTTTCCATCAGTCCTTGCCCGCATGCCCTAGAATGATCAAACCAAAGGGAGTCAATTCACGCCATCCTAGCCGCTTGCGGGTCCCGCATTGCAGGATTCCACTTGTAGGTTTCCACCCCTTGACCATCATTTCTCAACAACAAAGCTGCAAACATCCATGGAACCCTCAACTTTTGCACTCCTTAATCCCAAACAAGCAAGGTGACCAATTAAGTGCCTCGAAAGACCTTAAAATAGATTTCCTCAAATGCCAAATTCCTTGTTGAAGACCTCGACCGCCAAAACTCCAATGTGGAACATTGAGTGAGGGCGGTCGTCTATGGGCCACCATGACCTTGACTCCATCTTGCTCCTAATGGCTCCCAGCCAAGGGAAACCTACCTCCCTAGGCCCACATTCATGTAATTGATCCCAACGAGCCTCAAATGATGAATGATAATGGATTTTATGATCTTTTGAAGATGAACTATTGAATTTAACCCTCGTTTTGTAGGATTTAACTAACGCTCCCCTAATTTTTATGAGAATATGCTTATTGCATCTTTGTATGCAATATTTATGGAATCTACAGTAGGACCATTAGGGAAGCCTGATGAAAAAGAGAAAGGGAAGAAGCCTACGAAAGCACCAAGAGGGAAAGAGGAGAAAGATCAAATGAAGTACCAGTTCCATGGGGTGGAGTGCGCCTCCAAAATCACCTCCACTTGGGATTCAGTGTCAGATACCAACCTTTGGCATGTAGATATAAACGAATTTCGACAAAGGGTCATGATCAACCCTACAACTGAAAAATGCCCAAAAAATCATAAAGAGTGGCTTTCCCAAAGCAGTCAGCTTTCCACCTATGCTTGTGGCTTTGGAACTAGTGATGGTATGTAGAGAGTGTTACCATAGCAACAACAAAATCATTGATCACGATGGAAGAGTGTTGGCAGATCTATCAACTCGATCCATAGGCCAAACATTCCATATTCCCACATTTGATGTCATGGAGGAAATAGAGAAGGGATATGCCGAGAACATGTGGAAGGTAGCCTCCTAGGATGCAAGCTATTGATCAACTAGCATTGGTTGAATGAAAAGAGGGGTAGTGCTTCCAAGGTTCCCGAAGAGCTTTTTAGGAGTGACTTCTATGAAGAGTACCATGACTTGGTCACTCTCTTGAGTAGGGTGACGGGCCTCCCTACTACTACCTTCTTCTAGGAATGGATATTCTACTTCATTGAGGAGATGATTCGTGGAAAAAAAAGTTCCACTGGGCCAAAATCATCAGTGATAACATGCATGAGTAGCTTATGGCTATGAAAAAAACATCTTAGTTTTACATGACCTCCTACTTTCTATATCTACTAGCAGAGGCATTCCCATACAAGGGCCACTTTGTTGCTAATAATCAAAATCTAGGGAGAGGAGAACTCAAGGTGTATGATTGCTACCCACAACTGCAATACAAAAATTTCAAGAGAGAATACCAGAGGGTAAATGATGCCTTCATTGAGAACATTATTAGACTCCTTGGGGGAGACTTCGAGAGAAGTCTTGTAAGGAAACTATGCAGCCATGTAATGACAATTTCCACATAACCCAAATCTGAAAACATGCAAGTAAAATACTCAACATCAACATGCAAGAGAATAGACAACATACCCATCAAAGATGACATAAGATATACCCTGGGAAAACCCTCAAGAGGGAAAAACCCAGCCTCCAAAAGCATCCACACTCCATGTATTATTTAGCAATGAAAACCCATTACAATACATCTGCAGAGACTCCATGAACACTTCTGAAGCACAAGCTAACCATGCATTCCATGTGACCAAGCATGAATCCACACATCCCATGCCATGCTTCAAAACCTCACACATGCACAAGCTCAACCTGCTAACCTGCAACCTGTCAAACCCTTGACCAAATTTTGATCCAACCCTAAACAACTACCCATGTGGTTGCTTTTATAGAAACAAGCTCCCACAAAACCACCAAGTGGTATTACATAAACCATGTGCCCAAAAATACTACATCATGTGACCCCACATTTAATATTGGGTACTTTATTATTTTATTATTCCCCCAATATTAAATAATTACATTTTACAATTATGTCCCAATGTTACATACAACAAAGTGGCCCCAACATTATAACTCCTTGTGATGCACGTTC
The DNA here is from genome assembly GCA_007258455.2 of Sequoia sempervirens. Taxonomy (NCBI): domain Eukaryota; kingdom Viridiplantae; phylum Streptophyta; class Pinopsida; order Cupressales; family Cupressaceae; genus Sequoia; species Sequoia sempervirens. Next base: position 403,242,886 of record VDFB02047230.1, on the reverse strand, counting down.
ACCTAGAAACCCCTAGGTGCACCACACACATAATAAATAAATAAAACATTAAACATTATGCAAGGTGTACAACACCTAATTCTAACAATCTCCCACTTGTTGTATACATTGCATAAGGGGGTAACAAATAAACTCCATAGGCAACATGTACCATCCTAGAATCCAAGTGCTCCATGTGCTCCAACAAGATACCTGTAACAAGAACCAAGGTGACCACCATCTCATCCATGAATGCTCCCATCCTCCACCATGCCAACTGCACTAAGATATGAACACATCCAAAGAGATGTCACACTAACTGTCACAAAGAAGCATAAACCTGCCTCAACCTGATATCTCAAAACACAAACACTGAATCCAATATGCACCAGTAGCTGTCAAGAATAAATCACCATAGCTGAAATGACATCCACAGCAAATGCCAACACATCCAACTATCCATACCTCCAAGGTATACATATATAACATAGTAAACTCATGCCAACAACATATCCACCCATAAACCACAAAGACAAACTCCATGTGCAAACTTGTCAAAGCATGACATACACATCCAAGAGCTCCCACTGCATGGGCAATGTCAAGATGAATGCAAACCTGGAATGAGCGCATTCAACGCGTCGCTTCGTTAACATCCCAAAAATGGCACCATCACAAAGGCATACCAAGTCTACTACCAGCATCTCATAGAAGTAAACATGTAGTACCAAGGAACATCCACAATGATAAGCAAAACCTGCAAACCAAACACCTGTAGCATGTCCTCCTACACACACACCTCTAAATGCCAACTGTGTCAAGTATGATCTCCTCCATAATACCCCATAACAAAATCCATAACCACATCCATCCATCCAATCACCAAGATCAAAGATAACATATGTAACTAACATGGATGTAAGCATCTCAAAAACAAGAAGATCAAACTCAAAGTAATCATTCCTAAACCAAGGAAATCAGCCCAATAAACCATCTCCTAAACCCAACATGTACAAGGAGATAAACATGCCAACACTCCTCAAATGAACCCTCCAGAAACCAAATATCCATGGCTCAAGATCCATATCCATGAGAAGACAAAGCATAAACATAATGCACCTGAAAGAATAATGGGCAATACCTCTCAAGTGAACCACCGAGTAGACCAAGAGTGGGGAATGAGAATGCTCCTCCAGGATATCCAAGTCATCATGACTCAACCAAGAACACTCTCCTCATTGGTCCATGTTGAACTCACGTCCAACCAAGGTGTAGGCTCCCTCGGACTTCCTGCTAAAACCTCATCAAGAGTAACCATATCAAAAACATGTCTCTAATCACAAGAGAACACCAAACCTCACCTAAGTCTCCAAGTATCCATGAGCACCTGTAACCGATCAATCCATGCTAAACACCAAGCAAATGATCAATGTACTCAATACAAAGAGAACCAACCAAGATCAAAATCATAGCTCCAACTACAGAATCAGGAACATAAACATGACACCATGATCTCACATCCTCTCAAAAGAAGATCACATGCTCAAATCATCATAACATGTACCATGCCACAACTCTAAACTAGTAATCAAGAGTATACCATGACATAATAACAAAGCCATCCTATAACCAAGGATCACCTGTCAAAACCAACAAGTCAAATAATACCTCAACATCTCCAACACCTAATGTCAAAGAACTCTCACTGTAGCACACAGAATCCAAGAGCTCCTCCATGACACCAAAGATCACCTGCTGAAGACAACCATCCATAATAACCAATGGATCCACATCATTGCCAAATGCTCCCACTGAACCGTGATACCGAGCAATCCCATGGCACCATGATGCATAAAACCAACACTGTCATAAGCTCACACAAAACCTGTGAATCCAAGCTCTCAATGACAACATGATAACCATCCTCTAAGCAAGAAGATACACCGCCAAACCATCATATCCATCATCGCCAAACCATCACTGTCACAAGCTCCCACTGAACCGTGTAACCAAGCTATCCATGACATCGTGATACCAATCTCCTAAAACCAAGAAGATACACCGCCACAACCATAATCAGGAACCAATCCAATACCACCAATCATGCACCTGTATAAACCATCATAACATGCCAAAGTCTCTAATGCACAAGAAACATCTATGACATCATGATCACCACCAAATATACCAACAAATCAACCCAACTGTGTCCACATATCTATATAATCATAGTCAACTACATAGGTCTCATATCATGACTGTACCTGGTAATACCATCTCACCTCCTCAACATGACAACCAAATCAGCAAACCAAGTGACTAAACCAAGCCACTAAAACTGAACATGCATCAACACTGAAATATCAATGGGCAAAGACAACCCATATCCAAGTCATAGGTGCAACAAGTAAGTATAGACCGCCTACAACATTGCACAACTTGTAGATACAACAATGCAACATACATGCTGATAACCATGTCAAAAAATGGAACAAACTGAGATGTACAACCGAGCATACAATGAATCCATCATCAAATACCCCAAATTCGACAATCCATAAGCTCATAAAAACACTATAGTCAAAGAGACCCATAAATAGCTCAGATAAAGAAAATAGAAAATAAACCATGCCAAAATATCTCCAAACCTGATCCACTGCATAGTGCTCTGAACAAGCTTTCTGTTGACTATTCGAAGTCCAAAATCTGACTCCGTATGCACCCGATATGTCCTCTCAAAGCTCAAAATAAACATCTGACTTCAACCAAGAAAAACACTATCAAAACTGCAAAATCATGGAACAAAACCTACACCACTGTGTAGTGCTTAGAACCAGCTTTCCAATGACTGTAAGAAGTCGAAAATCCAATAAACTGGGTGAAAGTTATGCCCGTTTGAAAAAAACTGCTGTAAAAAACCCTTCTGGTGGCTCTCTGGTGGCGCCCGGGCGGCGCTCCGGTGGTGGGTGGGCGGCGGATTTGAAAATCCATTTAAATTTAATTTAATTTTTCAAAATAAAATTTTCCTCTCTGTACGGACTCGACCACCCTTTTAAATCTCGCATAATCCATTTTTAAATCCGGCGGACTTTAATAAACTGGCGGATTTAATTTCCATTGGCGAAATTTTTTTTTTTGTTAAAATTTCAAAATATTTATTTTGTTTTTTAAAGCCCACATGGGCTAGCGGGCCAGTACCCTGCCGAACAGGGTACCCGCCGGCGGCTTATCCGCCGGCGGCAGTACCCTGCGCCAGGGCCTGCCACCCTGCCGCCTACAGGGTACGGCGGCAGCCGAGGGCGTGGGGGTCTGCGGACCCCCCCAAACCCTTTCAAAATTTTTTGTTTTGTTTTTCAATTTTTAATTTTTTCTAATGTTTTTTTTTTTTAGGAAAAAATTTTTCGACGGGAATTTTTTATTTTCTTTTTATTTTATTTTTTTGACTGACGACAACTGTACCGTACGGCCGAATAGGGGTAGCATTTTTTTTTTCTGTAACTAAAATAGGGCATGTTATATGTCAATTTTTCTCTCTCGGCCAACCTGAATCCAACCATGAGGTCGATTTTTCCTAGGAGGTCATCTGTGAAAACTCACCCCCAAAACCGTCATTTAAATGCATGACCAAGAAACCCTATTTTGCCAAAATTTTCTCACCCCAAATCTGCAAACAACCCATCATAACAGCAAACCCAAAACCCTATATCTTGCCATTGCCTTTCATTCTCTCATGCAACCTAGGGTTATCCAATCCAATAACCAAAGCTCTGATACCACTTGTAAGGAAACTATGCAGCCATGTAATGACAATTTCCACATAACCCAAATCTGAAAACATGCAAGTAAAATACTCAACATCAACATGCAAGAGAATAGACAACATACCCATCAAAGATGACACAAGATATACCCTGGGAAAACCCTCAAGAGGGAAAAACCCAGCCTCCAAAAGCATCCACACTCCATGTATTATTCAGAATGAAAACCCATTACAATACATCCGCAGAGACTCCATGAACACTTCGGCACAAGCTAACCATGCATTCCATGTGACCAAGCATGAATCCACACATCCCATGCCATGCTTCAAACCCTCACACATGCACAAGCTCAACCTGCTAACCTGCAACAAACTTGTCCAACCCTAAACAACTACCCATGTGGTTGCTTTTATAGAAACAAGCTCCCACAAAACCACCAAGTGGTATTACATAAACCATGTGCCCAAAAATACTACATCATGTGACCCCACATTTAATATTGGGTACTTTATTATTTTTATTATTCCCCCAATATTAAATAATTACATTTTACAATTATGTCCCAATGTTACATACAACAAAGTGGCCCCAACATTATAACTCCTTGTGATGCACGTTCACCTAGAAACCCCTAGGTGCACCACACACATAATAAATAAATAAAACATTACAAAAATTATGCAAGGTGTACAACACCTAATTCTAACAAGTCTCACACAGTGCCAAAGCATTCATCCAAAGGTTTAGGTACTTGTTCATACAGTTCCTGAAGTTCACATACATTAGAACAAAAGGTTTCTTTGACAGACCCTACAAGCTGCCATGATACCCCAATGACCAGATGATCTTGCTGGAGATCTCCAGACAACTGCAAAATCCTCATTCCCTATTGAGCAACAAACATAGAGTGGGGATCCCATATACCTTAACGTTCAATCAAGGAATGTATGTCTGTCCCACTGCCCAGTGCATGAAATACTTAGAAAAGGAGATAGTGGAATATAATTTGGACCTCCACACGGCCCAAGCAAGAATGGACCCCTATGGAAAAATGAAGAAGTTGGTTGGAAAGCAGTATGCTCATTGGCCCCACATCAAATGATTTTGGGCCAACTGCCAGGATGACAAGGAAGTGCGAATGAGGCACTATATGCGAATGACAACCCAATTTGTATAGTCAATTAACTTGTTCCTAGTGCCTGATCAAATTGTGAAGGAAGAGGATACAATTATTGATGAGAGATTTGATGTTGTGGTCAACTTGCTACTACCATTAATAGATTGGGATGAAGAAGAGGTCAATGACCTTGATATAGTAACATGACAAGGCAATGGGTGGATGCCCAAATTGCCCAACTTAAATTGCAAGGTGCAATACTGACATACGACAAGCTCAAAAGTGAAACTGATAGTGGAGCAGTTGTTGCCTCAACCGAGGAGGCACCTAAATCTCCTCCTAGAACAAGATCAAAGAAAAGGAAGGATGTGCCTGAGTGCCATCCTAAAAATAAAGTATACACATGGAAAGCTATAGAGGGAGAATCCTCAAAGAAAGCGAAGAAATCAAGAGGATTTGTAAGTGAAATGCCCACCATTGAGGAGGATCCACAACATGAAGGAGAAGAAGAAGCTGAGTAGCCACAATCACCACCTGCTACCTCCGCTCTCGCTATTACTATTGCCATTACCACTCCTCCACCTCCTACATCTTAGGCACTACTTGTTTCTTCTCTGCATGTCGTGGACATTTTAGTCCACCTTGCCTCCACCTCACCAACAACCCAATAATGGCGTTGGATTCCTCCTTGTCCACGACATCTCCACTATCATCTACCTCACTGCCTCCTCCATTTCCCACTCTCTTTGTTGCAATTCCTATAGTAGCCACTACTACTATTCCTCCTCTCACCCTACCAGAGGCCTTCACAAAGTATATGCAAGGAATACCCACTAAAATCTCTGGGGTAATAATGAACCCCACAATTCAAGCTGTGATGGCCTAGATTGTTGATAGCCTGCCTGTTCCTTCTCCACCTACAGAGCCACCAAATATGGAGGCTACCATTCAGATATCTAAAGAAATGGAGAAAAACCAAAGGGAGGCCGCCAAAGGAATAGTTGAGGAGCCTAGAGATCCTTTTAAGGATGATTATTTTGAACATCTAGAGGGAGGAATGAGCATCAAATTGGAAAAGGTGGTCTTAGATGAAGAAAATTCCCACTCTTCAGAAGAAGACACTGAAGCCCTCAACGCAAAATACACAATAGAGACCTCAGATCAAGAACTAGAAGAGGAGTTGTCCCAACAGCTCAAGGATGCGGGAGAAGAGGTTGAATCTGAGAAGCAACCTTCTGAAGAGAAAGATGACACTGATGTCAATGTGGATATATTCAAGGAGCCTCCACTAATTGGCCAAGACAAGGGCCTAATCCAAGGAGAAGAAGTGCCTCCTGAAGAAGAGAAAGAAGTAGAGAAGGAAGAAGATAAAGTAGAAGATGCACTGCGGAAGAGCCTTGAGCTGGAGCATCATGTAGAAATCGAACGGGAAGAAGAAAGAGTGCCTCAGAAAGAAAGCATTGTTGAGGAAAACATAGCCACTGCTAAGTTGGACACAAAAAAGGCTATACACATTGAGGACTTAGATGAAGAAGAGAGAATAGAACAAGAGGCCCTGGGTCATGAAGAGAAACAACCTCCACATGAGCAAAGAGAGGAAGGTGATCATGAATCACCAAAAGGGGAAACTTAGGTGCCTGACTGGCTAGAGAGGCAACTTCAAAAGAAAATCCATGTGGTCGTCAATCCAAAGGCTTGACTTGAGGTGATACTGGCAAGAGCCTAGACAAAGCCAAGGAAGGAAAAGAAGCCTATAATCCATTTGCACATCAAAGTTGATGCCTCTAGATCTAGAACAATACAAATTGCTAGCCCAGTGCTAGACAAAGGTGAAGGACCCAACTATAGCATCTCTATGATCAACTTGGGCCCAACAACTAGAGAACAAAAAAATGATGAGTTCTAGGGGTCAGTAGTGACAATTATACAACAAATGAATAAGGATCAATCCTCTAAGGAGGAACTGAAAGAACAAGTGGTGGATCTCACTGCCTATATTTAGGAATGGACATCCTTGGAAGAAGAGGCTCCAACAACATTGTTCATGCCCCCACTTCTCTCCCAAGAAGAGCTCACTAGAATGGAGAAAATGAAGAATTTGACCAAGTCCATTGCAGATTGGTTCCAATGAGTGCTTTACAATAGTGATATGAGCATAAGCCACACTGCTTTAATGTCCAATAAATTTTGAGATTTGCAAAAGCAGCTAGAGGCCACAGAGAAGACATGTCATAGGTTCATTGAGCTTATAGGATCACCAATCCTAAGCTCAAGGAAATTCTAAAGATACCTTAGAAGACATGGGAAAAGGAGTTGGCACTCGTTAAGGATGATCATTGGCTAGTAGAGACTTGGAAAATGGGTCTGTATCATAGGAGGGACGTCCTAGAAAGAGTATTGCATGAGGTCAAACTCAACCTCGAATGGGTTGTGGAGCATAGGACAGATAGCGAAGACTATCTTAAGCTGATGATTGATTATGACATGCTCGCCCTGGAGCTAGACCTAGAGAAAATCAATCCATTCTTCCATAAGAATATGGAGCAAGGAGCAACAAACGTGCTAACTTCAAATTTCATGGAATTTGCTATGAGGCCACACCTAGATGCACCAAGCACTAGGAGAAAATCACTGAAAGATTCAAAAGGCTGACCTTTCAAGTCCTCCAATTAGACATCATGGAATTGAACAAGCTCTAGACATTGATTAGATATTTTTTGGAGTATGCCACCCTCTAGAAAAATGAAGGAAAGCTAGTGATTAATGAAGAGTTTCTGTTAGTATAGTTGGAAAAAGAAGGCAGTCACTAGAAGACAAAACTACTATAGTGTTAGAGCCACTAAAAGACAAAATAGGAATGAGACAAAAATGTATTTTATATTGATATATTTTGGGGGTAGGTCAAAACCTAATGTAAAATGAATTTTGGCCACACAATGAAAGTAAATCCTATCCATTCATTTCACTTTTGGAAAACTATAAATAGGGGTCTCCTCTCATTTTCAAAGAGAGAGTTGAGTTGTTGTGTAAAGACATGCTACAAAAATTTCAATAGAATTGCATTGTTTTAGTGGATTCTTGTGTTTCTCACATGTTGCATCATTCATCTTCTCAAAATTAATAGATTTAGTTTGTTGTTCTAAGTATTTTAAGTTTCTTTAGTAGTTTAGTTTATGTTGCGCATTGATGGTGAAGAATGTTATTGTGTTGATGCCTTCCATGTTCATGCTTTTTGTTGTTTGTTGATGATGGACAATAGTGTAAAGCTAGTCTGAACATTAACTTATTGTTGCACTTAAAATTCATCTCTTATTCATGCTTTATGGTGAATGGATAGCTGAAAATCTATAGACCTTAGAAGATAACACTAGTTTCATGAGACTGTTAGTTCTTTTGGTTAAATGGAACTTAGTTTTGGGAAGGTTGTCCATTGTAGCATCCTCCATTGACACTGCTCATCATTAGTTGTAGGTCTAGGAACTCTTTTATCCCTTTTCCTTTTTGATCTTTTCTTTGAAAGAGTAGTTAAGGCAAAGTTTCAACATCATTGTAAAGCCAAATCTGATGTCAAACATGGAGTTTTAGACTGTTGTTTTGAACTTGCAGCAATTGCACCTCACTTCTAGAACTTCCCAAAACTCCATTTGAAGATCCAATTCCCTCCCAACTTAGCAAACATAAGTTCCATTTATGATTAATAGTAAATCACATCAAACAACTGATCTATTTTTGCAAGTCATGACCTGACACCCAAGAGACCTTGGGATAATTTTCTGCAACTTGTCTATAGGAAGTTGTCTTTCAAGAGAGGTACCATACTTATGTGCTGCCTATATTGAGAGGTTCAAAAAAAACCATGAACAATATTTTCACTTAGACCTTGGTTAGCTTATGATAAAATCCATGGATACCTCTTCCCACCTCTAGCTTGGAATAGATAACTATTGCAAAAAACCTAAAGTATTAATTGTTGAGAAAATGTATCAACCTTACAATTACATAAGGTATTTTTCAACCAAAGATGATGGGGGGGGGGCATGTGGGGGATCCCCCACCCACGAGGAATCCAGGGGATCGTCCCCTCGGCTGGGGTCTAGGGGCAGTGTGCCTTGGCAGGGGCTCAAGGGCAGTGCCCTCAAAAGGAAAATTTTATTTATATTTTATTATTATAAATCTAGACTGTTGATCATTATGTCTCATATTTGATAACTGATATTTTATTATCTTGACTTTTCCTAGAAGGAAACCCTATTTTATGAGGGAATTGTATTATGGTTGTGTATTATGATGTATTATGAGAGTCTAATAGCGGTTGTGTTGCCTCTAGATCTCTAAGTGGTGATACTCCTGTGAGAAGCTTGCTCTGTAAGTATATTGTAATCTTTGTGATTTCTAAATAATATATTGGGAAGATTTTGGAGTGTGGGGTTTTTCTCTCAAAATGGTTTTCTCCATGTAAATCATTGTGTTGTGGTATGCATGATATTTATGTTTATTTCTATTTAAATTTCTATAATTGTTAAAGATATATAAAAGTTTTGCATTATTCTCCTCTCAAGATTAGTGTAGGAAGTTGTTCTGCTACCTTAGCTTCCTTACATTAATTGTATCCCCTTTATTTTGTTGGCACACCATGTATTATGCTACAAACTTATGGACTTCCCATTTGAGCCCATCCCAAAAGAAATTTTGCTTGAATTTAGGATAATTCTTCAAGAATCTTGAGTGCCCACCTACTGAAGAAGTATGTAGTTCTACAAAAAAAATTAAAATTAAGGATTGAATTCTTACATAGGTACAACCTATCCATGTACCATAGAGCATTTAATTTCCATGCAATTTTATTTGAAATGGTTACGTCTTGTTGGATTTTTTAATGAGAGTTCAAGTATCTCTGTCCTTCTACCACTTTTCTCATTCCTCATCCACCCAATCTGCTTTTAATGTGGAAATTGAATACAATAGTGACTATGCGGGACCATCCCTCCTACATAGATAATTAGACACAACATTCTCCTTTCCTTCCTTAGTTATGATCTCAAAGTCGTATCTCAATATATTTGTGACCCACTTTTATTATTCTTGAAATGATAAACTTTGCTATAAGAAGTATATGAGACTATTGTGATATTCCTTTACCTTAAAGTGTCTTCTCACTAGACAAGGTATCCATTATTTGATTACATATAGGATATCCATCATTTCCTTATCATAAATTAGCCTCAACAAATTCTCACTTTTGAGTTTGTGACTCTCAAATTCTAGGGGTATCCCCTCTTGCATAACTATTGATCCTATGCCTTGTTTAGAAGCATCAAATTCCATGATTAAGGCTTTAGAAAAATCTAGGTTATCTAAAACTAAAGTTGTGTGTACATGGTTTCATTTATCTTCTCAATACCCTAGTAGCTACCTCATTCCATTGGAGGGAACATTTATTTAATGGATTTATTCTATGCTGCCATATTTTTTGTACAAATAAATGATAATAACTTGTAAGCCCTAAGAAATTACATAAATTATTAAGGATCCTAAGCACTTTCTATTCTATTGTGCCCTTAATCTTGTGAGATTACACCTTATCTCCCTCATGTTAAACAATATGACCTAGGTACTCCACCTATTTGACTCAAAAAACATACTTGGATGACTTAACATAAATATAATGGTGTTCAAGAATTTCCAAAACCTAAATCATATGTTACAATTTTATCTCCAACATTTTAATATATATTAAGATATCATACAAAAAAACCAAAACAAATTTCCATAAAAATGGCCTAGAGATAGAGTTCATCAAACTTTGAAATATAGATGATACATTTGTGAGGCCAAAGGGCATCACAAAAAATTCATAGTGGTTTTCATGGGTTTGGAAAGTTGTCTTATGTATACCCTCATCTCTAATTATAAGTCAATGATAACCAATTAAGATCAAGTTTAGTAAAAAAAATAGCATCATTAATCTCATCTAACAAATTCATGAATTATTAGTATTATAAATTATCTTTTATGGTGTACTTATTGAGCTCTCTATAATTAGGACACATTTGAAAAGTGTTATCTTTGTTATATTCCAATGCCATTCGACAAGATTAAGCACTTTGATTATGCCTAATAATACCTACCTCTAGCATCTCTTGTATAATATTCTCAATCTTAATTTTTTGTACATATGGGTAAATGTAGGCCTTGATGTTGGGTAGATGACTCCCTAGTACCAGTTGAATGTCATGATCACAATATATTTTTAGAGAGAATCCTTTTGGAATCTCTCTAAAAGCTACTAAATGCTTATATCTACATCTACTTTCAGAACTGGTGGTGTAAAAGCCTTTGATTGAAATGGTTCTCATGAAAAAAATTGGGCCATAAACTTGTTAGACACACATAACAATTGAGAGGGTGGGGTGAATTAGTTGTACATTAAAACCTTAAACCCTAATTAACCATCAAACCCTTATTATCATTAGTAGAATGTAAATAAAAGAAACATTAACACATTCAACACCTTACACAAGAGAATGCCATATTTACTTGGAAAACCCTAATTAGGGAAAAACCATGGTGAGGATTATATCACATATATATGAATAGCAACACTGAATACAATAGGTTCACTGCCCAAAAGAGAAGAATGGCTCACTGCCAGGGTTCATTTCCCAAAGAACTCATTGTTCAAAAGAAAGAATAATAAAAGAATACCATTATATAGAGATTCGCTATCTCAAAGCAATAGGAAAAATCCACCACTACAACTTTGCACCATCCAAAACCTTAGGCTCATTGCCTCTAGCAACTTCAAACACATTGAAAATGTAGACACCTTCTACTCACTACATCCAATAGTCTTAGGAATTAAGCTCACACTCAAATCACCACACTTGATCAAATTTTCATCATTTCGCACCACACCACACATCACACACTTCTTCAACAATTAATCTTGCTTATATATCCTCCACAACCTCAAAAAATTTCTCCATATTGCCTCATTAAAATGAATGCACCTCAAACATGCAACCACTAAGTAGGTTGGCACCAAATGGTCAAAAGAAATGAAGGCAGACCATACCGAGTGTTAACTAGGACCCACATATACACTGATACCCTCCCACAAACAACAAACATCCTTCACAATTAGCACTAGCACGCCAAGTTGACCGAACTTGTAATAAAACTAAGAAGCAACGAAATACATGCCTTTCTAGGTTTGAAAATACCATGCAGACCACATAGAAACATTCCACAACATTGAAGAATATTCCAACACCATCAAAATATTCAACAATACTGCCACAACCACCTGAAATTGAAGAACACTTTCATTCTATGCAACCAACCACATTGCCACAGACATGCATCTCACTCACCAACCTTGTGAGACAACTAAACATTAGATACTCTAGGGAAAGGTAAATACAAGCAATCTGAGCATGTTCCCAAAATTGCAAGATAAGAAACCTTAATGCAGAGAAATGTAGAGCAATCTCATTTCTCCTAGAGAACCTTCTTCATAGGCTACACACTATCAAACACAACTTCCACTGTTGCATGATCTAGAACCTAAAACTCTGTATATAGCACCTTTGAACACCTCTGATCATCACATCCAAACCACACAAGTATATCTTCAACCATGAAGAAATGTGGAGCACAACACTGCACACTCTTTTATTCAAATTTTCTAAAAAGCACTTGGAAACCAAGTGAACCAATTGCATCATCAACACCACAACACTTCTCAATATGACCACATTAGAGGTTAACACTAATGTGAACATAGTGCAATAATCTCCAACAATCTCCTTGACCATACTGGAGGTTGACATCAATGACAACACTAATGACAACACTAGAAAATCTCCAACAATCTCCCCCTTTGTCACTGATGGAAACACTAGCTCTAAAAAACCACCACTCAACATAAACAACTTTGCAATTCCAACACTCAGACAAATCTCCCCTTACTTCAGTCTCTCCCCCCAACTAGGACATTCTTTACACTTCTACCACTTTCTCAAACTTCAATCTCTTTCCCTTTCCTTCATTTTTCTCCCCCTTGAGGAGTTTTTCAGACTTCAATCTCTCTCCCTCTTTGACGTCAATGGAAAATGGAAACAATCTCTCCATTTGACATCACCTGGAAGCTTAACTTTAGGCAACACCAACACACTACTTTCTCTCTACTACTCTCTTACTCCTCCTTACAAATATAGGATATGCTCCCCCTGACTGCACCAATTAAAACACACCACTATTTTCTCCCCCTGAGAGGTAGCCTTCATCAGTCTAGGACCAAGAATGTATCTTGAAATTCTCACCTGGACAGGTGCACACCCTTATGCATCTAATTGAAAGGAAGGGTAATAACCCCTAACTTCTACCAGAGATACTCAAATGTATCTTTTGGAAGATCCTTTGTGAAAATGTTTGCAACTTGATCCTTTGTAGGCACATACTCCAGCTTCACCTCATTCTTTGTGACTATCTCTCTTAGAAAGTGATATCGAATAGAGATATGCTTTGTCCTTGAATGCAATGCTATGTTTTTTTGAAATATTGTTAGCACTTGTATTATCACACAAGATATAAATAGGTTCATCATATGATAATCCAATATCCTTCAATATTTGCTTCATCCATCACACCTGTGTACAACATGATGCTGCTGCAATATATTCTGCCTCTGTAGTAGATAATAACACTAAATCTTGCTTCTTACTCAACCAAGAAGCCAACTTGCTTCCAAGAAATAAAGCACATCCACTTGTACTTCTTCTATCATTTTCACAACTTTCCCAATCCACATCTATATAAGAACTCAAAGAGAAATCAGTATCCTTGGGATACCATAGACCAAAATCTGTAGTGCCCTTCAAGTATCTAAATATACTTTTAAGTACTGCCACATGTGATTCTCTAGGATCTTCTTAAAATCTTTCCACAAGACAAACTACATGCATGATATCTAGTCTAGTAGTAGTAAGATATATCAATCCACCAACCATTAATCTATACTTGCTCTGATTTGTCTTAGGAGGTTCATCATTTTTTCTCAACTTGCAACCAGTAACCATGGGAGTACACACTAGTTTAGAATCCTCCATTCCAAACTTCTTCAAGATTTCCTTGACATACTTTAACTATGAAATGAAAATGCCTTTTTTTGATCAACAAATTTATAACCCAAGGAAGAAATTCATCTCCCCAAACATTGACATCTCAAACTCTTTTTGCATCTACTCTGCAAATCTATTACACATACCTTCATTTCCTCCAAAGATTATGTCATCAACATACACAACCACAATTAGGATCTGATCTCCCTCAAACTTGAAGTAAAGATTGCTATCTACAATACCCTTTTTGAATCCTTAGTGCAATAAGAATCTATCCAATCTTGCATACCAAGCTCTAGGAGCTTGTTTGAGTCTATACAATGCTTTTTTTAATCTGCAAACCATATCAACATCTTTGACAATGAAAAACCTTTTAATTTTTCAATGTAAACCTCTTGTTCTAACTCACCATTCAAGAAGGTAGACTTGACATCCATCTTATACGCATTGAAGTCTTTATGTGTTGCAAAAGCCAAAAACATTCTAATGGATTCCACTCTTGCCATCAGAGCAAAAGGTTCTTCAAAATCTATTCTTTCCACTTGTGAGTAACCCTTACACACAAGTCTAGCCTTATTTCTAACAACCTTTCCATCCCCATTCATTTTGTTCTTGAAAACCCATTTAGTTCCTATCACATTATTGTTTACTGGTCTTGGGACCAATTCCCAAGTCTAATTCTTCTCAATCTATCTCAATTCTTCTTCCATAGCTTTGATCTAGTTCTCATACTTGCATGCTTCAGTTACTTTTTTAGGTTCTACTTCTGAAAGTAAATAAAAGTTTACCTATTCCTTTATCATAGCATCTTTTCTCCTTGTCAACATACCTTTTCTCTTATCTCCAATGATTTGATCTTCAGAATGATTCTTCTGCACATACTTAGAAGTCTTAGGGATTTTTTTCGAAGCTTCTTCCTCTTCCACTGCCATCTCTTTTTATTTATCTTCTTCTTTTTCTTCTTCACTACAAGGGGGTTCATTGGATTCATATCCTTCTATCAACACAAAAATTTATGTGTTTCTTCACCTACTTTGACACTTGCACTTTCAACAATCTTCTTCAACCTTTTTTTATAACATCTGTATGCCTTGCTTTTTGTAGAGTACCAAGGAAGATTCCTTCATCAGATATTGCATCAAATTTTCCCAAGTTTTCTTCATCTATCTTGATATAGCATTTACTTCCAAACACTTTGAAATATTTGATAGTAGGAGGTTTTCCATACCATAACTCATAAGGATTCTTTGAACTGTTCACTCTTGTTTTTCCTTTGTTAAGCATGTATATTGTAGTATGAATTACTTCTCTCCAATAGACATTTGGTATATTTTCTTTCTTCATCATGGTTCTTGCTACTTCCTAAATTGTCTTGTTCTTCCTCTCCACAACTCCATTCTATTGAGGAGTCGTAGGAGTTGGTAACTATCTCTTTATTCCATGATCTTCACAAAAACTATTAAACTCATTAGAGGTGAACTCACCACCTCTATTAGGCCTCAAGATTGATTTTCAAATCCATTTCATTCTCAACCATAGATTTAAAGGCTTTAATCTTATCTAGAAATTTTGATTTTTCTTTAAGAAATGTCACCCAAGTCATTCTATAATAATCATCTATTAATAACATAAAATTCTTATCACCTTGAGAGCTATGCTAAAGGTTGTGGAATGTGAATGAATTATAGAATAGGGGTGGAATAGAATTGTGAGATATGAGATGTAGAAAATATGTGTTGGGATGATGGGGGTTAGGAGTATATGAAATGATTGTAAGATATGCATGATGTAGGAGGGATGGAAGGGATGTAGGTCCTAATAAGGGGAATGGTATGAACCACATTTTAGGGTAAGGAGGGTTGGGTACTTTTTTGTATATAATGAATTGAAATTGTGAAGTGGGGATGACAATTAGACCAAGATTAGGGGCAGATCAAAAGGGAAAAGGGGGGTTCTAAATTAGAGGTGGTGGCCCTTGCATCACTACATAATTCCCCATCTTGAAAAGGTTACCCCAATGGTTCTCAAATGGTGTCTCAGAGGTTTTTTTTTATCTTGGTGGATCTTGCAATCATTGCTAAAGAATGGTGTCTTAACCTTGTAATTACACAACATTAATATTTATTGTAGTTTTAAATTTGAGCACAAATTGATGCAAAATTTTCCATAAAGCTTTGCATTGGATAAATAAGCATGCTTGTAAATTTTTATCGTAGGATCATGTTTGGATTTGAAGATATTAAATTTTCATGTTTAAAGTTTCAAAGTATAGTTTAAGGCCTTAGAGGCATTTTTGGGCCTAAAAGTGGTAATAGCCAGTGTAGCTAGTTACAGCTTGATAGAGGATTTCATGAGCTTTTTGGTGGTTCAAAAGGTTCATCAATCGAACACTTGGATAACAAGTTATGGCCTCTGAAAGTTGGGTCTCTTGAAATGGGATATGTAAAAATGTGTTGGACACATAAATGAGCTGTAAAGGGGGAGTTACATGCGGTGGTGTGCGTTTTGACACATCATAGGAATCTATTATTGGAGATAAGGATGGACACCACTTTTAGGTAGTTTTAGCTCATTGTTTTGTAATACTATTTGATAGCTTCATGTATTGTATCTCCTATAAATTAGGTGCATGAGATGGAGGTTGGGTGTAAAAGAGTCTTATATCTATTAACTCCAAATATCTAGTTGGTGATACTCCTGTGAGAAAACTGATTTGCAAGTATATTGTAATCTTTTCAATTTATGAATAATATATTGGGTGGCTTTTGGAGTGTGGTTTTTTTCTCCTAAAAGGGTTTTCCCCATGTAATCATTGTGTTTATATTTATTTTTGTTCAAGTTTTTGTAATTGTTCATATCTATTTTTTTTTGCACAACCCTCCTATCAATATTAGTGTAGGAAGATGTTTCGCTACCTTAACTTCCTTACAATAATGATGTGTCAACATTAGAAAGGAGTTTAAGACCATGCATGAGTGAATTTTCTAGGATGTTGTATTTCTTAGCCTCTATGAGATGGTTGATCATTTCTACATTTTGTGGATTGTTCAAGAAGTCTTGCAGTCTAGGCGAATATTCTTGTTGCATCACCATCTCATCCCCACTAGATTGTTCAGTTGTATTAGGGGGCTTCGAGGGTTCTCCTTACATTGCATAAAAAAGGACCTCATATATTTGAAGCCTCATAGTACAAGGGTCTTGTTGCTCTGTGTGTTCTTTGGCTTGTGAATGGATGACTGGCATGAAGGTGACTATACAAAAATGTTGGTTAGATGATAATTATGTGTGATGATTTTAGTGTTGTAAATTGTCACCACTAATAATTTCACACTAGGTTTGACAATATATTTTGAGTGTAAGGTTATTATGTTCATAATATGACATTTTATGGAATGACTAAGAAACTATGTTATGTTCCCTGACAATTGGAATTTTAGGAAAAAAAAATGTTAGGACATTATCACGATACACTAGTATCCTACATTTGAATTTTAAAAAGGTTTTAAATCAAAATATCTTCCTATGGTGTCTTGAACAATGGTTGGAATAGCTCAAAAAGGTCTTCAATGAAATATATATATAAACCCTCTCTCCCTCATTTTACACACATTGGAAATAAGTATCTATCTATCAAAAAGCTCTTTATTCTTCTGTACAATCTTGAAGATCTATACTTGTGAAACATTATTATTATGAACTAACCCTTGCAAATATTCAAGGAAAATGATTATTTCTTCATCAAATATTAGTGGTGAATTGTGATATGACATCACTCCAACAAGGGTTTCACACATATAATTATTCTATTTCATGGTATTTCATTTATTATAGTTTTTATCATTTATGTTACCTCTGCTCCCCTGAGAGCACATAATCTTTATCACCACCACCATTTCTATTGTGGAGGTGGGAACACCAACATGAGGTTTGACTTAGGAAAGACCATATATAGCACAATCATTTTACCTCTTTTGTGTGTGTAGATCCAGATCTAGAAGTTTCTAACAAAGAGAAGTTACAGGAGGGTAGAGTGGATTGTAAAAGAGATTACCATATAGGAATTCAGATTGTAGAAACACTAAAGACACTAGCAACCTACATTGACGTCTTGTCACTTTTACCTCCAATTTTAGTGATAGAGAGTGGATTGCAACAAAGATCATCATATGGGAATTCAGACTATGCAAAACCCTAAGGACAATAGTTTCTCATGTTGACATCTTGGGCCATTTCTTCCTTTTCTTTTAGTGATAGGTTCCTATCTGTTTGCCCATTCCAAATTTGTGTTTATTTCTATAATTTTTTATTTATCTATGTAATTATACATTTAATTAGATTAGGGTTTTATGTCACTTAGGTTAACTAAATCACACTTATCAATCTTTCATCTTTGTAATAAAGGAATAGAACACAAACATCTTGGCTCTCCTTCTCAACCTTTTCTTCCCCCTCTCCCATCTTTCTAAGCATGTGGGTAAAGAGTATGATATCATCGGGAAACTTCATGCTACTTATGCTAATATCTCACTTTGAGAATTGATACAAACCTCACTTGAATACCACGAGATAATCCAAGAGGCTCTACAAAAGGTAGCTATCCCACCTTTTGTTAGATTGAATGATGTAGCAACCTTTTTATATTGTATGCATGCAATAAATTTAGATATTGTATTCCACCAACATGAGTTACCTTCTTCTAAGATTTAGTGACAACATGATCCTCTTATGATTTTGGTCATCATTAATTGGAATGGAATAAAATGCACTCTAATCGATAATGGATTAGGCCTTAATATTTGTAGCATTGACTTGTTACGTAAGATTACTATAGATATGTTTCTCATCAAACCCAATACTCTTTCTATTCATGGCTTTCATAATGTTAGTAGACAATCACTAGGTACAATCACACTACTAGTTAAAGTAGCACTACTGACCCTACCGACACTTATCCATGGCATGTGTGATACTCTTTCATATAATCTTCTTGGCGGACCATGGATTCATACCATGGGAGAATTCCAATCTAATCTTCACCATATGATAAATTTTTTCCACAACAAAAAGATCTATATGGTTGAGTTTGATCTAGATCTATAAAGTTGTTTACAGGTAGAAGCCAAGTATTAGCTGATGGGAAAGGTTGTTGATGTCACAACTTGCATCATTTAATTAATTCTTTTATCGAACCGGGCATGTCTTAGAGCAATATGCGATAAGGATAGTTGTCACAAATTCTTTTGCGGGGGTTTGCACTGTAAACAACGACTTAAGGTATCATTTTTCCTACTTCAAGAGCTTTCAGGAGCTCTTGGGAGCTCTTCAAGAGGTAAACTGTAGCGACTAATTCCTAAGATTTAATTTTGTTTTAACTTCTAATTTTAAAATCCTGTTGACTTAATTCAGACTTTGTTGACTTCAATTTAGACCAATTCATGGAGAAATTTAATGATTACTTTAATTCCTAATCTAAACATGGAATTCAAATTAATTCTACTTTTCTTTAAAAGAAATCCATAACTTAATTGCTGGAAAGTAAACACTAAATAAGAGCAGGAATGAATTGCAGAAAAATGACAATTATTCTAAAAAGCATAAAGACTAATCTCCATGAATAGATTCTGAACAGACCTCGACTTTATCTTTCCATAAATTCCTAACATTGCTTTAATGAAACTTAATAAACAAACATCAAGTTTAACCGATTCAAACAACATCTAGATCTAATTTATCTAAAAAATCTTCTAACGATTCTAATGTTCCAATTCAATATTTCTAATAAATAAATCTAACCATTCTAACAATTCGATCTTAATCATAATAAACTGAATCTTCGAACATAATTGTAAACAAAAGTAATTATCTGATTTTAACATTTACCAAGGTAGAAGATGATTTCAACGATTGAATAATTCAAAATCAGTTTCTACTACAAATTTAATATTAATGAATCAAAAAATAACAACACTTAACAAAAATACCATTAGATCATTCCAAAGGTTGAGCGGGCCCTGCTCTTCCTCAAGTAGGATCCTTTAACACAGTGAGTTGATTAACTTCTTGCTTCCTTTCTCATTGATCAAAAGTAGAACGCAAAACAAAGTATTACTTGTGATTACAAAAATTATGATTGCAAAAAATATCTAACTCCTAACTAAGACTGAAGTATGGATATTTATAAAATATCCTTATTAGCTTCTAACACGGCATTAACTGCCAAAACTTAAGGTGACCAACTATAGATTACAAAATGAAACTAAAACTAGAACTGAAGTGGACTAAGGAGGACTATGCCAAAACTACGCCAGATTGGCGTTGGAAGTAAAAGTTCCTCAATCGACTATGAAGAAGTCGATTAAGACTTTTAGTGATTCGTCATCCAGCAGGGCCTATCTATGGCATAGTCAAAGAGTTTTAACCGTCTCATCAATCTTTAAGATACCCTATCAAAAACCCTTATAAAAAGGACAACAATCATGGTAATAAAGATTAATGCAACATAATTATCTCATCCAAAGTCATCATAAAGCAACGCATTTAGCATAAGCTATTACTTCCAAAATATTTGCTAATTAGTTAAACATAAAGTAAAATAAGAAAATATGTTAATCTATTGTCTACCTCCAGTCATGTCAATTAACAATAACAAGTCTTTTTAAACATAAAAAGCCTTAAATGAAAGTATTTTATATCTCTCATCATTAGCCTTCTATTTTAAATAATTTGGTTCCTTCTTCAAACCCACTATTCTCCACTACTAACAACAATGATGATCATAATGGTGCCCTTCCTTCAAGTGAATATTTTGGTGATGATTGGATTTCACTAGATTTTACACCCTCCTTCATTGAAGAGTACAAAATCTCACAATCTAAACCTGAGATCTTGAAGGAGTCTTCTGTTTCATTGTACAATCTATTTCTTTTAAGAAACTCAAATCTACTATTCTTTCTTCTTCTTTGACAAATTCCCAAACACCATCATTCCATAATAATGTGTCTTCTTCTTCTAACACATATCTTGATGAAAATTGGGGCTCTTTAGATTTCTCCCCTCGTGGACCAGTTGAACCTAGGATCGACCCTCCCCATCCTAACATCCTAACACTCAACAAGAATTTACTATATTACAAATGAATTGATTCTTCTTCTCATGTCAATTCTACTGCTACTTATTCTTCAAATTGTGATCATATATTCTCATTTAGATAAGATTATTAATGTGGCCTCTCCTCCTTTGTATGATTTGGAGACACATTATGGGTTTGGATTCAAAATTATTAATAAACTTGGATACAATGGAAATATTTTAGGGTACATGGAACAAGGAGTTAAGGGTCTTGTGAAGCTTACATTGTACTTCTCTAAAGAGGGTCTAGGTTACTAGGATTCTCCTTTATCTACATCCCCTCCATTTTTGGATATATCTATGTCTTCCTCTTGTGAGCAATCAAACCTTTCTTCACAAGAGAAAAGATTGCTTCTTTCTCCTCATCCTCTATCTAAGCAAGAACATATTTTGTTGAGGCTTCTCAAACCCCACTTGTTCCTCCAACACACAAGAAATTTCATAAACACGATTAGAAAAACCCTTCTTATTGTGCATATCATCAAGTGCTTAGCCATTCCACTAGTGAATATTAGGCCTTGAGTGATTAAATACAAATTCTTGACTCTAGTTCCATCACTCTTCCATTTGTCAATGCATCTATTAGATCATCACATGAAAAGTGATTGGGTTTCACCTTTATCCCATTCCTTCTAAATGATAAACTTTCTTCTATTGTGTTGCTCCTCACTATGTGGCATTTGTATCCCTATGTTTCTTCTCATTTCCATTCATGGTGGTAAAATCTTACATGCAACCATACTTCATCTATGGTAGAAAAATAATGGTCTTTACCATGGTTATCCTTACCTATACACTAAGGGGCAAGGATAACTGGTTTTGGATGTGTACATCCCCTCTTAAGGATCCCATCTCTTCTTTCTTCTCCCCTTATTTCCTTAAAATATCAGCATAGTAAATATGCTATTAGTTTAAGGAGGGATATCACATATACATCTATGCATCTGCACATGCACCCTTCTCCATTCACTCTTCTTGAACTTTAGTTTATTGATGTGCACCCTCTATGGTGATGTTTTTCATAATGCTCCTTGAGGTGTGGTTATCAATTTGTCTCTTACAATGTTTATTTGTATGCTCCTTGAGGAATTAACAATACACAATCACCTAGCATAATGTATCTTTCTAGCCTATGAATCTATGTACTCTATAAGCCATGTTGGTAAGAGGAAAAAGGGAATTACATTCTTGAGATCTATACCCTAATATCCCTTATGTAGTCTATTTATACCCTAGAGGATACAGTGAGAGAAGAGTAATTGCACAAGGGAAAACTATATCTAAATGCATTCCATATGTAACTTAAATAAGGCTCGCATTCATTTATAACACATATATTGATCTAGGGGATACTCGACGTCAAAAATTGAAGTGTCCCATATGTTCTAGTAATTTTCTCCGGATCGAAGTGCTCAAAATTTTGAGTCCAATGCAACTAGAATGGACTCAAAAGGAGTCTGTATTCCCAAGATACGACCAGTCAAAGTTTGGGTCAAACAGGGACCTGAGGCCATCTAGAAATGTGAAAAAATTGACCATCTTGAAATTCAATGAAATTTACGCCAATGTGAAGAGCTCATCGCCATGATTTTGACGATGTTCATTTTGCATAAAAAAAAGTCCATATGTGTGAGATGTTGGTTGTTTTTACTGTAACCAGGTTGGTCTTCTAATCTACCTATGGAATTGCCAATTCCAATCAAGGGCAGCTCGAAGGACCTGGACCAACTGATGAGGATTTTAAAGACCTCCTACACTTTGGGCTTTGAAAGACCGGGAGGGTGATCCCTTAATGCGTTTATGACCTCTACACCATTATCATAAAAAACATTAACAACAACAGATAATATCATTTAATAGCTCAACATAATAGGATAATACTGAATAGAATTGGTTGTTCATCAATAATATCAACTATTTGGAGCATGAGATAACTACAACACTCTTCACAGTATAAAATAGTCATTGATTTGAAATTTGTAGCAAGCTCTAGGTAAAGATAAACAAATACTGAACCATACGAATTAGTACAACTCAGATCAGTGCCATATATCCATTGGGGGAGTCAAATTCATAAGCATTTAAGGGTTTATGACAGATTTAACCCATAACATATAAGATCCTTAATAATATTGCTTTACAATCTCATCATGTATTCTAACCCAATACTACTTATCAAATCCTCATACAGAACATATCAACCTACAATCCTCATTCAAGCATTTTAATTAATTCCTTGAATTAAAGCCAAAACAAGAATCATACACACCACAATAGTGAGAAGAACGAGATAACCCTTGATCATCTTATTCAAAATTCAGATATGCATGTACAATGGAGAGACATGAGTTTGAATTAATCATTTCAATTCAAATGCCAGTACTGTCCTAAAACATCAAATCCTCATGAATTCAAAACCAACTACATAATGACTCAAAACCTAAATTTCATTTTCTCTAAGACCATCAAACTTTACAATTTGCTCTGCACTTCACCTAGACTCGACCCAAAAAAAATATCTCACTTGCTAACCCGTACTTCTGGCCTTGAAATCCTTCTTATAGAATAGAAGGAGCAAACAAGCATTGGGCCAGAAAGTACACGTGTCACCAACTAACTGGACCGCTTAGTGACATCCAAAAATTTGTTACAACAATAACTTCCCTGGAGAATCCTTTTGTTCATCGTGCTCGCTAAGAAATGGTTGATGCAGCAACAAAAACCTCAAGAATTATGTGCCAAGACTTTCACCAAAAACAAAACTGGAATCTGTTGTAACTACAACAACTGACTTGTCAACCGTTAACAATCAACTCCCTTTTACTCCTCCTCAGTTAAATATACATTTACCCATTTCTAGTATTCCTCATCAATTGGCCAATCAAAATTGATTACCTCATTCACCTTGACACTATAAGGTGTATACTTAACTGCCACCTGATTTGCTTCTCTTTCAAAAGATTCAAAGAATGAACTGGTACTAATGATTTTGTCCATACAGCTCACCAATAAATCATAATCTGAGTCATCACAAATTAATCTAATTTGATCACTGATGAATTCATTTTCCTGATCCTACCACTGTTGGATGACCTGATATTTCCCTGCTCATCAATTATACCAGGTAACAATGTGTCACTCCAATCATCAAAGTTCTTCACCAACTCTTTGATCTTCCTACTCAAATCATCTGGTAAGGTCTGAAAACCCTGTAATGACTTAACTAACACCTGAGTAGGCCTTAATGATTGGGGCCTATTATTTAAATCAAACCTTGAGGCTTTATACATTATATCTAGATCATTGGCCCTAGGGATCCAATTTTCAATTAATGGTACTACTACTTCCTAATCCCTATCAATTTTATTTATTGCATCTAATAATAAAGAATATAAAGAATACACTGAGGACAATCTATCATCAAATTTCTCATTTAAGTGTCTCAATACAACATTTACAACCTCCCTTTTCTTTAAAACTACTCCCTCCTCACTCACCTTCAAGGATGCCTATAACTCTATAATTTTGTGTATTAACTACTTCTTTGAAGGATCAATAGAGTATTCCATTTCTTCATCAATTAGCTCTAAAGTAGGGCTGAGGGAAGGAGTTTGGCTTGGAGACCTCGGTGTAGAAACAATAGGAGAAGCAAGAGGCACTGACCTTGATGTGGAAAGCAATGTTATGATCCCTGGAGCACTTGATGTCTCCCCAATATGCTTGTTCTTTAACCTGTCCACCTCAGTCTACAGCTCAATATTCCTTTGCTGCATCTTGCTATATTCCCCAATTATGGCATTGTATTTCTCCATTAGGCTTTTCTTTTCAACCTCCTCCCGTTCAGCAGTCTTTTGGGCCAATTTGGCCACATTCAAAGTCAAATTAGTAGCTTATGTGGTTGAGGTCTCTAAAGCTCTCTTTATTATTAACCCTCCTTTTAAATTTGGGTTGATGTTAGTAACATTCAGCTTTCTGTCTTGAGGGGCCAAAGCCCAAATTGCTAAGGTATTGTACTCTTCACTGAAGGCAGAATCTTGCAATGCTGCCTTGACCTCTTCTTCAGAATCTTGTAAGGGGTGCTTGGACTTCAAAATAGCATTAAAAGCTATAGCATCTGCAATGTCCCATTCAGGTAAAATCAAGACACCAGCTTGATTCACCAATTTTCTCCCCTCTTCAGGAGTGATGTTCTTGAACTCTTCCATTAGTTCAACTTTCGTTTCATCATCATTCTCCTGGTCTGACCTATTAGGTCTCAATTCTCTTCTCCTCTTGTACTTATCTTGATATTCTTCCAATTTCATTCTCCACACTAATTGCAAGAAGACTGGAGTTTTTACAAATGCATTATCATATAAAAACTCCTTACATGCTTTCATTCTTGCATCCTGCACACATTTTCCTTTCATATCCAGATCAAAGAGCACCAATTCAACTGGCCTAGGAGGGGAAGGCATACCCATCTGCATGTCCTGGTCAGTGACAACAATCTCATCCACCAAATCCTCTTGTGATTGTTCAATACTTTGCCTTTTAGGGCTTGGCTCTAATGGTGGTGGTGAGGGACTATTTTCAAGTGATGCTTCCAAATCAATAATTTTAATTGCCCCAGGTGTTTTGAGCTTTGGACCTTTTTGTGTAGGAAATTTCATTATTTTTTTTCCTTTTCTATCCTCTTCTTCCTCATCACTACTATAATTTATCTTCCTTCTATAAATAGGCCATCTCTCTGTAGGTTGGTAAGCTGGCCTCACTTCAATTGGCCTAGCACCTTGCTCCTATATGCCCAAGTCTGTCTCCAAGTTTATCTTCTTGGTCATTAGGGTGCCCATGATTTCTTTAAAGTTTCCCATCAAGAAGTCAATTTTCTTATGATATGGACTGAATTCCATCAATGGATCATACTTTGGATCCATCTTGTGCACAATAGCCAACAACTTGTCATAGGCTACCCATTTCTCCTTGTTCAACTCCTGCCTATTTAGGTCAAATTCATTCCTAATCAAGTCTTCAGGGTAGTTGAACTCATGCACAAACTTACCCCCTTTTATCCTTTTTCTGAAAAGAGAAAAGAAGCCCTCAGGATCATGCTGTTGCTTGGGACCACACCTCAAATGGTATTCTTCAAAAAATTTCCCAAAGTGCATCCAGCCTCCCTTTGAAAAGACAAAATCTGATACCATTGTGTAATCCGGGAAAAATGTTCCTTTACCTTTCCCAGTAAGGTTGTCCTCATGGATACAACCAATCTGCCACATAACTTCTACAAATCCCACCCTTGGTGGCACATTGTATGGCAATATATGAGGGGTCCCGTGAAAGCCATACACCCTCAAGATAGTGCTGACTGGATATGGAATAATATCACCCCAGTTATGTCAAACCTTCAATTCTGGCTTCCTCCCTTTTGGTCTGAGGAAATCATGCAACTCCTCAAGAATCCTGGGTATATTTACCATCAACCTGGCTCTCAATATGGAAGCAGAACAATTGTCAAAAAGCACATAACTTGCATTCTCTTTGTTACATGAAAACTATGCAGTCCACACCTGCACTGGCAGTCTTTCTTCATTAACCCACTCCCTTAAATCCATCTTCTCAGAGAAGAATTCAACATTCTTATAAAAGAACATATACATTAACATGGAATACCAAAAGAATGGAGTGCCCGTATCATTTTTCTGCAACTTCAACAACCCTTCATGTATCTTTTTGGCCAACACAGAAGCAAAATCATAAATCACTGAGAAATTAGGGTGTTGTATTTGCACCCCCATGAACATGTAAGCAATAGGCATCACTGTGTTAGGGTGAAAACCCAAAATTTGGCACAATGAGTAAAAGGTAGCCAAGAAATGCTTTGCAAAGCAATTCAGTCTGAAAGGTTCTTGGTCATTAGGGCTAATATGGAATTTTGAACCCCCTTCCCTAGCCAAATGAGGTGGGAGCAACTTAGCTCTGAAAAGTGATTTCAACCTCCCATATTCCTGTTTCATCTCTTCAAGATCAATAGGAACCAAGAATGTACTAGGCTTACTCAAATCAAAAACCTATTGGAATTCCTCTCTGTTGATGCTTAACAGAACCTCTCCATCATTATCTCGAATCACCCATGTGATAGGGTCATAACGTGCAGCCACTGCCCTAAGTAGGTCTATATCAAGGAACACATTTGGTACCACCAGCTTCCCCATATCATGCATCCAACCATTAGAAAAGGGGTGAGGCAAATTCCTCTGTCCAAACCACAATCTGAACATCTCTAGACCAGTGAGAGGAACCCTAGCATCAGCTATATTGGAAAAATTATATACCAATCCCTCCCGTAGCATTTTTCCTCACATCAAAACCAACACCTTCTTCCTATCATTCATTGACAAGGGAAATTGATCCAGGAAATCATCATATAGGTTTCTACTTAAGTAATCAATCTGGCCACAGTGTTGTTTTGTTGGTGCCATCTTGAGTAAACTAGGGTTTCCTTGCTACCTCAAACTTCAAACAAACTAGGGCTAAATAGAAAATATGGAATTATAGAAAAGAACCTTGCAATTTCCTACAATTCAAATAACCTATAGCCCTAAAACAATTTTCAACAAGCCCTATGACAAGCACACAACAATTTTCCCCCAAATTCGAATTCAGAATAACCAGGAGATACAAAAATCAACTCATGGCTTTGCGCTTGCAGAAACCCACATCTTTGTTGTAACACTTTGTGATTTCGTCCTCGGCTCCGCGACTGCATCACAAAGATGTTTTGAATGCTTTGTGATACCAAAAGCAAAAGAATAGTTGCTTTATTTTGATCAAACTAGGGCAGTAGATGTCATGTCCTCCATTAAAGCTTACTCACGCGTTGCACGAATGACTCCAATCGCATTTGATGCAGATTCAAATATTAGCCGTCGATCCTTCACCTTGGTCAGATCATCGAACGACTGCCTTCAAATCAAATTGACACAATCTCCATCGTGGAAACAAGGGGCCCACCATACTACGCATTGCGAATGAAATCCACGTGGTGCTTGCCTGCAATATCACAATTGATAAAGACCTTGCAACTTTCGATCACACAATAGCGAGAAACCGTAGATCTTCAACCATCGACAATCCAGATCATCCAACACAGTTGCTAGCTTTTTCCTTAACCATCGAGCACCTTTTCTATCAAGATTATAACATCCTTGTTGATTTGAAACATGTGCATCTCATAAACACTTTAGTAACTCGCTGCATAATGTATTAAAACCAAATAGATGCATCAAAAATATTTATCATCTCTCTGGCTTCACCGGACGAGACATGTGGCACTCGCCCATGATATCACGATCAACCAAAATAGTGTGGTGGGGTCATTACGGGATGGCGGGGAATGACTGAGATCAAACGATAATTGATCTACGGTCATGCGAACTTGTCCCTCTGCAAAATAAAAACATTTATTAAAGGAATACGGGGACATCACTAGGCCAACGAAAAACAATGACATAAGTTGTCACTTAAACGAGGGAGCACGGGGCCATCCAAGACTTAGGAAAATAAAGTCAAGTGAAGGAACCAAAATGATAAAACAGAAAAGGGGCCTGGCCTAGACAAAGCGATGGGGCTTAAGATGTTTTAAAACCCTCCCAAAAAGTAACCGCCAAATAGATCCCACCCAAGGCGTAAGATGAACACTAGGGTTTTACATGATGACAAAGGTAAAACCCCAACCTTAGGATTTTCCCAAACACCATAGATGACTAGAAACACAAGGCAGGATACAAAGAAATGGAATACAAGGATCAAAATTTTGAAGCTCCATCATGAGATACAACCGGTCAAAGTTCTAGTCAAAATGGGTTGACCATGCTGACGTTAGCATGATGATGTGGATGCATAGTCAATAGCTAATAATGATGTGGTCCAATCCAACAATGACACATGGCAGTATAGACCAATCAAAACATGACACGTGGCAGCCTGCTCTCACTCCTTCGGTGGGTTGTTAAGTTTGTTTGTTCAAAATTATGTGGGGGGATTTGAACCCCCCACCTCTCATCTCCTATCCACCCGCTCTACCAATGTACCACGAATGACACACTTAACTACATATGGGTGCCAAATTGTTTTATTTACTTCAAAAGGAGATAAGGCCGAAAATGGGGGGGCGTGGGTTGAACCCACGACCTCCTCGGTGCGAATCTCCCTCCATGCCATTAGACCACGTGTTAAAAGGTAGGTTATGGTGCAATGAAAGTTTGTTTTATTAAAGAAAAGGAATGGTGAAAAGTGAATAAGGGGCCTGAATAACTCAAAAATAGATGATTTAACCCCCTTTTTAAGCAACAAACTTAACCTCTTAAAAAACAATAAAGCCTGAAATGACATAAATTAAAGGGCTAAGATTAAACAAGAAAAGATTTACTAAGATTTTAAATCTTATAATCTTAATTATAATGATTTAAATAAAATTTAAGGGGTTAGCATTATGTTGATTTGTAAGCCCAAATTATAAGGGCCCCTCTTTTTCAACAAGAGGATTTTTATTAAGGGGATTTTCCAAGATTTATTTATAAATGGGGGGATATTATTTGATTTTCAAATCTTATGGTTTTACACCATAATGGAAAAATTCAATTATAAAAAGGGAGGAATTAGGCCTTAGGGGGGGCATTTAGAAATCAAGCAAGTGATGACACTAGGAGAATTACATTGAAGACTCGAAGTCGTTCCTATATGTCGGAGGAACGTTATGCCGCCAAAGTGCTAGAAGGGAATGGATCTATTTTGCAATTGTAATCTTGTTCTTGGAGCATAATAGGATCGGTCACTCTGTTGGAGAGGGACCCGGAGACGTAGCCTTTTGGAAAACTTCATTATCAATTGTGTTTTGTCTTCTATCTCTTTCTCTCTTTCATTCTGTTATCGCCTTGTTATGCTATATTGTTTAAGTATTTCTGTTATGTTAATTTTGTTTGTAAAGCTTGAATCAATCATTGTAATAGTTAAGCATTCATTAGCAATTGTCATAGATCCTAATTTAGATCAAGTTTGGTATCAGAGCTTTGTGTGACTAGTATTGCAGAAGTGGATGCTAACACATTCCAAGAAACAACAAGGTGAAGGCAAGCTAGAAGAATACAATCCTGAGATTGGCAAACAAAGGACTTTTCCAATGATGGAAGAAACTGAAGCTAGGAAAAGTACTAAGCCTGAGCTTGATGATAAGTCTTTTCAACGAGCCTTTCTTGACATGAAGGCTATGGTGGAAGAGCTTTATGTGGAAAAGAAGAAGTGCGAAAAGGGAAATTCTTCGAAGTGAGAAAAGAAGGAAGATCGAAAGGACAAAGAAGGAAAAGCTCCAAAAACTCCATCTCCTCCATCTTCCCCTTCTTCTTCTTCTACTACTACTACTTTTAATCCTTTCAAGAGAAAGTATAAGCCTATTATTAAACTGTATGTAAAATTTGAATTGTCTAAGTACTGTGGGGAGTTAAATGCCGAAAAAATAGATGATTAGATCCAACAGGTAGATGTGTATTGTAGGATTCAAGGCCTAGTAGAAGATGCTTCTAGGATCTAGTTAGCCACTCTCTGGTTGAGAGGTACAACTCTCACCTCGCGGGAGAGTAGGACTCGGGAAGAAATTGCTCGCCACGGTAAGGTTAATATGACTTGGATGGAATTTGTTGCTGCCCTTAAAAAATAGTTTTATCCTTTAGGTTACATGCAAAAATTAAAAATGAATTGGAAAACCTTTAGGCAAGGTAAGGGTTAGTCTATGCAAGATTACACCCATGAGTTTAGAAAATGGGCTATTTCTTTAAATGTTTCATTGTATACTCAGGATTATACATTACTTAAGTACATAGGTGGTTTACATTCTTACCTAAGACATACTATTCTAATGTTGACTCCTAGTAATTTGGACGAAGTGTTAGTCCAAGCCACTCATTTAGAGTCAAGGGGTGAGAGCACTTTCAATGACAATTTCTCAAAGAAACCATCTAAGTTTGAGGGGAAGTCTACAGGTAAAGACAAAGACAAAGATAAAGGCAAAGGGAAGAAGACATCTACAGTTAAGAAGGAGGGTGATAATTCCACATGCTCCCATTGCAAGAAAGAGGGGCATGATGATTCAAAGTGCTAGAAGCTGCATCCAGAATCAAGGTAAAAAAGATACAGAGGCAATAAAGGTAAACAAAAGATTGCTGTAGTGATTCAACAAGATCTTAGATCTGACTCTAGAGATGAAACATAAATTGTTGTTTCTAGGGTCCAAGGTAAAGGGAAATGTGTAATTCTCTCTTCTGATGCAAATGTTTCTAATGAAAGTACAAGTAAAGTATCTACTCCTCCTAAAGTTGATAAACAAAGGAATGAATTGTTTCATATTTGAGTTGTAACTAAGCACACTAAGATTGATACACTGTTTGATACAGGTTCTCAAGTCAACTTAATATCTGAAGAGGTGGTAAAGAAACTTAATCTATCTACAACACCTCATCCAAAGCCATATCTTCTTGGATGGGTTTGCAATGATGCTCAACTGTAGGTAACAAAATAATGTAAATTGAGATTTTCTATCACTGCAAACTTTGTTGATGAGGTAGAGGTAGATATTGTTCCTTTGGATATTTGTGGGCTTGTGTTAGGGAGTCCTTATCTGTATGACATAAAATAAATCTTTTATAGGGGGGAGAATAAGTATCATATTTTTAAGGATGGGATAGAATACATTGTACGTGCACACAAAGTTAAGAGTAATCTTGCACTAGTTAATGTTGGTCAGATGAAAAGGTTGGTCAATTCTAGTAGGAAATTTGTATTAATGCTTGTAAAACCTAAAGAGGATGAAAAAGTTGAATCATTTAAGGGGTGTGATCCAGAGAGTAAAACTGAGATGGTCAAAATAGTTTATGCTTATGATGACTTATTTCAAGAGCCAAAGGGGTTGCCACCTAAGAGAGAGATACAACATGAAATCGAGTTGCAACAAGATGTACCTCTTTCAAACATCAACATGTGTCGTTTATCAGTTTTGTAGAACAAGGAAATCAAAAAGCAAGTTCAGGAGTTGGTTGAAAAAGGAGTCATCCATTCTAGTACATCTCCTTGTGGTTCTCCAATTGTGTTGGTTCCAAAGAAGGATGGGTCTTGGAGAATGTGCATCGACTATCAAACCCTGAACAAGATAATGATAAAGAATAGGTATCCTCTTCCCTGTATTGATGATTTACTTGATTAATTAAAACATGCAATTTATTTCACTAAGTTAGACTTGTGTAGTGGATATCATCAGATAAGAATTGCAGGAGATGACATTTGGAAAATTTCATTTAAGACAAAACAGGGACTGTTCAAGTGGTTGGTCATGCCCTTCGGGCTTTGCAATGCACCAGCTACATTTATGAGAGTCATGAATGATGTCTTTCATCCTTTTATTGATGATTTTGTCATAGTCTATCTAGATGATATTCTTGTATTCAGTCGAACTTGGGAAGATCATGTAATTCATGTAAAGAAAGTTTTTGATGTATTGAGAAAAGAAAAAATCTTTGTAAAGATGTCTAAATGCAAATTCACTAAGACATCCTTAGTGTACTTAGGCTATGTCGTAGGTGGTGGTCAATTGAAAGTAGACCCTACGAAGGTCAAAGTTATTATAAAATGGCCTAAGCCAAGTACAATCACTGAAGTTAGAAGTTTCTTAGGTGCAGTCTAGTACTAGAGAAAGTTCATTGCAAACTTCTCCTACATTGCATCACCATTGCACACATTGACTAGTATGAAGATAACTTTTTAGTGGGGAGGTCCACAACAGAAGACCTTCAACACTTTAAAGGAAAAGTTGAGTACTGCACCAGTTCTGGCTTTACCAGATTTACATCAACTGTTCGAGATCGAGACAGATGCAAGTGGATTTTCCATGGGAGTAGTACTAATGCAAGGAGGTAAACCAATCTGCTATCACTCTAAAACCTTTTCAGGTGCAGTAATGAACTATCCTACTTATGATAAGGGACTTTATGCATTAGTTCAGAGTGTTAAAAAATGGAAACACTACTTAATGGGGAGAGAAACTGTAATCCACATTGATCACCAACCACTTTGGTACTTGCATTCATAGTTTAAACTGCAACAAAGTAGGAACTTTAGGTGGATGGGTTTTCTTCAACAGTTTCATTCGGTAATTAAGTACAAGAAAGGTTTCCATAACAAAGTAGCAGATATGTTGTCAAGGCCTCATGTTATGAATGCTTTGATTATCCTTAAAGATAGTTCCATGGTACATGAAAGTTTTCAAGAACAGTATGCTAATGATGAAGACTTTAAGGAAATCTATTCAACTCTAATTGCAAGAAAACATGTAGAAGAGAAAGATTTCTATGTGCAGGATAAACTGTTGTATCACTTGGGAAAATTATGCATTCCAAAAGATGAAAAAGTGCAGGTAATTAGAGAAGCACACACCTCATTGATTAAGCAAGACAATCACTTAGCTACAAAAGTATTGTTATTGGCCTCATATGCAAGAAACTATAACTAAGTATATTAGAGGTTGTGTCATGTGTGTAACAAGTAAACCTAGTAATAGGAAATTGAGGTTGTACACAACTCTACCTGTACCATCCCATCCATGGGAAAGTGTTTCAATGGATTTTGTTGGGGGGTTACCTATGTCTAGGAAGGGACATGATTATTTGTATGTAGTAGTTGAACAGTTCAGAAAAAATGTGTATTCTAATGCCTTGTAAAAAATAGGTCATTGCTGAATTGACAACTCAAATGTACTTTCAATTTGTATGGGTTCATTTTCGGTTACCTACTTCTATTGTATCAGATTGATATTCTTGATTCCTAGGGGAATTTTGGTCAGCTTTGTGGGGACTCATGGACACCAAGTTGAAGAAGAGTAAAACCTTCCATCTATAGATTGACATACATATAGAGGTAGTAAACAAGACAGTTGTATATCTACTCAGAGGTTACTACAACAAACATCCCAAGCTGTGGGATGAGGGTCTTCATTATGTGCAACATGTTTACAACCATGCGACACACTCTTCTAAAAAGAGGTATCCTTTTGAGACTTGCTTCGGTTATTTGCCTAAAACATTGATGGATTTTTCTTTTAGGAAAGGTGATGTTGAAGATGGACACCATGATGCAGAGAAGGCTTTGAAGTTCATCCAAAAAGTTCAAGCAATCCATTAGGCAGTGGAAGCACAGTTGAAGTAGAGCCAAGAAAAATACAAGGCTTGCCATGATAAGCATTGTAGTGATCACCATTTCCAGGTTGGAGACAGAGTTTGGTTACATATTAGCAAGGAAAGATTGCAAGGTGAAGGAAGGAAGCTCAAGTTGATTCGGTATGGTCCCTTTGAGATCTTGGAAAAAATTGGAACCAACGCCTTCCGCCTCAATATTCCTCCATACATGCACATCTATTTAGTTGTCAATGTTGAGAATTTGAAGTTGGACAAGCCTACAATGATACTAGATGAAGACACATACATTCAGGTTCCATTAGCTAACGATCTTTCACTAGAGTACATGTTAGAGTTGCTAGAGGATGTCATCTTAGATAGAAAAGTTAGGACTTCATGAAGAGGAGCTGTTGAATACCTCAGAGTGGGACTGAAGGGGATGAATCCAAGCAAGGAAAAATGGATGGATATTGGTAAAGTGAGGGAACTTTACCCTCACTTGCTTTCCAAGTAATCAAGCTTTCAGAGGTCCAAAATCTCTCTAATGGGGAGGACTGATCTAGGGGATACTTGATGTCAAAAATTGAAGTGTCCCATATGTTCCAGCAATCATCACCAGATCGAAGTGCTTGAAATTCTGAGTCCAACACAACTAGAATAGGCTCAAAAGGAGTCTGTATGCCCAAGATATGGCCAATCAAAGTTTGGATCAAACAAGGACCTGAGGCCATCCAGAAATGTGGGAAAATTGACCATCTTGAAATTTGATGAAATCATGCCAATGTGAAGAGCTCGTTGCCACGATTCCGCCGATGTTCATTTCGTGTCAAACAGAGTCCGTATGTGTGAGATACAGCTGGTCAAAGTTCTAGTCAAAATGGGTTGACCATGCTGACATCAACATGATAATGTGGGCTAATCCAATAGTGACACATGGCAGTACAAAACAATCAAATCATGACATGTGTCCACCTTGCAGCGAATCAAAATGTGACATGTGGCAGCCTGCTCTCACTCCTCCAACGGGTTGTTAAGTTTGTTTGTTCAAAATTATGTGGGGGGTTTTGAACCCCCAACCTCTCATCTCCTATCCACCCACTCTACCAATGCACCACGAATGGCATGCTTGACTACATATGGGCCCCATATTATTTTATTTACTTCAAAAGGAGATAAGGCCGAAAATGGGGGGGTGTGGGTTGAACCCACGACCTCTTCAGTGCAAATCTCCCTCAATGCCATTAGACCATGCGTTAAAGGCATGATATGGTGCAACAGAAGTTTGTTTTATTAAAGACAATAAATGGTGAAAAGTGAATAAGGGGCCCGAATAACTCAAAATTAGATGATTTAATCCCCTTTTTAAGCAACAAACTTAACCTCTTAAAAAACAATAAAGCCTGAAATGACAAATTAAAGGACTAAGATTAAACAAGAAAAGATTTAATAAGATTTTAAATCTTATAATCTTAATTATAAGGATTTAAATAAAATTTAAGGGGTTAGCATTATTTTGATTTGTAAGCCCAAATTATAAGGGCCCCTTTTTTTCAACAAAAGGATTTTTATTAAGGGGATTTTCCAAGATTTATTTGTAAATGGGGGGATATTATTTTATTTTCAAATCTTATGGTTTTACACCATAAATGGAAAAATTCATGTATAAAAGGGAGGAATTAGGTCTTAGGGGGGGGAATTTAGAAATCAAACAGGTGATGACACTGGGAGAATTACACTGAAGACTTGAATTCATTCCTGTATGTTGGAGGAACGTTATGCCGCTGAAGTGTTGTAAGGGAATGGATCTATTTTGCAATTGTAATCTTGTTCTTGGAGCATAATAGGATCGGTCACTCTATTGGAGAGGGACCCAAAGACGTAGCCTTTTGGTGAACTCCATTATCAATTGCGTTTTGTCTTCTATCTCTTTCTCTCTTTCATTTTGTTATCACCTTGTTATGCTATGTTGTTTAAGTATTTCTGTTATGTTAGTTTCATTTGTAAAGCTTGAATCAATCATTGTAATAGTTAAGCATTCATTAGAAATTGTCATAGATCCTAATTTAGAGCATATATTGATCAACCCTTATATCTCCATATCTATTATCATATAACAATTATAATGGTAGGTATTAGTTTCTACTTTGTATTATCACTCCCTTATATTCTCATATATCTTTTACATCTATTACATACATACATTTATACATTGTCTCTTAGAGAGATGTGACCATTATAGGGAACCTCTTACTTAGTATCCTATTTTTTCCTTAGGATTCACAAGTCTTATGTGGCAGCTTTTAGCATTGCTCTAAGACCAACTAACATCATCCCCCTTTTAAAATTGTGTCTTATCCTTAAGACATGTTCAGTTCTCAAGAAGAATATGTTTGTAAATGATTTTTAACTAGACAACTGTAGTGTCCCATTACTACTTTTCTTACTATATATGTTCAAAGACCTCCTATTGTGGGATTTAAATAGTGTGACCCTTTTTCTTCTTTTGTAGAGGTTTTTGTATTTCTTCAATTTATTCTTCTTCCTCCTCTTCAAAAATTTGGATTATTTTCCTTTTTATTTGTTGTTTAGGCCTCTCCTTTAAATTTTTCTTCTCCACACTCATTTGAAGTAAGGTCTCCAAGACCTCTTAAATGTTCAAGGTGGTCACTATTTTTGAGGATGAGGGAAGATCCTTTGATTGTACACTAGCCACTCCATGTAATCTTTAGGACCTTCTTGCTATTGGTGTGCTTGCTTTTGAAAGTGGTATAGAGGAGGAAGGTTGTGCTGACCCTTTTGGCTTGATGTCCCATTATTTATTCAATTGTCCCTTGTTCTTTTCTATATTTTCCTTTGCATTTTTCTTGTGTATGCTATTCATAATTTCCTTGTATGTCCCAAATCTCTCCATATTTGGGTTTTTTGGTTTGCTAAGGATATTTGTGGCATATGCATCTACTTCCCATAGTGTGACCTCATAGGGGAGCTTGGGAATTCATGTTGTTCTTGGCTCCATCACCTCCATGTATGTATAATATTTATCCAATAGAAAAGTTATGATATTGATATATTGTTTAATGGAATCATATGAAATTCATTCTATGGCATGTGTTTGTTGGAAGCTTTTAAAGAAGCCCCATAATGCGGCAGTATAGGTTGGATTATATTTAAATTATAGAGTATGCTGCTTAATTTGTGCAACTGCGGGTATACATGTCTACCATACCTTCCCTTTAAACTTAGGTAATTCATTTGGGAAGTAAAAAACTAGGCATATAAGTAGTGTACCATACCAAAATTTATACTGGGAGTTTTGATAGATTCTAATATTCTCCATTAGATTCTCTCTCACTACCTCACAAAGGTCAAAATCATTCCCTTCCACTACCATTTGATATGTGGTGTGTATTATGATTGTTGTAGTTGAGTCTTCTCTATTTTCATAATAGATCTTGTAGGTGATACCCATTTTATCATACCCCATGGTAGGGGTTTTGATTGCCCAACACTCAAGGTTCACATATCTAGTGTAGCTATAGTCAGTTTTGTCTCCTTATCATTCTTCACTGCTTTCTTTTCCAATATTCCCCTACCATACTTAGTCCTATTATAACATGAATTGATTCCTTTGTAATATGGTAGGGTTTTTCCAAGTAGATGAACTCATCATGTACCGTACTCAAGATTAACCTATTCTAGTTATGTTCATCATATAATTCTAGGTAGTTTTTCCATACATCCAAATTCTTCTTCCCCACCTCTTGGTATTGTGGTTGATATGCATTATGATTTGGTGTTAGTAGTGTTTGTCGAAGCTCTTCAAATTTTGTGTGGTAAATTTCTCCTATCGGCTCATGGATATACTTCCTAACATCCTCTGTATATACCACATCGATTGGAATACTCAAGGTCTCATCTTTTTCCACCTCCATCACCTTGAATGGGTACTTCTTATATTTTGTGTGTGGCTCCGCAGAAATATTTACAAGGGTTGGGTTGCCATCTTTTATCTTGTTGAGTTTGAACGTAGAAAAGCTCAATTTTCTTATGCCACTAGAGTTTTCAAGTGTAAAGTTAGAGTGAAATGGGTGAAGTGGTCTTTAAGTAGGTTTGGGGTT
This sequence comes from Sequoia sempervirens, assembly GCA_007258455.2. Classification (NCBI taxonomy): domain Eukaryota; kingdom Viridiplantae; phylum Streptophyta; class Pinopsida; order Cupressales; family Cupressaceae; genus Sequoia; species Sequoia sempervirens. Next base: position 403,204,465 of record VDFB02047230.1, on the reverse strand, counting down.
GGCCGTTGGTCATTAATTGTTCTTTCTATTGAGTTTCACGAGATTTTCTAGCTTTTTGTAACTCTTGAATTCTAATGGTTTGATTTTGTTGTTTATTTTATAATACATGATGTACAATATATGCCTTTTTTCCTTTTATATTATTCATCCTTCTAGTTGGTGATAATGTTTAAGTCTCGTGCCATTCACATACCCTATGATGTGATCTCCATCTAGTCTTTTTAGTCTTACTGCTTTGGATTTCATAGTTTCATGTATGTAGTAAGATCCTAGCCATCCTACTTTATCTTTCCTTGATTTTTAAATTTAATGTCATAAAGGAGGACTAAGTCACCTATTTTTAATGTTTTGATCTAGAGGTTTTTATCATGTCATGCTTTTTTTCTTTTGCACTCCAGTTGTTGGTTATACAAGGCTATGAGCCTATTCTCATCTAATATCTCTAATTCCTCTATTCTTTGTGCTAGATATTTATCATCATCCAACTGTAATATTAGTGTAAAATGTAAGTTAGGTACTATGAAGTTCTTGGGAACTGAAGTTAAGGACTATGAAGTTCATGGGAACTGAAATTAGGGACTATGAAGTTCATGGGAACTTCCACATCAATGCCATATACTATTTGGAATGGTGTAAATTGTTTCTTCTCTTATAGGATATGCGATAGGCCTAGAGTACCATAGGTACTTTTATATCCCAAGTTGACTTGTTTCCATCACACATATTAGTGAGTGCTATCCTAATTATCTTGTTTAGAGCATCACTCGCTTCATTTTATTAGAGATAATATGGTGGAATTTTATTATGTATGATAATAAAATTTTCTAGGAGCTTTGCAATTACTTTATTGACAGTGTTTACTTTGATCACTTACAATACTTAACGGACAATCATACCTAGTAATTATATTTTCATATATAAACCTTGTGATAGTCTTTGTGGTACAATCTTTGGTAGGTTCTACTTCTTCCCACTTTGTTAGATATTCTACCCATGTTATTATAAATCTTGCTTTTGAATATTTGGTGGGAGGATCAATGAGTCCAATAAAGTCTATTAACCACTTTCAAAAAGAATGTGTGCTAGTACTAGTTTTAGATGCATTTAATCTTTTGTGTTAGGTTTACCTACTCTTTGGCAGATGCCACTAATTTTTGCATAATTATTTGCATCCTTGTGAAGGGTTTTCCACCAAAGTATAACTAGCTTAACTCTTTTGGCCGTTGTGTCACCATAATTGTGTCCTCCGACTATGCCCTCATGTGCCTCCCTTAAAATGGATTCTCTTTCATATTCATAGACAACCCTTCTTATGATTTTATTTTGTCCCATGCAATGTAGTTATCCTTCTATCAATGTTTATCTTGTGGTGAAATATCTACAAGAAACTCTCATGTTGATAAACGTATAGAAATGTCATGTAACTCTTCTGATACCATATTTATTCTAAATAGGTGTGTGCTACAAAGATCTTCTACCTAGTCTATTGATTCTTCCCCTATTTCTATTTTGGACAAGTAATCTGGTCCTTGGTTGTTCTTGCCCAATTTCACCATTATTTTGAAATAAAATTATTGAAACAAAAGTAGCCATATACATATCCAACCTTGTATAATAGGTTTGTTTAGTAGGTACTTTAATGGTTCATGGTTTGCAAAGAAAGTAAAGGGTGTAGATAAAATATATTGTCTGAATTTTTGGAGTGCATAAACCATGGCTAATTCCTCTTGTTTTTTGGTAGTGTAGTTTTTCTCTTGTTTTGATAATTTCCTGCTTGCAAATGCTATAGTGTGATCCTTGTTTCCTTTAGGTTGATATAGTAATACTCCTATTACTATTTTGGATGCATCCATATCCACGTGAAATGGTATACTCCAATATGGAAATATTAAAATAGATTCTTCCATAATTTTGTGTTTTATTATTTTGAATACATTTTGACATTCTTCATTCCATTCAATGTTTGTATTGGATCTCTTTTCAACAATTCCTCTAATGGTGTAGTTATACCGGAATAGCCTCTTATAAACATGCAATGATAACCAGTGTAACCAAAGAAGTATTTAAATTCCAGAACAATTTTAGGAGGAGGTAGTGTCATAATTAGTGTAACTTTCATGGGGTCTACCATCAAGCCTTCTTTACAAATATTGTGTCCTATTAGTGTTCCATAGGATACCACAAACATACATTTCTATAGATTTAGTGATATCTACATACTACAACATATGTTTAACATCATCCTAAGTACTTGCACATGGTATTTTACCAATCCATAAATTTTCCAATCATCCAAGTATACTTCCAAGAATTCATGTATAAAGTATTTAAATGCATTTATCTTTATCCTTCTAAATATTGAGGTGCATTTTTCAGACCAAATGATATTATTGTATACATGTAAGAACCCCATTTTGTTGCAAATGTAGTTTTTGGTTGATCTTCCCTTATTTTCACTTGGTAGTAGTTAGAGAATCCATAAGTTAATGAATAAATCTCTCTTTCGACAACTGATTTTAATATTTCTTTGGTGTAGGGAAGGGTTCATGTATGCAAGATTTATTAAGTTCCCTAAAAATCAACACATATTCTCACCTCTCCTATCTTTTATTTTGTATGACCATAGGGATTATCCATTCTACATCTCTTATTGGTTTAATTATTCCTACATCAATAATTTGTTGAAAGGTTGTCATTGATGTCAAAGAAGTTTATGATTGTCAAAGGTGTTCATTGTTGTCAATGAAATATTTTTAGGAGATCAGTGAGGATTAAATGTAATGTTCATTTTGAGTTGTTGTGGAAGTATATATTACTAGCTATATTGATAAAAGAAGTTGAGGATTTTTTGTAGTATCATAATACATCTGTTCATGTTGATAGAAGTGATCTAGAAGCATGATCCAAAATGTTTCAATTTAGTTTCTCAGGGAAAAGAGATTTCTCTGACAATACAATTATGCTTAGCATTTCTTTTTGAAGGTGATTTTGAATATATGGTTTGAATGGAGAGTGTGTCTACACATGTTCTATCATATTCCAAAGTTTTCAAAAGATATGTTCAACATACAAGAAGTTTGTAGTGACATAAGGCTCTTTGTGCTTGTCTATCAACCAATTGGTGTTAGAGAATTGTGTAGTAACAACTAGTAGTGTGTGACATTCAATGAAAGTGTGTGGTGTTAAGATAGGACTTGGTTAAGGTTCTTGTGGAAGCACATGACATCATGTTATTTTGATGGAAAAAATTTAACTTAGGACCAACTTGTTACACATTTCATGTAATTTGAATTTAGGTCCACCTTATGTCATCTTGGTTAATTGTAGACTTGATCCAACATGGAGTAATGTTAATGTAATGTATTATATATAATCATACATTTGTGTAGATGCATAATGTGAAGTATAATTAAGAGAAGGTTGTGAGTGTATATACAAGGAGATGATTGTATGATTATGAGTTATTTAGTGTGAAGTATCTCAATCATTGTGCACCAGTATAAGAAGATCTTAAGGAGTTTATTAGAGTGTTCGAATCAAGTTCAAACTGTTTGTAAGATGTGTAATAAACACTAAAGGTCCACAAGATTTATCATTGTAATTCTAAATAATTAGTGTTCTACTCATAGAGCTAGTGCTCAAATCATTGTATTGGGGATTGTGTCTCCAATAGGTTGCTGCCTACAAGTACATTTTTGGATTAGTGTCTTTGGTAGGTTGGTGCCTACTTCATATTGAAAAATTCACTTGTTATATTCCTACTTGTGAGGTTGGATTTGGATAGTAGATCCAATCAGTTATTCTCACAATGGTTTTTCCTATCTTGGGCTTACACATACATCTAGTGTTCTCAAGTTTGTATGTGTGCTCATTATTATTGCTTGTTTAGTAGTAGTGAAGATTCAAGTTTCATGTTCAAATATGTGTGTTGAGGTTAAGAGTTTTAAATAGATTTGATCTACTCATTCACCCCTCCTCCTAGTAGATTGTGTGCCCTTCAATTGGTATCAGAGTTGGGTTCCTTGAAGAAGCTTAATCAAATTTAGGTAGATTTGGGATGGCACACTCTATGGCACAATTTTTTTTTTATACAAATAAAGCACCACTCTTTGATGGATCTAATTATGATTTTTGGGAAGTAAGGATGGAAGTATACTTGATGGCCCTAGTTCTTGAAATTTGGTAATTAGTTATAGATGGATATGAGATTCTTGAAAACCCTCCAAGGGATCCAGCTAGAAAGAAGGCTTGTGAAAATAATGCCAAGGCTAGGAATGCTATTTTATGTGGTTTGTATAACTCTTAATATGTGAAGTTAATGTAGTGAAAAATATCAAAGAAATAATGGGATAAATTGCAACACCATTTATGAAGGAGATGACAAGGTGAAAGAAGCAAAGATTCAAACTCATAGAGATCAATTTGAAAGTCTAAAAATGAAGAAGAAAGCATTTCACATTCCTACTCCAAGTTGATGAAGTTGTTAACTCTATCAAAGGTCTTGGTGAGGAATTGAAAGAAAGCATGGTTGTGAGAAAGGTACTTACATATCTTTATAGAAGGTTTGATTCTAAAGTTTCTACTATTGAAGAAGCAAAAGATTTGAATTCCTTAAAAATGGTTGAATTAAATGGAATATTGATTACCTATGAAATGAGGTTTGATAGTGAAAAATCAATAAGGAAAGAGGTTGCATTTAGGGCATCCTTGAAGCAAGTTGATCTAGATTCTGACATTGGATCAAATCTATAGGAGGAAAACTTTGTCAAAAAGTTACAGAGAGGTTCCAAAAAGTACAAAGGTAAGTTACCTTTCAAATGTTTCAATTATGGTGAAGTAGGAAATTTTGTGGCTAAGTATCCTTATAAGGACTCTAACAATGTTGAGAAAAGGTATGGAAATAAATCATTTCAAAAATGGAATAAAGGTCAGAGGAAACAAAAGAGTTTCTTCATTAACAAGGAAGGCTACTCTACTAATGAAGAATATGAAGATATCTCTGGAGATGAAAAATAAAAAGTTGTATTCAGGGCCATTGAGACTACTGAAGATATTGTAGAGATGAATTCTAAAAATGATGATGAAGTAGATCTTGTGGAAGAGTTAATATGTGTTGGAAAGGAGATCAAGAGACTAAAGAAAAGGATTGTTGAATAAGTGAAGGCTAAAGATAGTTTATCTCAAAAGATTGAGAGTGTTGAAAAGATGATCATTGATCTAAAAATTTAAGAAGAAGAAGCAAAGAGGATTGAAGAATTTTTGACTAAAAGATTTATATCAAAAGCTAAGGACTGTGAGAAGCTTGAAGCAAAAATTGTGTCATTAAGGAAAGATCTTTACAAAGTAAACCATCAACTACAATTGAAGTTTGTGAAGAGTACTGAGACTCTGGATCAGATATTGAGATGTCAAAACTGATATCGAATTTGATGATCAGAAGAACAAAGTGACAAAACTACTAGTGAATCTTGCTAAAGGAAGTCTGGAAGAGACTAGTTCTAGAAGTTCAAAGGTCTAAAAGAGTTACAACATGTAATGAAAGAAAGGCATAGAATGATGGTTTCATCCAAGTGCAGAAGAAGAACATAAGGTATTGAAGAGAAAGATACAATACCAAGTTCAAATATTCTTTTTCCATTTATTATTTTAATTACAATAATTTTAGTCATAAGGATGTGGATTGTAGAAAGGATCTAGTAAGAAGAAATGATTTTGTCAGCAATAATGTGTTTACATCTCTATGCAATTTTAATATTGTTTTCTACAAATGCAACAACTTTGGACACATTGCTAGGAACTACAAAATAAATTTTGTGAGTCCTCTACCGAAAAATAAGAAAAGGGTCAAAATATTAGAATCATGAATTAGATAAAGTCTGGAAGAAGATACCAAAAGAGAAAATATCAAATAAATTGATGATAGCTCAAACTGCTCTACATGCTCAAAAAGAGAAGAATCTATGGATCATGGAAAATGGATGTTCAAGCCACATGATTGGAGACAAAAGAAAGTTCATGAATTCAAGAAGTTTGATGGAGGTTCTATTGGAAACAACTCTATTGTCAAGATCATTGGTAAGGGTACAATAAGTCTTGATGGTGGTAGGACAAAAAATCATGATGTTCTGTATGTTGAAGGATTACAACATAATCTTTTGAGTGTTAGTCAAACGTGTGACAAAGGTTATTAGTTCTCATTTAGTGCTAAAGGCTATGAAATATGTAAATCCGACACTGAATAATTGATTACAAAAGGAAGTAGGACTGACAATGCCATATATTATCTTAGTGAACTGAATGGATAAAATTGTCTTACTATATAGAGATAAAAGTTGGCTTTGGCACAAAAGACTAGGACACATCAATTTTGATGAAATTGTGAAGATTAGCTCAAAGGGAATGGTTCAAGACATGCCAAAAATCAAGAAACCTCAATCTACAAGTTGCAAACCATGTCATGAGGGAAAGCAAACAAAATCCAAATTTCCTACTAAGGAATACTCCACTTCAAAGCTATTGGATTTGATCCATATAATTTTTTTAGACCAATGAGGACAAAGAGTCTACAAGGTGATAGGTATTTTCTTATGCTCATTGATGATTACACTAGAATGACTTGGATTACTTTTCTAAGAGAAAAATTAGAAGCATTTGAGAAGTTCAAAGCATTCAATGAATTAGTTGAGAATGAAACCAAAAGGACAATCAAGGTTTTGAGATATTATAGAGGTGGAGAATTCACTTCTGACCTATATGATGAATTTAGTGAAGAGCATGGAATTTGAAGACAATTCTCTTCTCCTAAGACTTTACAACAAAATGGAGTTGAAAGCAAGAATTAGACTGTACAGGAGATGGAAATAATAATGTTGAGTCAAGAAAATCTACTGAATATGTACTAGAGAGAAGAATTTCAGACTATAGTTTGCATTCTCAACATGGCTTAGATTAGACCCAAGTTTGATAAAACACCATATGAGCTATGGAGAGGAAGACCAACTTAAGTAAAAAATCTTAGGATATTTGGAAGCAAATGCTACATCAAAAGGATTGAAGAAGACTTGAATAAGTTTGATTCTAGATTTGATGAAAGTATTTTCCTTGGGTATTTTGTGACAAGAAAAGCATATAGGTGCTACAATAAGAGGTTGAAGATGATTGTGGAAAGTGCAAATGTAAGATTTGATGAGAAAATTCAATCTACCAAGATTTTGAAAATGGAAGATGATGAAGAACCAATCCGTAGCAATGATGAAGACTCTAAAGTTGATTGTGAAAACAATATTACAAAGACTCTAGTAAGGTATGTGTAGAAAAATCATTCTGAAGATTAGATTATAGGAGATAAGAATAATGGAGTTCAAACCCAAAGAATAATTGAAAGAGAAAATGAACAGGTATAATTTTCATTACTATCAGAGATTGAACCGAGATCCTACATTGAAGCAAGCAAAGAGAAAGGATGGGTAGAGGTATGAAGGAAGAACCAACTCAAATAAAGAAAAATGAACTTGGTAACTAGTACCAGAACCTAAAGGAAAGAATATCATTGGCACTAAGTGGGTATTTAGAAACAAGCTAAATGAAGATGGAGAGGTGATACAGAACAAGGCTAGACTTATGTGTAAGGGATATGCACAGGTTAAAGGAATTGGCTTTGAGGAAATATTTGTTTTGGTAGCAAGACTAGAAGCTATCAAAATGTTTTTGACTCTTTTAGCATTCAAAAATTTCAAATTGTATCAGATGGATGTAAAGTCTACATTTCTAAATGGATAGTTGGAAGAGGAAGTTTACATTAAGCAATCAAAAGGCTTTCAATGCTCAGATAATTTGGATTTTGTATGTAGCTTGAAGAAGGCTCTTTATGGACTAAAACAAGCTTCTAGATCTTGGTATTCTAGGTTGGAAAAAAAATTGCAACAAGGGTTCCAAAGAGGTAGTGTGGATATCAATTTGTACATAAAATAGAAAGTGATAAGTTGTTGATCATTGTTGTCTATATTGATGACATTATTTTTGGAGGAAATAGTGGTGCAAGGAGTTTTAGACTATAATGTAGAGTGAGTTTGAAATGTCAATGCTTGGTGAATTATCTTTCTTCATTGGTTTATAGATTTCACAATCAAATAAAGGCATATTCATTTCTTAGAACAAGTATATAAAGGAAATGTCGAGTAAATTCAAGATGGAAGAATGCAAACCTATAGGTACACCTATAGTTATCACATGTAAGCTAAGTAAGGGTGATGAATATTATTTGAAAGACTAAACCTTGTATAGATCCATGATTGGTAGTTTATTGTATATGATTGCATCTAAACCATACATAATGCAAGAAGTTGGAATGGTAGCTAGATTTTAGGTAGCACCTAAGGAAACTCATGTCAAAATTGTGAAAAGAATATTCAAGTATCTAAAGGCTACAATGAATTTTGGTTTGTGGTATCCTAAGAGTGAAAATTTCACTCTAACTGCATATACAAATGTAGATTGGGAAAGAAGCATAGATGATAGGAAAAGCACAAGTGGTGGAATGTTCTTTCTTGGTGACAGTCTTGTATCCTGGTTGAGTAAGAAGCAGGATTCAGTGTCCTTATCTACAACATAAGAAAAATACATTATGGAAAATTCATGTTGCACTTAGATACTATGGATGAAGTGAAATTCAAAGGAGATGAAGATTGAGTTTGATGAACCTATTTTCATTCTTTGTGATAATACAAATGCTATAAACATTTCAAAGAATTTGGTAATGCACTCAAGGGAAAAACATATTGCAATCAAGTATCATTTTCTAAGGGAGAAGGTTACAGAAAAGGAGGTGAAATTGGAGTATGTTGAAGCTAAGGAACAAGTAGTAGATATTTTCACAAAATCGCTTCCGGGTAAATGCAAGAAGATGAGTCCATGAAACATGGAAGTTTTTGCCTTAGAAAAAAATCTGAAATCAGCCTCAACAAATCGGGATCCCATTTTTTAATAAACGAGATCTCATTAAGGTTTGGGACCCCGAGCCAAAAATAGGATACTGTTTTTTAAAAACAGGATCCCATTCTAAAACTGGATACTACTTTTTAAAAAATAGGATCTCGTTTTGAAAACAAGATCCTATTTCATAATTTTTTTTTTTTAATTTTAAGAAATGAGATCCTGTTTTTTAAAAAGCGGGATCCCATTTCAAAAAACATTAAAAAAATATTTATGATTTTAAGAAACAGATCCTGTTTCAAAATGGGATCCTTTTAAAATCATAAAAAATTTTTTTATGAAACAAGATCCCGTTTTCTAAAATTTAATTTTTTGGTCAAATTTTTGCTTTGTTTTTCGGTTCGGGAAAAGGCTTGGGGACCCTAACCTAAGCTTTGGACCTGGTTTGACCTGCAAGTTGAATGTCCTGACAATGTCACAAGAAAATAGTGACTTTGGGCATATATTTGAAGACTTATTTTGTAGAATTTGTTGACGAAATTAAAACCCATTATAGATGAGACAGTGTAGATTCTAAATATGTAACCATTTTTACAATTGGATTAATTTTTCTATTTTTCAATTAATTTATGATGAAACTGGTCCATAAACTTAAAATATCAGGGCTTTTTACTATTTTGATAACTTTTAATTAAAATATTTTTTTTGTAAAATGAATTGCACGAAAAACATACTTCAGACAATTCTTTTCAATTTAAAAAAAAATTCAAAAAATGATAAGTTTAGGTCATCTTATGTGTGACGTACGACGATTTTTCAAAATGACAAATATGGCTAATAAAAATTAACAAAAAAAATATTCAGTAAAAAATTACAAAAAAAAATTGAAAACGTGCTTTAGTGAGTTACAAATCTTTTCCCAAAAGGATTTAGAAAAATACGATAATTTAGGTCAAAATATGGATGACATACACATGCATGGTATGGTAAAAAAAGTGACTTTTAAATAGTGGTTTTTAGAAACACCTATTGAAAATCAATTTGTAGCATCTGGGTATTGAAATAAATTACATATTTGGAAACTAGACTCTGAGTACTACATTTTATGAATAGTGAATTTTTCAAGATTCCATCTCTAAGTGCTTCAAATTTTAAGGTGAAATGGGTCAAATTTTTAAAATTAGGGAAAACACTTCCACTTTTTGGCCAAAAAGTGGACTCAACTTCTTGCTAGCACCCTTCCTAAGGAGAATTTTGAGTTTGTCTAGAATATTTTATAGTTTTCCATCAATGACAAAGTGTGAGATTACTGAACAAAGGTTTTCATTGATATTAAAGGAGTTTAAGGTTGTCAAAGATGTTCACTGTTGTCAATGGAATATTTTTAGGAGATCAGTGAGAATTAAATGTAATGTACTATCATATCATTTTGAGTTGTTGCAAAAGTATATATTGCTAGCTATATTGATAAAAGAAGTTGAGTATTGTCTGTAGTATTATAATACATTTGTTCATGTTGATAGAAGTGATCTAGAAGTATGATCCAAAATGTTTTAGTTCAGTTTCTTAGGGTAGAGAGATTTCTCTGGCAATATAGTTATGCTTAGTATTTATTTTTGAAGGCAAGTTTGGCTCTATGGTTTGAATGGAGAATATGTCTACACATGTTCTATCATATTCCAAAGTTTCTAGAAGATATGTTGAGCATACAAGAAGTTTGTAGTGACATAAGGTTGTTTTTGCTTGTCTATCAACTAGTTGGTGTTCGAGAATTCTATGGTAACGACTAGTAGTATGCGACATTCAAAGTAAGTGTGTGGTGTTAAGATAGGACTTGGTTAAGGTTCCTATCAAAGCACACAACATCATGTTCTTTTGGTGACAAAAAGATTGATTTAGGAATGACCTATTACAAATTTCATGTAATTTGAATTTAGGTCCACCTTATGTCATACTAGTTAATTGTAGACCCTTGGCCAATATGGAGTAATGCTAATGTAATTTCTTGTATATAATAATACATTTGTGTAGGTGCATAATGTGAAGTATAATTGAAGAGAAGGTGGTGAGTGTATATACAAGGAGATGATTGTGTGAACATGAGTTATTCAATGTGAAGTATCTCAATCATTGTGCACCATTATTAGAAGATCTTAAGGAGTCTAGTAGAGTGTCTGAATCAAGTTTAGACTATTTTCAAGCTATGTGATCAATATTGAAGGTCCACAATATTTATCACTGTAATCCTATAGGACTAGTGTTCTACTCATAGAGCTGGTACTTAGATCATTATATTGGGGATTGGTGTCTCTAGTAGGTTGGTTCCTACAAGTACATTTGGAGATTGGTGTCTCTGGTAGGTTGGTGCCTACTTCATATTGTAAAATTCACTTGGTATATTCATTCTTGTGAGGTTGGATTTGGATAGTAGATCCAAGTAGCTATTTTCATCATGGTTTTTCTCATCTTGTGTTTCCATGTACAACTATTGTTCTCATGTGTGTATGTGTGCTCATGATTATTGCTTGATTAGTAGTAGTGAAGATTCAAGTTTCATGTTCAAACATATGTGTTGAGGTTAACAGTTTTAAATATATTTTATCTACTAATTCACCCCCCTTAGTAGATTGTGTGTCCATAATTTTATCTAGCTTAGCTTTGACTTTATTTTTCATGTTTGGGTTTAGTCTATATGGTCTTTTCCTTATTTTTTTAGTCCCTTCTTTTAGTTGTATCTTCATTACTCCTGTTTCTTCTTTTATCCGTTTTAAATTTGTAAATTTCCTTTTGAATAATTCTTTAAATTATGATATAGTTTCTGCAACTTGTGCTATTACTTTATCATCTTAATAATCTCCCATCTTTGCAAGTTTAGGGTCCCTTATTTGGAAATATTTTCTTCCTTAATCTTGATTAGTTGGTTGTAATATTCTTGTTTAGATTATGTGGGGGATTCTAGTTCCCTTTACCCTTGATTGACTTCTATATCTATGTTATATGTATCATCATCTTCTTGTTGTGTTATACATCTTCTTCTAGTGAATGATGATTCATTGTCTAACCATTCAATATATTTCCATATCCCCTCTGTCTATGAAAGTGAGGTAATAGGTTGTGGTACTACTAATTCATTATTTATGGCTAGTTTAACTATGATTTCTTTCATTTTAAGTAGTGCAGTATGTATACATTTATCTTGGTTATAAAAAGAAAAGGCATACATTAATTAATCCATTTTAAGTTCTATCTAAGAGTTAGTTTCTCCTCTTCTTTCTTGGTTTATATACCATGTCTGAGCAACTGGTGTGAATGCCTAGTAAAATAGTTGAATGCATAATCATTCATCATACTCATTTGTTGTTTCCCACCTTGTAACACAAATGTTTAAGTGATCCTCCAATAAGATATCACCATTATACTTTGGTATCACCATGTATTTCCCTTCTTTCAGTAGGTATCTTATTTAGGATTATAAATATATCCCATTTGGTAAGTTTATCCTTGTGTGTAATGCGCTAGCTTGCAACATTACAAATGAGTGTGTGTTGTAATATGTCAAGCCTCAACTCATTGAATATTTGTTCTATTTGTGTAATATATGATAACATATCTCCTATGCCTAAATACTTAGGGATTTTGACATCCAAAATTCCCCATGATATATGGTTTATCTAGTGGTATTTTCTAGCTATGTTGATGAGCCATAAGAATATTCAAATTCCTTGTTGTAGTTGCATGTTTTTATCTTATTTCTACTAAAATCCAAAAAAAATTACCAAACCTTTTTATATACTTAAAGCATTTCAAATTATTTCAAGGTGATATATGTTATATTAATGAATGCCTATGTGAACTTTGAATGTTTGTGAGTCTAGTTGAATTTCATGTTTAATCATAGTTGCTACCAATAAAAATGCCTTAAATAAATAAGGACTAACCCTTGAAACAAAGAATATGTCAACCCGCAACAAAAGTCTTCTCAACCCACAATAGAAGGATGACAGTTCAATACTACTAGAGGAGTTAACATGCTACAACATGAGCATACTCTCAGAATAAGATGAAGGCGATGATTTAAGGACAAGATAATGGATGGATAAGTGTCACTTCATCTTTTTAATAATTTATGGAGGAGAAAGGAGTCTATTTCAATAAGGAATAATAGTTATAATCAGGATTGCTTTGTTAGGGCACGTTTCTCATTTATAACAGTTATTTTAAATAGTACAAAATCTTTATTTGACTTCTACACTCTTGTTCTTGCAAGGTACCTGTTACATATTTTTTGCCTCAGCTCAAATGAAGGAGCTAGCTGATTATTATTTGCCATAAAGTGAAATTGCATATTGGTTTTTAAATGTTGTTTCGCATTATCATTATGCATTGAATATTAGTTATACATTTAAAAGAAGAAATAGAGTTTCAGAGTGGCTTTCAGATGCTGCAGGATGTAAAGAAATACATAATTGAGTACATGAGAAAAATATCATTTTAGATGCTTTTATTCATTTCGTAAAACTGATATTTTTACAAGGCTTCATTTGATTTCACAATCAGAATGATATTACAACATTGCATTCAAATGCATTTTCTTTTCAACTGAAAAGCAAAAATGAAATCAAAGCATCCACACAAGCCGTGGATATAACTATAATTGTTTCAATACATTTCTAACAAGCACAATGCACTACTGAAGATGCAAAGGGAAAACATATAAACAACAACATAGTCATCATTGCCTGGTTATCGACGCTTGATGCTGAATGGTGCACCTCGTCGTCTCGAGCTTTGTCAACCTGTAAGAGGAAAAGAAGGGTGTCAGTGGCTCTGACTATGACATAACTTATATGATGCACCTACAATAGTACAATATACTATTAGCAATACATTGAAACAATCAAATTCAATCAAGTGCAGTATGAAGAAGTGAGCTGAAGGAGAAGTATCAACATCATAATCAACATGTTCCATTTTTTATGCTAACACTGTTTGTTTCCTTGTGCAGGTATAGGTAAAGTCATGAAGCTAAACATTATTCGAAGACCAAGCATGTGGAGTAAAACAGGCTCCCACAAGGGTAGAGCCCGACATGCTGCCCTATGCATTAAATGGGCTAATTTTGAAAGATATTGCATTATATACATCAAACAAATGAAATACAACTGAAAGAGTGAAACAAAGTTATCCATCAAGTAACAAAACCAGCTGTGCATTCATAATGATCAACATTTCTTTCTGAAGGCTACAGGTGAACAGTGAGTTTTGTTCACTTAAGAAATTTAACGAATTGCATTTGCATCGGGAATTGTTGAATTATTTCATTTTCTGTGCTGATTATAATCATATATCATGTGAGTTTCAATTCATTATTTCTCTTTTGGATAGTGAACAGGAATACATATGCCTTAATGTTTTGTTCTATTTTTCATCATCAAAGAGAACAGTTTATGAGAGCAGGTTGAGCAGTGAAATATAAAATTCATGAAGAGTACCATGTTGCTCATGAATACAGATATAGACAGTGCACCTGAGTGTTAGGTGAATTTCTAATTTTGAGTTGACTGGTAAAGAAGTATTGCATTATCAACAGTAATAACAAGGAGATCATTCCGGGATAATAGGGGAAGAGTAAGTCTTTTCTTTCCAAAATAAGTCCTGAGTTGTTAAGCTATACATATGAGCTAGTGAGTAGCTTGTGATCATGAGGTTGCAATGATTCATTTTGTTTTCCCTATGGAGTTACTATAGTGAGGTTATGGAGTGTACGAAGGACATTAAAATACAGGCAGATTACAAATAGGAAGGTGATAATTTTCTTTGGATCTTTTTTCTATTTTGGATCTTAATCATGTTAGGTTATGTCTCAGTGGAGGAGGCATCAGCCCATTGTTTAAATAATGTAGAACGCAGATTAAGGAAGTCCAAATGCTTAAGGGAGCTCATAACAGAATATAGATTAACACTGTTTTGATCTAAATCATGAGTGTACATTTCTGAAGGAGGATCTGAAAGTAAACATCAAATGCCAATTTTGTTTTATGAAGAAATGCAAGAATACATGTGGTGATGCATGGGTCAAGCCATGAATTGAATTCAATGAAAGTTTACAGTTTTTGTCAACTCCTACAGGTACTTATAGTTCTGTGGTAAGCAAAGATGAACTGCTGTTACCCACATGTGGGTTGGTCTCCAGAATGTATTAAACATGATTATCTATGATACCCACTTGGGTTTTATTTTAAAACAACATTATAATTACAAGATATACAGATTTCTGTGCTTCGTCGAGCCTCAAAATAGAAAGAAATACAACTCTCATATGATTTTCACAATAACCACAAAGAAGTAACATGAATCAATGCAATAAACTGACAGTCAAGTTCTGAAGAGAAACCAGAATAGAGGTATTTTCTTCAAAGTATACAAACATTTGCTTCAGGACTACGAAACAAGACTATGCTTAGTTATTCATGATACCCACATGGGTTTTTTCATGATATCAACTGTAAATTACAAATGTGAAGATTTTGTGCTAGGCCGAGCTTTAGAAGAAAAGCAAATGCATTGTTCTTTAATAATTCAAAAGACCCATTTCTAGTTTATTCTCAAACTACATAAAGATGGAGTTTCCTTTAAAATTTCGAATACCCATTTTCAGGGTTGACTTCAAAATGCAAAAGAATCAATTATAGAAAATACCCACATGAAATCTAGAGTAAAATGGCAAACAAATGTGGGCTCTCAGATTTTAGTCGAAATACAAAGAAGAATAATGCAGAATTATTGAAATTTCTTCAATACCCACAAACAGAAATATCATTAAATTGACATAATGAAAAATTTATGTTATGGGTTGAGCCCGAATTTCTGCAAGAATGCTTCCTATAGTGTTCTTTTGTTTCGGCCTAAACATAGCCAGAAGACTCATGAAATAAATAAAGTCTTTTAGAGTTTCTACAGAGAAAAAAGATTACCAGTTCGAGGCAGGAACTGGGTTTTCTTGCCATGGCTAGAGGCTTCATTAAGCATCTAGAGGTTGAGAGTCGAGCCCATAATGAAGGTCGAGCTTACACAGTAGTACGAGGAACACATAGAAATGCAATATGGAGTGACAGTAGAGTATGTTAGCCACGACTTTGAGGCCGAAATGTGTAGAATACAAGGCCATTAAGTTGCAGAATACAAAGCTTACCTCTGCACAGTGAAGGGGAATAAGAACACTAGTCTAAGCTTTCATGGAGTGGATGATAGAGGTCGAACTCGAATTCATAATGGCATGAAGAAACCAAAGGGAAAAGCAGAAAGTCAGAAACAAACTTATGCAGGCCGCGCCCTTAGGGCTTTTGATACTCGAGATAATGAAATGGAAAAGCTTTTTCGCCATGAAAAAAGACTTACCCACTGGAGATTCGGTCAACTGGAGAGCAGAGGAAGATTTCTGTGCACACAGACTCGAATCCAACACGATCATAGCGGCGTTGTATATGCAGACAAAAGTTATTTCTTTCCAAAGTCACGGGTGCGAAATGGTGATAATTAGGGTTTGACCCTATTTTGCTCAAATCCCTAATTCGAACATGATGAACTTTCCAGAATTTCCATTCAAATGCACATGTCGAATATCATATGGTGGCCGAACCCATAGTGTCTTCTTTATGACTTATCAAAACCTAAGTCTAAGTTTAATATTCATGAAAGGCCGAAATTGTATGCTTGGGTGATGTCTTAAGTATTTAAGGTTTATTGTTTTGCCTTAGAAGTATGGATTTTTCCTTAGAGTATTATTTGAAATGAAGAGCAATTAGGGTGAATGGTGAATATTTTATGTCTAGGGTCAATTTAACTTTTAGGGTTTTATTTTTTAATTGATTTTAAAGAAATCAATTGGAGTTGTGATGAGGAGATAATGATGACATTGGTATATTTTTATGATTTTTTGGGAAAAATCAATTATTGTAATGGAGGAATAAGGGTGATTATTTCTTTTTGCAAAAGATTTCTAAATCTTTGAGTTGCAAAAATAGACAAAATTTAAAAATCTACATCTTGTAAAGCAAAAGCATAAAAGCGATGTTTTATAAACTGCTTTATGTTTTCTTGCTATTTTTAGCAGATCTTTGACTGACTTTCCTCTTGGTCGGATTTCATATTTACCTTGGAGAGATAAGGTGTTTTTTGTGCTTTTAAAGCAGATTTTTCCCATTTTTAGGGGGTTGACAGTGTAATCATAAAAGCTTGGTGCTTTTTTCTACTTTAAAGCAATTTTTTGAGTTTGTTTGAGGCCTTTTTTCCTTGAGCTTTTTCTGAGCTCGGATTAGGGTTTCCTTGAGAGTTCTTTTGAGAGATTTAGTCTTTCAACTCTCCATTCTCAGTAGTTTAGATTAGTTTCTTGCCCTTACTCATTTTCAGGGAGCTTGTAAACTTTTTGATACTCAGTTTGAACAGATTGACACTCTTCCAGTTTTAATAGAGCAGCAGATTTCTCCTTCTCATTTTCTATCTCAAATTTTGTAATAGCAATCTGATGTACTTGTGTTTTCAAATTGAAATCCTTTTATGTCTTGCTGTTATAGGTGGTGTTTCAGAATTTCATTTTTCAGGTTGCATGTTGTGTCTGTTTTCCAGATCTTCATACAAATTATTGATGGGATATGTGCCAATGAGAATGTGAGGATTACTGCAATAGAGAAGTTGTTATGAGTGGTTAGGTCTGAATTTTTATAAGTTTGGTGAATCATCTTTTAGAAATAGGTTTTTATGTTCAATTATTCTTATCCCTTTTCTCAGAGATTGTTTTAGAGTAGAATTCATCATTCAAAGAACCAGCTCACTCTGGAGATTCCTCTTTTGTGTAAGATCACCCACATCTGAAAGAGGTTTCCATGTTTCAGTAGTTTGCTGAATATTGCATTCAGCAGGGTGCAAAACTATTGATAACAGTACCCTGTCAAGAAGAAAACAACTAGATCTTTACATGTATTAGATTGAATTGAATATTTTGTTACATTCTACTTAAAACTCTGTGTATGATTGGAATATAATAGAGAATATATTTTGACATGCTTCTTTGAGTTAGGCAAATTGAAGGAGATCGAGTGGATGTAATAACTCAAGCAAGGGCCACTTGAGGTATTGTAGAGCCACATTAGTTTAGATAATTCATTAGACTATGTATTATAAGTTCTAATTTATAGTTTCTAGTTTATACTATAATGAATGTTGTATCATAGCTTTGGATTTATAAGTATTTAGTTTATATTTTGTTCAATCACTCTTGAAGGTTAGTTGAATTAGGACATGTTGCAACAAAAATAGTTATTAGTTACAATCATAAGCAATAAGTACTTGTAGCAATTAATTATTATTATTATTTGCTTACTCTATTCTTTAGGAAGAAGTTAATTTTAGTTAAAATCTTTTGATTTGCATTTATCTTTGTTCAAATCACCTATACTCAGTCGATATAGGATGTCTAGGATTCTTGAATGCATATATGGTTCCAGCATCATCTAAAGTATCCAACTTACTGGTTGATAATTCAATGAATCCCTCTCTTGAATGATGAACTTCTTAATATAGGATTTGTAGGACCATTGAGCTATATGTGTGATCATCTACATTAGTTAATTATATATTAGGGGAGCTCTACATATGTTATCTTAATAGTCTCCCAAGTTGTCACAAGTATTTTGCAGTGTATTACTTATACTTGTAGTAGAATGAAAAACATCTTCCAACATCCTCATCACAAATATCCTTGAGAATTCGGTAATCCTTTAGGAGTGAAGTTTTGGTTCTTCTTGCATCCAACACCTCTTCATTGTATGTGTTGTAAGCACTTCTCTCTATCTTGACTTCCCCTTTTGAGTTTGGTTCTTTAAAAGTTTCATTTATGGGTAGTTTTGATATTGTGTAAATGTTTTTATAATTAGAGTTATAATATTCTTTTATGTTTACTTCCTCTGTGTATGACTCATCTAGATTTTTACCTAGAGGGATGTGGACTATTTTTTCTTCATCAAAAAATGACATTTCTTCTTTTTATGAGTCTACAATTCCATTTGTGTTGATAAACCACCTAAGTCCTAGTAATGCATTAAATGAATCAAAAGTTTCTTTTATGGAAGCTACCTTAGAGTCTACAATTTTTTTACTCCCATCACACTTACTTCTACATATCTTTAGATCCCCAAGGTTTTCATCTCCATACCATCCATTAGGCTAATTTTTTAGGGTTTTTTTTCAATTTTGGGTTTCCCTAGTTGTTCCGAGACTCTTTTAGGGAGCATATTTATATCATCTCCTACGTCTACCATCACATTTTAATGTTTATTATGATTTATACTAATAGTAATCATGATGGGTCCTGTTTTCTATTGTTTGTCATTATTTCCTATTGTTCTTATCCATGGTGCTTGAGATTATTATTTATTCCAATATTTACATAATTATTTTAGTTTTTCTAATAGGTTAGAGTGTTTTGACATTTTTATAAGTTGCTTTAATATTCCCACATCCTGTTTTTGAAATAGTCATTTTTTTCTACTTATTTATGCTATTATTTAGATTTTTTTTTGTTTGTCCTACTATCTCATCATGATGTTGTTTGGTTGGGTGGAATTATTCTTCATCTAAAGTTTTTTATTCCTCGGTGGTTGTGCATCTTTAATTTACACTATTTGTTCCTTGACTAGTAACCATTGTTGCTTTGTTTTTCTTCTTGTTGCTTGATTTTGTATGAGTTTGATATCCTTCTTTGGAGCTACTAGTCTTAGTAGTCTCAAATTCAATCCATTTCAATTTTTAACATCTCCTAGTTGTTTGATTTGGTTCTTCTAGTATTCTTCTTAGGAGTCTCACTCCTCTAGATGGATTTAAGTTCTAGATTTAATTACTTTTGGATTGAAGATCTACATTATTATAATATGTTTGGGCTTTGTAGGAATTGAATATACTATGCCCAATACATCTAAAAATCCACATTGCTTCTTCTTATCTCCCTAACATTTTGTTGTGAAGGGACCCTACTT
The DNA here is from genome assembly GCA_007258455.2 of Sequoia sempervirens. NCBI lineage: Eukaryota > Viridiplantae > Streptophyta > Pinopsida > Cupressales > Cupressaceae > Sequoia > Sequoia sempervirens. The sequence goes on along the minus strand of VDFB02047230.1, from coordinate 403,184,504 downwards.
GTCGCAATTGAAGTAGGTGGCATTTTTCCACCTTATCTTCCTCTACCTTGACCTTCATCTTCTTTGAATTGGAATTATCACTATATTGTCCTTGATTTTATTGATTTTGTAGGGTGTTTATGTTTCTTTTGTTTTTCCACTTTGGTACTCTATATCCACAATCTTTTAGATAAAGTGGTCTTTCCTCCAAGCCTTTTGCATATTCCATCCCTCTTTCCTCATTATGGTTTCCTAAGTTTGGGTCATCTCTTAATTGAAATAGTTGAGATGGATAATCTCCTGTTTCATGTTCATCCCATTCACCACAAACTCCATAATAGTTTGAGTTAATATTTTTAGGTAATATTCTTAGATATACCCTTAATACATTTTCCTTCTTTTCTCCTATTTCTTTTGGGAATTCATTCTGCAAGTGACCTTCTCAAGCATAATATGTGAACCATATGTTAGGTATTTGTGAAAATGTGTCATGTTTGTCCATAATCTCTTTTTTGAGTTTGAGTTGTTCAACTTCCAATCATAATCTTTCTATTTCTTTGTTTTCTTTCTCTTTCTCAAGTTTCCTCCAAGATTGATTTTCTATCCTATAGGCCCTGCCAAAGTTAGTAATTATAGATATGTATTGAAGTTCCTTCCATCTATATCTATTATAATTTATGGTGTTAATCTAGATATAAACTATTTGATTTTCTACTTTTTGGTAACGGGTTCTTCCAACCTCCTTGTTTCTTTGAATATCTTATCAAATTATGTTATTGTTTCATCTTCCTTTTGTGTGAGTTCCTTGAGTTTATTTAACCCTTTGGTGGGTAGTTATGGTGATTCAAAATTTTCTAGATATTCATGTTTCACTTATCGCATTCTTTATCATTTGTGAGATGTCTTGCAATACTATTTAATGGTATCACTTGATAAGGTGCTAATAAAACAAAGGGTTTAGTGTTGTCCCTAATTATTTTTTATCTTTACCATATTGATTCCAAGATAAAGATATGTTCTACAATTTCATTGGTATTTGTTTTGAAAATAGGTAACTTCCTAGAGGTATTCATATCTTCTTGTTATTCATGTGAATGGTGGATCTTAGAACTGCACAAACATGAATAACAAACACAACATTAGTCCAATATGCAAGTTAGAAGCATCATTCCCCATGAAATTCATTTGAAACATGAAAAAAAGAAATAATATGAAGAACACAATAAAAAAGCCATTAAATCCTATTTAAATGATCAAACTCTCAATCCCATGGGGGAATTGGTGCCAATTTGATGTGGAAAATGGCCCTTTCCCAATTCCTTGTAAGCATGATGATCAATGGATGAAGGTTGATACTCCTTGATGAAATTTCTCCATAACCTAGCTATGAAATCATGAAAATGGATGAAAATGGATAAAGATGGATGAAGATTGCTCAAAAACTTGAAGATAATAATGTTGCATAAAGTTGTGTATCAAATGCCTAAGATTGTGGATGATCATGGATCCAAAATCAATGTGAGATCCTTCTATATTTATAGAAGAGAGTGATGGAGGATGAGAAAAAATGGATGAATGTGGGATAAATCACCAACCAATAGCATAATGCCACTTGTCAACATGTGAGTGGACAAAGGTGGAGCACATTTGGATGAATGTGCTCATTAATGCAATTACGTGGAAATTAAAAAATGGAGAAGTGACATGTTGGATGGAGATGAAGGATGAATTAAATGCCACTTGGCTCAAGAAAAGGACATGTAAGAGGCCTTTAATGCCTTGTTGCATGGACAAGTACTTTTGAGGGGAGAATTCAAACTTGGAGAATATTCCCACTATGATTCCTTTTTGAATGAAAATTGAAGATTTATTAATTAATTAAATTGATTTTCATGAGCAAGTTGCAAAAGATAGAGGATTGGATGGATTAGAGTTAGGATTAATCTTGATTTGATTAATTTAGATGATAATTAGCTGATTTGACAATTTGATTTAGATTTTAGGATTTAAATAAATCAAAATGAGAAGAATAATGATTTTAGACTTAATCAAATAAAGTTTGATTTATTTGATTAAAGAGGATGGTGTTAGATTTAAATCAAATAAAGATTAATTTATTTAATTTAAAGGAGATGACCTTAGAGCTTAATTAAATAAAATGAATTATTTAATTAAAAGAGGGACTATAGGATTAATTAAACAAAATGATTTATTTAATTAATAGGAGAAGATGATTTAATCAGATAAAATTGATTTATTTAATTAAAAGATGAAATATGATGGATTTAATCAAATAAAGATTATTTAATTAAATGGTTAGCAAAAGAGATGATTCAAGACGAATTGGTGTTAGTAAATCAGGATCAGGTGCATGTATATTTTACGTGTCTACAATTCATAGTTTCTATTTGTATCTCCTAAGTTTATATTAAAGTAGTGTGTCCCTGGGGTTACCATGTTATTTTCCTCACCTTTTCTCTCTACTATTTCTTGATCACCTAATGTATGTTTTATTGCTTCTATGGAAATTCTTCTTGAATGGTATTAAGGGCGAATCCTAGTCTAGGGGTTGCATCTATTCAAAATATCTTTTCATCCTTAGATATTTTCTTTTATCCTCATATATCCTTAATTGAATGCTTTCCCAATCTAGATAAGTAGTTAGTGTTTTGGTTATTAGTTGTGTTATAATTCTTGTAACTTCTTACTCTAAAGTCTTAGTTTTTCCACGATCATCGATTTCTCCTTCTATATTCAATATAATTTGACTTATCCTATCCATATTAGAAATTATTTTTGGTATCTCCTTCCTCTTCTCTTCAACTACAGCCGCAATGGTGCACTAAGTCGTACCCTCAATGGCACACTTAATCTCTTCCCTCCTAGTCTCTAATACCAACTCTTTATCTTGTTACCTTTAGTTTCTTTTCTAATTCTTCCACCCTTCTGCGATACCTTTCCTATCAATATTGGGTTTGTTTCAACCTTATTTCTTCTACGTTCATCTCCATTTCCAACTGAATTCTTTCAATATGATTTATTTTCCTTTTGTTAGCTGCTTTTTCCATGGGTCTTTTTGATATGGATTTCCATTAATCCTTATAGATCCCATGGTTAGTTTAAATTTTTAACAGTTACTTATTTTTAAGGATATTTTCAGATCCCCTCCCCCTTCCCATTTTTCATCCCTTAAGTTCCTATCCCCCTCTCCCAAGGATAGTACCTAATATTTGTATTTGCATATTTTTAAATAAATTTTTTCCTTTTACTAATTGTTGTTAATTATCTTTTTCTTCTGCTACTGCTTCTTTTTACCACTTTGTATTTTCTTCATTTTTCACTCTAAGGTCCCAGAAATAGAATCAATTTTGGCAAGAGGAAAAAGGGGAATTATAGTCTAGAGATTTGTACCCTAATATCCATTATGTAGTGTGTTCATACCCTAAAGGATACAGTGAGAGAAAAGATTAATCGCAGAAGGGAGAACTATATCTAAATACATTCCATATGTAACTTAAATAAGACTCACATTCATTCATAAAACATATATTGGTCAACACTTATATCTCTAGATATATATTATCATATAATAGTTACAATTGTAGGTCTTAGTCTTTGCTTTGTATTATCATTCTCTTATCTTCTCATATATCCTTTATATCTATTACATACATACATTTATACATTGTATTTTAGAGAGATGTGGCCCTTATGTTGAACACATGGGATACTGAGAGGGGGGGTGAATCAGTATATGCAAAAACTTAAACCCTTCCTAAACTTGAACTCTTTAGCACAATACTTCTTAAGCAAATATAAAACCTTAAAAAAATTAGCAGCAAAGAAAGATATTACAGTTTAAACCATAACAATTTTAGTAATCTTCAGTAATGAAAGATATAGAAATTTTATCCTCACTTAGATCAACAACAATGAAAAACAACCAAAAACACACATCCACAATATGACACTAGATTTATGTGGAAAACCCAATGAGGGAAAACCCACGATGAGAGTTAACTCACAATATAAAGGCTCACTACCAAAAAAGACTTAAAAATAAGGTGCACTACCGTAGAGCAAGATACAAATGGATTATAAACTAAATAACACAAAAATTTAGGGGAAAGATACAAGGACCTGATGAGATTCACTATCTGAGAGCAAGATATAAGAAGTTTATAGAAAAAAATATAATATTTGTCAACACAACACTTTGTTGGATTAGGAATTATAGCACATTTGATCTTTCTTTCAAATAATTTCCCACTTCCTTTTGCAAGATATTCAATTAAATTCCACACTCACAGTTCTTTACACTTATTCAGACATCCATACATTTGCAACTGAAATGATCTTGCATTTATATCCATCACAATACTTCAAAATACTTCAATTAGGTTAGCCAGAAGAAGATAAAAGATAAACTCAATCAAGTCAGCCACAAAAAAATACTATTGTCCTATAAAAAAGATAGAGAGGACTAAAAAGAATCTTATTACATCTTCCAATGTGTTCCAAAGTAATTCACATGCTGGCACACATCAACCTAAGTTGGCAACAAGGAAACATGTAGATGAAATGTGAAGCACATAACTAGTCAGTCCAAAAATATACTTCCAATTGAATTAACTCAATGTGGTCCCCAAAAAGATAGTTTAAGACCTAAATCCATCATAACACATCTTCAAATGTAGGCACAAACCCTTAAAAATTTAGAACAATCAAGAAAACAAGCCCTGTCAGCCAGATATCCATAGATTACCTAGAAAGCCAACTCAACACAACATTTAGTACCAAAGAGATCAAACATTAACATGTGGATCACATGGGGATGTTCCATGAACATCCAACAACACTTTTAGATACTTATTCCATACTATTATGCTACCAACAACCACCACAGACCAAACAAGAACATAATACTTCATTCTAGAAACACAAAATGTATAATCATGAGATGTTGCATTAACAGATAACCTTGCAGACCACTTCGACACATGAAATTGGAACTAATACATTGAAAAGATATTAAGAACACATTCACCAAGCTATAAGAGCAAAGACATCAATGTAGATAAATGCATAATATTTTTTGGACCAGTTTAGACAACCAATGACACTTCCAACCTTCTACAAAGCATAGAAACCTCCTCGGAAACACAAGTGACCTAAAAAGATAGGAGTACAACATCCACATAAAATATACACGAAGTTCCAAACCACAAGACCAAATATCTAACAATGGAGGAATGTGGAGTATTCTCCCAAATAGTCTTCAACACACCTTCTAGGAAAAAACCTTTCAAAAAATTGCATAGGCTAGAACTTTCTTTCAACAACACATGCTTCATTAGGAACACTAGGAGAGAGAATAAAACATACTTTAGACCATCTAAAACTGTGCGAACCCTTTTCCTAGTACCTGCAAAACAACATGAATAAACAAGTTAAACAAGGAATTGCAAGCTAAAACAAGGATTCCCCATGAAATCCATTTACAACTTCAAATTAGGAAAGAAAATAACAAAGAACACAATGAAAATGATAAAACAAAGATTAAATCCTAATTAGATGTGCAAACTCATGATCCCATGGGGGAATTGGTGCCAATTTGATGTGAAAATTGGCCCTTTCCCAATTCCTAAGATGCAAACTTGATGTATTGATGAAGATTTGATCCACATTGTTGATGTTGAAGAGTGCTCCAAGCTAAAATCTGCAAAACCTAACTATGATTCAAGAATGATTGATGCAATTCAAGAGATATTTGAGCATGGTAACTTTGCCTAGATTGTGGATGATGAAATGAGGATATGAGCCCTTTATTTATAGAATTCCAAGATGGATGAATGTCCACATTTGAGCAATGTGGGACTAACATTCATCCAATTATATGATGCCACTTGTCAAGCTATGAATGGATGGAGGATGTGCAAGATTTGGGGTTTGTGCCAATAAATGCATAATTTTGAATTTCAAATTTGTTGAAATGACATGCAAGGGGGAAGGGAAAATGCAATAAATTCCACTTGGCTCAAGGAAAAGGACATGTAAGATGAATTTATTGCCTTGTTGGATGTACATGTTGACTTGGAATTTTTGAATTCAAATTGAGAGAATATTCCAAAAGATGCCTTGTGAGGAAAATAGAGATTTAATAAATGAATTAAATCTATTTTCATGTGAAACTTGCATTATCTAGAGGATGGGACATGAAATGAGATTAAATTAATCAAGGATTAATTAATTTAATGAGAGAGGTTAGATGATGTGACCTATTTGATTCAAATTTATAGATTTATTTAAATCAAATAAGAGAGGAATATGACAAGAGATTAATTAAATAAGGATTTTGATTTATTTAATTAAAAGAGATGGTGTTAGATTAAATCAAATAAGGTTTTAATTTATTTAATTTAATGAACAGACTTTTAGAGATTTAATCAAATAAATTGATTATTTAATTAAATAGGGATAATAAGATCAGATGGATTGATTTAATTAACAAGAGAGAGTGACTTAATTAGAAAAAATGATTTATTTAATTAAGAGAGGACTATTGATGAATTTAATCAGATAAGGAGATTTGATTAAATGGTTAGATCGAGGGATGATTCAGGAAGAAACGATGTTAGTAAGTTAGGATCAGATGCACAATGTCAATCGATATATTTTACGTGTCTACAAAAACATCTCTCCACCATAAAAAAAACATCCAATCCTTATTTTATTTCTTCTAATCCTCATCTTAATATATCATTATGAGATCAAACCTATTGACAACAACAATACTTAATACTTGTTTCAACATTATTAGACAAGGCATGACATCTAACTGTGAATTTCAGTACCACACCATGATATCCCAAATTGAATTTTTTCAACAATGACAACCAACACAAAAATATTCTAAAGGGTTGACAACCATGTCACCAAGGGAAATCTTCTCAAAGTAGACATTAACTACAATTAGGTGCCAAAAATATTACAAACATATGTAATAGCCTCATCAAGTGTTGACAACAAATACAAAATCTGCCAACAATCCCCCCCTTTTGCATTGATGGAAAAATAAATCTATTCACTCTCCCCCTTTGACATAAAGGACAAAGGGCCACACACATTTGCACAAAACAAAAATACATATTTTGACTTCAACGACAAAGGGCCAAAGAACTTCATTTGAAATAGTAGATCTGTACATCTTCTTTGAATAATGAAAGTAACTCCCCCTAGCAACAACAATTCATTCTCAACACCTACACAACTTTATAGACTCCCCCTTACTACCAACTCCCTCTAAGAGATATCACATGAATTTCTCCCCCTGGATGGATGCACCATCTATGCATCTAGTTAAAACAAGGAGGGGAAATAACCCCTAACTTCTATCAGAGATACTCAAAAGTATATTTTGAAAGTGCCTTTATGAAGATGTCTACAATATGATCCTTTGTAGGCACATACTCCAATCTGACTTCATGCTCTACAACCTTCTCCCTTAGAAAGTGATACTAGATAGAAATGTCTTTAGTCCTTGAATGCATATCAGATTCTTGGAAATATTAATTGCACTTGTATTATTACATAATATTAGAATCTAGGTTCATCATATACCACTTTTACATCTTTCAAAGTCTACTTCATCCAAAGCACCTGGGTGTAGCAATATGTTGCAACAATATATTTAACCTTTGTTGTGGATAAGGACATTGAGTCCTACTTCTTACTGAACCAAGAGACCAATCTGTCTCTCAAGAAAAATGCACTACCACTTGTACTTCTATGGTCATCCACACATCCCACCCATTTAGCATCAATATAAGCACTCAAGGAGAAATTATACCAAAAACCATAATCCAGAGTTCCCTTCAAAAATTTGAATATTATTTTCATAGCTTTCTCATGAGATTTCTTAGGATTGGCTTGAAATCTTGCAACCAAACATATTGCATGCATAATATCAAGTCTAGAAGTAGTTAAATACAATAAAACTTCAATCATAGACCTATAAAGAGTTTGATCAACCTCCAGAGACTCATCATATTTTCTCAAGTGATAGCCAGTCACCATAGGGGTACCAACTGGTTTGGAATCCTCCATGCCAAACTTCTTCAAAATCTCTGTTATATACTTAGCTTAAGACATAAAGATGCCATCATCTTGCTAAATAATTTGAAGCCCAAGGAAGAAAGCTAACTCACCAATCATTGACATCTTAAATCCCTTTTGCATCTCCTTTGCAAACCTTTTACACATCATCATTTCTACCAAAGATGATGTCATCAACATATACAACCAAAATAAACAACTTGTCTACTTGAACCTTAATGTAAAGATTGTTTTCTGTAGTGCCTTTCTTGAATCCTTACTGAAGTAAGTACTTAGACAACTGAGCATGCCAAGATCTAGGAGCTTTCTTGAGACCATACAAAGCTTTCTTGAGTCTACAAACCATATTCAAATATTTTGATAACTAGAAGCCATCTAGTTGCTCTATATATACCTCTTCCTCTATATCACCATTTAGAAAAGTTGACTTGACATCCATTTGATATACTTTGAAGTTATTATGAGAAAAAAAAGCAAGAAAAATCCTTATTGTCTCCATTCTGGCTATTGGAGCAAAAATATCCTCAAAATCAATACCCTCAACTCGTGAATAACTCTTATAGACCAATTTGGCCTTATTTCTCACTTCACAATCTTCATTCAGTTTGTTTCTGAACACCCATTTAGTCCCAATCACATTCTTATTAACTGATTTGGGAACCAATTCCCAAGTCTAATTCTTCTATATCTGATCTAGTTCTTCTTCCATTACCTTTATCCAACCATCATATTTGATAGCATCATCAAATTTCTTGGGCTCAACATTTGATAATAAACACAAATTTACTTGCTCACTTGCTTTTGCAAGCCTTCTCCTGGTCAGCACACCTTCATTCTTGTATCCAATGATCTAATATGATGAATGATTCATCTGTACATACTTTGTTGGAGTCTTGGGAGCCTTCATTGGTTTCAATTCCTTCTCTTCTTTCTCTTCTTCTTCTTCTTATTCAATCTAGGGAGGTATATCAAATTCATAAACCTATTTTTCTTATGAGATATAATACAAGTCTTCATCTACCTTAACATTTGTACTTTCAATATTCTTTTCCAATCTCTTGTTGTAACATCTATAATCCTTGCTCTTGGTTGAGTAACCAAGAAAGATTCCTTCATCACACCTTGAGTCAAACTTTCCAAGGTCCCTTCATCTTTTTTGATATAACATCTGGTACCAAAAATTATGAAGTATTTAATAGTTGGGCCTTCCATTCCATAGCTCATAAGGGGTCTTAGTGCTATTGACTCTCAATTGCACTCTGTTAAGAAAATAGATAGTAGTGTGAATTGCTTCCTTCCAATACATATCAAGTAGATCAACATCTTTCAACATGGTTCTAGCCATCTCTTGCATAGTCCTATCTTCCTTTCCACTACCCCATCCCAGTGAGGGGTTCTAGGAGAAAACATATGTATTTTAATACCATGATCATCACAAAAATTTTCAAATTCATTTTGTAAGGGGGAAATATAGCATAGAAAAATAATTAATGAATTAAACAACATAATTCAAACAAGATCAAATTCCAAACCCATACTCATGAAATGTGAAATGTAAAGACATGAATCCAAACAAATAAAGAACTAAGAAACTTAAATGAATCCAAAACAAAACAAGTCTTACCATACCATATTAGAGTTATATTCGTATTGATGTTGGATTGAATTTGAATCAATACAAAGCCTCCATTTGTTGTTTGCAAAAGCTTCAAAGTGTGTTAATGGTGATCAAAGATGTGTGTAAAAGCTCTCAAGAATTCAAATGACAATTCAACATGACTTTGTTGTATAAACTCTATAGATTCTCTGATCATTTTTGAGAATTAAGAGGGTTGTTATATAGATTTAGTAAAAGACCATGATCAACAGTTGAGAATTGTTGAGAGGAAATAGATTGGAATGATTAGTGGAATTAAATTAGAATGATTGGGGGGTTGAGAAATTAGGTTGAGTGGTTAGTGGGATTGAGGAATAAATGTGTTATTCAACTGATTAGAGTGAGAAATTAATGGTAATGATTTTCTCAATCACAAAAGGGGTGAGGATAATTAATTAATTAATTAATATTTGGAGATGAATGTGCAAGCCATGTTTGACTTTAACAAATAAATATGCATTTTTTTGTTGACTTATGTTGAATGATTTCGAATAATTGATTTAATTATTCAAGTTTAGAGAGGGGAATGTGATTTAAATTAAATTATTAATGATAACAATTTAATTGATTTAGGTGAATAGGGTATATTAGTGACGTATTTAAATAATTGATGTTTATTTAATTAATCGAGAAGAATAAAGTTAGATTAGGTGATGATATAGTGAATTAATTAAATAATTAAAGATTATTAAATTAATAGAGGAAAATACGGTTTAATGATGTAAATGGTGTGAAATGCAATTATATTAATGATAATGATGCCGATAATGGAAAAATGTCATTCAGGATGTGTGATATGTGTTAGGTCATTTTTACATGTCTACATTTCGCCCCTCTTTGAGATAAAGTACTGGTTGCTTTGTTTCAAAGAATTCAATGTTTAGATCAAGATTTGAAATTTTTTATATGGCCCACTACTCCTCAATGGTCAACGAAAAGATCATACAATTCTTGGCTACTCCCTTGAGAGATTGGCCAGAAAAATTACTTTTCAGGTCAGGCTTATGACAAGGTTTTGTTGCAGTTCAGATGCGTAGAGGACAAAAAATTAGGCTATAGGACCCTCGTTTATGGTTTCAGATGTTCTAGGGTGCTCCTAATTTTAACCTAGGAGGGTTTCCAAGGTAAAAAATTAAGGTTTGGGAGGTAAAAATTGGATATTAGGGTTCACTTTTCCTCATTTTGCATTCTTAGCCTTAGCAAATTCTTGCCTCTGGAGATATTAATTTTACGATTGTCGAGTTGTGATGGCAAGGATTCTAGGTGCCCCACACTTTGCAGAGGCAGTTTGTGATTTTTGGGAGGCTAGTTGGCATAGGAATCACATTATGTACAACTTCTTTTCCTATTTTCATCTTTTTACATTTTCTGAATTAATGTTCAAAATCATTTTTGATGATAGCAGTAATTTCAAGTTTTTACTGCTATTGCACTTTGTGTTTTTACCACTTTCATAAAATTTGTGCGCTATCATTTTTCTTGTTCACTATTGTAAAATTTGTGTGCTTTCATTTTTTTGATTGCATAAAATATGTGCGCTTTCATTTTTCGCTTGCGTAAAATATGTGCGCTATTGTTAAAACTAGCTACTTTTGTATGATTTAGCTGCTATCGTAAAATTTGTGCACTATCATACAAAACAGAGCTGCTATCGCAAAATCTTGTCACTATCATACAAAAAAGTATCGGTACTATTAAAATTGCATGATTTGGCTAGTTTTTCTCTAGTTTTAGGTTCATGATTTGATTTTATAGCAAATTCTTAATGTTGTGGGTTGAATGTTTGCAGACGGTTCTCAAATTTCCTTATTCTAGGGAGTGACAACCATGATAGCTATTCGACCTAATCATTGGTTTCTTTGAAGTTGAGAGAGACTTCCTAGATGCTGTGGGTCTTCTGCGCATATGCTATATGCTTGAGATTCGATGTCATAAGGCGATGATGATCACCCCTGTAGAGAGATGGCATTTCAAGATGTTGTCCTTCCATCTATGATCACATTAGAGGATGTGTGGAGGATTCTTTGGATCCCTATTGATAGTGAGCTTGTTACATATGATATTAGATAAGGTATCCATGTCATGCAACATGTACTTGGAATTTGGTGATTATAGGTGGTGGAATCAGAGATAGACTTGCCTCCATTTTATGATGGTGCTGATTTGATATCCTTGGTTTTAGTTGGCTTGATCATGGGGCTTGTGGTGCCCAATCATAGAGGTAGAAATTTTCTTGTTGGTTGGGGCATCTGCATAGAGTAGTTGATGGAGCATGGGACTTGATATGCGTGGGGTCCATGTGTTTTGGCACACTTGTATAGAGAGATGCACATGGCTTGTTAGAAACCAAGATCTGAAATGCAAGCCAGAAAATCACCTTCCACAGAAGAGAAAAACAAAAAAAGCAGTGATTGCATAAAGATGTGCAAATTAATATATTCGAAGTACAAAATATTACAAGAGATAATTTTCTTTATTAAAGCAAAGATGCATAAACCTAATCTTATCTTGAGAAAAAAGATAGCTCAGTAAGATAAGGATAACAACCTATAACTTAGGAATTATATATGCCTAAGTAAACTTATGCAAAGTGTAATTAAATATTAATTACACCAATAGCCCCCATAAGTGCAACTTAGGGAGAAGCAGATTATTATGCAAATGATGTGAGATGGGTCCCGACAAAAAAGGCCTGATCAGGTACCCATGTACAAATGTAAAGAGAGAAAAACTAGTGGGAAACCCCCCCCAATGAGATGAACTGCTGCAAGGAATCACTGGAAGAACTCTGATGAAGCAACACTGGAACCCCAAATCCGGAAAGCAAGGAAAGATACTTCTGTTTGCAAAATACCATATCAGAATCACAAATGCAATAGCAAACCCGATGCCAAGGAACACTGGAAACTCACATACTGGATCAACCCTGGAATCTATAAGCAACAATAGATGAAAGGATGAATGAAGCCCATAATGATGACAAAATCTAGAAGTTGTGTCTCTCGAAGCCAATGCCAAACTAAAACTAAAACTATCCATAAGATGAGTACCATCAAGATTCTGGAACATTAACCATAAAAAAATGGCCTTCAAACTGAGAAATATCTGAACCAATGCGGATCAAGAACCATAAACTCCCAATGTGAAGTGTGAACCGAAGCAAACCAACGATTTGTTTAGCTAAGCAAGAAAGAAGCTAAAGGAAACAACAGGAAACCAGAAAAACTCATGTGATTTTTCACCAATACGAAGAATGGATGCAAGAACCCCCCTTAATGGAACTTTATATCAGTTCGTTATTACAATACCCAATGATTGCAGAAGGAGAGAATGCAAAACTATAGAAACATAAGCGAAAATGAAAACCTAGTGCATGAAAAAAAATGAATGCATGCATAAAATAAGGTACACATCTTCTATAAATGACCTCAGATTTGCATAGAGGCCAAAACCAGCTTTCCAACGCCATGAAAATCGTGAAAACCGAATAAGCGAGTCAAAAGATATGTCTCCCGGAGTGAAAATAGTAACATCTGACTTTCGAGGCTGAAAAAGACATCAAAAGAGAAAAACTAGAAAATAACACCTACACCATTGTGTAGAGCATCGAAACAGATTTCTGATATCTCGTTTTCAAAAAAAAAATGTCGTATGCCCAAGTTACGCCCGTTTTCGCGAAACTGCTCCAAAACTGCCCAAGTAGTCTCCAATAATCCCTCGGGGCTGAAAAGCCGGTCACCTGGGTGGACCAAACGTGGCCCCTTCACCAAAGTGACCGGGCTGGGCTAAAAGCCTGGGGGGGCTGGCTTTCGGCCCATAGGACCTGGGCAGAGCCTGCGGGGGTTGAAGGAATAGGGCGGCACATGGGTGGAGGAAACTCGGCGAGGCCGCCGGGTAGCGGCCATTTAAACTAGCTGCGCAAAAAACCTGCGCATTTTTTGATTTTTATACATATATATATATATATATATATATATATATATATATATATATATATCTCGATTTTGGTGCCTCAAAAACTGTGCCTAGCCGTACGACCCTCAGACAATTTTTTTTTGCCTCCCCAGTTTACTTTGTCCAAATCAGACAAATTTTATATGAAAATAGGGGTTTTTGGGCGCTGCGAATCCAACGGCGAGGTCCATTTAGGCCCAAAGTGCTCTAAAAATCAGGCAACCCCTAAATCTATCAAAAAAATCATTGAGCTTGAAACCCTCGCAGATCTGACGAATGGTGACCAAAATGAATGAAATAAAATCCATTTCTAACTTTTTCCAGCTCTCTGAATCCAACGGAAAACCCTGATCTAATCCAAGACGTTGCATAAATGTTCTCAAGGAATGAAACCCTCGAGGGACCCCGAACGAGCTTTGCAATGTATTCCTCCAAAAAGGCTAAGAAGGGGCTGCAAATCGAGGCTCTGATACCATGTTAGAAACCAAGATCTAAAATGCAAGCCAAAAAATCACCTTCCACAGAAGAGAAAAACAAAAAAGCAGAAATTGCATAAAGATGTGCAAATTGATATATTCGAAGTACAATAATTACAAGAGATAATTTTCTCTATAAAAGCAAAGATGCATAAACCTAATCTTATCTTGAGCAACAAGATAGCTCAACAAGATAAGGATGACAACCTATAACTTAGGAATTAAATATGCCTAAGTAAACTTATGCAAAGTGTAATTAAATATTAATTACACCAACGAGGCTATCTATTGTGGAGGTAGTGCTATCTCTGCCGACATGACATTGTTGTATGTATGGGCCTAGGAGAGGATCTCAATGACTAGACTAGATGGAATTCTTGAGTGGGGTGTGGAGGATCCATATTCTTATAACTACTTATATTTTATGCACTATAGTTGGCCTGACAGGTTAAACTAATGGCAAGGCATTTTTGATGACATGGCTAAGTTCGTTTGGAGGCCTTGGCTAGGTTGCAAGGCTTGGCATGATGATATGGAATGACTTCCATTTGGACGATAGACATGGTGGCTTATAGGCCATGTAGATACCATCTTGGAGTGATATTTTCCTAATCAAGTTCTCTGTCAGTTTGGAGAGTGATGGATACATTTTGGAGATGATTATCACACATTGTTTGGGGAGACAACTCGAGAGGTTAGGGTGTGGGGGCTGACAGCCTCGTCCATTGATGCTATTGCAAAGTTTCTAAAACTTTCCCCATTCAAATGGGGATGGGTATTAGGCTTAGCAAATCCTAGCACTACTCAAGATTATGATCAGTGGTGGGCCCGCCAAATTCCCTTATAGTTTACACATCCTAATGGCATTGGGTGAGTCATAAGACATGATTATAGTCAAGTAGCTAGATAAATATTAGGGTGAGTAGGATCAACATGATAGGCATAATGGACAACAACACAAGGCCCAGACTCATTAGGATCAACAGGCACCATAGGGTCCTCCCCCATAGGGGATGCAACAGTAGCAACACAGATAGCCCAGTTGATCACAAACAAGGATGCCCATATTATAGAGCGGGATGCCGAGATCACTTGGAGGTAGGAAGCCAAGGGACATGTGTGATCATCATTATAGAGTGAGATGGTCTCCGGAAGGAGCAAGATGGATTGAGAGAGGAGCTAGCTACTAAGCGTCAACAAAGATTAGTTGCAAAGATTTCATTAGCTTCCTCCATTCCCATGGCTTAGTATCAGTCTAAGTGGGATCGATGGATGAAAAAATGTACTTATTATCAGACATTATATGAGGCCTTTGTTCTGAAGGCTAAGAGACACCCTTGTTTTAGAGAGCCAAGCATAGCGATAGAGGAAAAGTTAGGTGGACAGTCAGTGAGACAGCCTCAACAGTCTCCTATTATCCCATAGCCTTCTCCTCATCAAAGCTAGTAGCTTGATGTAGAGAAGGGGTGGAGGTTTTTTTATCAATCACAATTCAATCAACCTTTACCATCTTTTCCACTTTGAAAACCATAACTTGGTGTTTGTTCCCAAATTCATCAATTTTTCTTGTAGCACACCAAACAGTTAAAATTTAACATATCTTTTAGAGAAGGCCTCGAACCAATGGATTGGTTACCATTTGGAATACCCTTTATAGACTTCTTTAACATATCAAATTTTTTCTTAGGATTTTTTTATAACATCACTTTCAAAATGGACTGCTACGTTGCCCTTAAGCCCAATTAGGCCTCTTTTACAAAGAAAGTATGTGGTAAACCTTCCCCCAATCACCAATATTCACTCCATAGCTCTAAATAGGTCACATTGGGTCTTAAACAATAGGTTTTATTAAATGACACATCCACCAATTCACCTATCAACAAAACCTTACTCCTACCTATCAATTTACCCTAATACATAGATATATTAGGCTAGGGCTTGCACAAATAGGGCCCAAAATCCATCCCCTAGATCTACAATCACTACTAAACTAAAGAACATCCTAACTAGATCCATTCCACTGATTTGTAGAGAATTTCACCAATGGAATGGTCCTATATTCTATTTTCTTGTTCAAACCATCTCAACCTAGGGTTTACAGAGCTCTTTAAGTAATTTTCTTATAAAATCCTTAAAATTCTATAGAATCAACTCAAACCAAAACCAAAACACTCTTAACTCATTCCACCATCAAATCCAATTCACATTGCATCAATTATTTACTGTACGGAGCCATACCAACACCTATAGCAGCAAATTAACACTAGAAATTGTAGAAAAATGAAGTTTCTTTATTGGTTGAACACCAAATCTTCCAATAGAACCTTGCCTCAAAGTTTTCTAGGAATATTTAAACTTATTTAACCCAAACACAATGGTTCATTACCACTTTTTGAACCAAGTGACCATTCAACTTCCAAAAGCAACAAAAAGTGCAAAGTTGCAATGCAAATTTTTACAACATTTGCAAAATATGACAACATTAACTCACATAGACCCCACATGACATGAAAAAATTATAAATGGTCTAAATAGACCTCATTACATCCAACATGATGCAAAACACCCAAAAATATAACATGTGACCATATTTACAAAAGTTGACTAGGTGCCCTTGCACCATACACCTGGGGAGAAAAGAATCTCAGGCTCCACCTAAGATCAACTCTTGAACTATTGTGTCATGCCTTGTAATGTCCTCTTCTATCATCCATGTTGCATCTTGATGAGGTAAACCTTTCCATTTCACAAGATATTCATTGTACACTTTATGCCTTGTTCTCTTCACTTCCTTTGTGTCCAAAATGCTTTCAAGCTGCAAAGGTTGACTTGGTGGTAGGTCCTTGACCCAATATTCATCTTGATATTCTAAAGCACCTAAATATTCACCTGCAACCATAGATCCTTTGAAAGGATAAAGGTCAGAAACATTCAATATTGGAGAGATAGCCACTCCAGGAGGGAGTTCTATCTCATAGGAATTTGCACCAAATTTGGGGACCACCCTACATGGCCCAATCTTTTTCATTTGTAGCTTTGTGTATTTCCCCTCTGATAGCCTTTATTTCCTCAAATGTGCTAGGACCAAGTCTCCCACTTTGAATTGAACATCCCTCTTCTTCAAATCTGCATGTTGCTTATAGTTCTCCACACTCTTTTGAATATTTTCTTTCACCTATTGTTGTATGTCCATTGCAATTGCAAAATCTTCACCCTGAACACTTCTTCTCTCCATACCACCCAAATCTCTGAATTCAAACAATCCCCTTGGCTTCAATCTATAGACTATCTAAAATGGTCTCTTTCCAACACTTCTATTGATTGAGTCATTATAGGAAAACTCAGCTTGTGGAAGAATGAGATCCCATTGCTGTGAATGCTTCTTTTTAAAACATGTAAGAAGGTTTCCAAGACTCCTATTAACAACTTTAGTTTTCCCATTTTATTGTGGATGATAGACAAAGCTATAAGTCAAGTTAGTTCCCAATTTCTTCCAGAGTCCTCCAAAAGTGACCTACAAACTTGCTATCCCTGATAGACACAATGGTCAATGGTAATCCATGATTTCTAACTACCTCTTTGAAAAATAACCCAACAATATATGAAGCATCATTTGTACATTTGCATGGTATGAAATGAGCCATTTTTCTAAATCTATCATCAACAAACACATTGTCAAAGCCCCTTTGAGTTTTTGGTAAACCCAACACAAAATCCATGCTGATGGATTCCCATGGCTTGTTAGGAATTGGAAAAGGTTGGTAAAGACTTACATTAGTGCTTGAACCCTTTGCTTTTTGACAAACTACACAATTCTTAACAATTTTTCTGATGTCACTTTGCATTTTCGGCCAATGGTAATATCTTCTTACCTTCTCCAATGTTTTATCTACAATAAAATGACCCCCTAAGTTGCTACAATTCTTCTCCTTAATCATATTTGTCCTCATAGAGCACTTAGGGATACACAATTGAGCACCCTTAAACAACAATCCATCTTGTAACAAGAAATTAGAATATTCTTCATGGAAATCACCATCAAACTGATTAAAAACAACATACACATCCTTGAAATCATCATCTCCTTCATACATACCTTTCAATGCATCAATACCCACACTTTGAAGTTGAATTTCTTGCACCAACATTTATCTTATGCTCAAAGCATCTGCCACCTTGTTTGACTGTCCTTTTTTGTGCTTTAAGCTGAAAGTATAACTTTGTTGGTACTCCACCCACTTCACATGTCTATGGCTCAACTTTTCATGGATGTTCAAGAAACTCAAAGCATGATTTTCAGTAAAAACAATAAATTCATTTGGAAGGAGATAATGTCTCCACTTTTTTAGTGCTTGAACCATTGCATACAATTCTAAGTCATAAGAGGAATACTTATTCTTGGCCTCATTAAAATTTTCATTGAAAAATGATACAAGTCTTCCCTCTTGACTCAAGACTACACCAATTGAATACCCACTTGCATCACATTCTATTATGAAGACCTTGCCAAAATCTAGTAAAGCTAGGATGGGTTGTTGTGTTATCTTTTATTTCAAAATTTGAAAGCTTATTTCTGCCTCATCAGACCACATGAACCTCTTCCTTTTATCCCCTTTTATGGTATCAATTATGGGAGAAAAAATATGACTGAAATTCCTTACAAATTTTCTATAGAAACTAGCAAGACCGTGGAAGCTTCTTACCTCACTAATTTATTTTAGAGTAGGCCAATTAAAAATGGCTTCTACCTTGCTGGGATCCATCTTCAAGGTGCCCTTTGAAATAAAAAAACCAAGGTAGACCAACTCTTCCTTCATGAATTCACACTTTTTCCAGTTAATCATCAACTTCTCTTCATTCAGCCTCTTCAACACCATGTCCAAATGCTGAAAGTGTTCCTCTTTAGTCTTGCTAAACACAAGAATGTCATCCAAGTACACAACAACAAATTTTCCTATGAAAGGCTTCAAAACTTCATTCATTAGTCTCATAAAAGTGCTTGGTGCATTTTTAACCCTAAATGGCATTACCATCCACTCATACAACCCCTCATTGGTTTTAAAAGTAGTTTTCCACTCATCCCCTTCTCTTATCCTAATATGATGATAGCCACTTTTAAGGTCAATCTTTGAAAAGTAACAAGCTCCTCCTAAACAGTCCATCAAATCCTCCATTCTAGTTATTGGGAATCTATACCTTATAGTGACTTTGTTGATTACCCTTGAATAAGTGCACATTCTCCAATCTCCAAATTTTTTACGTGCCAACACAATAGGGACAACACATGGACTTAAAATTTCCCTTATGATACCCTTATCTAGCAATTCTTGTATTTGTTTCCTTATCTCTTCATTTTGTTGAGGAGTCATCTTGTATGCAACATTATTGGGTCAGTTTGCACCTGGTATAAAGTCTATGTGGTGGTTCACATCCCTTATAGGTGGCAAAGAACTAGGGATCTCATCTACAACTATGTCTTGATACTTGTTCAACAAAGTTTGCACTTCCTTGGGCACATCTTCAAGTTTTGCTATTGTCATAACAGATTTGGGTCTGATTATGATTGCATACCCTTTTCCACCTTTGTCTTTAATGGTTTTCAAGAATTATTTCTCCCCAACCAACGTAACACTTAACCCAACTTGAGTATCTACATTTTCATCTTGCAAATGAGTGAGTGTAAAAGAGACTCCATCTTTTTCAATTACATATGTATTTTTCTACCCATCATGCTTGGATTTTATGTCATACTACCAGGGTCTTCCTAGCAGCAAGTGACAAACATCCATTGGGATGATGTCACACAAGATCTTATCTTTGTATCCCACAATGTTAAACTCTACCCATGTTTGTTTGTTGACCAAGACTTGTTGACCCTTATTCAACTAAGAAACCTTATAAGGTGTGGGGTGTGGGATCCTTTTCATCTTTATTTTTTCAACCATCTCCAAAGAAACTAGATTATCAGTAGAACTAGAATCTACAACAACCTTACATACCTTGTCTTGAGATTTTAATGTTGTTATGAACAATGAATTTCTTTGAGGAGGCTCCTTCACCACAGGAACCGCACCATATGAACCTTGAGTAGTGTTCTTCTCATCATCAAATTTTCTCCAATCTATAGAGTAGCATGCTGAGAGGGAGAGTTAACACTCTCACAATCTTCTTCTTGCACCAACTGTGTTCTCCTTTTACCACCATGTTATGTTGAAGGTTGTTTCTCTGGGCACTTCCATGCTTGATGGACAAATTGGTTACACTGATAACATCTCCCTGAAAAGGTGTTTGAACCTCTACCTTGTCCTCCAAATCTTCCTCTACCATTAGGTCTTCTACCTCAGAAACCACCTCTTGACTCCAAGCCTTGATCTTGATTGCCACTTGACTCTCCTTATGCTTTTTGTGATTGTCCTCTTCCACCAAAGGATCATCTACCCATGAAGTTATTTCCTCTGCCTCTACTTTGTTTTTCCTACCTTCTTTTCAATTTCTCTTCTGCCCTAACAGCCAATTGGAAGCACTCTTCCACCATTCTAGGGGCGGTAAGACTCAATTCATCTTGAATATTGAACCTTAACCCATTCATATACCTTGCTATTTTCTCATCTTCATCTTCAACATGACCTACTCTAAGGATCAATTTATGAAACTCCTCTGTATAGGCCATGACATCCATTTCCTTTTGCTTTAAGTTTTACAACTTCCTAAATGTTTGAATTGCATGGTCACTGGGAAATAATTGAATCTTAACCTTAGACACCATCCTATCCCATGAATTTATTTTTTCTTTGCCCTTTTTCACTCTCTCTTCTTGTACATAGTTCCACCAAGTTAGGGTAGGGCCTTTCAATTTAGTTTTTGAAAACTTTACCTTTTGTTCTTCTGCTACCTCTTTGTACTCAAAGTAGTTGTCTAGTGCATCAACACAATCCAACACTTCTTCACTATCCATCTTCCCACTATACATGGGAAATTCCATTTTCACTTTAGTAGTCTCTCCTCTGACAACCTTCAACATCTTAACTATCCTTCTTTCATTAGGGTCCAACTCATCATCACCTTGGACTCCTCTTTGAGGGTTTTCATTCTCACCCTCTTCCTCTTCCTCTTGGTAACTCTCCTCTTCAGTGGCCTTACCTCTTCTTTGGTTTGTTTCTAATGCTACAAGTCTGGATAAACCAACTTCTTGAGACTCCTTCATCATCCTTATTTCCCCAGCAATGATTGCACTACCCTTTGGAGGCATCTTGTTCCTTTCAAATTGCAACTTGTCCTTCAAACTTTAACCTCTTTCCTTCAAAAGATCAAAACCTATGCTCTGATACCAATTTTATGTAGAGTAGGGGTGGAGTTTGTTTTATCAATCACAATTCAATCAACCTTGACCAACTTTTCCACTCTGAAAAACCCTAACTTGGTGTTTGTTCCCAAATTCCTCAATTTTGCTTGTAGCACACCAAACAGTGAAAATTCAACATATCTTTTAGAGAAGGCCTCAAACCTATGGATTGGTTACCATTTGGAATACCCTTTATGGACATCTTTAACATATCATATTTGTGCTTAGGCTTGTTTTATAACATCACCTTCAAAAATGGACTGCTATGCTGCCCTTAAGCTCAATTAGGCCTCTTTTACAAAGCAAGTATGTGGTAAAAATTCTACCAACCACCAATCTTCACTCCATAGCTCTAAAAAGGTCACATGGGGTCTAAAAAAATAGGTTTTATCAACTTACACATCCACCAATTCAGCTACCAACAAAACCCTACTCCTACCTATTAATTCTAGCCTAATACATAGAGATATTAGGCTAGGGATTGCACAAACATGGCCCTAACTCCATAACCTACATCTAAAATAACTATTAAAATGAAGAACATCCTAACTAGAGCCATTCCACCGATTTGCATAAAATTTCACTGCTGGAATGTTCCTTTATTCCATTTTCTTGTTCAAACCCTGTCAACCTAGGGTTTATAGACCTCTTTCAGTAATTTTCTTATAAGATCCTTCAAATTCTATGGAATCATCTCAAACCAAAAAAAAAACACTCTTAACTCATGCCACCATCAAATCCAATTCACATTGCATCAATTATTGACTGTAGAAAGCTATACCAACAACTGTAGCAACAAATTAACAGTAGAAATTATAGAAAAATAAAGTTTCTTTATTGCTTGAACACCAAATCTTTCAATAAAACCTTGACTCAAAGTTTTCCAGGCATATTTAAACTTTTTTTACCCAAACACAATGGTTCATAACCACTTTTTGAACCAAATGACCATTTAACTTCCAAAAGCAACAAAAAGTGCAAAGTTGCAATGCAACTTTTTACAACATTTGCAAAATATGACAAAATTAACTCAAATCGATCTCACATAGCATGAAAAAATTAGAAATGGTATAAATAGACCTTATTACATCCAAAATGTCTCAAAACACTTAAAAATATAACATGTGACCATATTTAAAAAAGTTGACTAGGTGCCCTTGCACCACAACCACATGGATCCCCACTGTGAGATAGCCAATAGGGCTAATCTGTACTTGATTTGATATGTTGATGTTTATTGTATTAGAGACTTGTGTAGACATGATATTTTGTATATACATTCATTGGCCCAACTGAGGCCTCGTATATATGTATTTTTTTTGTATATTTGGATATCACCCATGATACTTGATGTATATGACATTCTCATTTTTGATTATATATGAGATATAACATGTTTTGATGTGGATTATTATGTGTTTATGAGATGCTTTATGGATGGTTATGAATTATTATATGTTTTGATGATATATACATGCTCATGTTTTTTTTATACTTCTTTGACACATTTATATGATATGGATGGATGTATGATTCATATATGTATGTGATGATGATATATGATGTATGCGATGGTTGATGATATATACTAATGATTTTGTGGATGTAGGATGCATGTGTTACTAATGATATTGTGATGCAGGATGGAGCTATTAGTTAGAAGAAGTGTTAGTATGATTTAGAGATGGATAGAAAATTGATGTTGTTATTCATTAATGAGTTCACTTTTTCTTTGATAGAGATTTTATATTTTTAGCAGTCCTTATTGATGTAGCAAACAAACATGATGCACCAGGGTATTAATAACAAAGGTGGATTTGTATCTATTGCATGGAATTTGACTCTACAAACAAAGAATATTCTTGCTCATACAAGACATACGAAAACCTTGTTAGAGTGTATGGGTAAGAAGTTTTAAAACATTTCGAACCAGTTATATAGAGAGGTATGGAGTACCTAACCTACAACTGCTGCATGAATTACCTCAACAAGAATTCCACACATAGAACCACAGTATTCGTCGTGGAAGTATCACAAAAGTATCTAATAAATAGAACAAACAAAAATCGATGAACGATATATCCATTCCTTCCTCTCTAAATCTTGGGAATGTGATATTAAGATAAATACAAAAGATAAGATATAAAAAGATAAAACAATGCTACTGTATTACTTGCCATAGCTATTTTATGTTTTAGGATGTTATCCCTTAGTGATTTCTATTAGAAGAATGTTTTATCTGTTAAGACATACATTAGGATGTTGTTGATGAACAATCGATAGGTAGGTAGTTGAACACTTAGGCATTCTTTTAGTCTGATGATGATCAAGTCTTTGTGATCCTTTGCTTGGAAGTTTTAGATTATGATGTTTTCCTTGTTTTTTAATTGCATTGTCAAATGTTGAAGGTGATGTTTTTTTTTAAATTATGAATGGGAAGTTTATTGTAGATAGGTGACAATGGATGTAGGACTTTTGAGGTTTTCTAAATTATTTGATGTTTTTTTTTGTTTTTGGGAGATTTAGAGACAATTAGGGGGACCTAAAGGGACTGATCTAGTGCCTCAGGGGCTGATCAAAGATTTCCTTGCCTACGTGATGAATGTAGAGACATCTTAGTTTGACTGTATTTAAATGACAATGTTTTTAGAATTTTTTGACTTTTTATGAATATTTTTTTTGGGATTTTGATAAGGTATTTGAATGTTTTTATTTTGTTTTGGGGGACTACCCTAGGGAATCAGGGGCTCATTGATGATGACCTTTCCTACATTATACACATAGAGGCTTGTAGTTCACTTATGTTGTGATTCAATTGCAACTCATCCAGAGATGACTTACAATATTTTTGGGATTTTTGATATTTTGACTTTGTTTTTGATTTTTTTTTTTTGGATGTTTTTTATTTTTGATATTTTTTGACAGTGATGGGATGAATAAGGATCCAATCTGCTACCACTTTTAGAAAATTTCCCAAATTTTGGGACAATATTATGTTCATTAGGGTAGATAGATGAAGATGGTGTAACAGGGTTCAATACTTGACCAGTTACCGAGCCATGGTTGGATACACATTTTATTATGGGATGGATGGGGTGGATGCTTTAGATAGTGTTGATAGATAGAGGTGCAGGTCTTATTCAAACATAGCACCCATTTACTAGGTTTTTAGTATGGTACCTATCCTAGAAGTGCCACAAAGTGGCTTTTACTTTAAAGGATGTTTTATTTCTCTTTATTGTTTTTCTTGATTTTTTTTTCTTTTTTTTTTCTTTTTTAGCTTTTAGTGCTTGGGACATTCTGATGAGCTCAAGTAAAAAACCTTTTGAGATGGCTGCTATTCAGAGGTTCAGCTAAAGGTTCTCCTTCAGGAGTAGCCAACTAATATTCCCTTGAGCCATAGCTTGATGTTATGATGAAAGAACCTAACTAGTATGGTTCAAATTTACCCTTACCATTCTAATTTTGCTGGATCTTCTGATTCTCTTTCAGTACTAAGTCACCAACTTGGAAGATTTTGTTCTTGATCTTCTTGTTATAACTTCATTTAAGAAAATTTTGATAAACCTAGAGATGGTTTAATGTGCTCAAACTTCTTTCATCTAGAAGCTCTAACTCATTAATTCTGGAAACTCGATATTCCTCATTGTTGACCATGTCTTTTAGGGATACTCACGGTGATGGGATTTCAACTTCGATATGTAGGATCACTTTAGATTCATAGACCAAGGAAAAAGGTGTGGCACCTGTAGGTGTACGAATGATGATTCGGTAAGCCCATAAGGTAGGATTTAGTTGCAAATTCCAATTACGTTTGGAGTCATTGACAATCTTTTTCAATATTTTTAGAATGGTTTTATTGGATGCTTCAACCTAACCATTTCCTTGGTGATAGTATCAGGTCAAGAATTGGTATTGGATAGAAAAATTTGAGCAAAGATCATGGAAATCTTGGTTCTTGAATGGGGTTTGATTGTCTGTTATGATAGTTTACAGAATTCCATATCGACATATCAAAGAATTTAAGATAAACTTGCATATTTGCTTCATTGTCATGTAGGTTAATGGAATTGCATCTATCCACTTTGTAAAGTATATTGTTGTAGTTATAATAAATTTATTCCCATTGGATGAAGGAGGAGATATCTTACCTATCAATTCTAGTCCCCATTGTGAGAAAGGCCATGGTGTAGTTATAGGTTGTAGGTCCTATGCCTGTGTGTGAACAAGATCAATATGATGTTGAAATTAGCGACACTTTCTTGAGTAATGAATGGGTTCTTGTTCCATTGAGGGCCAATAATACCCTATTCTCAATAATTTTTGTACTAGATTAGGTCCACTAGAGAAAACACCTTCGTGCACTTTGTCCATGTTAAGACATCATAATAATGTACCGTCTAGACTTCGTCTCTATAGGGTATCTCCTAGGATGGTGAATCAGGAAGTTCTAGAGACAAAGGTTTTTTTTATTTGTCATTGGGTCAGGGGGTATGATCCCTTGCTGGATATATGCAAACTTATCTTGGTACCAAGGTGAGTTAGAACTAACAACATCACATACAAGTTCTGATTTTGAGATATCAAATGTCGGTATAAGTAGTTGCTCCATGAGGAATTAATATTTGGGAATGTTTTAGGGAATGTCAAGGAGTGAACCTATTGTTTCCATAGAATTAGCTACTCTATTGTTGATTCTAGGAACCTATTCAAAGGTGATGATGATGAAGTACTACTTGAAGTTGTCCACCATTCTTTTGTATGGCATTAGCTTGTCATCCTTCATCTGGTACTCATCATTTACTTGCCTTATTACTAGCTGGGAGTCTCCATATACATGTAGTTCCCTTATCTTCCATTCGATAGCCATTTTTAGTCCTACGATGAGTGCTTCATATTTAGAAATATTGTTAGTACATGGAAAAGTGATCTTATAGGCTTTAGGTATACTATCTCCTTATGGTGTGAGAAATAGGATACCCTCCCCTAAGGCATGTTGAGTGTGGGACCCGTCAAAGTACAAGGTCTAATGGATTGAATGATTGGTTAGAAGTATGCTTTCATCTAGAGATTGTGATACTAGAGGTTGATGATATTCTTGATACAATGTAACCCAAAAGCTTTCTAGATGTCACATCAAATACACACTTCTATGGGTTGAGACACAAGTTGTATTCCTCTAGCTTGTCAAATACCTTTGCTAGGTTAGCCAGATGATCTTTCCTTTTGACTAATTTTGCTAATATGTCATCCACACAATCCTCCATGGTAATGTGAAACATATCATGGAAAAATGATGGTCATTTCTCATTGGTATGCTCCCTACATTCTTCAAACTGAATTTCATGACGTTCTAGTAAAAGGTTCCCCATGCACAAGTGAAAATTAATTTATGTTTGTCTTCATGAGCTATCTTTATTTGATTGTATCTAGAGAAATCTTCCATTAGTGATAGTATTTCATATCCCGCCATTAGGTCCACAATCATGTTGATGCTTGGTAGGGGGAAGTCATCCTTCAAGAATGCCTTGTTGAGATCCCTAAAGTCAATGCAGATCCATATGCCCATAGTTGGTTTTGACATTGGCACAAGGTTAGATACCCACTCAGGATAATCAATGGGTCTAATGAAGCCCACATCTAGAAGTTTTTGAAGTTCTACTTTGACCAAGAGTGCTATTTGGGGATGCATCTTATGCAACTTTTGTTTGATAAGTTTAGCTCTAGGGAACACTGTTAGGTGATACACTACCAAAGCTAGATCCAACCCTGGCATGTCTACATATATCCATGCAAAGTTGATTTTGTGTTCATTGATAAATGCTAAGAAGTTTACGTTTTCCTCAGGATCGAGTGATGCTGCATGATATGTTATTTTTGGTGTCTCTATTTTGTCGACATTGATAGGTTTGGAGTCTTCAACTAAGAGCACTAATTTTTCTTGATATTATGTAGTGGGGAGACTAAATCCTCCATCTTTGGGCACCTCAGAGAGGTTTTCACCCTTAGATGCTTCTTTTTGTCTCTTTTCTTGATTCGATAAAGCCACATTGTGGTTTTCCTTAGGGAACCTCCTTTTGATTTTTAAAATTTTTAGTTTATTTTTGTGAATAGAAGACAATCTCCCCTCCAAAATATGCTCCTTAATCAATCTCCATTATAAAACCTGCTTTATGATATCCTCATGGTATATCAGTTTGAAGTCCCATGAAATTCACAATAGCCTCATCATTCTAGAATGAGTCCAAAACAAGTGTATGATGTTGTTGGTCCCAATCTATTAACTGTGGGTAAAGCAATGGTATTTTTCATTGGTATCAACAAAGCTTATGGAGGGTGTAGCTAGGATAGAGAAATTTGTTTTATCAAGGCTCTATAGGTTTTCCAGGTTATAATCACTAGAGGCACATGAATCCCATTCATATTCATTGGAATTTATTTCAATGTGGTTGTTGTCAGATGTAGGTTCAATAGTAATGGTATTTATGTTGAGTTTTTCAAACATGTTTTGGATATACAAGTAGTCATCTAGACATTCACAATTATCCGATGTCTCAACAATAGTAGAAGAAGATCCTTCCTCATAAGAGGTGCTTTCGATGTTTGGGGTAATTATATTTGATGAACCATAACCTAGTCCAAGATACTTTGGACACTTTTATATAATAATTGGTTCTTTTCTACCTTGTCCATGTAGACCAAGGCTAACTTGTCCAATGAACTCCATGCTTTTTTCTATATGATATCCTTTACTGTTTTGATCAATAGGAAGGGGAGGTAGTGTTTTTTCTCATCCTTATTTGTAAATCCATGAAGATAGGTCTTCTTTGCACACTTCTTCATATTGCATGTCTCCCCACCTGGTGAAAATGGTGGGTTTGGCTTCCATTGTAATAGATTGAACATGTTTGATCTCTTTCGATCCTCCATAAGTCTTTAGTGTTGGGGGAAGCATTCCAATACAAAAGGATTGTTTGAAGTGGTATTTCCCATAGCCCTTGTCAAGCACTTGGATCTTGAGATCAGATTTAACTGGCTTAGTTGATGAAGGTGTAGTGGAGGATGAAGGTAGTGATGATGGGTCAACATATGAAAAAGAGTGGAAAGATATATCATTGCTGGGTATTTGAAGAATATTTTTGTACTTCTCCTCCAATTTGGCATAGTAATGAAAAGATTTAGGGTCAAAATATATGATAACTTCCTTATCATTATAATGAATTTTCAAGCACTGATGGAATGTTGATGAGACTGATCATAGGGAATGGATCTATGGTCATCCCAAGAAAAGGTTGTATGGTAGCTTGAGGTCCAGTACTTGACATGTTGTCTCTACTTGCTAGTCCTATATAAATGGGAAGTCTGATTGTTCCTTCTAAATTTCTTTCCATATCATCATAATATTTAATGGTGATACATTTTCTTATCTATTACATCTTCAAAATATCCCATTTGTTTCACTAATTTTAGGGTACAAATGTTCAGGCCTGCACCATTATCTATCAATACTCTCTTGACTTTGTGTTTATGGACACAAACTTCTAGATAGAGAGCTTGATTATGGAAAGATTTTTGTGGAAGGTATTTCTCAGAGAAGACTAAATGATGGGTGAAGGTGATGTTTCCAACCATAGCTTGGAACTTATCAAAATTAAGGTTGTTAGGGACTATTTTTTTGACAAGAGCTTTCTCCAAAATTTCTTTATAGGTTGGTGAAAAATTCAAAAGCTCAAGGATGGAGATTAAGGTAGGAGTTTTCTTTAGTTTTTCCAAAATGCTATAGTCATTTGATGGATTATTTGTGGCTTTTACTGGGGGTGGGGCTCCTTGGATTGTAACTCTCTCTCTTTGTGTAGTTACGCTGCACTTAGGATCTCTACCTAGTATGGTTACAACATGGATGCTATGATCACCGTGAGAGATATTTCCTATGAGTTCATTATAGGAAAGGTTATCCTTATGGTAATCTTTCCCTTTACCTTTATCGTTTCCCCTAGTATGGTCAAGGATTGGATCCTTGTAAATTTTTAGGTCTTTATTCCTAGGATGATGTTCTATGTTGACCTCTCCCTTTTCTATTAAGTCTTGCACCATGTTTTCAAGTCTCATGCAATTGTTGGTGGTATGTCCCTTGATCTTGTGAAATTCACATTTTTCGTTCTCATTATACCAAGGGGGTTTGAAGTTCGACTCCTTGTAGTTTGTTTTTTTATTAATCTTGATGAGGTTTTTTTGGACCAATTTACGCATGATTACCTCAAGGGGTTCTCCCAATGGGGTGTGTTTCCTTCTAGGTTGGTCATATTGCCTTGGTGGTCTTCTTTCATTATCATGTCCTTGATTTTGCTGTTGGTTATTGGGTTGGTTGTTCTAAGGATAATTGAGTTGATTATTTTGTGGATAATTGGGTTGGTTGTTTGGTGTGTTTTTTGAACATGATTTTGTGGTACATTGGGAGTTTGTATGTTTTGTACAACCGTAGCATCAACCACTCCATCATTGGTTACATTTTTGTTTTTCACCCATATCTTTGGTTTTTCATTTGATGTAGAAGGTTGATCCTTATGGTTGTAGAGTTTAATTACTCTCCTTGTGATGATAGCTCTTTCAATTAGCAAACCCTTTTCAATATTCTCCTCAAAGTTTCTAGGGAACAACACAATGAGCTGGTACTTGATGTCCGTGGGTGCATTTGAGATACAGATGTCTAAGAGCTATTTCTTTAGAATAGGCCATTTACATTTGCTTCCTTTGTGTCTCCATCTCTGTAGATACAAAGCAAATGATTCACCTTGAATTTGTTTAATTTTGTAGAGATTGGTGATTGTTATATCTTATTCTATGTTGTATGAAAAATGGTTGACAAATTTATCTGAGAACTTGTCTAATGTTCTGATACTAGGTGGTAGATGAGAGAACCATTTGATAGCAGTCTCACCGAGACTTCATGAAAAAGCCTCATTAGGTAGGTATCATTTCATTGTAGATCCATGCAAGATACTAAAAAATTGTGCACATGCTCTATTGGATCCCCTCTTCCCCTATACTTGTCAAATTTTTGTATTTCAAAGCCTTTGGGGAAAGGTATCATGGATAAATTTTGATCAAAAGGATATGGAAACAGATCTTGTAGAGCATAGCTCTTCTTTGGATTTCCAATTTGTATGTTTGATATTCTTTGGTTGATGGTTTGTAGTTGCACATTTATGTCATTGGTTGGTGTGCTTGCTTGAGGATTTTGTGCATTGTAGTCTTGTTGTCTTATGATATTCGTTTGGTCATAAATGGGATATTGTGTAGGTATGGGACCTTGAGGACCATTTTTTGTATAAGGAGGATTGAGTCCATATTGCGTGTTGTAGGTATGTTGAGTCTGTGGTACACACTGATATTGATTTTGAGGGATACTATGATATTTCATTTGAGGTATACCTTGCTATTGTGGAATAGGACTTTGAGTTTGGTTTTGTGCAATACCATGATGTTGTGTTTGAGGTGTACCATGGTAATTCATTTGTTGTATCCCTTGGTGTTGTTGATTTTGTTGAGGAGTGCCTTGATAGTTCATTTGTGGTACACCTTGTTGTTGTTGTTGAGGAATACCTTGATGTTGTGTACCTTGGTAGTTCAGTTGGGGTACACTATGTTGTTGTGAATTTTGTTGAAGGGTACCTTGATAGTTCATTTAGGGTACACCTTTTTGTTGTGGATTTTGAAGGGTACCTTGATAGTTCATTTGGGATACACCTTGTTGTTGTCGATTTTGTTGAAGGGTACCTTAATAGTTTGTTTGGGGTACACCTTGTTGTTGTGGATTTTGTTGAAGGGTACCTTGATGGTTCGTTTGGGGTATGCCTTGTTGTTGTGGATTGTGAGGAGTACCTTGGTAGTTCATTTGTGTACACCTTGTTGTTTTTGTTAAAGGATACCTTGATAGTTCATTTGGGGTACACCTTATTGTTGTGGATTTTGTTGAAGGGTACCTTGATAGTTCATTTGGGGTACACCTTATTGTTGGGCATTTTGTTCTGATTTCACTTATTGATATTGTGCATTATTTGTAGGGTCAATATATGAGGTTTATTGTGGCATGTATTGAGTGGGATTTCCTTGATATTTTTGAGCTACCACTACTTTCTCTATTTGTGATGGTTTCCTGAACAATGGGTTATCCATAGGTTTTGTTCTAGATTGGTCATTGTTTTGTGAAAACAAGGGTGGTATGTTCGGATCCATCATTGGTTTTGGTATCTGTCTAACCACGATTTGATCTCCCAATGGAATGAGGTTAGGATCCTTAAGAATGTCTACATTGAAGTCTATGTGTAGTTTAGCACCACTTTGTGCTAGTGTGAGGAAATATTGGTTTGCGTTCTTCCCAAGCATTTTGTCCATAAGTTTCTACATCTTAGGACCTTGGGAGTATGTTAAGAGTTTTTTGTTGGTAATTTCTTCATCACTATCATATTCTTCTATGATTATGTCCTTTGGATTTGGAAGTTTATTTTTACTATCAATCATGTTTTCGTTTCTAAGGAGTACTTCCTCATTACTAGGTGGTTGAATTTGTGTTGCTTTAAACATGGGTTCTCTTTGAGGAGTTGTAAGGTCATTTAGATTGTAACCCTATGATCATTAGTGGTATTCATCTTGGGTGCACTAGAGCTACTCTTGTTGGCTTCCATATTTTTCCTATGTTGAGATCTCATTGTTGTCATAAACAAGCTCAAGACCCAGGTGAAATTTATGATCACTAACTATGAAAATGTATGGCATTTTGTTTTTGGGATTTTTTTATTTTAAAATGAAACTTATGGAGATAATTTGTGAAAACCTTTTGGTAAAGGTTTGTTGATGGTTTGCTATGGATTGTATGTTTTTATGCTCAAGACCCTAAAGTATGAGTGATTTTGGTGGATATTTTGATAGGACGCTAATTTGGGACACGAAATGTACAAGATGGATTGATATTTTTCTCTTTTTCTCTAGAGGATATGTTGATACTCTTACTTGAACTAGCCTTGAGGTTGCAAGCAAAGGTTGATGTTAATATCTTAGAAATTGAGAGCAAGAGGATAATCCAAGTTGTTGTGTTTGATTTGTGTCTTAAACTAGGTTGATGTTTTTTGGTTTGCTAATAGATATGGAAAGATGATGAGATGACTTGGTGTAGATCTAATTATTTTTGTTTCACAGGATGAAAGATTAACTAGTTTTGGATAAATTCTAATTTACACTAGAAAATAGGACAATAGTGGCAATCTTTGGAACAATAGCGGTTCAAACACATGCTGAAAGTAGTAAAAATTTGAGCAATAGCAATATCTATTTCAAGTTGTGACTAGTAAATAGAGAAGACAATAGAGGTAATTTTAGCATAAGCAACAATTTCTAGGATAATAACGGTTGGTTTATCTAGAGCGGTCTCTATTTCAATTTTTTGACTGGTACAACAATGAGCACAATAGCGGTCATTTTTGACAGAAGAGGCTGTGTTCAGGACATAAGTGGTTGGAATATAGGATGACAATAGTCAAAACTTGGTACAGTAGCAACAAAGTTTAGGACAAAATTGGTAGGAATGTCAATAGCAGCTCTATTTCTAGATTTTCCAATTTTTTTTAACAATAGTTTGTTGGACAAGTTTGAAATTTTGAGATGTTTGGTGGATCTAATTGTTTTGAGAATATTATCTAAGATTTGGAAAGTGATAAATCACATCAATCAAAGTGTATAAAACTGACCGTAATGTTTTGATGATAAGGGGCCAAAATTAGCCCATATTTAAACTGGTAACAACATTGAAACATATTAAGCAATATTATCCCTAAGGTCAAATTGGCCAATGTCGACACTTTCAAGCCCACAACTTGGAAGCTCCTTCAAAGTAAGGTAGGAACACACTAAAGGATGTATACATTTAAGTCTTTCAAGAATGGATAGATAGGGGCCTCCTAGAATGGAAGGATAACCCAAATCACCCTCTCCTCGGAAAGATACAAGTAGCTTATGCTAAGACAGGGATTTTTGTCTCAATTAAAGGGAGTTCATATGGTGATTAAAGTATCTTCAGGGTACGATGCACATCCCTTGCATCGAATCTTCTCACCAAGTAGAATATCTCAATCAATAAGGCAGGTAAAACTACTTTAAAGCTCTTAGTCACTGCTTAGGGGACTCAATTCCTGACTAACATCCAACAAGATACTAAATGCTTTAACCACTCCTATTAGAGGCTATATATACCTAAAGGTACCTCCCCATTTTGAATGACACTATCAACCAAGTAATCTCTAGTTAGGTCTTGGTGTTTAGTCTTGATCAATTTATATAACAGCCTAAGGGAAAACCAGATTTGAGTCACCTTGAGTTCTCTAGCATGGGATGTATCTCAAGGCAAGCCCAATCTAAAGGTAATGAATGTAAAATAAATGAATACGAAACCCAAAGTGTTTTTTTGTCACCCAACATCATCTGAAGATGCAAGGGGAGAGGATACACTCTTGGTTTTCCAAGCAATGTGAACACGATATACAATTTATAGCAATTTCATTTTAAGCCCCAAAATTTGAAGTGTGTAAAGATACCAATTCATTTTTTTAGGTACACCAAATTCAAAGCATTTGAGACTTCAAGCAAGATATATCAATTTTGCAAATTAGAAAAGATTTGTTCAATTTTATAGCACCAAATTTGAATATTTCAAATTGTGTTGTCCATCTTAATTGTGTCAAGAAATAAAAATGCATTTGTCTTAGCAACTTCAAAATGAAAACATTTAATTTTAGGAGCACTAAAATAAAATGTGAGATTTTCTTTATTTAGTTTTATGAGCACCATTTACGAAATATGATATTTTCCTTGTTCAATTTTATGAGCACCAAATGAAATATGAGATTTTCCTTGTTCAATTTTAAGAGCACCAAACGGAATTTGAGATTTTCCTTGTTCAATTTTATGAGCACCTATTACCCAGATCTTTGGTCAATGATTTTTTTTTAAATTTCCCTTGTTTAAGTATTAGTCAAGCTTATAATGGTTGTCTGGTCATGAGCCAAGCTCGATATTTTAGATAACTCTACTTTGCATTTGAATCCTAGATGCCATGCACAGGTCATCACTGAGCATTTCATATTTAAGGATATTGGTTTATCATCAAGGAGCTACATTCTCCTAATGATAAGATTATTACAAATTTTAAATGTTGCAGCCACACGTTCCTGACATGATAATAACCAAAATTATTTAATGAAGGGAGCACAAATGTAATTTTGGTGATTCTTTAGTACCTTGCAGACTCAATGTTGGTTGATGCTTAGATTTCCCATATTCCAGCCATAATTCTCTTCGCACCCTTATAATGGAGGTCTCATTGCCATTTTTAGTAATAATATATTCTATACTTTGAAATACATTCATAATATGTTTCTTTGAGGTTTGAGTATTGATTCAGGCATATCTTATTGACAAAGAAATCGATCAATGCGAAGGAAAGTCCATTGCCTCCAAATATGTGATAACAATGAATGGATTAATCTAATTTGGGAAACCATTGACCAACAGAGAAACTAGATTTTAAATGTTCCAAAGTCTTGTGTAGACTGAACCGCATGTGAGTCTATGGTAAAAAAATGGTCTTCTGATCGGCCTTTTACTTGGGTTGCATAGCCACCATCGACCTATGTACTATCAGTAATCATGAATGAAGATTGAAGTGCCATCAAAATCAGTGTTCTCACTGCTTATGCAAACTTAGGCGGAGTTTTTTGTGGTTCGCATAACCACCAAAAGTGCCACCCATGGGAATCTTTATTGCTAGGATAGTTAGAGAAGTTATGAAAAACACCGCCTATGATGATGAAGGATTGGGTTGTAACGCCAAAGCAGTGATATATTGAATTCACTGCAATTAATGGATTTTCTTCAAACTATATGTACCAAGCTGCCATTTGGTGGAGTAAAGAATAGTAGAAATGTAATGGATCGAATGGGTTCGACAAATGTTTCTTTGAATCATGATGTTAACAAATGGATCAGGGATATTGTTATCACAATAGACAAGAGATGAAGGGCTTTATTAGGTGTGCATGATGCTATATAATATAATAAACATCATATGCGGGCTACCAATTGAAGGTGACTCATCTCGTAGAGTTATTTTAAGCCCAAAAGATATGTTTTGTGAATAATGCTCATGCTATATTTGCTGTCAATTGGATGAAGACAAAGATCTCAGTGTTTGACTTGCTTGTTCCTCAGAGTCATTTGATGAAGATATTTCATGTGGCTTGTCTTGTCATATTGAGTATGCTTTCAAGCATAGAAATGCTGAGGTAGTTAAGGTTGAGCAACACTTACGACTAGATATAAACTAATGCTGTGCATTTTATAGAAGAGTTAGTGGGTTTAATGGATTATGGGAAAGACAGTTAAACATTACAAAAGATACCCGAGGATTGGATCTTCTTTACTACCATCTCTCTCTGAGCCAAGGGATTCTCATTAGAACTGATCAATTTAAATAACTCCATGATATTGTGTTGAAAGGAGGTATCCTGGAAACCAATGCATCTTCTTCGGTAAAATACATATAAGTTGTCCATCGATGACTAAAGGCAGCATGCATTTCAAGCTATAATCACTTGTAAATGGAGCATTGAAGGTTCCAATTGAAGCAAATGAAATTTTTTGAAGCCTTTGATTGTGGGAGAGCACAAAAACTTATTAAAGCTTATGATTGAATTAATTCTTAGCCCACAGTTTGTTTGACAAAATGATTTGAAGAAATGATAAGGGCCAAAAATATTTTGTAGTATTGTGTGTGGAGTTTTTCAACACAAGGAGTCAGTGTATTATGGAGTTTCTCTCATATGGAAGCATGATGGATTATTATGGTATCTGAACATTCTGAGTGAATTCGCCAACCATTGGTTATCCTTTCACATAGTGATCACAATGATTTAAGTGTTATTGACTACAATGAAGAGAAACACTCTAATATGAAAAGTGTCTAAAAAATGTTCGAAGGAAAATTCCTTTTCTTAGAGGATGACAATGCTTCTCAGAATGTGAAAGGAAATAAATTGAGAATTCAGAATAAGGAGGATGAATAAAAAAATGCATGAACTACATCTATTCGGTTTGATGTAAAACCAATGTACAACATTCT
Organism: Sequoia sempervirens; assembly: GCA_007258455.2. Lineage (NCBI taxonomy): Eukaryota > Viridiplantae > Streptophyta > Pinopsida > Cupressales > Cupressaceae > Sequoia > Sequoia sempervirens. Next base: position 403,147,812 of record VDFB02047230.1, on the reverse strand, counting down.
TAGCGGTCCCTAAAAGCAACTTCCTAGAAATTTTTTGACCACAACTAATAGTGAATTACATCAAAAAATGGAGCTCGAAAGGATATGAAACAAAGGCTCATTAGTGTAATGGGAGGGGTTCCTGAACAATAATTCAAGAGTGCATGTGTACACAAAAATATCTCTATGACAAATTGCAATGGAACATGGTTATTTGATGATGATAAGAAATTTTTGATGTCAATATATTTCACTACAAAAACATAAAACGAAAGCTTTGGTTGCAGTCACAGCTTGTCACTATAAGTATCACATTTCTTACTCAACATGTAGAGATTAAGTTACAACATAATGGTACACAAGAGTGCTCACATGAGGAGCATCATGTTAGTCTGCATTGAAATGAGGATGACAGGATTTTAGATGTTGTTCAACACAATAAGGAGGTATTTTTAGCTATTGAAGAATTTGAAGGGTTCCACTTAATAATGGATCATTGAATTTTTAGTAAAGGTTACCGGAGGTGAAGAGTCTTCATCTTCATAACCGATTTTAAAGAAACCATTATTTGGAATTGGAAAAATCAAAGCTAAGGAGGATTTACTAAGGTGAAGAGGAGGAATATGAAAATTTCTTTCAAGAAACTATTATTAACCGTGGGGGAAGTTATGAAAGAAGCTTCAGAAAACTGAATAGGGCTCATTTGGAAAATTTTATAAATATGTAAATTTGAAATTAAAGGGGGATCTTTTCACTATGATACAAGAGCTTCTATGAGGGTTGGGGTAGAGATAGTTATCAGATCATTTTGTTATTCATCTGGGGAAAGACATTATTTTCTAAACTTAATCTTTTGTATAGGGAGATAGATTCTTTGAGCTTTATTTTATGTTCTTGAATAAAGGAGAAATTTCTAATCTTTGTGTTCGATTGTCTTCCTTTTAAATTGTTGATCTCCTTTGTGAATCTACAATTATTCATTCGTATTTTCTTTGTTACATCAGATTAAAGATGTGTTCATTGTAGGATCTTTGAGTCTTGTTTTGTTCATGTGTTTCTTGGGGATCATTTTCTTTCCTCCTCATCATTTACAGGTTAAGTGAATAATATTTGTGTCATTTTCTTTGATCTTTTATTCCAAATCACTCTTGCATTTGTGTCATTTTTATTCACAGATGTTTATTTTCCTTTACTGCTTTCTGGTTAAAATCATACTTTAATTTTGTTTTTAGTTTCTCCAATTCATTGAAGATCATAAGAGGGAGCTGAAATTAAGAGGAAGATCGCTAATTCAATAGCGATCTCCGGAGTTGTTAGTTTCATTGTCATTGCTCAATTGGGCAATAGAGAGTCATTTATCACATTAAATCATAGTAACCAATCTGTTTACTAACAACACCAAACAAAATATGAGATTTGAATTGTTCAACTTTATGAGCACCAAATGAAATATGAGATTTGTATTGTTTAGTTTTATAAGCACCAAAGCGAAATGTGTTTTAACTAAGAAAGTTTTAAAATTGAAATGGCCTGGGACCGTTTGCTAGCTCTACAATCAAAGTGTTATTTGTTCTCATGAAAAATGTGCCATAATCTTGCAAGGGTTGCAACAACAATGTTAGAAACTTCCCAAACACAACAAATAGTCAATCATTAGTGTTAGGCAAATCAAAAAATTAGAAAAATACTTGTAGATTGAATCAAGTCAGAAAACAAAACAATAGCAGATTTGTTTAGTATAGTAGTAGACTTTTTCTTTGGAATAAAAATGGCCAAATTAGATGATAGTGATCAAGAAATTACAATTGTAGGCCTGTTTAAGATAATAGCAACCCTATAAAAGTCAACTTTGTTAGAAACATGCAATACAAAATAGACAATAGTGGTTAAAGTGACAATATCAAGCCTATTTAGTACAATATCAATTGTATTTTGTATGACTGCAGTAAAACCATGAAAACAACCACGTGAAAATTCTAGAACTTCTGTGTTTCAATTATCAATACCATTTCTTGCAACAAACATTAGCATTTCAAAACCTATAACTGCTCATAAAAACTTTTCAAAATGTTAGTGTTAAGGACCTAGGTCCCACCGAGCATGCCAATTAATGTAAGGAGGAAATATAACATAGAAAAACATCGAATGAATTAAACAAATTAATTCAAAAAATATCAAATTCCAAACCCATACTCATGAAATGCGAAATGTAAAGCCATGAATCCAAACAAATAAGCAACTAAGAAACTTAAGTGAATCCAAAACAAAACAAGTCTTACCATACCATGTTGAAGTTGTAATCATATTGATGTTGGATTGCATTTGAATCAATACAAAGCCTCCATTTGTTGTTTGCAAAAGCTTTAAAGTGTGTTAATGGTGATCGAAGATGTCTTTAAAAGCTCTCAAGAATTTGAATGTCAATTCAACATGTCTTTGTTGCATAAAATCTATAGATTCTTTGATAGTTTTTGAGAATGAAGAGGGTTGTTATATAGATTTTCATCTTCAGGATGAACAATCGAGATTTCATAGTAAAAGATCATGATCAACAGTTGAGAACCATTGAAAATAAATAGATTGGAATGATTAGGGGGATTGAGAAATCAGGTTGAGTGGTTAGTGGGATTGAGGAATATATGTGTTAGTCAGCTGATTAGAGTGAGAAATCAGTGGTAATGATTTGTTCAATCACAAAAGGGGTGAGGATAATTAATTAATATTTGGAGATAAATGTGCAAGCCATGTTTGACTTTAACAAATAAAGATGTATTTGTTTTTTGACTTATGTTGAATGATTTTGAATAATTGATTTAATTATTCAATTTTAGAGAGGGGAAAGTGATTTAAAATAAATTATTAATGATAACAATTTAATTGATTTAGGTGAATAAGGTATATTAGTGGCATAATTAAACAATTGATGCTTATTTAATTAATCAAGAAAAATAAAGTTGGATTAGGCGAATGATATAGTGAATTAATTAAATAATTAAAGATTATTCAACTAATAAAGGAAAATAGGGTTTAATGATATAAACGATGTGAAATGTGATTATATTAATGATAATGAAGCCGATAATGGAAAAATGTCATTTTGGATGTGTGATATGTGTTAGGTCATTTTTACATGTCTACACATTTGAAGTAAATTCACCTCCTCTATCTGACCTTAAGTATTTGATCTTAATATCCATTTCATTTTCAACTTTTTCTTTGAATATTTTAAACTTATCAAAAGCTTCTAATTTATCTCTTAAAAATGTAACCCAATTCATTCTAGTGTAATCATCAATAAGTAACATAAAATACCTTTCACCTTTTTGACTCTTTTTTCTTGTTGGTTCGCAAAGGTTAGTATGAATAAGCTCCAATGGAATTGTAGCAGAGCACTCCTTGCTCTTGAAACTTGTCTTTATTTATTTTCCAATTTGACATTCCTTGCATAAAGTGTTTGCAAGCTTGGTTATCTTTGGCATATCTCTCACAACATGGGAGGAATTGATTTTTACCATGTTTTCAAATTTGATGTGTCCCATCCTTTTGTGCCACAACCAACATTCTTCGTATTGAGCTAATAAGTAGATTCTTCCATTATCCTCCTTTAGATGATAGACGTGACCATTTATCTTTGTTCCTTTAGCAACTAGTCTTCCAGACCCAAATTTTTTGATTTCACAACCATTGGCATGAAATGCGAGATTGTATCCCTTGCTGCACATCTATTTGACATTGGGAAGATTATGCTTCAGACCCTTGACATAGAGGACATCCTCAGTTCTACTCTTTCCATTAATTATTATAGCACCTTTTCCACAAATTTTTGTTGACTCATCAACACCAAACTTAACAACTCCACCATTAACCTTCTTAAGATTGATGAATCTTCTCTTATCACCATTCATGTGGTTATAAAAACCAATGTCAATCACTGAGTAGACACTTAAAAGTGTCTTGAATGATATTATGCACTTGGATCAGGTATACTAACATCATTTCATCCTCAAACCCATCCTCTTTTCGCTTAATTGATTAAATTAGCCTAGCTATTTAATTAATTATGTCATTTTCATCTATTAATCTAATTAATCTAATCGGGTTAATTCATCCCCTTTGATGCTAACATTTCATCCTATTAAATTAAATACATCAAGTTATTTAATTTGAATCCCCAAGTCCTCTTATTTAATTAAATAACCCTAAGTTATTTAATTAAATGTCATATCATATCTCCCCTTTTCATTAAATCATTTATTTAATGAATATCACATAATTCTTATAAAATTGCATAATTAATATTGTTTAATTATCCAATTACTAATCCTCCCACTTGCAAGGGAATATTCCTCCTTTACACATTCCTCTAAAAGGAATATTCCTATGGAATATTCCTTCCCCCTTTTGCATATTAAAACTTTGTTTTAATTTGCTAAATATCTAATTTCCCATCACCCATGAGAATATTCCAAAGAATATTATCTCTCTTCACTCATTAGAAAAGAGAAATATTCTTCCTCATAACAAACTTATAAGACTTCTTGTGCAAGTTTTGGAATGTGTGTTTGTTTGGAAAAATATGAGCCCTTGATTCTTTCCTTGAACCATGTAATCATTGATTCTCATCCATTGATGAGAATCCATGATTCATGTTTCATCTTTCCTCCTTTTCTGACCATTTATTAACCTTTTTAATCTTAAAGCTTCATTTCTCATTTGTCCTCCTATAAATAGGTCACTATTTGGAGACAAATGGATCCATCTTTTAAGAGAAAACTTATGCTATTAAAATCACCTTCACTTGCACTCATATTTAGCACTTATTTAGCATCCTTTTAGCTTAAATTACTTGCATGTTAGCTTAGCTTCCATTAATGTATTCCATGGTAACATAGATGTATTCATTTAGCTTATATGGTAATTAGGGTTTCAATCTTCTTAGCTTAAATTCCATTTAGATTAGCTTTGCATACACCCTTATTGATCATCTTAGCATAGATCATGTTAAAATAGCTTTCATCATGGTAAAATAGCTTTAAATCATGTTTTATCACACATATTTCATTGGTTTCATCAATTCTCTTCAGTAGAATAAATCAAAACAGGCTCATTATCCACGGGATTGGGAAAGGGTAGCCATTCCATATCAATGCGACACCACTTCCTTAATAAGATAAGTTTCAATAGATTAGAATAGGTGTTTTTAAAGCTTTCATAGTTTAATATGTTAAGTTTTAATGGATTCTTAGTCTAGTTATATTGAATGATCTTATTGGATTGATGTTTAGTGGCTCACTTATGCTTTGAATCCTCATGGATCAAGTGTAGTTGTCCTATACTAAGTCATTGGTTACATTTTAGTGCTAGAGGGAGGGCATGGAGTAATCAATTTGACAAATTTTACTCCAAATGTCCATTTTACTTGTGGTTATAGGCAATGATGCTATTGATTATCCATTGACACATTTGATGACACGTCACTCTACAACAATGCACCTATGATTTTAGTTTATCAATGCATAATTAAAATAGCGACACATAATTAATTTCATCACTGCATTTTAATATAGCGATGCTAAATTTATTTTTTAACATAGAATAAATTTTTCCTTAGTGACACAATTGACCTCCCTATTTACTGCAAAGGGTTGCTACTTATTTTTCATTATAGTGATGCATATCCTATACAATGATGCTATTGATGAATTTCAATGATACAATTGATTTCAGTGTTGCGAATTACTGGTTAATAGAACATAACTTGATTTTTTGACATGTGTTTGAATTTTTTGGCTTTATCTAATCACTAAAATGTCTTTGACTTCTTGTTTTGGTTTTTTAGACCAACTAGTTTTGCAGGTTTGGACAATAAAATTTAAAGTGAAGGAGAATTTCGTCATTAATTGTATAATTGTAACAAGTGTTTCGACACTCATTTGGCAATTATAACCCATTTATGATGCTTTTATTTCACGTTTTAGGACCAAACTAGATTTCTTTTGGGCTTAAATGAATATTCAAATTGGTTAAAACTGAACCCTCACATCATTATGCTTGTTGCTTTAAAATTGAACAATACAATCTAACACTTCAAAATATTGCTTAAAATGAACTCACTTTTCTATGATGGATTAAAATGAACATGTGTTTGATTTGTTTACGTATTCTTTTTGTGTGTATCCAATCCTCTTGCACTTCGTGCGATCTTGGGTGAAGAGAAACACACAATTCTACTTTTCTACGTGGAAGCACTTACCCTCTCCCCTCACGCCTTTTGGCAATCTTGGGTGACGAAAAAAATTTTACGCTTCAAACATGTGTTATCTTTAGAGGGATTGCCTCCCAACTTGTGAGAGGGAATAAACCAAGCAGTGCTTTCTATTCGACTCACTATATAAATAATTTGGAGTGACAAAAGTCACTCACCAGCTGGTTGTGGTTGTCCCATACTGACGAATGTCTCCCTTAGTATCCTTGTGATGCATTAAAAATCTTAGATATTTCTAAGGGCTAGGAGGCCTCTTAATTGAGTGAATCACCACGTGTATGGCACCAGTCTATACCAAATATGGTCATTAAAAACCTTGTTGTAGTGGCTAACCAAGTACAATTTTGAAACACATTTCAAGGTAGTGCATAGGAGTAACACCATGCCCATAAGTTACTTACCATGTTTGGTTTTTGATTGAGGCAATAAAGCAAATGGGGAAGAGACTCCTCTACTTTTTGTTTCAAGATGTTACATTTCCTTGATGTTAGCCTATATGTCCATTTCATCTTCATGGATTAATCATCTCTTTTAATGATGGTAAGCCTACTAAGAAATATGAACCTGCTCTATCTAGGATTGTAAATTCTTGTGAGTTAGTTTAACACTTGCTTGATTTCAAAACAATTGAAAACAAACATCAACAAGTATTTTCAAAATTTCAAACCCTTTGGTCTAAGTATGGATACCCTTTGAAAAAACCTTGATATTGATGCTTTTCCTAAGGATTTATTCTTAGAGACTTCTAAATATTTTGGTTTACATCTTAATCCATACTTCCCAAAGTTAACCTAGGTAACTATGCCCTTAACTTCATCCTTTTCACAAAATGGACTTTGTGAAATTTATGATATTTTTGACATAGACATTTAGTTTGAACTTAAAGAAGACAAGTGTTTGTGGTAAAAAGAAACTCATTAAGCAAGATAAATTGACAAATTCAACCCCACATGACCTTTTGGTGTTCGATCACTTCAGTTAAACAACCCGACCTTACGCCCGCTATCATTCAACCAAACTTTAACTCATTGAAGGAGAACAAACTAATATAATTAGTAGTTTGAGAAGCTTCACTTTTGAAACAAAGGAAAAACCAACCCATTGGAGAAACATAGCATACATCATAGATTAAGAAGAGGAACAAGTTGATATTGTGGCTAGAAGGTCCATATTACCACCCCCGCATGGTAATAAATATCCTCTTTTTCATGATCTTGTACTTCTATAAATGATCTCATGCAAAATTAAAATCCCCAAGAGAAGTTCTACATGTTGTCACTTCAAACTTAGACATCATAGTCCAAAAGCTATCAAACAACACATTGTGGCACTCTACCAAAATAGGAACAGGTTGGTAAGGAATTTTTATATACGTGTTTCAATGAATGATCCAAACATGTATGCCCAATATGAACCTCTCATTTAAGTCAAACATTGGTCTTTTTCACAATCTTAGGCTTGTCTTAAGTGATATCAAACAAAATCAAAATCCTTAAGAGAAGGTCTACATGTCACTATTTCAAACTTAGACATCATAGTTCAAAGTATATTAGAAAACATATCTTAAGGCAGTACCACAACCAAGATAAATCACTAAGGAGACATTTTCTATGTTATTTCATGAATGAATTAGGTCTACACATTTCACAAGAACTTCACCTTGATCATAGGATTTGAAAACTTTAGAGGTCTAGCATGTTTCTCACCACCTTGGTCTTTGAAAACAAAGGTTCACTCCAAGTCAACATTGGGTCAAACACCTTCATTCACCTCTTCATCAAAATTCTCACTTCACTTTACCAAAATTTGCAAATTTTTTGAATACACCAACACTTTGGACTTAGACATCTATCAACCCCAAACCCTAACTTAGCTACTTTGTATGTGAAATGAATCCTTTTCCATGCCCCTAGCTAAGATAGTTATCATCTTTGAACCCATTTATCTTGAAGGTCACAAGTCTTCCCTAAAGATTCACAAGTTCATAATCATTCTTTATCCAAACATTAAAACATCAAACTTAAGTCAAAAGTGTTGTCCCAAAATGTTTGCAAAGATCACTCCCCATATTGTCCATCTTTTCGTCTACCACTATACTAGTAGAATTTGGAAAATAAATGACTAGGTGACTAAAAATTTTAGTCACAACAACTAAAAATGACTAAATTCTACTCATTTTTTGCAACTCAGCTATAAATGAGTAAATAAATGACTAATTTGGTCGTTGGCTAAAAAAATATTTAGTCACACAAATAAAAATGACTAAATAGTTAGTCATTTATTTAGTCACAATCCATTTGAATAAATCATTTAAGGAATCAAGAATATAGCCCACCAAAATACTCTAAAACTTTAATAAACATACTCTAAAACTTTCATCAAAATCTTATTTTTAGGCATAGCCTGCCAAAATGGAGTTTTCATTTTAATAAACATTCTCTAAAACCTTCGTCAAAACCTTATTTTTTGGCATATCCCACCAAAATGGAGAAGTGTTTCAGTAAAGAATGACATAGAACGGTAAGGAGATGTGCATGATAGGAGGCATAGGATTCATTGCTACTTATCTCATTCATACTCTGCTCAACAAGGGTTACATTGTTTGTGCTACTATTTGTAATCCAAGTATTTAATTGACATATATTTGTATAATCTCAAACTCCTTTAGATGCTTTTGAAGTATCAATGTATCTTATATAGGGTTTAGAATGATTTCTTTTAAATTAAAAAAATAAATTAGATGCTTTTGAAGTATCAATTATGTATCCTATATAAGGTTTAGATTGATTTATTTTAATTTAAAAAAATAAATAAATGATGTATTTGCCTATTATTAGATAATGTGGAGATCTCCTAAATCTGCCTCAACACACTGTCCTCTTTGGCACTATATTCAATACTCCAGCTACTAGGGTTTTGCATGTGACATCTTTAATATCTTCATGATAGTGGCTTTTAAATAGATTTCAATATTTTCTTTAATCCTTATCATGGTAACCCTTGAGTTCCATAATCCACCTTCAATCTTGTATTGTTCACCCCCAAATGTGATTAAAGTTTTTTCGAATTACCCAGTTTGGTGTTTAGGCATTTCGTCAAACACTTTTTTAACTGTTCTGAGCTTATAATAAGTTTTTAATAGTATGAAAAATAATTCATGTAACATGTACACAATTGAGTTTCTCTTCACCATTTAGTTGCATAAAAAAAGATAGGACAAACCTTGTAATAAAAAAAGCACTCAACACCTTACATATACAACTGATAAATTATTCCATGACTAACATTTTTTATATTTATTCAAACAAGGAAAAATCAATACAGTATTCGATGCTAACTTGGAATACAAAATTGAAGAACTGTCTTACAATGAATATTTATGAAGATAGTCTGGGCCCCACTTCTTTCACTGGTCCACATCTCTTTAAGTACATCGTACTTTCAAAGAAACCCAAAGAGTATAACTATTGAGTTGAGGCTTTATCTTTCATAATGAGTGGATTTCACAATCACCTCCATGCCTATATTATATTAATATAGTTGATACATTAGAAGTAATGTCCTCTTGCTTGATACAAATATCTACTTTTTGCACTGGTCGTTTGACTCCCTATTTGTCCTCATTCAAATATATTCTTTTGAGTTACCGACTTCTTCTAAGACAAGCAGCTCTTGATAGGTCTATCTTTTGATTTCCTTCAAAGATTATAAGTTCCTCCCAGGATATTTATGGTAGCTGCTTGTTCCATGTAAACTCTTTCTCTGACCACAAATTCATGTTACAATTCCAACTCTTTAACTCTGCCCGATCATCCTTAAATCATATAGACACCACACCCATCCACGTCTCCTCCATCAATTCACATGTGCCTCCTGTCAAGTGTGAATACTCCTTAATGCTAAAAAAGCATCTTTATTTTAATTCAACCCATTTGAATATGAATCAATGCCTTTAAATGGGAAAGGATGACTTCAACAAGTTAAGATGATATGAGCTCATATTCCCGAATGAATCCCGAGTTGTGCGAACATCCTATATAGCTCAATAATCTTAAAAAACTCCAACTCTATATCTTTCAAAAGACTTTTCAAAGGATGGGACAACTTACTACACGTATTTCTCCATATCCAATCGATATGATCAAATTTCATATCACAACATGGATTAAATGAAATAGTAATACTAAAGCATCTCTTTACCTTCTCCGATAGTCTTGAAAACCATATCTAGATTCAATCATACAAAATTGTGAAGGATTCAAAATCCATTAATATGTTGACTCCAAAAATATTAATAATTTTGGTTCTATCAAACCACTTTGAATCCCAAATCAATGCTTCTTCCTTCAATTTCCCATCTCTCAAATAAGGCATTGTATAGTCTATGTTATTGAATGGTCTATTTTGACATCCTCTTCATAACTCGAGATTGCTATGTCTCAATTGAATGCTCTATTTGATGGCTCGATAATTTTTTAAAACCAACAAGAATGTATGGTTTCCCCAAATGACCAAAGTGAAGTGCTAGTGATTGAATCATATTCTTCTAAGAGATTTACAACTTGAATTGGCTCCTTTTATCATGTCTTGATTCGTCTTCTTTAGTATTCCCGTCTCACACCCCCGAGAGACTTGATGTGAATAATTTGATCAATATATGTCATTTGTTCTGTAATGGATACTTGCATCTTCCTCCATCTCATACCAATAATCTATTTTACCATATGTCACTTTTTCACACACAAATGTGACAGGGCTTCAAATTGAGTATGGTGCTTCAATTCTGAGATATCTTGAGACTGTGATGAAAACAAGTGATCAATCAACACCACATAAATATATGACTTCTCTTAAAATTGAGCCTTTGTGAATTTTTTGCTTAAACCTTGTTATGAAAGAACATCAACTTTATACCTTGCTATTATCTGAAAATTCACTGACAAATAATTTTTTTGATAATATCTCTATAGAATATCTTATAGTCATTACAATTTCTAAGATGTATGACTGTATCAGAATTGCACAAAATATATAACCATTCACCTTATTGAATAAACTCTTCAACACCCCCTATTGTCAGAATTTTTTCTTGATACAAGAATTAACATATTTCAAAACTAAAACCATTAAGCACAACTGTAAAATCTATGTGACTCTGCCAGTAAAGAATTGGGTTTTTGTCCATTTCTAGAACTTGAAGATTTTCATCCTCAAGCTTTGAGAAATCCAATTCTCCAAAAGAATAGATCAAAACCAAAAACTCCTGCAATCATCTCTCCTCACAACTTTATTTCTTTTCCTTGTCTCTTCTTTGCTTGATTATTCAAATTCTCATCTTTTCTCCAACTTAAAATTTTAATTCATTTTTGAATTCTCCTCAAAAAGTAACTTAAATTCATTTATTTTAACTTTCCAAAACATAAGTTACTTTTTGCACCAAATAATTAATTTAAGTTGTCTTAGTATTTTAACATTTTCTTGATGACATTAAATTAATTATTTAATCTATGCTAATCCAAAATTGGGACATTACAATTCCTCCCATCCCGAAGATTGCTTGCCCTCAAGCAATTTTCATCTACAAGCCAAACTGAATACTAGGATCTTGAGTCAGTCTTCTAAAGTGACCATCAAGTTTCTGCTACACTACTCTGATAAAAACCATCTGTTCATTATGCACTTTGCATTCCAATCTCTAGCAATGCCTAAAGGAAAACATCACTACTCATACTGAGATACCTGTGTAAATTGAAATCAACATCATGAAATCTTTTCAACCAAGCTGCCTCTATGAAATCCAAATATGAAATTCCACTATCTAACTCAATCATTCTATCAGTAGCATCATGTATCTCATGCAAGTTTTCATTCAATTCAAGATGTTCCACATTTTTAACAGATCCAAATAGCATATGAGGTTCATACCAAGACACCAAACTGTTGTTAATACTCGTAAAATGTACATATTCTTCATCATTTTTAGTGATTTCATCATAAATTTCATGCATACCTTCATCCAACATTGAAAACTCATCAATAATTGCTGGTTCATGAAGTGTATCAAGTTGAAAACTATCTTCATCACTCCTTATATATGCTGTCTCATGGCTGCAATCTATACTTGTGCTTGGAGATTGTTCCTCAAAATTCAAGAATTCAGTTTCTTGATCATCAATCTTATCACCGGGATTAGAAATTGATTCATCCTCAAACATAAAAGGTGGATTATTAAAAATTAAGCTGCATCCCACTCAAAAATAGGGTTGTCTATAAGCTGAAATGAGTTTATGTTCACTTGACCTAGTTGATCTTCTAGCTGATCCAACTCTACATTTTCCAACTTGGAAGTTTGTTCTAAGTCAAAATCAATATAGAGCTCACCAACCTCATCTATTACCTATTTGATTTGCATAGCTCTTTCTTCATTTTTTTCTCCATAATCTGATTTGCAACAACTAAGTGAAATTCTACTTCTTGAAGAATTGCTTGAGTACTCTCCAAGATCACCTTTGTAGATGTAAGAACAAGGGTGAGCTTATCTACTTCTTGTTCCCTTTCTTTCGATGTCACCAAACTAATTTCTACGAGCTGGTCTTTCAAGTCTTGCAATGCAAAAGGTCTTTGATCAAACTCCTCAATGTGATTTGGGCTGCTATAAACTAAATTTTATGTTTTGCTTTCTTTTGTAGGAACCAGATCATCCTCAACATCATTGTATTCACCAATTTATTCCTTGTAATCCTCATGTGAAAATGTTGGGACAACATTATGATCAAACACACTAACCTCAAAAGTATTTGTCTCTTTTCCACAAGGCTTATCAAATTCAATTTCTATATCACCAACATAAAGATTTTTGCATACCTCTCTTGAAGAAACAACTTGTGGTTCCTTTTCCTCAATGTCCACAACATTACCTTGCTAGAAGAAAACATTGTGAAAATCATTTACATCCTCATTTGTTGGTTCAATGAACTTTAGATCAGCAGATTGCTCATTCTCACTGCTATCATGAAAATCAATGTACCCCATTTCACTAATGGAAATAATAGAACTATCTCCATTCTCAATCTTTGTAACCTCAAAAACATCAAGAACATTTTCAGCCTCTTGCATCTCTTTTCCAGCCTCTTCTAATTTTTTGATTGTCTTTTCTTCTTCAGAAATATTCACCTTTTCATCCAGGCATTGGTGGTTAGGCTCCCGAATTTCTGTACATGTGAAACAATGATTTTATCTTTTGAGCTCATTCCTGCTGATTTTTTCGCTATATTGAAGGATTGTTTTCCCTTAGTCTTTTCTCTCTCTTCATATGCAATGAGAGAATCAATAATAGTTACATGCATTACAAGGCGATCACTCTGTTTATAAAATCTACCTCCCCTATGTGGTCTATGCTTCCACCTGAGATCCCTATAGTCATGAAAAGATATTTCACTCTGAAAATCAATACTTGATTTTTGCCAGTCTTGTAAAATTTTATCTTCAAATTCTTGTACTATCACAACTCTAGAATTCTGATTTGAACCCCTGTAGACCACAAAATATTTACCATTTCCATACTTTCCTTCTTTCCCATTGTTCCCATCAACACACTGGGTCATTAAGGCTAACAATTGAGCTAAATTATGCTGTAACTCCCTCTGACCTCTAGAAAAATCATTTAAGATCTCCCTTGTGTTTTATTTATTGTAGTCACTCGATGATGCCATGTTTTACAATTCAAACTACAATTTTTGAATCATCGAATAGGCTGCAAATTTTTTTTGAGCTATGATACCAATGAAGTGTTCACCCCCAAATGTGATTAAAGTTTTTCAAATTACCCAGTTTGGTGTTTAGGCATTTCCTCAAACACTTTTTCAACTGTTCTAAGCTTATAATTAGTTTTTTAACAGTACAAAAAATAATTCATGTAACATGTTCACAATTGAGTTTCTCTTCACCATTCAATTACATAACAAAAGATAGAACAAACCTTGCAATAGAAAAAGTACTCAATGCCTTACATATATAGCTGATAAATTATTCCATGACTAACATTGTTTATATTTATTCAAACAGGGAAAAGTCAATACAATATTTGATGCTAACTTGGAATACAAAATTGAAGAACTTTCTTACAATGAATATTTATGAAGACAGACTGGGCCTCACTTCTTCCACTATTCCCCGTCTCTTTAAGTACATCCTACTTTCAAAGAAAAAAAATGAAAATAACTACTAATTAAAGGCTTTATCTTTCATAATGAGTGGATTTCACAATCACCTCCATGCCTATATTATATTACTGTGGTTGATACATCGAAGTTAAGGTCCTCTTGCTCAATATAGATCTCTACTTTTTGCACTGGTTGTCTGACTCCCTATATGTCCTCATTCAAAGATATTCTTTTGAGTTACTGACTTCTTCTAAGACAAGCAACTCTTGATAGGTCTATCTTTTGATTTCCTTCAAAGATTATAAGTGCCTCCTAGGATATTTACCATAGTTGCTTGTTCCATGTAGACTCTTTCTCTGACCACAAAGCCACATTACAACTCCAAATATTTAACTCTGCCTAATCATCCTTAAATCATATAGATACCACACACATCCACATCTCCGCCATCAGTTCATATATGCCTTCTTTCAAGTGCGAATACTCCTTAATGCTAACAACACATCTTTATTTTAATTCAACCCATTTGAATATGAATCGACACCTGTACATGGGAAAGGATGACTTCAACAAATTAAGATGATATGAACTCATATTCCTGAATGAATCCCGAGTTGTTCAAACATCCTATATAGCTCAATAATCTTCAAAAACTCCAACTATATATCTTTCGAAAGAATCTTCAAAGGATGAGATGACTTACTACATGTATTTATCCATATCCAATTGATATGCTCAAATTTCATATCACAACATGGATTAAATAAAATAGTAATACTAAAGCATCTCTTTACCTTCTCCAACAGTCTTGAAAATTGTTTCTAGATTCAATCATACAAATTGTGAAGGATTCAAACCCCATTCATATACCAACTCCAAAATATTAATAAGTTTGGTTCTGTTGAACCACTTTGAATCCTAAATTGAGGCTTCTTCCTTTAATTTCCCATCTCTCGCAAATAAGACATCATATAGTCTATGTTATTGAATGCTCTATTTTGACATCTTCCTAATTCGATATTGTTGTGTCTCAATTGAATGCTCTGTTTTGATGGCTTGATACTTTTTTAAAACCAACAAGAATGTATGGTTTCCCCAAATGCCCAAAGTGAAGCACTGGTGATTGCATCAGATTCTGCTAAGAGATTTATGACTTGAATTGGCTCCTTTTATCAAGTCTTGATTCATCTTCTTTAGTATTCCCATCTTACACCATCGAGAGACTTAATGTGAATAATTTTCTCAATATATGTCCTGTGTTTTGTAATGGATACTTGCATCTACCTCCATCTCATACCAATAATCTATTTTACCATACATTGCTTTTTCCCACATGACTATGACACGGCTTCAAACTGGGTATGGTGCTTCAATTCTGAGATATCTTGAGACTGTGATGAAAACAAGTGATCATCAACACCACATAAATATATGACTTCTCTTAAAATTGAGCCTCTATGAATTTTCTGCTTAAACCTAGTTATGAAAGAACATCAATCGTATACCTTGCTATTATATGAAAATTCACTGACAAACAATTTTTTGATAATATCTCTATAGCATATCTTACAATCATTACAATTTCTAAGATGTATGACTGTATCAGAATTACACAAAATATATAACCATTCACTTTATTGAATAAAATCTTCAACACCCCTACTATCAAAATTTTGTTTCGATACAAGACTTAACAGATTTCAAAACTAAAACCATTAAGAATAACAACAAAATCCATGTGACTCTGCTAGTAAAGAATTGGGTTTTCATCCAATTCTAGAACCTAAAGATTTTTGTCCTCAAGCTCTGGGAAATCCAATTCTCCAAGAGAACAGATCAAAACCAAAAACTCCTGCAATCATCTCTCCTCCCAACTTTTATTTCTTTTCCTTGTCTCTTTGTTGCCCGACTGTTCAAATTCTCATCTTTTCTCCAACTTAAAATTTTAACTCATTTTTGAATTCTCCTCAAAAAGTAACTTAAATTCATTTATTTTAACTTTCCAAAACATAAGTTAATTTTTTCACATTAAACTTTGGTCACATGTATGAATGCATCTTGTATTTGTTATAGTACAACCGTGTCACATGACCAATAGAGTTATGGATCACATAATTATGGTCACAAGAATTTGTTCCTTAGTTGTGCTCTTATGGTGATTCCATTATCGTTACAACATAACCCTTTGGACTTATATTTCTCAAACCCTTACATTGCTTATTTTCTCTTTGGATGGATTGCTTCATGGATTTTTTGTGATTTATACAGTTTTTGTTTTGATAGTAAATGACATTGGATTCTTTCTAAAGTTGAAATGATTTATTAATTATGGTTTTATGATTATTTTGAGTTTTATTTAGAAGGGGTTAATATGTGGAATTTTTATGTGCAGGAAAAATATATTGTGATGCAAAGTTCAGGTATGGATGGTTCAGGAAAAATTAGATTGCTATCGGTGTCATAACCAAGTTGGAGAGTACCTTGAGCTGGTGTGAAACACTTCTGGGTGTTTTCGGTAGGAAGCAAAACCTAACTGTAGGAATTTATGAATATCTGATAGAGGAGGTTCCTTTATTCTAAAGATAAAATCATAAATCTGCTTGTCTAATTGGACATCCAACCTACGATCTTCAATATTCAATAGAGAAAGTTTGTACATTCTAAAGATAAAATCATAAATCTGCTTGTCTAATTGGACATCCAACCTAAGATCTTCAATATTCGATAGAGAAAGTTTGTACATTCTAAAGATAAAATCATAAATCTGCTCGATCAATTTTAGGTCCCATTTGAGGTAGTGAAGCTCTGATAGAAGAAGTTCCTACATTTTAAAGATAAAATTATAAATTTTATCAGTCCAATTTGAGATCCAATTTGAGGTCATGAAGCTCAGACAGAGAAAGTTCCTACATTCTAAAGATAAAATCATAAATCTGCTTGGTCCAATTTGAGGTCCAATTGTAAGGATTTGTCTTTCTAATTATACTTTTTGACATTTGGCTTGATACAAATTGTTACTTTAGAATTATGATATTTCTTTTCTTCTAATGTTTTCAACCCTCATTTTAGGGAAGAGATTCTAAGATGGTTCCTTTGGATGGAGACTACACTTTTCCGCTATAGGTTCCATCTAGAAAAACAAGAAGCTCAGGTACTATCGTACTTAGGTATAGTAGAGTTTGAGGTGAATTGCACTTAGTATTTTATGCTAATATGGATATGTTCTAGCCTATAGTTAATTGTTGTAGCATAATAGATAGGCTAAATAGTTGTTCATAAACCATAGTTTCAAATTCTAAATTGCTATACCTTATTGTAGGAGAAAATCACAGGGGGATTCTATACATAAGACACCATTGTTTCAAATTCAAAATTGTTGTCCCTTTCACAATTGTTTGCTTCATTGATTTGATCTAAGACAACCTGATGTATAGAAGATGCTCTCAAAATCATAGTAAAATGCTTTATTTTGGGATGACTATTACACATGAAACTGGGTCACACATGAATGCATCTTGTATTTGTTATAGCACAACTGTGCCACATGACCAATAGAGTTATGGATCACATAATTATAATCACAAGAATTTGTTCCTCTGTTGTGCTCTTATGGTGATTCCATTACTATTACAACATAACCCTTTGGACTTATATTGCTCAAATCCTTACATTGCTTGTTTTCTCTTTTGATGGATTGCTTCATGGTTTTTTTGTGATTTTTACAGCTTTTATTTTGACAGTAAATGACATCAGATTCTTTCTAAAGCTGAAATGATTTATTAATTATGTTTTTATGATGATTTTGAGTTTTATTTAGAAGGGGTTAATATGTGGAATTTTTATGTGCAGGAAGAATAGATTGTGATGCAAGGTTCGGGTATGGATGGTTCAGGAAAAAATGGATTACTATTAGTGTCATAACCAGGTTGGAGAGTACCTTGAGCTTGTGTGAAACACTTTCGAGTGTTTTCGGTAGGAAGCATAACCTAACTGTAGGAATTTTTGAATATTCGATAGAGGAGGTTCCTTTATTCTAAAGATAAAATCATAAATCTGCTTGTCTAATTGGACATCCAACCTAAGATCTTTAATATTTGATAGAGAAAATTTTTACATTCTAAAGATAAAACCATAAATATGCTAGATCAATTTCAGATCCAATTTGAGGCAGTGAAGCTCCAACAGAGGAGGTTCCTACATTTAAAAAAAATTAAATTTTACTGGTCCAATTTGAGATCCAATTTGAGGTTGTGAAGCTCTGAAAGAGAAAGCTCCTACATTCTAAAGATAAAATCATAAATATGTTTGGTCCAATTTGAGGTCTAATTTTAAGGATTTGTCTTTTTAATTATACTTTTTGACATTTGTCTGGATACAAATTTTTACTTTAGAATTATGGTATTGCTTTACTTCTAATGTTTTTAACCCTCATTTTAGGGAAGAGCTCCAAATATGGTTCCTTCAGATGGAGACTACACTTTTTCGCTATCGGTTTCATCTAGAAAAACTAGAAGCTCAGGTACTGTCATACTCAGGTATAATAGAGTTTGAAGTGAATTGCACTTAGTATTTTATGTTGATATGGATATGTTCTACCCTATAGTTAATTGTTGTAGCATGACAAATAGGCTAAATAGTTGTTCATATACGATTGTTTCAAATTCTAAATTGCTATACCTTTTTGTAGGAGAAAATCACAGGGGGATTCTATACATAGGACACCATTGTTTCAAATCCAAAATTTCTAGCTCTTTCACAATTGTTTGCTTCATTTATTTGATCTAAGACAACTTGTTGTATCGAAGAGGCTTTCAAAATCACAGTAAAATGCTTTATTTTTGGATGACTGTTCAGAATATTTCCCATCATAACAATGAACAAAAGCATCAGTCATTAACCTAGAATTTGTAAGAGTTTCATCAAATTCTATTATTCCACTCTTTTCCATTCAAAAATTTATTCCCAATTTCATCCATGAAGAAATTCCTCAGCTTGTAGATCTTGTTGTTAGCCATATCTTTACCAGGTGTCGATGATAGCTTCGAGTTTTTACCCAAGGAACAATTGACAAAATTTGGCCTTACGAGATCAAAATCTAGTAAGGCCGAATTTTGTCAATTGTTGCTTGGGTAAAAACTCGAAGCTATCCTCGAAACCTAGTAAAGTTATGGCTAACAACATGATCTATAGGCTAAGGAAGTTCTTCATGGATGAAATTGGGAATAAAACTCAAAATGGAAAAGAGAGTGGAAAAGTAGAATTTGATGAAACTCTTGCAATGTTTAGGCTAATGAATGATGCTTTTGTTCATTGTTATGATAGGAAATATTTTGAACAGTCAGCCTAGAATAAAGGATTTTACTGTGATTTTGAGAGCATATTCTATACAACAGGCTATCTTAGATCAAATAAATGAAGCAAACAATTGTGAAAGAGCCAACAATTTTGAATTTTAAACAATGGTGTCTTATGTATAGAATCCCCCTATGATTTTCTCCTACAGTAAGGTATAGAAATTTAGAATTTGAAACAATGGTATATGAACAACTATTTATCCTATCTATTATGCTACAACAATTAACTATAGGTTAAACATATCCATATCAACATAAAATAGCAAGTGCAATTCACCTCAAACTTTGCTGTGGTAATTGCTTTGTAAGGAAGTTTGCACTCCATGAACATTCTCTGTGCACATCGGTATGTTGGTTATTATCTTGATCTCCTTTGTGATCAAAAGAATAGTGAAGTTCATTGTATAACTCATGACCATTTTGTAGTGCTATGATCCAATGCTCTTTTACTTATTACTCACTATGTTCTCAATCACCATGTGCAAATGACTTAGAGGACATATCTTTGTCACCATTTGATAGTAACTTTCATTGTTTTTGGATTTTTTGTTATGATTCAAGCACTATTTGATAGTGTTCTTCCTTTCTCAGTCCTATAAGGTAGAGGACAATTCATAGTTTTCAACTCTCTAACAAAGGTAAATAGATACAGTAAAGATATTTAAAATTTTAGAAGTGGATTTTTTTGAATTGCTAAAGCCTATTTATCAGTTTTATAACTTAAAATTATTTAAGCTATTTGAATCACTAAAATTCATATTATAAATCTTTAAAGTACAATAGAATCAGGTACTTAAAATGATTAAAGAGAAATTGAATGAAAATTAGTAAATTACTATTGATTTATCTTTTCCTTTTGCATGTTTATAGGGTTATTTCTTCTAGCATTTGTTAGGCCTATTTTGGATTCTATGGAAACAAAAAACATAGTTCTACATCTAGGTCTAAATGAGGTGATGACCCATCCTTCTATGATGAAGTTTGTAGGATACACCCAAGAATAGATCTAAAAATATTAGATTTTTAAACCTTCAAATCTTTGAGATCATTGCAGATTTGATTTGATTTGTGTACAGTTGGACGGATCTAAAAAACTGTTGTTTAAAATGATGTAAATGAAAATGTTATTTGTTTAGAATAATCTAAGGGTGTTATTTTTCACTTGCACAATTTTTTTTGTCTACCTTAAGATAACTGTTAAAATTGTCATTTTGTTAATCATAATATTTTATTGTATATTTATATTTTGTTAGATTGTATTGGATAGTTAATGGTTAAGTTTTTTAAGAAAATAAATTCAGCATAATATACTTTTCATGTACTTTTCATCACTTGTAAATCTAAATTTTTGTTACTTTTTGTGATCATAAAAAATAGAGATGATTTTAGTCTCTGTGAAATATTCTCATGCATGTTTGAGATCTCTACAAGGTGATGAAAAAGGCCCTAGGGTTTTGTAGGGTTTTGAGTATCCTTATTGTTTTGATGGTAATGTTGTCACTAAGTTCTCTCCTTGCCCAAATATAGTCACCTGAGAAACTGCCATGATGCTCTTGACTGTAAATTACTTTGTTCTCCCTACCTTCTCACTATAGGTTTGATTCTTCAACTCTACCAACTGCCCTTCCATCTCAATGTCTTTTCATGCTCTTGCATATATTCTCTTAAGAATTTATTCTTATGACTCTGAAAGCTATCACTAGGTCTATTATGATTGTTAGGTCTTTGAGTGTATACGATTTTCTACTATGAACTCTTAGATTGTCATAATTTTGATGACAATTCTCCAAGGATGTTTTCTCACTTACTTAACTCTCTATATATTCTCCATTATGCATTGAAAATTCATGGTTTCTAGTTAACTATTTATTGGTGTAACCATTGCCATGTTTCTTAGGATTGTCATCCCTATAGGATAATTTCCTTATAGATCTAAATGTAATTTAAAAGGTGCCCATAAATATTGACAAGTTTCATAAGACTATTGTGTCAAGGTAGTAGATGGTCATGACAAGTTTCATAATTCTGCCATATCGTAAGAGCCAAGAAGACACGGTGTGGTGTAGTGGTAACACCCCACATTATTGTGAAGGCCAAGCAATGAATGTGAGGTATGGTGGTAACTCAAATACTTCTCCCACATCCCCGCAAGAGTGAAGAAGACACAGTGCAGTGTAGCGGTAACATCCCGCATTACCGTGAAGGCTGAAGAATAATGGTGTAGTGTAGTGGTAACATCCAACATTAACGCAAAGACTGCACAATAACAGTGCAGTGTAGCGGTAACACCCCACATCACCACAAGGATCGTTTCAAAATGGTGCAGTATCATGATTAAAATATAAAAAGAAATATCACGTTTCTTTGAGGCATTTTTTTGAAACAGTTTGCTTGCCTTGTGTATGTTGCTTCCACATTTTTATGTGTTTAGTAGGGCACTTGTAACTACAACATATGACAAAAAAATCCTCGCTGTTATGCTTTGATGGATGTCCCTTCATTATTATTGGATATCTGATGTAGTGCACATTATTATAGTGTAAGCCTATTTTTTTAGATTGTTTCATTTAGCATCACCAATATTCTCCACAAGAAAATTGTCCCTGTTTAAAATGATGGAAATGGTTCACATCTCTCAGAACCATTTCTCCTACAAAAATCTTGGAGATGAATTTAGATGCTGTGTAAAATCATAACATACTTGAAGGTTCTTAACAACTCTAATAGTTTTACTAGGGGTCATGTTTAACAAACCAAATGCAATTGCTAAATTTTCACTATGGTGGTAGATAAATGATTCTTTTTTCTTCTATTCCACAACATTGAGTAAAAGTCTTGAATCTAGAAATACCCTGCTGCCTTCATTTGCTAAGCCAATTTCTACAATTTTGCATAGATCTCCCATGTTTGTGGATGTGATCTATCTCCTACACAAAAAAGCATGTACCATTTTATGCTCTTCAATCCAACTACATGCAGGTATCTTTCAAATTCCACTATCTTTCATCAATCTCCTTACTATTTGAACCTCACCACACCTACCCGCTTCTGCACAAATGTTTTAGAGAAGAACATAAGTTACAACATTTTTAGGATCCAACTAAAAAATTAGTGTTGCTAGAATACTCAACCTATATTCATATATGATCCATAGGAGCCAAAGGTTTAATTGGCATCTTAGTAATAATGTTTAGGGTGTCCTCAAGATAGCTAGCACGAGCATGAAGGTCAACCATGCACACCTAATGATCAACTATATATGTAATGCAATAAGGGTTATTGGCGTGTGAAGTATGTGCAACCATCACCCACTAAACTTGCATGACTACATGCATCTAGAACACAAGCAAAGCTTACAATGTCGGTGTTCTAAAGTGCTTCATTAATTCAAAGATTTTGAGAGCTTCCTTGCAAAATCCATTTTGTGCACATTCTACAATCATATCATTTCATTCAATGAGATGACACCTTTTTGAGGCATTTTGTCAAACAATTCATTTTATACTACATTTTGGTGTCAAATATTTGGTAATTATGGTTAGTTTCATTACATTCAAATTCTGAATTATGGGAAATTATATACAGTAAATAGATTGATAGCTGTTTGGATAGTGAAATTAGCTCTCTTAGAAATTAACTGAAATATCTACAAGGATTATTTTAATTAAAGAGGATTTTGTGGTTATTTTTGCAACAATGATTAACAATGATTTTACAGTGCAACTAGCTTGCTATTTTCATTCAAGATACAAGTCATCAAAGTCAAGCACATACCAAGAAGATGGTACTTTACTTCAAATCCTCAACCTCACTTAGTTTAGTTTGCTTACATGGGGATATTAAGGAAGTTGGTAAAAAATTAATATATATCATTTTTTGTTTGTGAAGGAGAATCCTGTGAGATTTAATATGGCAGTGGATCAATATCTGGTTTCTTAAGTAAAGATGATGTCACAGTTGGGAAACTTGTTGTGAAACATCAGGTTAGTAATTTTTGGATGTCAAGGCTTCGCAGATGGATATCAAAGATCTTTTCTCATCAACTTAATTTGGAATTTATGTATAAATAGATTCTTTAATGGTGTAGGTCTTTACTGAGACAACACATGAACCAGGATTGATATTTTTGTTGTCCAAGTCTGATGGCATTCTTGGGCTTGGTTTCCAGGAAATTTCTATTGATAATGTTGTTCCAGTCTAGTTAGTGTTGATAGCCTTCATTCTATAATATGTCAACTTCATTTTATAATTTGAGCGTACCACCTTTCTTAAATTTTGAACAAGGTTCTGAAATCAAGGGTTCAATATGCATATTTCAAGCCTATATTGAACACTCTATTTAAGGCATTTGTTGACAAGGCTACAATTTTTTAATTGATTTATCTTTCTATTGTGTTTGGACTTTCTTTTGTAAACTTGTAATATACAATGCACTTTTATTCTTTCTGAATTAAGACTAATATTATTTCTTTTGGTTGTATTGATGCAAAAATTTATTCATGGTAGAAAAGGCAACACCCTATTGCTCATATCAGATGGAACGTTGGATATAAAGGAGGAAATATTATAGCTAGGTTATTGTTGACTATGTTAAAGGAGAGAGCTTCATATATGGGACACGATCAACAATCTCCTTGGATTCTACACATTACAACTTGCTCCAAGAAGATTTCCCATGTAGAATTTTTAAGAGATGAAAGGGGCATGTGCTCACATTGAAGGGATTCAAACATGCATTTCCATTATTACAGAAGTATTTTGGAGAAGTTTCTTTCTTGTAGTCATTTCTTTGCAATATTGTAACTCATATTTTCAGTCTTGTGATTGAAAATAACAATTGTAATACTCTATTTGTAAGTTGTAACTAGAACACCTTTCTTTTATTAATAAATTTCACCAATTTTTCCTTCTCAATGGCTTTCTTATGGTGTGCAATTGATGATTGATGTGTATTTTTGTATTTTATGCTTAAATTCTCAAATATCAATCAATTAAAATGACTAAATATACTACTAATTGACATCAATTCATAATTAAATTGACTAAATATACTACCAATTGACATAAATTAGTAAATAGTGAATAAATATGACTAGATATATGACCAATATAATCAGTGAATAAAAATGACTAAATACACTACCAATGCATAGAAATCAGTGAATAAAAATGACTAAATAAGTGTCCAATTAACAACAATCAATGACTAAATATATCAATGAATAAAAATATGACTAAATAAGTGACCAAATTACAACAATCAATGACTAAATCAACAACTAAATAAGTGACCAGATTACAACAATTAATGACTAAACCAATGACTAAATATATCAAAGGAAAAAAGTGACTAAATAAGTGACTAGATCGTAGAAATGAATGAATAAATATACTACCAAATTGATCAATCAAAACAACCAATAAATGACTAAAAATGGTTTAGTCATCAATCTGGTTGCGTTATATATGACTGGAAATAAACTACTAGTGGTCATGTGACCAATTGTAGTCATTTATAAGTAGTTTTAAGTAGTTTTTTTAGTAGTTTATCGTTGTTTCTGTACTAGTTCCATCATTGCTCCTGTTGATGGTCAATTTAGCACAACAACCTTAAATAAAATATTTCTACCCTATTTCTCCTAAAAAAGAAAGATATCCTAAAGCAATCTATCTTCCAAGGTCTTTGTATTTGGTTCTCAATTGTGCTGGTGTGATTCAATGACCAATGCAACTATAATATTCAAGAGGCCTATTGCACTAGTAGACTTTGGAAAATCAATGACTATGTGACTAAAAATTTTAGTCACGTGACTAACACTAGTAGTATTTGGAAAATAAATGACTAATTTGGTCATTTATAAGTGACTAATTTGGTCATTGGGTAAAATCACAACTAAATGACTAATATCAGACAAATAAAAATGACTAAATAAATGACTAATATCAGACAAACAAAAATGACTAAATAAATGTGCTCATTATTAAAATCTTGGCCATAATTTCCATTTTAATAAACATACTCTAAAACCTTCATCAAGACCTTATTTTCAATCGTAGCCCGCCATAATTAATAATAAAATATTACAAATAAAATTATTAATAAATATTTTTTGTGGAATAAATATTTTTTTGTGGTGTCATCATATGTCAACACCAAAGTTTCTTCTAAATTGACGAAAAACCACCAAATTATAAAAATTAATGAAAACCATAAGAGAACCTAAAAAACTAAAACCCAAAAACCTTGA
Organism: Sequoia sempervirens; assembly: GCA_007258455.2. Classification (NCBI taxonomy): domain Eukaryota; kingdom Viridiplantae; phylum Streptophyta; class Pinopsida; order Cupressales; family Cupressaceae; genus Sequoia; species Sequoia sempervirens. The sequence continues at coordinate 403,121,804 of VDFB02047230.1, read as the reverse complement.
AAAACAAAAAAATAAGCAAAAGGAAGAGAAAAAACAAAAGATAAGAATAAGCAACCAAATAATCTAAGAGGAAAAAAGACCAATTCTTTTTTTTATAAACATAATTTTCATTTTAACAAACATACTCTAAAACCTTGGTGAAAGCCTTATTTTCAATGTAGCCCGCAAAAATGGAGCAATTAGTCAAAACCTTATTTTCAAGGTAGCCCGCCAAAATGGAGAAGTAAAGCGATGCCTGATTTTGGATTGCAACCTTTGCCCATTTTTCTGCATCAGACATGATTTGTGCAAAATCTTGTGGTAAGTCACTTTCCATGGTTTTAGTTAGTTTTACTTTTCAAATATGTACGCGGTCAAGCCATATGATCCATATGATCCATTCTTTTTAATAATTTTACTAGCTGCTTTTTGACTAAAAATGATTATGTTCTTTTTTAGGCTAATTATGGAAAAACAGATCCATCTTGTGTTGCAAAAGTTAAGGATTTATATAGAGAACTTGGAATCAAGGTTTTTTTATTCTTTTCTTTTCTATTATGAGATGTTAAAAGTGATCTTTTCTTTTCAAAGTTTCCACTATCAAATTGCATAGTTCATAGAAAACTTACCTTTATCTATAAAAATGATATTAAGGCACATGTAGATTGACTTGTCTATACAAATTTCATAATTTGAACTATTAAAATTAGCTTCCAATTTCTTAGGGGGCATGCAAATAACTTTTGAAGTTGAGTGTAAAAAAGAGAGTATCACATAAAGAAAAAGGATGAACAATAATAAAGTGAAAAGTGGCTCTTCTATCAACCATGTAGAGTACAATGAAAGGAGCGCAGGGATGGTAGGGGTTTAACATTTATAGTGCAGTAGAACAGTAGTTCAGTTGTATAGTAGATGTCATCCTACTTTGTTTGAGAACTCTTACTGAATTCCCAAAAATAGGAGTTCCCAAATGATGCCAATAGATATTATAAATAGAAAACAAACAACAATATTTTCATATAAAAACAAGAGCTGATTCATAGGCCCTATGAAAATCTCTACATTTTTGGCTCCCCTTTGATACTTTTATGCATACTTACAGATTACATCTCCATGATTAATATGGACTGGAAGGGTTGAAAGGGAACATGTTAGTCTTTTCCATTTATTGGGCAATAAAGAGTTTGAAGTGACTAAAAGAATCAAATGTAGCTCTTTACTCTAGATGCTTTATTCTCATTCAGTTATTAATATATCCAGATATAAACCGTGATGACTTAAATAAGAACTAGAAGAAATCTCCTAAAAACTACAAGAAGAGATCAATGATTAGATGAATCATGGAAATGAAACCAACTCCATAAGCCACAACAAACAAAATATGCAAAGAAAATGAGAATATAGGCCTTCAAAGGAGTTGTCATGGATAAAGAATCATCCTCCCTTAGATCTCTTGTGAGAATGCCTGAAATCTCTTCAGTTATCCACAATATCCACATGCTATGAGCTCTGATACAAAGTTTGCGCATAGTTCTTCAAAGTTTATTCAATTTGGTGCTATCATTTTTATCCTGTGATTCAAGCTTCAAACCAACCCCTCTCATTAGTATTTGTCTTCCAGAACTATCTAGAAGAGGGTAATCAAAATCAGTACTGGAATATCTGAAAGTTGAAGATCCTTTCCCTCAAACTGAAGCTTTGTTCTCGACAAAACAAAGCTAAGACAAGCCAAGAACTAGTGGAAGGGAAGTTGAATGAAAACTGAGAGCAATTAAAAGCCTTCCTAAGAAAAGTTCCCTTTCCACTATAACTGTCAGTTCTAGTGTCTCCTTGTTCATTTTTTTTGGCATCTCCTCATTTTTCATTTCTTGATAAAGAGATTCTGAAAGATGTGCAAGATGTTCTTCAATCTCAACAATCAATGTTGAGATAAAATGGAAGCATTGCTCTTGCAAATAAGGTGTTAAATCATTTATCCTTGAAGGAGATTTATGTGCATGAAGAGAACTTAGGAGGTCTTCCAGAATATTCTTGGACCCCTCATCTATGGTAGTTTTTATTTAACTAACCTTAGTTTGAAAATAAGCGTTAAGGTGACCAAACCAGTCTTCATCATTTGTCATCATAAATCTAAAATTCAACCCAGGTAAATTGACACTTTTTAGGTCCCCTCTCTTGACAAGCCATCCCTCACTAGTAGTTAATTTGTGTAAATGGGTTTCAACAACTTTGTAACTTGCCAGAGATGTAACTATGGCTTCAAGGAATTTACCAACCTTAACTCTCTCACATAGATCTGCAAATCCATCAACTATTATTTATTTCATCCTACTAACAAATAGGCTTTCAAAAAGTTCATCCCACAGACTCTTTGAGTGCTTAAAAACAATATCACACATGCATTGGCATGGAAACTCAACATTTGAACCAAAAAACATTTTTAGCCACTCCAAGCTCCCTTCAAACACATCTAGACTATCCAATGTTTCTCTGATCAATGTCTCATTCTCTGCAAGTTCCTTGCCACTTTTCACAATATCAAGCAAATACTTCCCCCAAGCCTATCTGCAGAGAGAATATCATTTGCACATGTCTTAAGCCACACCTAGCAAGACTTTGATATAAATTCACTCAGAAAAATCATTATAGTAGCTTGTAACTTCTCTCTACGAGATTTCCACAACTACACCTCATTGACTGGGTTTGGAATCCCACCAAACAACTGTGATTTAGGTGGCACTGCAAAAACAGTCTTATAAAAAAGAGGTAAATCATTTAGAACCTCCAAGAAGAGTTCCCCAACCTGACATAGCGTTACTTGTATGACTCTTACCACATTGCATAAAATGGAACTGACTACCCCCACCTTATCAATATATCGATTAGACGTGTCTTCTGGTTCCAACGATGTGTCGACAGTTCTATTTTTTCATTGGTGTGAGGATCTTCTATTGGCAGGATGAGGTCTCTATTCCCATGATGGTTCGATGGGGATGTCTCCACCGACGACATCCCAATCTGACCATTGCGGAAACAAAAGACCTTGTCCTGCTGACAGAAGATCCTCACGCCGATGAAAAAACAAAACCATCAATGCATCACTAGAACCAAAAGACACATCCGACTGATAAAACCCTTGGTGTGTGAAGTATTCTAGCCATTTTTGTCAGAATGAAGCAGATGGAGTTCAGGGGTTTTGTTTCAGATGATATGGAAAATTTTGTTTGGAACCAAATAGAGCTAAATGGGTGTTTCAAACTCAATCAAATCTTGTTTAAAAGAACCCAATATGAAGACAAGTGTACTTAGAAGATTGGGATTGATTTTCTAATCATCATGATTTGGTTTTCAACATCTTTGTGACTTCCAGAGATGTAACTATGGCTTTAAGGAATTTACCAACCTTAACTATAGTTGACCTCCACCCTAATGCTCTTGTTTCAATTTAGTTTCTTCCCAACCCTACAAATAAAAGACTAATAAATGATAAGCCTTGAAATCATGGAACAAAAAACTACAAGAGACAGAGCAAGCATACAACATTAAAATTGTACTTGGAATAGTAAAAGAAAAGAAGCAGTAGGCAGTTTGATATACAATTAGAAAAGGGCATTTTATGAGGCTGCCTTAAGGAATCAAATTAAAAATTTAATAAAATCATGCTTCAAATTCCATTTAAATGTTCAGTTGTACAATATATGCCATCCTACTTTGTTTGAGAACTCTTACTGAATTCCCAAAATAGAAGTTCCTAAATGACACCAATAGATATTATAAATAGAAAACAAACAACAATATTTTCATATAAAAACAACAAGAGATGATTCATAGGCCCTATGAAAAACTCTAACTTTTTGGCTCCCCTTTGATACTTTTCTGCATACTTACAGATTACATCTCCATGATTAATATGGACTGGAAGGGTTGAAAGGGCACATGTTAGTCTTTTCCATTTATTGGGCAATAAAGAGTTTGAAGTGACTGAAAGAATCAAATTTAGCTCTTTACTCTAGATGCTTTATTCTCATTCGGTTATTAATATATCCAGATATAAACCATGATGACTTAAATCAAAACTAGAAGAAATCTCATGAAAACTACAAGAAGAGTTCAGTGATTAGATGAATCATGGAAATGAAACCAACTCCATAAGCCACAACAAACAAAATATGCAATGCAAATGAGAATACAAGCCTTCAAAGGAGTTGTCATGGATAAAGAATCATCCTCCCTTAGATCTCTTTTGAGAATGCCTAGAAGCTCTTCAGTTATCCACAATATCCACATGCTATTAGCTCTGATACAAAGATTATGCATAGTTCTTCTCTGTTTATTCAATGTGGTGCTATTATTTGTATCCTGTGATTTAGGCTTCAAACCAACCCCTCTCATTAGTATTTGTCTTCTAGAACTATCTAGAAGAGGGTAATCAAAATCAATACTAGAATAGATGAGAGGAGCCAAGAACTAGTGGAAGGGAAGTTGAATGAAAACAAAGAGAAACTTAAATCCTTCCTAAGAAAAGTACCCTTTCCACTATAACTGTCGGTTCTAGTGTCTCCTTGTTCATTTTTTTTGGCATCTCCTCATTTTTCATTTCTTGACAGAGAGCTTCTAAAAGATGTGCAAGATGTTCTTCAATCTCAACAATCAATGTTGAGATAAAATGGAAGCATTGCTCTTGCAAATAAGGTACTAAATCATTTATCCTTGAAGGAGATTTATGTGCATGAAGAAAAATGAGGTCTTCTAGAATATTCTTGGACCCCTCATCTATGGTATCTCTTATTTGACTAACCTCAATTCAAAAATAAGCATTAAGGCTACCAAACCAGTCTTCATCATTTGTCATCATAAATCTAAAACTCAACCCAGGTAAATTGACACTTTTTAGGTCCCCTCTCCTGACAAGCCAACCCTCACTAGTAATTAATTTGTGTAAATGGGTTTCAACATCTTTGTAACTTTCCAGAGATGTAACTTCAAGGAATTTACCAACCTTAACTCTCTCACACAGACCTGCAAATCCATCAGCTATTATTTGTTTCATCCTACTAACAAACATGCTTTCAAAAAGTTCATCCCACAAACTCTTTGAGTGCTTCAAAACAATCTCACACAGGCATTGGCATGGAAACTCAACATTTGAACCAAAAACCATTTTTAGCCACTCCAAGCTCCCTTCAAATGCATCCAAACTATCCAATGTTTCTCTGATCAATGTATCATTCTCTACAAGTTCCTTGTCACCTTTCACAAGATCAAGCAAATACTTTCCCCCAATCCTATTTGTAAAGAGAATATCATCTGCACATGACTCAATCCAGGCTAAGCAAGACTTTGATATAAATTTTCTTAGCAAAATCATCATGGTAGCTTGTAGCTTCTCTCTATGAGATATCCACAACTGCGCCTCATTGTATGGGTTTGGAATCCCACCAAACAACTTTGATCTATGTGGCACTACAAACACTGTCTTATAAAAAAGAGGAAAATCATTCAGAACCTCCAAGAAGAGTTCCCCAACCTAACATAGTGTTACCTTTCCAACTCTTACCACATTATAGAAAATGGAACTGACTACCCCCACCTTATCAGTCTATCGGCTGGATGTGTCTTTTGGTTGGTTCCAGCGATGCATTGACGGTTCAATTTTTTCATCGGCGTGAGGATCTTCTATCAACACGATGAGGTCTCTGTTCCCATGATGGTTCAATGGGGATGTCTCCACCGACGACATCCCATCTGACCATTGTAGGAATAGGAGATTTCATCTTGTCGATAGAAGATCCTCACACCGATGAAAAAACAAAACCGTCAATGCATCATTGGAACCAGAAGACACATCCGACTGATAGAACCCTTCGTGTGTGAAGTATTCTAGCCATTTTTGTTAGAATGAAGTAGATGGAGTTCAGGGGTTTTGTTTCAGATGATATGGAAAATTTTGTTTGGAACCAAATAAAGTTGAATGAGTGTTTCAAACTCAATCAAATCTTGTTTAAACTAACCCAACATGAAGAAAAATGTACTTAGAAGATTGGGATTGATTTTATGATCATCATGATTTGGTTTTCAACATCTTTGTAACTTTCCAGAGATGTAACTATGGCTTTAAGGCATTTACCAACCTTAACTGTAGTTGACCTCCACCCTAATGCTCTTGTTTCAATTCAGTTTCTTCCCAACCCTACTAATCAAAGACTAATAAATGGTAAGCCTTGAAATCATGGAACATAAAACTACAAGAGACAGAGCAAGCATACAACATTAAAATTGTACTTGGAATAGTAAAAGAAAAGAAGTAGTAGGTAGTTTGATATACAATCAGAAAAGGGCATTTTATGAGGCTGCCTTAAGGAATCAAATTAAAAATTAAATAGAATCATGCTTCAAATTCCATTTAAATGTTCAGTTGTACAGTATATGCCATCCTACTTTGTTTGAGAACTCTTACTGAATTCCCAAAAATAGGAGTTCCCAAATGACGCCAATAGATATTATAAATAGAAAACAAACAACGATATTTTCATATAAAAACAACAAGAGATGATTCATAGGCCCTATGAAAATCTCTAACTTTTTGGCTCCCCTTTGATACTTTTTTGCATACTTACAGATTACATCTCCATGATTAATATAGAATGGAAGGGTTGAAAGGGAACATGTTAGTCTTTTCCATTTATTGGGCAATAAAGAGTTTGAAGTGACTGAAAGAATCAAATGTAGCTCTTTACTCTAGATGATTTATTCTCATTCAGTTATTAATATATCCATATATAAACCATGATGAATTGAATCAAAACTAGAAGAAATCTCATGAAAACTACAAGAAAAGTTCAGTGATTAGATGAATCATGGAAATGGAACCAACTCCATAAGCCACAACAAACAAAATATGCAATGCAAATGAGAATACAAGCCTTCAAAGGAGTTGTCATGGATAAAGAATCATCCTCCCTTAGATCTCTTTTGAGAATGCCCAGAAGCTCTTCAGTTATCCACAATATCCACATGCTATGAGCTCTGATACAAAGATTATGCATAGTTCTCAGTTTATTCAATTTGGTGCTATTATTTGTATCCTGCGATTCAGGCTTCAAACCAACCCCTCTCATTAGTATTTGTCTTCCAGAACTTTCTAGAAGAGGGTAATCAAAATCAGTACTAGAATAGCTGAGAGTCAAAGATCCTTTCCCTCAAACTGAAGCTTTGTTCTTGACAAACTAGAGTTGAGAGGATCCAAGAACTAGTGGAAGGGAAGTTGAATGAAAACAAAGAGAAACTAAAATCCTTCCTAAGAAAAGTACCCTTTCCACTATAACTGTTGGTTCTAGTGTCTCCTTGTTCATTTTTTTCGGTATCTCCTCATTTTTCATTTCTTGATAGAGAGCTTCTGAAAGATGTGCAAGATGTTCTTCAATCTCAACAATCAATGTTGAGATAAAATGGAAGAATTGCTCTTGCAAATAAGGTACTAAATCATTTATCCTTGATGGAGATTTATGTGCATGAAGAAAAATTAGATCTTCTAGAATATTCTTGGACCTCTCATCTATGGTATCTTTTATTTGACTAACCTCAGTTCAAAAATAAGTGTTAAGGTGACCAAACTAGTCTTCATCATTTGTCATCATAAATCTAAAACTCAACCCAGGTAAATTGACACATTTTAGGTCCCCTCTCTTGGCAAGCCAACCCTCACTAGTAATTAATTTGTGCAAATGGGTTTCAACATCTTTGTAACTTTCCAGAGATGTAACTTCAAGGAATTTACCAACCTTAACTCTCTCACACAGATCTGCAAATCCTTCAGCTATTATTTGTTTCATCCTACTAACAAACATACTTTCAAAAAGTTCATCCCACAGACTCTTTGAGTGCTTCAAAACAATCTCACGCACACATTGGCATGGAAACTCAACGTTTGAACCAAAAAGAATTTTTAGCCACTCCAAGCTCCCTTCAAATGCATCCAGACTGTCTAATGTTTCTCTAATCAATGTCTCATTCTTTGCAAGTTCCTTGCCACCTTTCACAAGATCAAGCAAATACTTTCCCCCAAGCCTATATGTAGAGAGAATATCATCTAGACATGTCTCTAGCCACGCTAAGCAAGACTTTGATATAAATTTTCTCAGCAAAATCATCATGGTAGCTTGTAGCTTCTCTCTATGAGATATCCACAACTGCACCTCATTTTCTGGGTTTGGAATCCCACCAAACAAATTTGATCCAGGTGGCACTGCAAACACAGTCTTATAAAAAAGAGGAAAATCATTTAGAACCTCCAAGAAGAGTTCCCCAGCCTAACATAGTGTTACTTGTACAACTCTTACCACATTACTGAAAATGGAATTGACTGCCCCCACCTTATCGGTCTATTAGTCGGACGTGTCTTCTGGTTTCAACGATGCGTCGACAGTTCTATTTTTTCATCGACGTGAGGATCTTCCATTGGAAGGATGAGGTCTCTGTTCCTGCAATGGTTCGATGGGGATGTCTCCACCGGCGACATCCCAATCAGACCATTGTGGGAATAGGAGACCTTTACCTACCGATAGAAGATCCTCACGCTGATGAAAAAACAAAACCATCAATGCATTACTGGAACTAGAAGACACAACCAGCTGACAAAACCCTTGGTGTGTGAAGTCTTCTTGCCATTTTTTTCAGAATGAAGTAGATGGAGTTTAGGGGTTTTGTTTCAGATGATATGGAATTTTTTTTTTGGAACAAAATACAACTGAATGGGTGTTTCAAACTCAATCAAATCTTGTTTAAAACAAACCAGCATGAAGAAAAGTGTACTTAGAAGATTGGGATTGCTTTTCTGATCATCATGATTTGGTTTTCAACATCTTGTAACTTTCGAGAGATGTAACTATGGCTTTAAGGCATTTACCAACCTTAACTATAGTTGACCTCCACCCTAATGCTCTTGTTTCAATTTAGTTTCTTCCCAACCCTACAAATCAAAGACTAATAAATGGTAAGCCTTGAAATCATGGAACAAAAAACTACAAGAGACGGAGCAAGCATACAACATTAAAATTGTACTTGGAATAGTAAAAGAAAAGAAGCAGTAGGCAGTTTGATATACAATAAGAAAAGGGCATTTTATGAGGCTGCCTTAAGGAATCAAATTAAAAATTAAATAAAATCATGCTTCAAATTCCATTTAAATGTTCAGTTGTATATTATATGTCATCCTACTTTGTTTGAGAACTCTTACTGAATTCCCAAAAATAGGAGTTCCCAAATGACACCAATAGATATTATAAATAGAAAACAAACAACAATATTTTCATATAAAAACAACAAGAGCTGATTCATAGGCCCTATGAAAATCTCTAACTTTTTGGCTACCCTTTGATACTTTTTTGCATACTTACAGATTACATCTCCATGATTAATATGGACTGGAAGGGTTGAAAGGGCACATGTTAGTCTTTTCCATTTATTGGGCAATAAAGAGTTTGAAGTGACTGAAAGAATCAAATGTAGCTCTTTACTCTAGATGCTTTATTCTCATTCGATTATTAATATATCCAGATATAAACCATGATGACTTAAATCAAAACTAGAAGAAATATCATGAAAACTACAAGAAGAGATAAGTGATTAGATGAATCAGGGAAATGAAACCAACTCCATAAGCCATAGCAAACAAAATATGCAATGCAAATGAGAATACAAGCCTTCAAAGGAGTTGTCATGGATAAAGAATCATCCTCCCTTAGATCTCTTGTGAGAATGCCTGGAATCTCTTCAGTTATCCACAATATCCACATGCTATGAGCTCTGATACAAAGTTGTGCATAGTTCTTCTCTGTTTATTCAATTTGGTGCTATTATTTGTATCCTGTGATTCAGGCTTCAAACCAACCCCTCTCATTAGTATTTTTCTTCTAGAACTGTCCAGAAGAGGGTAATCAATATCAGTACTAGAATAGCTGAGAGTCGAAGATCCTTTCCCTCAAACTGAAGCTTTGTTCTTGACAAACTAGAGTTGAGAGGAGCCAAGAACTAGTGGAAGGGAAGTTGAATGAAAACATAGAGAAACTAAAATCCTTCCTAAGAAAAGTACCCTTTCCACTATAACTGTTGGTTCTAGTGTCTCCTTGTTAATTTTTCCTGGAATCTCTTCATTTTTCATTTCTTGATAGAGAGCTTCTAAAAGATGTGCAAGATGTTCTTCAATCTCAACAATAAATGTTGAGATAAAATGGAAGCATTGCTCTTGCAAATAAGGTACTAAATCATTTATCCTTGAAGGAGATTTATGTGCATGAAGAAAAATTAGGAGGTCTTCTAGAATATTCTTGGACCCCTCATCTATGGTATCTTTTATTTGACTAACCTCAGTTCAAAAATAAGCGTTAAGGCGACCAAACCAGTCTTCATCATTTGTCATCATAAATCTAAAAATCAACCCAAGTAAATTGACACTTTTTAGGTCCCCTCTCCTAACAAGCCAACCATCACTAGTAATTAATTTGTGAAAATGGGTTTCAAAATATTTGTAACTTGCCAGAGATGTAACTTCAAGGAATTTACCTACCTTAAATCTCTCACACAGATCTGCAAATCCATCAGCTATTATTTGTTTCATCCTACTAACAAACATGCTTTCAAAAAGTTCATCCCACAAACTCTGAGTGCTTCAAAACAATCTCACACACTCATTGGCATGGAAACTCAACATTTGAACCAAAAACCATTTTTAGCTACTCCAAGCTTCCTTCAAATGCATCCAGACTATCCAATGTTTCTCTGATCAATGTCTCATTCTCTGCAAGTTCCTTGCCACCTTTCACAAGATCAAGCAAATACTTTTCCCCAAGCCTATCTGTAGAGAGAATATCATCTGCACATGTCTCAAGCCACACTAAGCAAGACTTTGATATAAATTTTCTTAGCAAAATCATCATGGTAGCTTGTAGCTTCTCTCTATGAGATATCCACAACTGCACCTCATTGTCTGGGTTTGGAATCCCATGAAACAACTTTGATCTAGGTGGCACTGCAAACACTGTCTTATAAAAAAGAGGCAAATCATTTAGAACCTCCAAGAAGACTTTCCCAGCCTTACATAGTGTTACCTGTACAACTCTTGCCACATTACAGAAAATGGAACTAATTGCCCCCACCTTATTTTGCATAAGCTTTATCTAGTACAATGTGCTCCCACCTATTATGTGGATGGCTAAATCCTTTTCCAAAGCATTGGTTCCTTGACCCCATTGGATTTTTAATTCTTTGCTATCTTGGTTGAGTTCTTGAGTTGTGTTAATGGAAAATTGGATCATCAAATTTATGTGAAGACCAAGAACTTTTCCTTTTCCTTCACCTTTCTATTATCTTCTTTCATTGACTTGTTATTAGTTGAGGTTATATTTCATTTAAGTGATTTGATCTTGTTTGTTTGATGATTGGATAATGGTCCCATAATCTTGGTAGACCAGCATGGTGGGTTCAATATCCATATATTGATATGCCAAAAAGGTCTCTATTCTTAGCATGGGCATCTCCAACATGGAGCCTGATAGCAATCAAGAGCACCATTCAATCTCACTTAGAAAAAATTCACAAAAAATAGGCTTCAATATCTCAATTCCTTCAATCCTCAAGCACTATAGATAAGATATAAAACCATTTTCAGATAACCTTTAATGACTTCTAAAACATATCCCAAATTCATCGTAGGTTGTTTTGGAACAACCTACAAATTGCAATTAAATATGCAAATTGCATATTCTTTAAAGTTTCTAAAGCATTTTGAACAAATCTAATTTGTGTATATCCTACAATTATTGTAGTCCATGAGACCACATTTCTTTGAGGCAGTTTTTCAAACAGTTCAAGTGCCTTGTCTATGATCCCACATTTAGCATACATGTTGGTGCAGGAGCACCTAAGCTTCCATTTTCAAATTTGAAGGCCATTGCATCTTAGTAGGTCATTTTAGCATTTGAGGTCATTTTATGTTAATTAGGTCTTGTGAGACCATTCACTATGAATTAGGATGATTTTAGAGTCAATTGGGTAAAAGAGACAAAGTTGCAAAAAAGTTGTAAAATTGCACACTATCAAAAGTTGTTGCAGGTCATTTTTGTCAAGTTTTGCAGAATTGCTAAATATAGTGCAACATGACAAATTTTGCATGTCTGAGGAAAATAGATGCTCCTCCATCAAACAACAAATTTTCATTGATAAATTGAATATATACTTGATATACCAATTTAAATAATAAGGAAATATTAAACTGGAGACAACCAGATAATTGAATATTTTCAACAAACAATTGATACCAATATAAACCCACAGAATTAGAGATCTTTCATTGATTTCCTCAAAATTATATCTGCAACATAGTCTTTTGAAATGGAAACATTATGGAAGCTTTCTGCTGTCTATCTATCCCTATTTGCCTACTATCTTCTCCTATATCCTTCTTTTGGTCCTGGTCTCTCTTATATACACGACAGGCAACAAGCTTTAGACCAAAAGACACGACTCTTGATAGCAAAACATGATTTTGAACTTAATTTAAGAAACTGACACAATCATAAACATGTGTACCAATCTGTTAATCTTTGAGTAAAAGGTCATGGTCATCTAAGACCTGTTCAAAGCTTTTACTATATGATAGGGTCCACATCATTACCATCGACCGATTCTGACTGTTGCTTAGTTGTGCCCAGATTATCCACTACCCAATTTATAAACAGATTGAAAGCTGAGAGGTGATCAATGTACCCCTGTTCTACATGGGTGTCGGCATTGGATATGACCACCTTCATATCACACTCTATGTACATGAATTTCTCAATTTATTTATGAGTATTCTGCAAGACCATATCCCCATTATTGATCTCCTACAATGCAATTGTTAGAAAATATGTAAATTCTTCTTTCCAATCATCCCTTTCTCAAAGATTCCCTATATCATGATGGAGTGTAGGAACCAAATTAAAACAACCGAGGTCTTCTTGGAGTCTTTCTTGATATTGGTTGTGGGATCTCACTAAGTCATTATATCTTTGCAGTGTTTGGTCTTTCAGGATCTGTTTACCCAGAAGTTCCTTCTTTTTATCAATCATTCTTCCTTGTAATTGGACATTCTCCTCTAGTGTTGATTGTATTTGCTTAAATACACCCCAATAATCATCAATTTTCTTTATCATCTTATTGAACCTCTCTTTGTTTATCTCAGACACAACATTGTACTTAATTATTTTCACCTCCTTTTCTAGTGTTTTACACTTTTATTGGGCTTTCAAATGGGATTTTTTCCAATAGGATGCATCAGCTAATGCATCTAACACTCTCTTATCATTTTTGAGCCATTGAGTGTACAATTCTAGATCAGAAGAGGAAGATGACATCTCCATTTGATTTGATAACTACTTTTTCAATTTGTCATTCTCTTTGATCATTTTTCAATTTATGCTCTAGTGAATTTTTCCACATTGACATTCAGCTCTACAGTTTGTAAGGGATTAGTGTTTGCAACTCTTTTGAACAAAAGGTGTCCAAATACTTGATTAGGATTTTCAATAACTGTCGACCTCTTCTCATGAGGGTATAGTGACCAAATAAGCAAGGAATCCTCATCTGGATTGTATCCAGACCCTAAATATATCTTATCACTAGCTTCTTCTGATAAGTTCATTTTTGTATCCCCTCTTTTTCTAAATCTATCAAACATAATTGCTGAGCTCATGTCCCATTCTGGTAGAAGTAGTACCCCAACCTCTTGAAGTAATTCTTTACCTCTTTCAGGAGTGATGGATTGCATTTCCCTATCAACTTCCTTTTTCAATTCTTCTAAGGCATCAACATCCTTTTCAAGAGTAATGTCTTGCTCCTTTTTTCTTATTTTCTTCCCATTATACTCATAGAAAAATGATTTGAACTCAATAGTTTTAACAAAATCATTATCAGAAATGAATTCATGACCAGCCTTGACCCTAATGTCACCAGATAACTCATCTGATGTTTCAAATTTTACAAGTTCCTAAGGGGGCTCATATTGTATAATCATAGGCGCCTTTATTTGTTCCTAAGGGGGCTCATAATGTGTAATCACAAGGGCCTTTATTTGTTCCATTGGTTGCTCCTCTCCATCACTCTCCTCATTACTTCCTTCCTCTTCACTATTGTAAGTGGAGAAACATACTTCAGGGGTGGGTTGTGGGGGTATGTGATCCAAAGGCTCCACATCCTCAGCTTGCATTCTTGTGTAACTCATATGAGATGTATCAAAAATGTATGGGGGCACATCTTTTACTATTTCATTCATATGAGCAATAAGCTGCTCAATCCTAGCCAAGGGATCTTGTATATCAACAAATGCTTCTCTATATGATGGGACATTCTTTCTCTTCCATTCCTATGCAAGCACAACTTTATTATATGAAGCCATTCTCTCACCAGTGAAAGCTTCATCTTAGTTCCTGATCACATCATCAAGTGCAAACCAATGCTCACACCCAGACAAATTCTGAGTTAATCTTGCTTGATCAATAAATCCCTCTACATCAAATTTCTTTCTTTCATACCCAAGAGGAAGGTTGTAATGAGCTAATTTAGCATCAATTTCTTCATATCCTTCAATGGCACATACTATGAAATCCCCAAAACAAAGAGTGCTAGGAAAGAGTGATTGTTTATTATGACTCTTGAGTTGTTTAGTATCAGACCTTGCTAATTGTTGTACTATTTCCAAATAAGAAACTCTGTTAAGAACCACTCGAGGTAGAAAATGTGGAACCCCTTCAAATCCATAAACCCTTATTACTATGCAATCGGAGAAGGCATACTAGTCTCCCCAATTATGGTTCACCTTGCCTCTCGAGCTGTTTTCCTTTGGTCCTAAAAATCTCTACACCTCAGGGGATAAATTGTGATCATATGAATAACCTAGCAACTTTATTAGTGGTTTAACAAAATATTCTTCAAAATATCAATAGTGAGACCTCTCACATTGACTATCCCATAGTACAGTCCACATCTGTACAGGTTTAAAGTTTACATCTTTATCTGTGTCTTTGATTCTTAATTCTTTACCCCACACATTTCTAGCATGTCCCTCATATAAAAGTAAATGCATTAACAAGGAATAGTGTTTGAAATCTATGAATCACTGTTGTTTTTGATTCTTTCAAGCCCTTGATTTAGGGAATTTTCCAAATAGTTTTCATAGTCGAATGATCTAGCATATTTGCTTTGTATATCAGCTGCTAGAACCATCGATGCAATAGACATAAGTGGTGGAACCTCAATTCCCAAGACTTGACCAGATGAGTAGTAGGTATATTGGAAGTATTCTTCAAACAAATATATATGAAATGGAGGGTTTTCATTGCTCAAAATTTTTCTAAGTTGACCTTGCTCATTCTTAGGTCTATGCAAAGCTAGCTTCCATCTCTTGTAACTAGTATCCATGCAACAATTTTTTGTCAAAAAGTCTCTAATGGTGAATGCTAAGTTCATGGGACCTTCTAACTGAAATACATTAGAGATCAGGTCTTGGGAGATAACAAGCATATCGACCCCATTTGGTGATTGGATAGTTCTTTCCTTGGCATTAGACCAACTAGCCAGAGCTTTCACCAATTCTATGCCAATGAACACGTTTGGCACCACAAGTCTTCCTAAGTTCAGTCTCCATGGGTTACAGGCTGGTTGAAATCTAAATTGTTTTTTGTAGTGATACATAAAAATCTCATAGCCCCGATGTGGTGTCCAAACATCCCTAAGACCCCTACGTTTATCTAACAATTTACTTGCTTGAACACTTCTTTTGGGTCTTGGCACTGACCCCGAACACTGATCTATCAAGTCTTGGTTTAAATTCCTCTTTTCAATTTTTTGTTTCTTTGCCTTTTGTTTTTCCACATTTTCTTCCATTGCAAACTCTTAAAAAATGCAACTTTCTAGCTATGAGTGGAGTACTTACGTGAATTTTTGCTTCTCCTGGCTTCACTACGTGAGAGCTTCAAGTTATGTCCTTTCTACTTTTTCCCTTAGCGTAGCCTTTCTGGTTTCTAGAAATTGTATGATTAATTTTTGGTGCAATTCACCTTTGTGCTGGCTCATTAATATACCACTTGCTTCAGTCTTGTCATCGAGGAGAGCATTTATGTTAAATATCTCGATGATGCTTTTGACGCCACATCAGCTAGTAGTAATCATTCATTGCTATATCGTTGGGACCTTGGTTCATTTTCCACCAATGGCCACCTTCTCCATCGATAAGTGTTTTTCTTTTGGTCTATTGGTAAGACATCAAACAATGTTACCCTGATGCATCCCAGCTTCACCGATAAGTGTTAGTCTTTGATACCCCATGATTATATCGAGCTATCGAGGGAGCTTCATCATTCATTCCACCGATGCACCAGAGCTGCGGTGATGGAAGGATATTACGTTGATGTAAGGATATGAATTGCCCCTATCAGGCTATTGATGGGGTGGTGATTTGAGTTCCACCGACAGAGCATTGTTAGCCCGATGGTATCAAAGGACTTCAATGGATTTCATGAATGTGATTATTTAGGTATGCTGGTTACAAA
Organism: Sequoia sempervirens; assembly: GCA_007258455.2. Taxonomy (NCBI): domain Eukaryota; kingdom Viridiplantae; phylum Streptophyta; class Pinopsida; order Cupressales; family Cupressaceae; genus Sequoia; species Sequoia sempervirens. Next base: position 403,105,242 of record VDFB02047230.1, on the reverse strand, counting down.
AATGGTTTTTTTACATGAACCTTAGTAATTTGTCTAGATCATGAAATTGAGTCTGGTGAGATTTTGTAAGGACTAGGAGATAAATGAATAGATGTTAATGCAAATATGTGGGATTATTTTTTTTTAGTCCTAACATAGCTCTTTTTACATTTTTTTATCTTATACTTATTGTGTGATGCATGATCTTTATTTTTCTTTGTTATTTTGTGCATGCATGTGCCATGTGTAGGCTTAATAGTGGGTTATTGACCTCTCACATGAGCTGATATGTTGGTGATCTAGGTTTTCTAAACAAAAGTCCCCTCGATAAAGTAAATTGCTCCCAATAGAATAATATGTACTAATATTTAATTGAGGGAGTATAATATTTCTTATAGGGATGTATTGTCTATGCATTGATGGAAAATTGTATTCGCTTGAAAGTTTTTAAAGTCTTTCTGCCAAATTCATTTTGTGCATATCTATTGTAGATGTCCTTAATCTATATGAAAAAGGTGTATATACAATTTGAGATCAATTGATAAGTTGAGACATGTAATGTTGATTTTATTTACATTTTACTTAAGATATAATTTCATTGCGTTGCTGAATTTCTTAGTTCAATAATTGGGGTTCTCAATGATCTTGTATACCCAAAGTGTATGTGATAGAAAGAAATTAGGTAGTCATGTTGATTAGTTTGACAATTTAAATGATCTTGAGTTCATAAGTACATAGTGATAAGTTTTGAAAAATAATATAATTTCTTGTTGCATTTATCACAAAAACAAAGGCCTCTTTTGATTGTAGCAAAGGATGTAGAGAGTGAAGCATTGGCTACTTTGATCTTTGAAATTGATGATTTTTTTACTAAATTGATAATGTTTGAAGTTTCTTTTTCTTTCTTAGATGTTGAGTCTAATTAATAAGTTTAATGTTGTGTTGCAACTTGCAGGTGAGTATGTTGATATGATAAAGGCTAGCATTGTTGATCCTCTAAAAGTTATTAGAATTGCATGAGTTGATGTAGAAAGGTAAAACTATTTATCTTTATTATAATTAGTGGAACTTGCAACTACAATATTTGATAAAAATCTACTTCCAATTATGCTTTTGATGGATGTTATATTTAATTTTGATACATTCACTATATCTAGCGCCTAAGTTTAGGGTGCCATAGTTAGAAAAGGAAAATAAAATGTTTGAATTTTATCCTCTATATTATTTGAATTTTCTGAGTTTTTGATGTGCAAATTTTGAAACCTTATTTCCAGGCTGCAACTCCAAATTGGAGAAGTGAAAGGTCATGAATACTAGCGAGGAATATTTTGGAGGAGTCGAAACCAATAATGGCGGGAAAGCTGTGGATTTGCAAGGGTATTAAATGGGTCAAGCCCCTATAGGAGGTCGCTGCCCTTCCAAAAGGACTACAGTTAAGGGGAAAATAGTATAAGTATATGAAAATAGGAGTATTATGTTTATATAGTGTCTGTAAGTTGTACAATGTCATTGAGACATTGAATGTAACCAATGATATTTTGATTTGCTAATGAGGTTTAATGAAGTAAATTTTCAGAGTGGTTTTTTCTCCACTCATAAATACTGTGTTGTGGCTCCTCTTGATTTGTAATCTATTTGAGTTTGTGTTTGATCAATCATATTTGTTCAAACATTTTAGTCTTCATTTCATGGTGTTTTTTAACATTTGAATATCTATGATACTTCAAGTTTATATGCATAAATTTGTGAGGATTAATTAAGTTAGATTTGATTTGTAATGACTAAATATATGAATAAAGTAATGACTAAATTAATGACTAAATACATGACTAAATTAATGACTAAATTAATGATTAAATATATGACTAAATATATGACTAAATTAATGACTAAATATATGACTAAAGTAATGATTAAATATATGACTAAATAAATGACCAGTTAACAACAATCAATGACTAAATTAATGACTAAATATATGACTAAGCAAATCACTACCATGACTAAATAAATGACTAAATTAACAACTAAATCAATGACCAAATCAATGACTAAATAAATGACTAAAATAATTTAGTCATAAATTTGGTGGTGTTATAAATGACTACAAACAAACCACTAAAATAGTCACATGACTAAAATTAATGACTAAATATATGACTACATAAATGACTAAATCAATTACCAAATTAATGACTAAAATCAATGACTAAATAAATGACTAAAATTGTTTAGTCATAAATTTAGTGGTGTTATAAATGACTACAAATAAACCACTAATAGTCACGTGACTAAAGTTAGTCATTTATATGCAATTTTTAGTAGTTTATTTAGTCATATATTGTTGTTTGTGTACTAGTACTGGTAAAAGGAACATAAACTAAATCTTATGAGTAAATCTAACATTTGGGGGTGTAAATAAACAAAAAAAGATAGAACAAGGCTTTAGAAAAACAAAATATGAATATAAATCTCTTCACATCCAAACATGTATCTTAACAATAAGTGTTTCCTTAACTAACCAAAACTATAAAATGACACAATCCATAGCATGACCTATACTATTGCATACATTCATAGTGAAAAATTCAATAACCATAACCATTCATCAAAAATTTATTCCAAAATCATGACACATCACCAACTCATTGCTGAAATTAACAGATCAATAGATATAAATAAATTCCATTCACAGATAACTCATCTCAATGAAATAGTCTCAAATCTAGATTCTTCTATTGATTTGCATCAAATAAGAAACAATTATGCATAGTATTCACTAACATTCAAATGACTATGATTCATTAACATCATCACTAAGACTGAAACTTGAAAGTAACATCTAACTGTATTAAAAACTGTAAAAATATCTAAGTGTTTCTACATAAAAGTTGTAAAAAGAGTTTCTGAAACTGTAACAAAAATATCTAACTTTCTCCTTAAGCTGCTAATCTTGCTTCAATTAGCCAACCTTTACAAAATGGAGCCAAAAATTACATATAGACAAGCTTTGCATTAATTCCTCTCAATTAGAAATTGAGATCCACCAATTAAGGAACAATTGGAACTACATGAAGTGACTATGCTAGCTGATCTTCAGTTCAATTGTTGATGAAACTGTTACCAAAATCAGATGCACAATGAGGGAAGGTATAACTGCTAGGAGATCTTCAGTTAGACTCATGTCATAATCCTGCCAAATAGGAGAGAAGAGAGGAAGCTATCCAGCCGACCACGTCATTAGGTGTTCATTAGGAACAAAATGTTCCACTACCACCTCATTCTTGCATATTTTTCTCAAGAAGGTACTCATCATAGTTGGTGAACACTTGTTCGAGTATGTCTACATTAGGCCCATCTATCTAATCATCTTTAAATTTGATTGTTTTTAATTTTGCAGAAGTAAAATCTTGCATGTATTTCAATTTAATTAACTCTCTCCTAGAAAATTTCACTTCATCCTTGCTATCCATGAGTCTATCAAGCAACAAGTCATCACTATCCTCCTCTTTCTACATCACTTCCTCAAACCTATTATTCCACTTTTCCTTTAATTTTTCAAGAGGAAGACCTTCCTTCACAAGGATACCTAGATTAACCAAAATGGAAATCACTGCTTCCAATTCATCAATCTACTCATTCAAATATTTACTAGCTTGTTGAACTTCATTTCCATGTTCATAAATGAATGAGGACATGAACTCACATGCTGAAGTCTTGGGGAAACAAAAGATTGGATACATACAGGAACAGAGTCTAGAATATGATCAAATATTTTGACGCTTTTGGAATCACTTTGATTCCTAGAGAAGAGAACTAGATTGCTGATGCACTTGCTGTTGCTACCAATACCTTGGAACCCATGTAGGACTCCAAGTTGAAGAGATTCTTAGTGGAGTTTGTCTCAATCCTATACATCTCGGATAATGTCCAAAATTTTTAGGTCTTTAATGATGACCAACATATACTTTCCTTCCTAGAAAGTTTAGATGTCTTTGAGGGACAAATAATTGATGAATTAGATAGAGATCAAGGGGATTGGGATCCTAAGAATTTTGATACAGAAGGGATACTCAACTTGAAAAGCAATAGCATTCCCAAGGGGATGGTAGCCATGGAAAGGATCTTTGACTCTGACCCTCAGGCTCGGGAAAGGGTTCCAAAAAAAAGTGATGGAGGGAAGTATGAATCTACCAACTTGGATGATTTAGGTCTAGAAAAGAATGTGTATATAGACAAAAACCTGCCTTGAGGAAATCAAAGGAAAAATGATTAAGGTGCTAAAAGAAGAAATTGCAGCAATTGCTTGGGGATATGAGGATTTGAAGACATTTGATACTTTAGTGATCACACATACCATACCCTTGAAGCCAAAAGTAGAGCCCTTTCGCCAAAAGCAGCCCCAAGTCAATTCCTTAACCAAACCCTTAATTTTCAAGGAAGTACAAAAGCTGCAGTCCGCAAGGATAATCTTTCTAGTACAACATTCCACTTGAGTTGCTAACTTGGTTCCTATTCACAAGAAAAGTGGGGAGATTAGATTGTGTGTTGATTTTAGAAATCTAAATAAGGCCCCAGAGAATGAAAATTACCCACTTCCTTCTCTTGATGAGGTGTTGCAAACAGTTAATGGATCCCACATGATGTCATTTTTGGATGGATATTCAGGATATAATCAAGTTCTTGTTAGTTATGAAGATAGAATGAAAACTACCTTCACTACCAAGTGGGGGACATTTACTTATCATAGGAAGTCATTTGGTCTTATTAATGCTAGTGCAACCTTTCGACATGCAATGGATGTGGCATTCAAAGAATTAATAGGTAAATGTATCATTATTTATGTGGATGAATTAACCGTGTTTTCTAAGAACAAAGAAGACCATGCTACAAATTTAGCAAAAGTTCTTAAAAGATGTATAAGTTATGGTGTGTCTCTCAACCCCAAAAAGTGTGTGTTCAGAGTTTTTGAAGGGAAACTCTTGGGTCACATAATATCAGAAAAGGGGATATCCATAGATCCTGATAGAGTTGAGTCCATCCTAAAGCTGACAATGCCAGGGAGGAAGAAGGAAATTAGATCTTTCTTTAGAAGGATCAATTTTGTAAGGAAATTTATAATTGGGTTTGCGGAGATCGTCAAACCTCTCAATGAAATGATGAAAAAAGATGCAAAGATAGAATGGAGTAATGAAGCTAAATCTACTTTTTTGCAAATTAAATAGTTAATTTTAGAGGCACCAGTCTTAACTAGTCCAATTATTTAAAGCCTTTTTATATCTATTCTTTTGCATCTGATCATTCATGTGCTACTATTTTGACACAGTGAAAAGGCAAGGGAGATAAAAGGCCTATTGATTTTATCAGTTCCCCATTTAAGAACATAGAAGTCATATATCCACCTCTTGAAAAGCAAGCCTTCACACTTGTATGAGCATTCAAAAAGTTCAGACACTATATCCTTTGTAGTCAGGTCATTGCCATAGTTCCTGATCTTGATGTGAAGTCCCTCCTCATGCAAAGTGAACTGGGAGGGAGAAGAGGAAAGTGGATGGAAATATTACAAGAGTTTGACCTCAAAATACATTCAATGAAGATCATTGGAGGATAGGGATTATCTAAAGCTATGGTAGATGTTGATAAGAATAATACTTGCCAACAATACATAGTGCAATCATTTACAAAGGATCCTTAGTATACATATTTGATCTTCTTTCTGCTTAATAATAAATGCCCAGAAGGGATGAATAGTACTCAAAGGAGAGAATTAAGGATGAAGAGTTCCCATTACATGCTAAAGGAGGATCATTGATCTCACTCCACAAATGACAAGGTTCATGTTTGATGTACTTACACCATAGAATCCCAAACAAATCAATAAAGCAGAGGCATTACAATTGTATAGCAACCACAAGGAAGCTAACAAGACCCATATGAACAAGAAATGGATGAGGGTGGAAAATAAATCGTTGACTAAGCTTCTTGATTAGCCAAAGAGAGCAGATTTCAGTAAAGAGATTGGTGACATAATCATGATGCTTTCCAAAGTGTTTGGAAAGAGAAATTCTTCACACTTTAAGGAATGGATGTTTCCATTCATTCAAACCATTTTAGATGGCAACCAACAATTTGATTGGACAATGATTTTGTTAGAGATCCTACATAATCAGATGCTTAGAGTGGGGAAAACAAAGAGTTTCTTCATGACTTCTTATGTAGTGCATGTAGCTGCAAGGAGGGGAATTTTCCCTGGTTTGAATGCAGTTGGAGTATTGGGAGAAGCCCTTGGATAGAAGAAAGTGTGGGATCATTATGATCAACTAAATTTGCAAACATTAGAGTTGCACTATAGAAGAGTTAATTATGTATTCTTGTATGTTATCATTAACTGGTTGACAAGTGATGCAGGGTATAGATTAAGTAGGGAAGTCATGGCATTCATTGTAGAATGAGGACATTGGTACATTCAATACCCCAAGTTTACTTACTTTAGGTTGGAAGGTTTTGATGGCCATCCTCATCTACTTCCAAGATGCTATAGTAACAAAATTGTCCTTATGGATTTCATCTATCAGGCCATAGGATTCAATCTCAAATTTTCTAGCAAGCATAAGACTGGTTGCCATAAATTTGCCATGAAGTTAGGAGAGTATAGTTGTGCACATAATGTGGTTGCTAAGGAAATTTTTGATGAATTGATTTATTTTAAATTGGGTTTATATACATCTCAGAGCATTTTGATCCCAAGCATAAGATGAATGCTTTGCTCCCTACTATCTTTGAAAAGCATTTCAATTTGTTAGAAGATTTTTGGATTGATCTACAGGATGAATATGATGTAATAAGGTAGAATTATGAAAGGTTTCCCATCCCATTAATGATTGAGTATGGGGTGAAGGAAGATATTCCTGATACATTATCAGATGATGGTGTAACCTTGGATCCCCAGTATGAGGCTGAAAACATAGATACCGAGGACTTGGATCCAGTAAACTAGGATGAGGAAGAGACCATTGTTATTAATAAAATTGCAAGGACAATGACAGATCGAATTATCTAGTGGGTGGTGATGAGAATCAATGAGCCATAGGCTCAAACTTCTAAGAAGAGGAAAGCTACAGGTACCCAAGGGTGCAAAAGAATGAAGAGGAGGGAAGCTCCTAAGGAGCCATTAGAGTTTATCCCTCCTAACTCTGGGGAGGAGCCTCATCCAGTAGCACTAGCTCAGGATATCACTAAATAACAAGGTGAAGGAGCTACAACTGTTTTAGAAGAAACCTCATCTCACCCCAGGACCTCAATTGTTGGAGAAGAGACTTCATCTCAACTTGGAGCTTCAACAACTACTAGAGGTAAAACCTCAACTCAACCTCCCCTTATAAAGAAACCTATTGAGGAGATTCCCACTGGAACCGTTCATAAGGAGGCTAAATATTTAAAAGGGAAAGAGCATGAGGTTGAGATTCATGATATTGATACTAATTCAGAGGCCACCCAATCAGACAAGGAGACTCTTGTGATTGCACCCAATGGAGAGACTAAATATGTGGGGACTGAGCATGTCCTCACCCCAGAGGATTAATGGAAACTCTTAGTGGATGCTAAGAAGGAAGCAGATGCCAAAGCACAAGCTGAGGCACTTTCTAGGCAATAAGAATCTGAAGCTAAAGCTAAAGAAGAAGAGCTAGCAAGGAAACAAACAGAAAAGGAGAATTTGTTGCAACAACAAAAAGAACAAGAATTGAAGACTAAAGAAGAAAGGGACAAGTTAGCTATGTTATAGAAGATTCATGAGCTTGAGGAAGAGAAAGCTCAACAAAGGAGAGATAGACAGGCCCTTGAAGCTAAATTTAGAGTAGTTGAGGAAGCTCACAAGAGGAGGGAAAAGGAAGAATGTCTATTGAGAGACAAGGAGGCATAAGCACTTGCTAAACATGAGAAAGAGTCTAAGAAGGTATGGGATAAGGTCAAATAATTAGAGAAACAAAGGGATGATATGTTGAAAGAAAGAAAGGACCTATTAGAGTAGAGGATTTTAGAGGAAGAAAGGGAGAAGGCTGAAATTGAAAGGTTTGCAAAAGAAGCTACAAAAAGGGAGCAACAACAAGCACAAGCAGTTGATTCTCAACCTAAGACCACCATTCTGCAACCTCTTTCCTCTACCAATACTACTTCTTTTTATGTCTTGCATAACCACCCCATTTTATTCTGAAACAAAATGGGTCCCCCTTCTCTTTTTGCTTTCGTTGCCCTTGTTTATTGGATTTGGTCTTGGGAATTTCATTTTTTTAATTCCTGGGTCTGTATTTTGTTTTATCAGATTTTGGTTCTGTCTCACCTTGATTTGGTCTTCTTCTTGCTAAAAACTGAATAAAATAATCATAAGCAATAGTGTATTTTATGATAATGTGTCTCATATGCATCTGAGGACTAATGGAGGCTTTGTTTTGCAAGATTAAATCATGCACATGATGATATTTGTCAGGGAGCTCAGTTGGGAAACATCCCCCAGTCTAGTTTGGCATAAAATTCCTCTAAGGCAGGAGTCGGCAAGACCTTCCAGATGTCTTGCCGACTAGCAGTGGTTCTATTCATTTTGAACTGCCCCGGTCGGCTAGACAGTTTTAATCGCTGTAAGTTTTCATATGTCTCCCCGACATGCTAAAGTCCCACCGACTGATTGCACACAAGGTTAGCATCGCCGAAAGATAAAGCCTTTGGCATGATGTCTGGTCGAATAGGCAAGGTCTCAGCAAAAAAGGCGGCATCGGCATAGCAGTTTGGGCTCGCTGAGAAGTCTCGGCGACCGAGTGATATCTCGCCGAAAGGGGATGCCTTCGGGAGAGAGTTGTGCTTTTGGTGAGATGTCCTACCAACTATGAAAGGTCTCCCTGAAGTAAAATGAGCCCTCGGTGAAAGGGGAGACTTCGGTGTAATGTCTCGGTGAAAGAAGAAAGCCTTGCCGACATGAGATACTATTGGCGTAGGGTCTCGCCGATCCGTCAGAGTCTCAGCGAAACAAAGATGTCATCGGAAGGATCTTTCTGAGAGAAAGATGGCTTCAGAAAAAGTCTCACTGACAGGGTGAACTCTTGCCGAAATGAAACGACATCGGCGAAGGGAGGTTTCATCGCTATGAGGTCTCGATGACTAAGAGATGTCTCATCGAGAGGTATTGTCGTCGGCGAAAGGTCTCGCCGAAACAAGGAGAGCTCAGGGAGAAAAGGGGGGCTTGCTGTGATGTCTTACCAACCATGGGGAGTCTTACCGAAATGAAAGGGGCTCGGGCCTAGTTCGGAATGACTGAAATGAACTCGCTATGATCTCTCCCTGACTGATGTTGGTCTTGTTGACTAGTGGTAGCCTTGCCAATGTGTTTTCTCCCTTCGGTGTAGTGGAATGCACTCGATGAAAGGTTTTACCAATCCAGAGGTGTCTTGGCGACAGGAAGTGAATTCGGGATGAGGTCTTCCCGAACACGAAGGAGTCTCCCCAGGATGGGTGTGCTCACCAAAGGAATGGAGGCTTGATATGAGGTCTTGCCGAGGGAATGCTATCATCTTATACTCGACACCGATGGCTGCTGTGAGCTATAATCGCATCGGGGAGACACGATTAGTGTCTCATCGACATGCGATTACATGCAAATAAATTTTGACTGCCCGAGAGTCTTACGTGGAGTTTGTTCCACCAATCAGAAGAGGCTACAAGGGCCAACCATTGGCCCTTTGACTGATTGACTATCCCTGTGAAGGAAATCAACAGAATGTGAACGACATGAACTTACTCTATGGATGAGCTAATGGATCAGCCCAGGAATGATGGTGTTCAAATCTAAACAGGAGGTCGGATGCTGTCTCTCAAGAAGGGTCAACTTGCAGAAGGATCTGGAGCAGGGAGAAAGGTAGGAAGAAAAAGAAAGTCGTGAGTCTCAGGGATAGCTGTGGTGTCCATTGGCAGAGATGGATTCACATTAATGGTAATACTTTGGAGCATTCAAGGCAGCTCTACGAAGGAGTTCGAAGATGGACATGGAGGCATGAAGTTAATGTTGTAGCTGCAAAAGATCTGAGATCACCCCTGGAACAATCCTTCACCAACATGGATAGCAGGGATACACATTTAATGCAGAATCAATTTTATCAAAAAGATCTGATGGCCGACCCTCCTACAACCAACAAATATTTTGTAAACCCTAGAAATAGGGGGCCAACGCACTTTTTTGGGAACATTCTATATATATGTCATTTTTGCCTCTTTCAAAAAGGGGTGCTAAAAAAAGGGGTCCAAAAAAAAGAGAGTTCAGAAGAAGTGGGAGTTTTCTAAAGGATAGAGGAGACAGAGCTGCATCCTGATTCTTTGTAATGGGAGATTCTTTTGTCTTCTTAGATAGGAGTTATATTCAGCATAGACTGTAATGCATTTTTCAAGTTCTCTTAGTATAGATGGAAACAATCTAGAGTCATGGATTTTCTTTACACTAGTGATTGTGCCAGCTTTGTAAATGTTGCTTATCTGTTTCACTAACAGTAGAAGCAACCAGATTAAAATCTACTTCATGTTGTGTTCCAGAATGGTGTTTGTCTTGAGTTAATCATTTGATTTGAGAAGCTTTCAAGGAATGAAGTTTGATTTGATGTTTTGTTTAAATGGTGACTTGCAATCTGTTATTGAAATCAACACTATGAATGAAAGAGATTGTGTGTTAATCACAAGTTAATTTTGTTCTGTAGTTTTAGTTAGGAATTCCTTGAAAGGTAACAAGTCTGGTTAAGTTGGATCAATTGTCATTCTTTTCGGTCCCAAAGCTCTGATCTATCTTTTATGTTTCTTTAAAAAACCTTGGTTAGAGTAGGTTTAAGTTTATGTTTGATCTCAGAACAATCCAGAAGCTCAACACCAGTAGGCCCCTTGAACATTACTGTTACATTGAACATTTAGCAACATCAACATAGTTGAGAACCAACTACAAAGACCTTGGGAGCTAAGATATCCATGTGTTGTCTTTCTCTTTTAGGAGAAACATAATAGCAATATTATGTTTACACATTGTTGTGTCATTAAGACCCGTCAATAGATCTGGCGCTAGGAGGGCTAGAAGGGCAAGCTGGATAATACTAGGTTTTTCTCACCAGAAAGGCTCCATAGAGTTCTTCGATCAGCTGAAAATCCACCACCTTTGATAGAACTCAAGACCCCAATAAGACACAAGAGTCACAAAACTGGGGCAACCATCATACCACCCTTGTCAGCTCTGCTCACTCCACCAGGCTTTTCACCAATACCCCAGTGGATACCTATCAATCCACCTCCCAACCCATCTCAATTATCATTACACCTGGTTCAATCCATCCAACAACTGGCTCAACCACCACCACCAATGGCGTTCTTTCAGAATAATCCCTCTCTGTTGGGGACCATTCTTGGAGGTTTTCATGATATGCCTTAGAACCCTGAGAAATTTTTTCCCAAATACATTCATGACGAATCAAGGAGTGCTTAAGACCACATACAAGCATTTAAGGACGCTTGTACCAGAGCTCAGATAGCTCACCATGATGTAGTTTGTAGGTTGTTCCCTTATTCCTTGGGAGACATGGCATACAACTGGTATCTTAATCTTCTGCAAGGTTCCATTTTGACCTGGACACACTTGGAGAACACTTTCATCAATCAGTTCAGGGTTTATGTGGATCCAGCCCTTTTGTACCACTAGTTCGCTACCATCAGGAGGGAGCTAGGTGAATCCTTGCCTTTATTCAATACCAGGTTTCAATGAATGTATAGGAGACTGCAAGATCCCTATCTAGTTATTGAAAATAGTGCCATTCAAGCATACTTTAGGGTTATAGACCCTTTACTTGGCTTGTTCCTACAAAGGACTTATCAGCTCACAGACATTGATTCCCTGTCTAAGGTTTATCATCTAGCTATTAAGCTGCAACAACAAATCAGTTCTCAGCAAGGAAGTTTGGGAGGAGATTTTCCTTCAATGGGATATCAGATGCATAGCCCAACCCCTTTATTCAATACTGTCCCAGGGGTGTCTCCTTCCCATTATGGGCCTATGTCTGAATTGCAAACTCAACCACCAGTTCCATTATTTTCTAGTGGAACTACTGACTTCTTTCAACAATCAGAGGTTCCTCAAAGTTCCCATGGTCATCATAACCAAATTGGAACACCAAATCATGGTGGTCAGCCACCTGTTGCTAAGAGTGTGGAAAGTGAAAAGACAGTTCAACTCACAAATGAGGTAGAGACCTTAAAGAAGACACTGTCTCAAGTCACATATGACATGGCTAAGCTTAGACTGAACCCCTCCCAAAACCAGGGTAACTACCCTAATCAAGACAACAATAATCAGGGTAATTATCATAATAACAACACTCACAACCAGAAGAGTTATCAAGGCCAAAAATCCCTTAACCAAGGTCATCAAAATCAAAATAGAGGATATAACCAGAGGCTGAATAACAACCGACAATGGAATACTGGGCCAAACAATGGTGGAATTTCTCACAATTATGAAGAAAGGTCACATACTGCAAATGTGTCTGACCTCAATTTTATGACTAACTGGTGCAGGCTCCATGATACTGCAACCCATTCTGAGGTAAACTACCCTGAAATGAAGAAAGTTGTTAAGATGGCATAGGAAGATGCCCAAACCTTCCAAGGGAATTCAAATAAAGAAGGTGGCTCAGTAGATATAGCTATGACTTATGACCTCTTTGAGGAAGAACCTTCATTCTCGATGCAAAGTGAGAATGAACCCGAGGAAGATTCCTATGATGCCCAAGATTTTCAAACAAAGGGAGGACACTTCCTAAGAAATCAGAATAACGGTCCATTCACTACATCAACACCACCTAATCATATGGTGCCTCTAAATCAGAGTGCTGATAACAACCCTCCTCCACCAAAAGGCCCACCTGACTTCCATAATAGAGGTAATTCACTTGGGGTTGTCAAAAGTAATGCAAGTTATAATACATAATTTGATATTGTTTCTGAGATGCAGAAACATAAAACCTCTTTGTCATATTTTGACATCCTAAAGTGGTGCCTTGCCCAACGAGAGATAGTGCTGAAGGCTTTGGAACAAGCTGATGAATCAAAAGAAAAGAACATGGTGGCACCTACTGCAGACATGAACAAAACCTTGTATAGAAGCAAGGTAGGTACTCCACCATTTCTTTTAAGTTTAAGAATTTGTGGGAAGAACCTACATAATTGTCTGTTAGATTCAGGGGCTTCTGGAAATGTTATGCCATTTTCTATATGCAAGAAATTGGGATTGAACCTGGTCCAAACAAACAAGAAGGTCATCCAACTTGACAAGACAGAGGTGAATGTAGTGGGAGAATTGAGAAACATACATGTGCAAGTAGGGTCAAACCCTAGGATTCAAACCAATATAGATGTTTAAGTGGCAGACATTCCTGAGACCTATGGTATGCTGTTGAGCAGAGATTTGATGAAAGGTATAGGGGGATATATCTCCCTTGACTTTTCACATATGTGGCTACCATGGAGGGGAGTGCCTACACAAATTAGGATTGAAAGTGAACCTTGCCTCAAACATGTCATCACTGAGTATGACTACCCCAATGAGGTAGCTTACTTTGAAACTAGGATAGGGGTTTATAAAGGAGAGGAATTTTTAACCTTTTTTGTTCTTGATCCTAAAGAACTGCCAATACAAAAGTTCCCTGATTCTATGATTAATGAGAATCAACAAGCATTGATCAAGAAGCTGCAACATGACTAGTTGGTCTTAGGGGAAGATACCGATCTGCAGAGTCTTCTACTCCCTAATTGGTGCAGGGTGCATTACCAAAATCATTCTGAATTGACTTGCCAACCCTGCATTAACGTTTTAAATAATGTTTCCCAAGGTGGGGAAGCTAGCTTAAGTCACCCTGAGACCGTTGCAGATCACTTCTCATTTGAAGCCAAAGAAGCAATAATGTTAACTAGGGATAAGATGCCTTCAAAGGAAGTTCCTTCTCAAATTGAACCTGCCCCAGACATATTTCCGAATCAGCATACTGATGAAGAACAACCCCAAGGTTTGTTCGACACCCCTGCACTCACGAGTATACCAAAACCCAAGGGGTTAACCAAAGGAACAAGTGAATGTCAGAAGGATAGCCACAGATTATATGATATAGCTGTGCAGGAATTGGAAGGTGTACCTAAAGAATCTATTGAACACCCGTTCCCTATATCTGATGCAAAAGATCAAGCAGGCCCACCTCTAGTGCATCCTATCCAAATGCCCACAATAACCTCCAAATAATCAACCCCAGCTCATGATCAGCTATGGACCCTTACATTTGATGGATCCAAATCCAAAATAGGCTGTAGTGTTGGAATTGAATTAACCAGCCCGAAAGGGAAAACTTTCTTTGCTTCTTACAGGTTGCAGTTTGGATGCACTGACAACGTAGCAGAATATGAAGCTCTAACTCGGGGGCTGATGTTCGCACATAAGAAGAAAGTCACAGCCTTGATGGTCAAGGGAGATTCAAAAATTGTTATCAAGTAGGTGCGCAACCAATACATGTCACAATAGAAGGCTGACAACTTATAGAAATCGGGTATGGAACTTGATTGAAGACTTCGATGCTTTTGAGATTAGCTTAATCCCAAGAGAGGAAAATCAGATAGCTGATTCATTAGATGTTGCTACAAGCACCCTGGAACCTATGCAAGGCTCCAAGCTTAAGAGATTCTTAGTGGAATTGATTTCCACTCTTGCAGTTCCTGATAATGTCAGAAAATTTCAAGTCTTTGATGATGATCGACATATTCTTGATTTTCTAGCAAGCACTGATGTTTTTGAAGGATAGATCATTGATGAGTCCAATAGGGATCAAGGAGATTGGAACCCTGAAGATGGTGATACAGAAGGGGTCCTCAATTTAAAAGGCAATACCATTCCCAAGGGAATGGTGGCTTTGGAAATAATTTTTGACTCAGACCCAAGGGCTCGAGAGAAGATATCAGTTGAAGATAAAGGAGGCGAATATGAAACTGTTAACCTAGCTAATTCTGGCCCTGAAAGAAGTGTTTACATAGGGACAAATTTCCCTAAAGCAAGCAGAAAAGATATACTAAGGGAACTGAAGAAAGATATTGCTGCGACAGCTTGGGGATATGAAGATCTAAAGACATTTGATGCTTCTATAATGACTCATACTATCCCTTTGAAGCCCGAAGCTAAACCATTTCGATAGAAACAACGCCTTGTCAATGCCCTGATTGAACCATTGATCCTTAAGGAAGTTCAAAAATTACTTTATGCAAGAATAATCTTCCCTATACGACACTCAACGTGGGTGGCCAACCTAGTTCCAGTCCGTAAGAAAAATGGGGAGATTAGGCTATGTGTAGATTTCAAAAATTTAAACAGAGCTTCAGAAAAAGACAATTACCCACTCCCTTCTCTGGATGAAGTCTTGCAAATTGTCAATGGATCTCAGATGATATCATTCCTAGATGGTTACTCTGGATACAATCAGGTGATGGTTAACTGTGAAGATAGAATGAAGACAACCTTCACTACAAAGTGGGGAACATTTGCATACAAAAGGATGCCATTCGGTCTGATAAACGCTGGAGCAACTTTTCAGTGCACCATGGACGTAGCATTCAAGGACTTAATCGGTAAATGAATTATTGTTTACATGGATGACCTGACGGTGTTCTCCAAGGATAGACTGAACCACACTGTAGACTTAGCCAAAGTTCTTCAAAAATGTATCCAGTATGGCGTCTCCTTGAATCCTAAAAAGTGTGTGTTCGGGGTTTCTGAAGGGAAGCTTTTGGGACACGTAATCTCTGAAAGAGGAATATCAATCGATCTAGACTGAGTTGAGTCCATTTTGAAGATCACCAGGCTAGGAAGCAAGAAGGAAATGAGGTCTTTCTTTGGAAAGATCAACTTTGTGAGAAGGTTTATCACGGGCTTTGCAGAAATCGTAAAACCACTAAATGAAATGATGAAGAAAGATGCCAAAATAGAGTGGAGTAATGAGGTGAAGGCTGCATTTTCATAGGTCAAGCGATCCATCTCAGAAGCACCAGTCCTCACCAGCCTTGACTACTTGAGGCCATTCTATATTTACTCTTTTGCCTCCGAACATTCCTGTGCAACTGTCTTAACTCAATGAAGAGAAGAAGGAGAGGAGAGGCCAATCACCTTCATGAGTTCCCCATTCAAGAATGCTGAGATCAAATACCCCCCTCTTGAGAAACAAGCTTTTGCGCTAGTTAGAGCTGTCAAAAAGTTTAGGCACTACATTCTCCGAAGCCAAATCATTGCTGTAGTTCCTGACGCTGCTGTGAAGTCTCTACTTATGCAAAGCGAGCTGGGAGAAAGAAGAGGGAAATGGATGGCCATCCTGCAAGAGTTTGATCTGGAGATACGCCCTATGAAACTTTTTAGAGGCATGGGCCTATCTAAATCAATGGCGGATGCTGGTGAGAACATTATTTTCTAGCAATACACCACTCGGTCCTTTTCCAATGACCCTTGGTATGTTGATATCATCTATTTCATCCTCAACAATCGATGTCCAGAGGGAATGAACACCACTCAAAGGAGAGCGCTGAGAATGAAGAGCTCCCATTATATGCTCAAAGGAGGATTACTATACAAAAATAATTTCAAGGGAGTGTACCTACGATGCCTTGATCAGCAAGAGGCTAAACACATGATCATCGAGTTCCATGGGAAACACGACATAGGTGATGGTTCTGAAGACTCATTGGCACACCAGATCCTTAGATGTAGTTAGTACTAGCTATGTGTGTTCAAAGATGCCCATTAGCATACAAGAACGTGTCACATATGTTAGATTTCTGCATTAAAAGAATGCCATTCAGCCATGCCATTACAGCCTGTCTATGAGGTAAGACCATTTTCTCAATGGGCGTTGGACTTTATTGGGGTCATTAACCCAAATTCTTTTGCAGGACACAAATTTATTTTGACGGCTACTGATTATTGCACAAGATGGACAGAGGCTATACCTTGCAAGAACAACACAATAGAGGTAGTGATCAAGTTCCTCACCGAATGCATCACAACTAGGTTTGGGGTACCCTTTGCTTTGGTATGTGATAGTGGCTCTTCCTTCTCTTTTGCTGAGTTCATTTCGTGGGCTTATGATCAAAAAATTGTATTGAAATATTCTTCAAACTATTACCCACAAGGCAATGGAGTTGCAAAATCAACCAATAAGAATCTCTTAGGGGTAATTAAGAAACTATTAGAAAATAATCCTAGGGACTGGCATACCCAGCTGAGGCTTACATTATGGGCAGATAGAACTAGGATCAAGGCTGCTTTAAAGACTTCACCATTTAAATTAGTATATGGCCAAGAGCCTATGTTCCCTATTCATTTGCAAATACCTATCCTTGAGTTCATGTAAAAATTCTACTCTAGTGATGATAGGATAGAGGTAAGATTAGCTGCCTTGTTGAAATTAGAGGAGTAGAGAGATGTCACCTTGCAGCAATTCTTTTGACATCAGGCTGTTGTCAAATGTTGGTTTGACAAAAGAGCCAAAATAAAGGCCTTTAGGATATCAGACCTTATGTTATGGGATAAAGCTAGTGAAAAGAAGGGCAGTCACCAGAAATTCGATAAGCTCTGGTTGGGTCCCTATCAGATTGCTGAGATCCTAGGAGAAAATGCTTTCCAATTGAGTAGTTTAACTGGAGAACTTTTTCCCTTTCCTATCAATGGGAAGTTTCTTAAGCATTATTTCGAGTCATAAAGCTTGCTAATTCTATTCTGCATGTAAATAGTTTGCTGTTCTTTATGTAAGTAATTTGTTTGTTGCTTGTTTGTAAACAATTTTCTTTTTCTGTTTGTACATAGTTATGCTGTTGTTTGTTGGTTCTTTCTTTCTGTCCTTTCGTTTCCTTTGCTGTTTGGTTTCTATCTTGTTATTCTTTGGGGGTTTCTCTGTTCTTTCCATCTTAAAATGGTGGGCTGTTATTTGAAGCATACTTTGGTTATTAGGAGAGAAGTGGTGTAGGTATTTTTAGGCTTGCTGATTGGGTGCTCTTGTCCTAAAATCTTTTTTTTATGCCCATTGTCAATAAGAGTTGTGGAAAGTCTTGAAAACAAGGTGCAAGGTAAATGAACTTCATTAGCTCCTTTGAATCTATCACAAATTATCAAGATCGTCTTCCTTTGTAATGGTATATTTGTCTTAGGACTATGGTGTTGTAAGATTTGAGTGAAAAATCCAATCTCCCAAGTGCTATTATGAGGTCCATGGTAGTTTTCAACCCAGAACAGATGTTAAACATCTAACATATTGAAAATAAAATTGAATGAAATATTTGAAAAAGGAAAAAAAGAAAAAAGGAAAAGAGTGATCTAAAAGAAAATTGGACTCAATATGAATGGGTGATTCCAGTATCTCTACCGGGGCTATGGACGCCTGGCTGGCAGTAGAGAAATGCTGTGGGAAAACTAGAGGTATCTCCGTCAGGGCTATTGACACTTGACTGGCAGTGGAGCAATGCCTAGGACATCATTGCACAACGGCTAAAGGAAATCAACTCATGTAGCTCAAATCTTGCGCATTGTTGTTTGAAAGATGAAGAAAACTTTATAAAAGAGTGATGCACAATCAAGCACACACATAGATTCAGGGGTGGCCATTGTTGATTTACATTTGAGATTCTAGCTCAACCTTGGTTGTTAAAACTGACCCAACTAGAGTTGTGATGTTCATAAACCAGAGATTCTGGGTAGCTGAATCCTTCAGTCCCTTGAAAATGGTTAAACCATTTCCCCAGCCGAGTCACCATTTGTTATGTCTTGCATAACCACCCCATTTTATTCTGAAAAAAAATGGGTCCCCCTTCTCTTTTTGCTTTCGTTGCCCTTATTTATTGGCTTTGTCTTGGGAATTTCCTTCGTTTTCCTCCTAGGTCTGTATTTTGTTTTATCAGATTTTGGTTCTGTCTCACCTTGAGTTGGTCTTCTTCTTGCTAAAATTTGAATAAAATAATCATAAGCAATAGTGTATTTTATGATAATGTGTCTCATATGCGTCTGAGGACTAATGGAGACTTTGTTTTGCAGGATTAAATCATGCACATGATGATATTTGTCAGGGAGCTCAGTTGGGAAACATCCCCCAGTCTAGTTTGGCATAAAATTCCTCTAAGGCAGGAGTCGGCAATACCTTCCAGATGTCTTTCCGACTAGCAGTGGTTCTATTCATTTTGAAATGCCCCGGTCGGCTAGATAGTTTTAATCACCGTAAGGTTTCATATGTCTCCCCGACATGCTAAAGTCCTGTTGACTAATTGCACACAAGGTTAGTGTCGCTGAAAGATAAAACCTTCGGCATGATGTCTGGCCGAAGAGGCAAGGTCTTGATGACAAAGGCGGCATCGACGTAGTGGTTTGGGCTCGTTGAGAAGTCTCGGCGACCGAGTGATATCTCACCGAAAGGGGATGCCTTCGGGAGAGAGTTGTGCTTTCGACGGGATGTCCTACCGACTATGAAAGGTCTCCCCGAAGTAAAATGAGCCCTCAACAAAAGGGGAGACTTCGATGTAATGTCTCGGCAAAAGAAGAAAGCCTCGCCGACATGAGATACTATCGGCGTAGGGTCTCATAGATCTGTCGGAGTCTTAGTGAAATAGAGATGTCATCGGAAGGATCTCACCGAGAGAAAGATGGCTTCGGAAAAAGTCTCACCGACAGGGTGAACTCTTGCCGAAATGAAACGAAATTGGCGAAGGGAGGTTTCATTGCTATGAGGTCTCGACGACTAAGAGATATCTCACTAAGAGGTATTGTCTTCGGTGAAAGGTCTCGCCGAAACAAGGAGAGCTCGAGGAGAACAGGGGGGCTCGCCGTGATGTCCTGCCGACCGGAGAGTTACCGAAATGAAAGGGGCTTAGGCCTAGTTCGGGATGACTGAAATGAACTCGCTGTGATGTCTCCCTGACCGATGTTAGTCTTGCCGACTAGCGGTAGCCTTGTCAACGTGTTTTCTCCCTTCGGTGTAGTGGAATGCGCTCGATGAAAGGTTTTGTCGACCCAGAGGTGTCTTGGTGACATGACGTGAGTTTAGGATGAGGTCTTCCCGAACACGAAGGAGTCTCGCCAAAGGAAGGGAGGCTCGATATGAGGTCTTGCCGATGGTTTTTGTGTTATCGATATGACTTGTGCAGGCTCGATGTGAGGTCTTGCCGACCATCTTATTCTACACTGATGGCTGCTGTGAGCTATAATCGCATCGGGGAGACATGATTAGTGTCTCACTGACATACGATTACATGCAAATAACTTTTGACCGCCCGAGAGTCTTACGTGGAGTTTGTTCCACCAATCAGAAGAGGCTACAGGGTCCAACCATTGGCCCTTTGACTGATTGACTATCCTTGTGAAGGAATTCAACAGAATGTGAATGACATGAACTTACTCTATGGATGAGCTGATGGATCAACCTGGGAATGATGGTGTTCAAATTTGAACATGAGGTCGGATGCTGTCTCTCAAGAAGGGTCAACTTGCAGAAGGATTTGGAGCTGGGAGAAAGGTAGGAAGAAAAAGGAAGCCGCGAGTCTTAGGGATAGCTGTGGTGTCCACTGGCAGAGATGGATTCGCATTAATTGTAATACTTTGGAGCATTCAAGGTAGATCTGTGAAGGAGTTTGAAGATGGACATGGAGGCATGAAGTTAATGCTATAGCTGCAAAAGATCTGAGATCACCCCCAGAACAATCCTTCACCAACATGGACAATAGGGATACACATTTAATGCAGAATCAACTTTATCAAAAAGATCTGATGGCCGACCCTCCTGCAACTAGCATATATTTTGTAAACCCTAGAAATAGGGGGCCATCACACTCTTTTGGGCACATTCTGTATATATGGAATTTTTGCCTCTTTCAAAAAGGGGTGCTAAAAAAAGAGAGAGTTCAGGAGAAGTAGGAATTTTTTGAAGGATAGAGGAGACAGAGGTGCATCCTAATTCTTTGTAATGGGCACTTCTTTTGTCTTCTTAGATAGGAGTTATATTCAGCATAGACTGTAATGTATTTTTCAAGTTCTCTTAGTATAGATGGAAACAATCTGGAGTCATGGATTTTCTGTACACTGGTGATTGTGCCAACTTTGTAAATGTTGCTTATCTATTTCACTAACAGTAGAAGCAACCAGATTAAAATCTACTTCATGTTGTGTTCCAGAATGGTGTTTGTCTTGAGTTAATCATTTGATTTGAGAAGCTTTCAAGGAATGAAGTTTGATTTGATGTTTTGTTTAAATGGTGACTTGCAATCTGTTATTGAAATCAGCACTATGAATGAATGAGACTGTGTGTTAATCACAAGTTAATTTTGTTCTGTAGTTTTAGTTAGGAATTCCTTGAAAGGTAACAAGTCTGGTTAAGTTGGATGAATTTTCATTCTTTTCGGTCCCAAAGCTCTGATCTATCTTTTATGTTTCTTTAAAAAACCCTGGTTAGAGTAGGTTTAAGTTTATGTTTGATCTCAGAACAATCTAGAAGCTCAACACCAGTAGGCCCCTTGAACATTACTGTTACATTGACCATTGAGCAACATCAACACAGTTGAGAACCAACTACAAAGACCTTGGGAGCTAAGATATCCATGTGTTGTCTTTCTCTTTCAGGAGAAACAAAATAGCAATATTCTGTTTACACATTGTTGTGTCATTAAGACCCATCAAAACTTCTTCCACATAAGTGGTTACCACTCCTACTACTCCAACATGGTTGAAACTCAACCTTGAAAGGAAACAAGTAGTCCAACCTCAACCCTTGAATTGGGAAGACATGATGAAAGAAATAGAGAAAGAGAGGCCCAAGAAAAAGGCTAGGGTCCTTCATTCCACAAAGCTAACAAATGTAGGTGAAATCATAGCTGAATGTGCCATTCCAATGATGGAAAAGGATAGGAAAGATATGCAATTGACTGATTATCATTTGGGTATGGTTAATTTGGGGAAACCAACAAGAAATTAGTAGATGAACCTTATTGACATAATGACATCCTCCACCAAATCCAAGATGATAAAGGAAAAACAAAGAAATGATGAGCTTAAGGCTCAATTAGACCAATTGCATATGTTCTTGAAGGATGTATCTACCCCTGTTTCCTCTCAATCTGTTGCTCCGAAAACACCAGTTTTGTTGAGTAAGAAGGAGGTCGATGATCTTGTGCAAATGAGGAGTAAGGTTGGAATACTTGAGAGATGGATAGATTGGTTGAATCAAGAGGTGGATGAGCTACTTGTTTATAGTTATAGGGAACATGAGGGTGCATTGGAGTTGGTTGAGGACATGAAATCACATGCTAAAGTCTTGGGGAAACAAGAAGATGAGTATAGAGAGCATACTAAGAAGCTGAAAGACATCAACAAGTTGCCAAAGAAAACTCTCTTGGAACAGTCTATCCTCAATGAGGATAATGTGAACTTCATTGAAAAGAAAATAAACATTATCAGGTTGAAATCCACATTCATTTATGAACATAGAAATTAAGTTCAACAAGCTAGTAAAGATCTGAATGAGCAGATTGATGAATTGGAAGCAATGATTTCCATTTGGGTTAATCTAGATATCCATGTGAAGGAAGGTCTTCCTCTTGAAAAATTAAAGGAAAAGTGGAATAATAGGTTTGAGGAAGTGATGCAGAAAGAGGAGGATGGTGATGAATTGTTGCTTGATAGAATCATGGATATCAAGGATGAAGTGAAAGCTTCTAGGAGGGAGTTAATTAAATTGAAAGATATGCAAGAGTTTACTTCTACAAAATTAAAAAGAATCAAATTTGAAGATGATTGGGTAGATGGACCTGATGCAAAAATACTCTAGAAAGTGTTCACCAGCTATGATGAGTACCTTCTTGAGAAAAATGCACAGGAATGAGGTGGCAATGGAACATTTTGTTCC
Source organism: Sequoia sempervirens (assembly GCA_007258455.2). Taxonomy (NCBI): domain Eukaryota; kingdom Viridiplantae; phylum Streptophyta; class Pinopsida; order Cupressales; family Cupressaceae; genus Sequoia; species Sequoia sempervirens. The sequence goes on along the minus strand of VDFB02047230.1, from coordinate 403,082,290 downwards.
TGATGAACACCTAATGACATGGTCGACTGGACAACTCCATCTCTTCTCTCCTATTTTGTAGGATTATGACATGATTTTAACTGAAGATCTCCCAACAGTTCTACCTTCCCTCATTTTGCATCTGATCTTGGTAATAGAGTCATCAACAATTGAACTGAAGATCAGTCGGCACAGTCACTTCATGCAGTTCCAGTTGTTCCTTAATTGGTGGATCTCAATTTCTGATTGAGAGGAATTAATGCAAAGCTTGTCTATATGTAATTTTGGGCTCCATTTTGTAGAGGTTGGCTAATTGAAGCAAGATTAGCAGGCTAAGGAGTAATTTAGATATTTTTGTTACAGTTTCAGAAAATATTTTTACAACTTTTATGCAGAAACACTTAGATACTTTTATAGTTTTTAATACAGTTAGATGCTATTTTCAAGTTTCAGTCTTAGTGATGATGTTAATGAATCATATTCATTCATATGCCAGTGAATGCTATGCATAAATATTTATTATTTGATGCAAATCAATAAAAGAATCCAGATTTGAGACTATTTCATTGAGTTATCTATGAATGGAATTTATTTATATCTATTGATTTGTTAATTTCAGCAATGAGTTGGTGATGTGTTTTGATTTTGGAATAAAGTTTTGATGAATGGTTATGGTTATTGAATTTTGGACTATGAATGTATGCAACAGTATAGGTCATGCTATGGATTTCATCATTTTATAGTTTTGGTTAGTTGAGGAAACACTCATTGTTAAGATACATGTCTAGATGTGAAGACATTTATATTCATATTTTGTTGTTCTAAAGCCTTGTTCTATCTTTTTCTATTTATTTACACCCCCAAACATTAGATTTAGTCATAAGATTCAATTTATGTTCCTTTTACCAATAGGCCCCTTGAATATTAAAGTTACATTAGCCGTTGAATTACACCAACACAGTTGAGAACCAACTACAAAGACCTTGGAAGATAAATTGCTTTAGGTTATCTTTCTTTTTTAGGAGAAATAGGGTAGAAATATTCTATTTAATGTTGTTGTGCTAAATTGACCATCAAAATCTCCAAAAATATTTAGGGAATCCCTTCTACCTAGATTTGAGTCATCTAGAGAGTTTAAACATTACAAATCTCAACACAACTCTCCCATAGGCGACTGAAAATTTATAGTAAAGACACGATCACAACACAAGAGAATCATGGAGGAAACCAAAGTCACATTCACCTCAAGTGATCCCAATCCTCAAGAATTTGATCTAAGAAGTCAAGTTACCCCATCACAACAAACTTCATCTCCATTAGGGCCATATGAGATAGAAGACATCACGAACAACCCATTTGGACTTACTAGGAAGGAAATAATTGAGCATCAATCCTTAGAAAACATAGCTCTAATTTCCCTATATTTTGTTGTGCAATCATTGGCTTCATTTGATATTCAAACAACTCCATCACTAGGACTAAATCAAACACCAACTCCTAGTATTGCAACTAGTCTTACTAAGGATTTTAGCCATACTCTTCCATTTAAAATCAACACACTTGTGGGTACCCTCAACACCAATCCTCCTCAGACTACCACTTGGACACCAACATTTGGTACTCCCATCATTCCTGAGATTCCTCTACATCAAAATAAACCACTTACATTTCATGAGTCCACAACAACCTCAACATATCGAGGGTACCCATCTTTATCCATCCCCAAAAGTACCACAAGTGTTCCCAACATCATGGAAGGAAGTATAGACCAAGTGTCTCAAATGGACCCAAAAGGACAAGTTAATCCCCTTTCACAAAATCAATCTTCAACGCCATATGGGACATCTTTATCAAATCCCCTAATTGGTTTATCTACACCATTAGTTTCACAAAACACCTCCATCCCATCCATTATCAACCCAAATCAAAACAACCGGGCTTGGTCACTAACCTTATCAACCAAGGAAATACCTTGACCACATCCCAAACACAAGGAAATCCCCAAAACATCGGTCAAGGGAATCCTTTGAATCAATGGACTCAATGTCCTAATGTGCTATTACCATCGCAATACCTAATGGTATCATCATCATCTTTCCCCATGGTCCCCCTCACCATGCAAAATAAAATGAGACCTAAAACTTACATTTCTCCACCCTAATCCACCATCTTGCGGGAATGCCAAACCAAGGGAACCCCCAAATTCTTATCAACAACCCACTACCCATGTAAAACATCAACCCATCATAGATGTCCCAACCACTAACTGATCCTACATTGCAAGCACATGCCTTAGCTTTACAAAAAGCATAACAGGCTTATCAGCAAGCCATCCAACAACAAGAAGAAGCTACCCTAGTAGAACAACAATAACAACAACAAATAGCCTTAGAAACATAGCAAGTGGCCCTAGAAACACAACAATAGCAACAATAACAACAAGAAACCTTAGTAGCACAACAACAACAACAAGAAGAAGCAACCTTAGTAGCATAGCAACAACAACAAGCTCAATAGCAAGCCTTAGAATCACAACAACAATAACAAGCTCAACAACAAACTTAGTAGCACAACAACAACAACATGAAGTAGCCTTAACAACACAACAACAATAGTAAGCCTTGCTAGCTCAGTATTATGCCAAACAACAACAAGGTTCCTACTATAATCCTCAATAGAACATCATCAATACAAACACACTAGGAACATATACGCCTCCACCACAATCGCCTTCACAATATCCTACACCACAATACACACCATACAACACCTCATCATACTAGAATCTAACACACACTTCATCCACCATCACAAAATATGCACCATATGTTCCTCCACCAACCCCACAAGACGATATGGCATCGCAACTCAAGGTGTTATCACAAGAAACATAAGATATTCGAATGGGAAAAATGAAGAAACCCCATACATAGAACCTATGCCCATATCCATTCGATTAAAACATCACAATGGTACTATTCCCTCCTAGTTTTAAATTACCTAAGTTTGACAAATACAAAGGGAGGGGAAGTCTTGTAGACTATGTCAAAGAGTTTAATGTCATGTGCATTCAGGTCGCTGACAATGAGTCCTATTTGATGCACCTCTTTCCACAAAGCTTGATAAGCACAACCATTGATTGGTTTTCTCATTTACCTCCAGGAATCAAAACCTTCCAAGAAATCATCGATAAATTCATAGATCACTTCTCCTTTAATCTTGACATGGATGTAAGCCTAGAAGAATTATGCACTCTCAAACAAAACAAAGGAGATTCTTTCACCAATTTATTGCAATGGTGGAGACAAAGAGCTAGTAAGAGCAAGTGGCCCATTCCCAATGAATAGGAAGTGGGGATTATCATATAAAATTTAGATCTAGATCTATCCTTCCACTTAAAGATGCAGTGCATTACCTCTTATGATGAGCTTGTCCCTAGATCCCTTAACATCGAGAGATCTCTAATCTCACAAGGAAATAATCAAGCCTACAAAGACAACCACCCATCAACTAGTTCAAACAAGAAGCCTCATGTCTAGGTAAGAACAAGAACTTAACTAATGATGGTGTCATAGATGCTAAGATGATCCTAAGTGATCCTAGGCCAAACAAAAAAAAGATATCTAACGTTCAACCGACTAGGCAACAAACAACATCACCACAAAACAATTAGATCAACAACATTGAGAATCAACAGAGATGAACTCCCAACAAGAACAACTATCTAAAACAAAAATACACACAATTGTCAGAACCTATTGAGACCATCATGAAAAAGTTGGTAGAGTCAAACTTGATAATGCTTCCCAATTATGAAAACTACTAGGAACCCCAAGATAAACCGCCATGGTACAATGAAAAAGATCTTTGTGACTTTCACAAAACCAAGGGACACAAGACAACAAACTACATGAGACTCAAGAATTTTATCCAAGATCTTATCGAGAATGAAGACATCTGTTGAAGTACCAACTAGTAACTAGGATCTCGAGATATACAAGAGCCCCATGTTGGATCATAGCAAAGGGAAAAACACTGGGAAATATAAAGATTACACAAATGTGCAACATACATATTCTAATGTGGTCACTTCTTGTGATAGTGTCATCACTATTGTCACCATCAAAGGACCTAGTGCGGAGTGTGGAGTCACTATACAATCTGGAAAAGTCACCATCCAGGGAGTCCCATCTCAATCTAGGGCACAATCTACTTTGCCAACATCAAATCCTAGCAAGTACAATCTCCTAGATTAGCTTAAGAAGACCCCTGCACAAATTTCTATCTTAGAACTATTGAGGCTATCCCCCACACATAGGGAAATCTTAGAGAAGCTCTGTTTGCATTGTCTGCCCCTGAGGATATAGCTATAGAGCAGTTTCAAGCTATGGTAGGGCATATAACTAATCATCTCCTCACCTTCTCGAAGAAAGATATACCATCATAGCCATCTCACAACTATGCTTTACACCTTGAGGTCATTGTTCATAAGAACAAGGTTAAAAGAGTCTTAGTAGATGGAGGTGCTAGTGTGAACATTTGTACCCTTTAGTTGATCAAGAACCTAGGCTATTTAGAGGACACCATTGAGAAAACAAAGAATACCACCATCAGAGCATATGATGATCAAGAGCGAGTATCACAAGGCATCATCACACTACCCATTCAAGTGGGACCTATCATTGTGGAAAATACATGCCAAATGTTAGACCTTGATATCCCCTACAACATCTTGCTTGGATGACCATGGATCCATGCCATGAAAGATGTAGCATTGACCTATCACCAATGTGTAAAATTTCCTTTTGAGGATAGAGAAATTACCATCCATGGAAATCTTGATCCTTTTTACTACTGCAAGAACCTTAAGGCCAAGTTTTACAAGATACCCCAAATCCATAAAAATGATGAAGGGAATACACCATCCTCCTCATTTGTTGACCCATCATCCCTTGTATTGACCTCAAAAGAAAAAAAACCCATTGTGTAGAACATTCCCGACATCAAAGCAGTGATTCAGGATGATGGTTGTGGAAATTATAAGCTAATGAAGGATACTTTTGTGTTGGGGGAGCTAACTCTTTCTCCCAAATCTCATGGGAAACCCACACCTAGCAACAACATCCCCGAAACAATAAAGATGACAGCTGCTACCTTCACCAAGTGGGGGGAGTTGAACAAAAATATGTCAATGAGGAGGATATCTCTAAAATGCTATATCAAGATGAACTACCCATCCTTGCTCTTCCCATGAAAGATGACAAAAAATTCTTGCAGCTAATGAAGAGATGGAGATACAAAAAGAATAAGAAATTGGGACAAAACGACAACAGTTTTCTAGAACATACATCATTCTTGAGAGACATCCAAAGAATCTAGGCCTAGGATGTACTACTAGCAAGGTTACCCTTATTGGCAAAGGTACTTCCGCTAAAAGGGTCGAGGCTTCCTCTTGGTTACCAACATCTTGTGATACGACCCTAGATGACTTCCCCCTTAATGTTGCTGACCTATTTGAGAATAACTCCCTCTTCATGATATCCACAAAATGCTTCACCTCGAACGATCAACTGATTGAACTAAGCCTAGTATACCCACAACTCATTGAATGGGACCAAAAAGGACCATTGATTCTAGATTTATTTGAAAATGATGAAGCAATCTCAAAATTCATGGGACTTCATGACAACTTACCATGGGTGGATCATAAGGTTGTTTTGATATAGATTTAGACACAGGGGCATACTACAGAGAGACAATTGAATCCTTTAGTCATACAATTGATAACATGTAACTAACATGTAGATCTTTGAGTAAAAACCACACAGTGGAACTTTTTGATCCTAAAATAGTAAAAAGAAAGGACACATATGAGGGTGTAAACCTCTCTGAGGTGCCCAAGGATGAGGGATTCAATTTCCCCCTTAGTGCAATCCATCTAGAAAAGTCAACAATGTTGGCAAAAAAGGAAACCCTAGTCAATGTAGGAATATAAAAAGCACCCAAGATCACTTTCTATGTTGAATCCTTGTTGGATGAAGAACAAAAGACCTAGCAGCATTCTTGAAAGAGCAAAGGAATAAATTCACATGGTCATACATAGATATTCTAGGGTTCGATCTAGAAGTGGTTGTGCATCATCTAGTAGTCTATCCTAAAGCTAAACCCGTGAAGCAAAAAATAAGGAAAATGTACCCTTAGATAGCACTCTTGGTAAAACTTGAGTTATAAAAGCTTCTTGACGTTGGATTCATCTAACCAATAGATTATCCTGAGTGGGTTTCCAACCTAGTACCAGTCTCCAAACCCATTGGGGGCATCAGAATATGCATGGATTTCAGAGACTTGAACAAGGCATTCCCAAAGGATGAATTCCCTCTTCCTAACATCAACATCATCGTGAACTTAATAACTGGGAATGAAATGCTATCACTCATGGATGGTTTTTTAGTCTATAATCAAATCATGATTGCCAAGGAGGATCAACACAAAATTGCATTCACTTGTCCATGGGGGACATATTGTTGGAACATGATGCCATTTGGGTTGAAGAACATAGGAGCAACCTACCAAAGAGAAATGACCATAATCTTTCATGACACGATCCACAAAATAGTCAAAGACTATGTGGATGATATCTTACCAAGTCAAAGAAAAGAAGTGAGCACATAGGAGTACTAGAACCCATATTTGACAGACTTGAAGAGTATAAGGTACAACTAAACCTAAAAAAGTGTGTCTTTGGGGTTACACCAGGAAAGCTTATTGGCTATATTGTATCACAAAGAGGGGTAGGAATTGATCTAGCAAAAGTAAAAGCCATCCTAGAGAATCACCAAAAATGCTGAAGTAGATGAGAGGGTTACAAGGAAAGCTGCTATCCATTAGAAGGTTCATAACACAACTGTTAGACAAAATTCACCCTTTCTCGCATCTTCTCCATAAAGGAATAACTTACAAGTGGGATGAGAAGTGTGACAAAGCTTTCTAGCAGATCAAGGATACTTATTGAAACCTCCATTGCTCATTCCATTGATACTAAACAAACCATTGATCCTATATATCTCAACAACATCAACACCACTAGGTGCTCTTCCAGAACAACATGATGAAAATGAAAGGAAAGAGCCATCTATTACATCAGTAGGACCCTGGTGGGCTATGAAATTAACTATTCATCCATTGACAAAGCATGCTTAGCAGTGGTTTTTGCTTCACAAAAATTCAAACACTACATGTTGTCCCATCAAATTAAGCTTATTACAAAGATCAACCCATTGATATACCTATTATCCAAAGCAACTCTCACAGGTGAATGGAAAAATGGGTAATGATCTTGACTAAATTTGACATAGAGTATGTGGAGTACAAGGCAATCAAAGGACAAGTGATCACATACCAATTGGCAGATTCACCTATCTATGTAGAGAATCCATTGATATCTAAATTTCCTGATGAATCAGTGTTCCTTGTCAATGCAGCAGATAAATGGAAAATGTACTTTGATGGATCGTTCACCCAACATGGATTAGGGGCAGGTATACTCTTTATCACCCCTCTAGGTGATTGCATTCCAAAGTCATATCAGGTATCGTTTCCATGTACTAACAACATTGTTAAGTACAAAGCCCTAATCAGAGGTCTAAGGATAGTAGTTCAATGGAAAATACAAGAGTTGAAAGTCTATGGAGACTCACAGCTAGTTATCAACCAAGTCAATGATGACTACCAAACTAAGGATGACAAGATTCCTCGTATGAACAAGCCAATAGTAGATGCTGTGGCAACAATTGGATCACTGTAGGACATGCCACACAATGTCCTTCAGTGCAAATTCTTGATAGAACAACTTCTTGTACCAACTTTTGAAATCCCAGAATCTGAATTTGTGTGTGTCATCATTGGTCTTGGATCCTTGTGGTACCATGACATATTCACCTACCTGAGCTGAGGAGTGCTCCCACCCAATATCGCCTCCAACCCTAAAAAGACCTTTGTTAAGAAGGAATCTCGTTTTGTGATCCTAGGTGATACCCTTTACCACTAAAGCATCGAGGGGACATTACTATGATGTATCAACCAATAGGAAGCCTTGACTTATTTAATAGAAGCACATGATGGCATATGTGGTTTCCATTCTAGTGGTATGACTTTAGCTAAGAAACTGTTGATGAAGGGGTACTACTGGCCAACCATGGAAAGAGAATCCCAACAATATGTGCAGAAGTTTGTCTAGTGTAAAGAACATGGAGATCTTATTCATGCTCTAGCTTAGGAGTTACAACCGATGATCACACCTTGGAATTTCTCATAGTGGGGGATTGACCTCATAGGTAAAATTACTCCAACCTCATCTAATGGCCATAAGTTCATCATAACAACCACTGAGTACTTTACCAAGTGGGTCGAAGCGATTCCTATGACCTACATAATAGGGAAGCAAATTACTAAGTTTATCCTAAATTATCTCATCTACTGTTATGGTATTCAACAAGACCTTATCTCTGACAACATAACACTCTTCAAGAATCAATATGTGAAAGAGCTATGTTAAAAATTTAATATCCATCATTGATTCTCTGCCCTATATTACCCCCAGGGCAACTATCAAGTTGATGCTATGAACAAGACCATTATGAAGATCCTAAAGAAAATGGTCAATGAAGTCGACCGTGACTAGCATCTATAGTTAAATCCAAACTTATGGACCTATAAAAACAATATCGTAGGCCCATAGGTGCAACCCCATTCTCCTTGGTCTATGGATCAGAAGCCATCTTACCTATTAAGGTTGAGCTTCCATCACTGCAAGTGTCATTGCAAAATCTGATCACTGATGAAGAATACAAAGTATGTCATCTAAATGAGAGAATTCTTAGATGAGCATCATATTGATGCCCTTAATTACTTGCAAGTATACCAAAATTGATTGAAACATAACTATAACAAGAAGATCAAGTGTCAGTCTTTCTAGGTAGGGGATATTGTCCTAAATTAGAATTAGAAAAAACCTTCCAGATCAAGACAATAAAGAAAAGTTTAAGCCTAACTAGTTAGGTCCCTTTGTCGTCACAAAAAGCTATGGATTAGGAGCATATTAATTGTCAATTCCTGAAGGTAAACCCTTGCAAGAACCAACCAATAGTCTACATCTTAAAAAAATTTATGCCTAGGCTTGAAGGGTGTAAATCTAAAAATACAAAAAAATAAAAAAATAATCAAACATCCAAAAAAATAAGAAAAGGGATTAAAAAAGTAAATAAAAACAATCATCCTCTAGTGAAAACCACTTTGGTGGTGATTTTGGAAAGTACCTTGGTGAAAACCTAGAAAATAGGCACCTTGAATAAATAAAGCACCTCCATCCACCTTTGCCTCTTTATCCTATCGTTCTTGGCATCACATCCATCCATCACATCATTCATCCTATTTATTCCATCACCCATCTATTTCTGTATCATTGCTTGATATTGTGAAGTGTTGTATCCCCTTTAGTACTACTTGGCATATTCCTAAGGCCAGTTTGTCTTGCCTATATCGAGGTAGTCTATTGCATCACATTGGAGGTAATTCGTTATGGATCATATCGAGTTCTTGTATATCTTGATGTTATTGGAAATATCATCGAAAAAACTAAAAAAATTCATGAAACATTCATCAAAAAATCCAAAAACATCAAAATATTGTATAGCCAAAAATTCAAAACATCCAAAATCCTATACAACTAAAATCCAAAAATATTCAGAAAATTGTAAAGTCAAAATTTAAAACATCCAAAACACATCAAAATCCAAACATAGTACCATGTTGAACTATGAGTCTCTGAGCTTGAACATAGGCAAGGCCATCATCGATGTGCCCCTGAGACACCATAGGTCAGTCCTTTAGGAGTTCATCATAATAAATTGGCAGTGCATCAACTATTCACATCTCATCATTAATAAGTCGAGTCAGTCAAACTATGTGGTCTTTGCTTTTATAATGTAGGCAAGGCTTATCTTTGATTAGCCCTTGAGGCCCCTAGGATAGGTCTTTTAGGTTAGGTTCTTGTTTGAAACTCATAAAACCCATAAACATCCAAATATTGGAAAACCCCTAAACATCCAAATATTGAAAAACACAAAAACATTTGAAAAACTCAAAAAACACAAAAAAAAAAAACCTCAAAAAATAAATCAGAAAACCTCAAAACCCTAAACAACCTCAAAATAATCAAAACCAAAACATTCACATAAACTTTCAAAAAGTCCAAAAACAACCTCAAAAAAATTTCAAAACACCAAAAACATTGAAATATTCCAAAAAATCCAAACCCATACATCCCATTCTACTTTCACCCACAATAAACCTTCATCCATAATAAATCAATCGTCACCTTCAACCTTTGGAAAAACAAGTAGAGATCAAGTATTGTGAGTCATAAAAGAAAGATCTAAGTGTGAAAATCTAAAGTCTAGGTCATAGGTAAACGAGTCAGTGGAGTTTGTATCAATGACTTATGATAAACCTCATCCTAATCAAACCATCTAATAACATGTCCTAGGATGCATCCTTCCTGTGATGGACATCAACATTAGAAATCTTCTTAGCTAAGTTAAACTGGCAAGATATATAGATAACACTAACTATTTTCCTTTGATCTTTTCTTATGATTTATCTTAATGACCCATTCTGAGGACCTCTCGACGATGTCACAATGATTTAGAGAGAAAGGAATGGGGTACCAATCATTATCTTTTGATTTTCGTGCTTGTGGGTATTCTTGTAAAATAATCTTGGTGCATACTTGCTTAGTTGTGTGTAGGGAGGTTGTTTGGAGTAGATTGTTGACTATTGCATATGCTTTGGTCCAAGATATTCTAAACTTCTAAACTACATTATGATGAGGTTTTTGTATGTCAAGATGTGAAAAAGAACTATCTTATCTATTTGTAGAGTCAACTCCCATTACACTAGCTACAACGCCATCTTGGTTATCAAGACCTTGATGCATCATGTCTATGTGTTATATCAAAATTATGGAATAATGGAAAATCCCAATCCCAATATATGAGTAGATAATCATCATCATCTCTCATCACCGTATCTAATAAAGTCTCGGTGGATCATATACTTGTTGGAATTTTTGAATCAATCATCAAAATCAATGGTCAAATCACTCATTTTTTCTTCTATCTTCTTTCCACGCTAACCTGGTATCATGACAGTCAACAATTTTTTTTTTATCAATGCATCCATCCTACATCCACAAAGCATCAACATGCATACATCTTGCATCATCACATGTCTTAATATGGAAAAAAATATTTCACTACAATATCATTATCATTTAAGTTGTGATGAATAATATAGATTTGGTATTCTAAGCATCTTAAATCATTGCATTATCATAGTATAAGTACAAACATCTGCATAAGCATACATATCATGACATTCATATAAATCCACATGCATACATCATCATCTTATAAATTTCATAGAAAAGTACACAAAAAGAAATGTATCCATATCATTTGCATAAGCATAACATTTTCATATCATAACATCCATCCCATAACATGTCATAAAAAGATACCAAAAAAAGAGCGCATCCATCCATTGCATTGCATTACATCCATCTCATAACATCACATACACATCACATCATAGGTCATCATCGCATATCGCATAAACATAAATATCACATCATATGCATCCATACATTCATAAAGTATGCAATAAAGAGCACATCACATATAAAATATGGATTATTTGGTATATATATCAAAAAATGGTGTCTTTCATGGTACAATATCTGAATTAGTGTATGTATATCAATCAAAAGTACAATATCCATGAGGCTATCAAAAAGGAGCCCATGAATGTGTATCTGTATAAATAATTGGGAAAACAATAAAAGAGTTTCTACATAGGCAGGCTAGCCCTAGTGGCTACTCATCTCACCCCTAACTAATGGTTGATCCTTAGCTCTAGGTGGTGCTCTGCTCCACTATGAAAATTAAAGTTGTATCATTTCCTAAGGAACATCCCTGTGGTAATGTGTGTGATAGTACACAACCTTGGTAACTGCCTCTCTATATACTCAAGCAGATACAGTTTGTCCCTATGAAGTGACTATCATTGCCTCAAGCTACTATCTCTGCCTGATCTCTTGGGCTAGCTGTAGGTCCAGTTGTTGCTGCAACTAAACCTCATGATCCCTCTAGGAAGTCAAGTCCTATACTTACTGCTACATCTAGGCCCACTCCATCTATAATTGGTCTCTCTTAATAGTGAGAGCCTGAATCTATGCCCTCAACTAAGCATTTGGCTATCCTGGTGGAGGAGGAGGAAGTGGTACCCTGAAACTTGTCCATCATGTTGCTTGGGCTGATGCCCTGGGTCCTGATGACCCTGATCTTGTTGCTACTACTGGTGCCCATCACTTGGCACCTGTGCCTAATCCTGTCCCGGACCTCGGCCCCCATCCTTGCCTCCATATTGGTTGCCATCTTGGCTTTGGCTTCTGCCTCTGCCTTTGAGGTATTCTCCCATTGGATCCATCAGATGGGTAGGTGGCCTGAACCATGCATCATACCCTAGGGTAGTCCCCGCATTTGGAAGGCCCTGATAATATGCCCATGATTATGGGATGAGTTGTCTAAAATCATTGATCACCACAATGGGATCAATGGGGGCTCCCATTGTACCTCTCTCTAAGACCTGGTGAAAACTGCAATGTAGTCATCTCTTGGCACATCCTGTACCTCCCCAAATTTCCCAGCAATGTGGTTTGGGAGGTATCACTCAATGATCATTTTCTCTTTTCCCTACATATACCAGGTCTATCGAGAAAAATATAGCTACTATTATTGTCATACCACCATGGATGTTGTAGCCATGACCTCCATTTGAACATTGTCATGTCATCAATGACTCGACACTAATATGGAAAACCTATGGGGCTCGTGTGCTACAATGTCATTGGCACCCTATAATGGAAAGTGACATGATCATCCTCATGGATATCTACAAGAAACACCAAGGGCCTCAACACTACATGTGCTCGTATTCCCAGATGTGGAGCAGTGTAACACCTACTCCAATACTCTGGCCCTTGCGGTAGATGACCTCATGCATATCATGATACAAGGAGGAAAGGAGAATTGAACTCTAGGCATACATCACGTCCCTCCTAATCATACCCTCCCATGCTAATCCCCATATGAGACTGAAACCTTTTCCCCATTGGTCTGGGGCAACAATGCCACAAATCAAGAATACAATGAACAATCTGAATGTATCCACCCAACCACGGTAAAAATACAGATCAATTTTGGAGATGATTAGAACAATCTATCATCTATGTAGAAGAGAGAGACATGTGTGTCATAAATGACACACTCTCCATGGATAGACAATCATAAAATGTGCCACATATCCTCTAGTGTGATGGTCGCCTCCCTAGTGGGCAAGTGAAATGAAGAGGTCTCACTGTGCCACCTCTTGACCAATGTCGTCATTATAGAGAGATGGGTCCTGATCTCAGGGAAGAAAGCAACGAATCCTAACCCTAGCCTCCCTAGCTATTCCACATCATCACATCATCGAAGTCTTGCACTGCAGCCAAAAATTCATATATGTGCTCTTGGGATATCAATGGTGGAGGATCCTCTTGCACACATCACACACACAACATCAATTTGGAAAAAAAGTAGAAAAAAATGATTAAAAATTTGAGACTTTGCATCCAAAACATCAAATGTGTCACTGAAATCAATAGTGTTACTAATTTTTGGGTGCGTTGCTATATCAATTTTAGGGGTGCATCACCAATTTGGCAACGCACATCACTACACTCAATAGTGAATCGACATTATGGTGCATTGCTATATCTAAATATCGAGGTGCATCACTATTTGTAAGGTGTGCCACCTATCGATTTTGAGTGGTGTTGAACTTAAAAAGACCATGTGTCGATATATTACCTATGTGACCCCCTAATTAGATGCGTCACTAAACCAAAAAGTTGGGGTGCACCACTAAATAGAGGGTGTGTCGCTATAAAATTAATAGCAACCCTTCCGATGCTTCAAAAGTGTTGCTATACAATGACACACCTAGAGACCTAATTTTGACCCCCTATTAAATGCACCTAAAGGCAAAAAACAAGACAAGTTTTGAATCAAATGCCCAGGGTATTTCATCTACACGTAGTTGGTACTCTCAAACTCGATCGGAAAGATGAAGAGGAAGTGCATGGTGAGCCATTTCGATGAGGTATCAAAGCTCAAACTGCAAAGATCTCTAAGGGTAGAATGCACAAATGAATTGGAAGTGTCACCCCTTTCACCTATTTAAGCCTAAAAATTAGGGGTTTTTTCCCTAATTTGAGCTAAAAGCTAGGGTTTTGACCTGTTTTACCTATTTCCACATTGTGCAACTTATTTTGAGCCATTTTTTGTGCTTTTGAGGCTATTTTTCTCATTCTAGGACCTGTTTGGGCACCTCACCCTATATTTTACCTTTGTCGAGAAATCAACCCAAAATTACAAATTTTCATCTGATTTCTTAAGGGGGCAAGGAGTCAACTTATTTCTTCTACTGGGGTAATAGTGGGGCATCCAAAAATTAGAATTTTTTAATTAGAGTAGTAGTTTAATACAAAAAAGCGTTAGTCTTTGAGCCAACATAATAGGTACCTCGCTTCAGAGAGGGGGAAAATTTAGACACTTAAAAAGTCCTGAATGATATTATGCACTCAAATCATGTATACTAACATCATTTTGTCCTCAAACCCATCCTCTTTTTACTTAATTTATTAAATTATCCTAGTTATTTAATTAATTACGTCATTTTTATCTATTAATCTAATTAATCTAATTGGGTTAATTCATCCCCTTTCATGCTAGCATTTCATCCTATTAAATTAAATACATCAAGTTATTTAATTTAAATCCCCAAGTCCTCTTATTTAATTAAATGTCATTACATATCTCCCCTTTTCATTAAATCATTTATTTAATGAATATCATGTAATTCTTCTAAAATTACATAATTAACATTATTTAATTATCCAATTACTAATCCTCCCACTTGCAAGGGAATATTCCAAGGGAATATTCCTCCTTTGCACATTCTTCCAAAAAAGAATATTCTCATGGAATATTCCTTCCCCCTTTTGCACATTAAAACTTTGTTTTAATTTACTAAATATCTAATTTCCTTTCACCCATGAGAATATTCCAAAGAATATTCTCTCTCTTCACTCATTTGAAAAGAGGAATATTCTTCTTCATAACAAACTTACAAGACTTCTTGTGCAAGTTAACTTACATGTCTTCTTGTGCAAGTTTCAGAATGTGTGTTTGTTTGGAAGAATATGAGCCCTTGATTCTTTCCTTGATCCATGTGATTATTGATTCTCATCCATTGATGAAAATATATGATCCATGTTTCATCTTTCCTCCTTTTTTGACCATTGATTAATATTTTTAATATTAACCTTTTATTTCTCATTTGTCCTCCTATAAATAGGTCACTATTTGGAGACAAATGGATCCATCTTTTAAGAGGAAACTTATGTTTTTAAAATAACCTTCAATTGCACTCATATTTAGCACTTATTTAGTATCCTTTTAGCTTAAATTACTTGCATATTAGCTTAGCTTCCATTAATGGATTCCATGGTAACATAGATGCATTCATTTAGCTTATTTGGTAATTAGGGTTTCAATCTTTTTAGCTTAAATTTTATGTATATTAGCTTTGCATATAGCCATATCAATAATCTTAGCATAGATCATGTTAAAATAGCTCTCATCATGGTAAAATAGCTTTAAATAATGTTTTATCACACATCATTCATTGGTTTCGTCGATTCTCTTCAATAGAATCAATTGAAATAGGCTCATTATCCATGAGATTGGGAAAGGATCGCCATTCCACATGAGTGTGACACCACTACCTCAATAGGATAAGTTTCAATAGATTAGAATAGGTGTTTTTAAAGCTTTCATAAATTAATATGTTAAGTTTTAATGGATTCTTAATCTAGTTTTTATTGAATGATCTTATTGGACTGATGTTTAGTGGCTCACTTATGCTTTGAATCCTCATGGATCAAGTGTAGTTGTCTTATATTAAGTCATTGGTCACAACATGAAAGGCAGTCCAGAAAACCACAGATCTTTCATTATTTTTATCAGCTTGTAGAGTACTAGACCTCTTACTTTCTCCAATATTTCCCTTTTTATCTTTCAAGGCCATGAATAGGGTTTCATCATTTGAATCATTATCCTCATCTTTTGAAAAATAACTTCTTTCCTTGGAGTAGAAAATATTTTTAACATTATATCTCTTATTACCATCATCAGGTTCTTTATAGGGACTGTAGATAGGGTTTCAAATTTAGGGAATATGCAAGAATCAATAATATCAACCACAAAACTATTTAATCCAAGCAATACAAACCCTAATACAACAATGAAGTACAAATGAACATAGAAACATAAAGAATAATGTAATAAACCTCAATTACTATACCATAGTTGAATCACCTCCATTCCTCTTCTCCATTTTTCTTTATTTGTTCTCAAATATGTAGTATGCAATATACTCAATGAGCTTGATGTTGACAATTTGACAGCTTGATCTCTTGATATAAAAACTTCAAAGATTGTGGTTCAACCTTGAAATGAAGATGATGGCTTGCTTTTATAGATATCCAAATTCAAATTAAGGGAGAGGATTAGATGATGATGTATGGTGATCAATGGATGAGGTTGATTGAGACAAGGATAGGGATGAATGGACCAAAACTTAAGACAATACTTGAGATTTAGGGCTTAGATAGGAAAAGGATAAATTAAATAATAGGAATCATTATTTAATTTAGGGAAGGGTGAGATGAATAAATAAATAATAAAAATATTATTTAATTATAGAAGAAGAGGTGGAAAAATTAATATTAAATAATTAAAAAATGATTATTTAGTAAAGGAAGGAGACAAATAACAAATAATTAAATAATTAAAATAATTATTTAATTATGGAGATAAGAATGTGACAAATAATTAAATATATATATATATATATATATTTATTATGGCACGAAAAGTCTAATGAATAATTAAATAATTGGATTGATTATTTAATTATAGAGGAAAATGGAAATAAATAATTACACAAATAAGATTTATTTAATTATAGATAGAAAAGGATAAGTTAGTGACATAATTTAAATAAAATTGATATTTATTTAAATTAATCAAGAGAGAAATAAGATAAAGTGAATTAATTAAATAATTAGGAATTATTTAATTAATAGAGAATATGACATTAGAAAATAATTAAATAATTAAAATTATTTAATTATGTTGGGAAGAAGGCGAATTAGTGATAAAATGTTGCTTGTAGGCTCAGGACATTTTTTAGTGTCTACATTTTTCCCCTCTTTAACATAATGTGATTTTGAGCATTGTGTCAAAGAATAATCGTGAAAATTCAACCCAAGATATGTCCTAGTGAATGTAGGGTAGGATTATGCCCCCTTGGGAAAATTGACAAACTTTCAAAAAGTTCCAAAAAATTTGGCAAATTTATCAATAAGCTAATTTGATAGGCTCGAATGCATTGGTGATGAAAAATAAGCATAAAAGTCAATCTAGGACTTGATATGTGAGTTGAAAGGAAAAACTTGATGTGACCAGTTATAAAGGTAGGGGCCCATTAGGTCAAATTAGGTTATAAATATGTCCTAGGGGGTGAAAATAGGTCATTTGTACATTCTTGCTATAGGAGATTAGGAGCTTTGGTTTAGGAATTCCTGTGAAGTTGTTGTCAAAATGTCACGTATACCAGTCGTTGCACACCATGGGTACCAAGTACAAACACATGGACATGAGGAGGGCTCAGGTGCAATGGTATGTATCCAACCCTTTCCTTTTGACTTTATCATTTTAGCATAGATTTTAGGGCTCAAAGAAGGGAAAATGGATGCGGTGTAGTTCTTGCATCGCAACTGTCATCATGTTCACCACAAGTGTAGCATGGTTCACCGTAATTGTAGTTCAATTCACCATAACTGTAGCGCGGTTCACTGCAACTGTAACCCGTTTCACCACAACTGTTGTGGTGCAACACAATCATTTTAGATAGGAAATGTGCCAAAATGAGCACACAACTATAAAATACATCGTAATCATTATGGTGTGATGCATATGAAGAATGGAATGATGCAACCATTGAAGTGCGACACAACTAAATGAAACAATGATAAATTTATAAAATGGGACCGCAATTGACGTGTGTGATGCATATGAAGGGAAGAACAACGCATTTGACTGGAAGACTAATTTAAGCAATTTTTGCAAAAAATTGGATATGCAATAGGTCATGTAGGATAATTTAAATGTTACAATTGAGATGACATGTGTTTTGATGGATGCAGGCGAGACTACACCCTATATACACACATGAGATCTAACCGACCTCCTTTTCTCTTTGAGATCATCTGGTGGTGGAGTGAGATACATTGACCACCTTAGGACTCTACCACATGACATTTATGCTTGCAGTGTGGGCTAATAGGGGTCTTCTAACATCACTTGCAGAGAGGTGGCATTCAAAGATGAGATCCTTTCATTTACTAACTAGGGAGGTGATAGTGACCTTGGAGGATGTATAGAGGATTCTACAACTTCCCATCCATGGAGAGAGAGTAGTGTATAACACTGAGAGGGGATTGGTAGAAATTCGACAGGTTTTTGAGACTGACTCCCTGGTAGAGCTTGAAGTAGAGGATTACAAGATTCGATGGGACACTCTGGATGACAGGTACTATAGGCTTGTGGTTGTTTTATGCACAATGATTGGAGGAGTGGTTTGTTTTTATAGAAACAAACATGGGTTTCTAGTGAAATGGGGGGAGATGCTAGAGGGGATGATGGAGGAGGTGACGATCTACACTTGGGGACCCTACCTACTAGCGATGCTATACTTCCAACTGCATGATGTGGCCTATAGGGATGGTCAGATAATTATTTCTAGCATGACACTACTAATGGTATGGGCATGGGAGCACATTGCAGTGTTCTGACCTCCTGTGGATAGATACCTAGGTCTAGGACTACCTTATGTGTATGTATATAGAGGAGTAGTGTCATAGATCAGGGTGGGGGATGTCGGATATTGGAAACATGTGATTGACCTGATGGATGTGTTCACATGGAGATTATACAAAGAATGCCCCAATTGGGATGAAGACGTTGAGTACTTACCCTATTGCAAGCACACTAGGTATTTGATTGGGTGGAATGTGATGACTCAACATATCATAGAGAGGCATCTACTAGAGAGGGTGTTGTGGAAGTTTGGTGAGTGGTAGAGAGTACCACTGGGAGTAGAAAAGCTTCCTTGGTTAGCCAAGGAGGTCACACAATGGGGTTCAATGATTGGTGTCTAGGTGGCCTTATAAGATATAGCAAGATTACAACCCATGCAATGGGGAGCAATGACCAATGTGGCTAATGCAGGCATGAATCAAGAGTATGATGCATACTGGGCAATACATAGACCCACATCATTCATTGATCCCAACCAACTAGTGCCTATGGAGAGGATGGGTAGGGTCTAATGAGGTAGACTACGAGGTAGAGGCCGAGGTTGATGTGATGGAGATAATGATGGGGATGGAGATTATTGAGATGGGGGAAGAGGTAGGGGTAGAGGTGATAGGGGGAGAGGGAGAGATGGGAGAGGTTGGGGATAGGATGACCAAGGTCAGTGGGGGAGAGCAGGATTACCTCTAAGAGCAACACAAAGGGTTCCTTAGTGTATGTCACCCATCCATGAGGAGGGGGAGCAGATGGAGGTGGAGATGGGGGAGGTGAGAGTAGCAGAGGTGTTAGGAGATGTGGGTGAGGAGGTAGTGGTTGATGAGTTCATTGTGGAGGAGGTTGAGGAGGAGGATGTTGTAGAGGAGGCTACTAGGGATGCAGTTATTATGGGGGAGGGCATGCATGATATCTCGACTAAGGAGGTCATTATGGATTTAATAGAGGAGGATGAGGATTCAGGGTAGGGACCCCATGCGCAGATAAAGGATTTAGGCTTAGGTACATGAATTATAGGCACAAGTAGCATATATACTAGCCTTATAGGTATAGGTGTATACCTTGACAAGTAAGAGAGACTAGGCGATCATACGAGCACAAAGGGCAGATCAAAGGTGCATTAACTTCATTACTACTACTAGCAAACCCACAACAGATCTGACTTGAGAGCTATATCAAGCAAGGAGGGCTAAAAAGTACTACCATAGATACTATGAGGACATAGTTCCTATACCATAGAGGGTTCCTAACTATATAGAGAGATGGTCTCAAAGCAGAGCTCATTTGAGGTTGGGACAAAGTAGCAGGAGTGTCTCACAATGGCAGAGGTCAGGACCCTATGAGAGGCCATCAGGATCCCAATAAAGATAGGAGAGACAACCACCATCAGGACCATAGGATTAAGGCAACACAGGCTAGGCTTGTTTTCTCATGTTTCCTTTATGCATTTAGACACTTACATTTTTTATCGAGCCTACAAGCTCCATTTTGAGATAGATTGTGTAGACATGGAAAATATACTGACACACTTGATACTAATTTTACTAACATCATTTTGTCCTAAATCATCTTCCTAGCTAGTCATCACCTTTTGTCCCTTAATTAAATAAATAAAATTTATCTAATTAAGTCATCACTTCTTGTTAATTAAATAAATCAATTTTATTTAATTAACATTATCAGTCTCTATTTAATTGAATAATTCATTTTATTTGATTAAATCTCTAAAGTCATCCTATTAAATTAAATAAATTAAACCTTATTTAATTTAAGCTAACATCACCCCCTCTTTTATTAAATAAATCAAAATATTTATTTAATTAAATCTAAATCATATTCCTCTCAACTTTGATTTAAATCAATCCAAAAATCTAAATCAAATTGTCACATCAATTAATCTCCTATTAAATTAATCAAATACTGACCAATTTAATCCTAATCACCTAAATCATCTAGATTTTGCAACTTGCACCAATAAATCATTTCTTTGATTTATTAAAATCCCTAATTACTTTCAAAATGACATCTAAAAAGGGAATATTCCTCCAAGTTTGAAAATCCCTCCAAATGGATTTTTCCTTCCAACAAGGCATTCATTTCCTCTTACATGTCCTTGTGCATTGAGCCAAGTGACATTTAATTCATTCCTCTCCCTCCAACATCATGTCATTTCACAATTTTCAAATTCCACCTAATATCATTTATTGTGCACATTCATCAAAATGTGCTCATGCTTCCTCCATTCACATCTTGACAAGTGGCACTTGGCCATTGGATGTTGAATGATCCCACATTGCTTCATTTTGCTCATTCTTCCATCTTGTTCTTCTATAAATAAAAGGCTTTCCTTTGTATTTTGGATCCACAACTTAGAGCAAAAGTTACTATCTTCACATTTAGAGAAAATTCATCCATTTCCATAGCATTTTCCATCATCATAGCTAGGTTATTGCAGATTTTATCAAGGAAGCACATTGTTCATCATCACCAAGTGGATCAATCTTCATCAATCTTGCAAAGGAGTTGGGAAAGGGACAATTTCCACATCAAATTGGCATCAACTCCCCCATGGGATTAAGAGTTTGTATGTTTAAATAGGATTTAATCGCTTTTCTAGTTTTGTTCTTTATTTCCTTCCTATTTTGAGCATTGTAGATGAACTTCATGGGGAATCTTAGTTCTAACTTGCATATGGATCTAATATTGTGTTTGTTTGCTATGTTTGTGTAGGTCTAGGATTGGGGTTCACATTTTGGTGCTAGAAGGAGGGCAGATCTAAAGTTATTAACATGTTTTTGACAAAATTTTGTGGTTTTTTGTGATTTTTTGTGTCTATAGGAAATTGCACTGCTATCAGTCCAGCAATGCCATACAATGATGCTAGCCTTCTAGTGGTGCCATACAACAATGCTGAAAACTCCAAACTCCACCGCTAAAGTCTTCCCGCGTAGAAATTCAAATTTTCAAACTCCAATGCTAGGCTATTTTCCTATCACTGAATTTTTTTAAATTCCAAACTGCGCTACTAATCAAAATAGCACCACAATCATGCTCTCTGTTTTGTTGTAGAGCATCGTTGTCAGACGTATGACATTTTACAATGCCGCCGACTTCCTTAAACTGTGACGCATATGAGGGTTGTGCCATTGGGGTGGGGTAAAAGATCAAATTTCAAGTTATTTCGACATGTTATTTTTTGCTTTTGATCATTTTGAGCTATTAACTTATTTTCTGCCTTTATTTTTCTTTGATTAATCAATTTTTGTAGGTGAAAGCAAACAAGGAGAAAGGAGAATTTTGAAGTATAACATCATTTATCTATTGTATCAAGTGTCTTTAGACACTTTTGGAAGAAATTATAATTCCAAGTCTCAAGACTTTATCTCTTCAAGCCTTTAGGAATCATTAGATTTCAATTTGGGTTTAAAATGAACAAGACAAAAGGGTTAAAAAGAACTTTAGGAAAAATTACTAGATTTTATTTAAGGGTTTTGAACAAACAACTTTCATCTTTCCTTTTGGTTCTTTAAAAAGAATCCAATCATTGCTTTGAAAGGTTTAAAATGAACATGTGCATCTATGTTTTGTAATCGTTTACCCAAGGTAATATCATCTAAAAGACGTATGCGCTTCTCTCGCACCTCATAGTGATCTTGAGAATCAAAATGATTTTGATGATATTAAATTGTGTAAGTGATTGCCTACACACTTCAATTTGGATTCTAAAATTGAACAAATCTTGTGAGTGTGAGTGGAACATATTGCGTGTGTTCTATCTTTATTTCTCAACAAAGATTGATCGAACTACAAATATGTTTTTGAGCTTTTGTTTATCTTAGAGGGCCTGCCTTGTGGGAAAAAGTAATCACCCAATGGAATGACCCAACCGAGAACATGCTAAAGCCAAGCGACTTCCACTCGGGATATAAGTGTGGGTATTTGAGGAAAGGAAAGTATCATAAGGATTGTTCCAACAAGAATGGAAAAAATGGTCTCTCCCCGTATGGATGATCCCCCATGAACAAAATGCTTGCATTAAAACCCCTTGTTTAAAAAAAACAAAATCCTTAATCTATTTGTTGGTGCAAGAACGGTCGTTATGAAGCCACCCCACATTTTTATGACTTTTAGTAGAGGTGAGAAGTATGCCATGGGAGAGTCATTGGTATTGATGCTTGGTTGAACCGAGAAGCAAGTGCACTGTAAGGGGGAGCTTGTGTGGTCAATCATCTAGTCATCCGCTAAAAGTAGGCATACCTATATTTATCCAAGTGGGGATTCAACAAATATTTCCTTTTTATCCATAGGATTGTGCATTCTCTTGAAATCAAAACACTTTGCTTGATCGTAAACATTGGGAAACAAACATTCAATGTCATCATCAAATTTCAAACCCTTTAGAGGAGAAAATACCTTTGAAAAAAATTGAATGTTAGTGCTTGCCCTAGGGATTCTATCCTTAGAGGTTTCCAAACATTTGGATTTATATCTCAATTTTCTTAATAAAGTCAACAATAGGGAAATTTTGCCTTGATTTCCACATAAGGGACTTTGTGGGATGAGAAAAAATTAGGACATTAGACATCTACTGGGAAAACCTAATCAAGAAGTGTTTGTGGTAAAAGGAACTCACTAAGCAAAGATAAAGAACAATTGAACACCACACATGTGTTCTTTCAAATGATTTCCCACAATATCAAGATCCGAAAACTAAAGACCAAGGGTCTAAGTCACAAAGCTCACAAGAAAAAGTTGGCTATGCTTTATGAGTCTAGGGAAAGATTGACCTTTAACTTCTATAAACGTGCATCAAGAAACAATCCCAACATGTACTTATTTTATTATTGTCAAAATCCAACACTTTTTCAAAGGTTTGAACATCTTGTTTAGAGTAAAGTGTGTTCTTCAAAACTGAGGTCTTGTAAACAAGAGTCTTTTTAGGTACACATAGGATCAAATTCAACCTTCATCCATCTTTCAAACATCAAACCAAAATCATCTCACCAACAACTCTTGAAAATATTGAAACCATCCTTTATGCTAGACTTTTTGGCAAATCCATGAATCAAACACCTTTGAATCAAAATCCTTGAGTCCAACATCAAATCATCTTTTTTGGCTAGGTATGTGTAGATGCATCCTTCTCCATGTACTTAGTCAAATTATCATCAAAATCATCTTGTTTGGTTAGGTGTAGGTAGATGTATCTGTAGACATCGAAAATATACTGATTGACATCGTGCATCTGATCTTGACTTACTAACATCGTTTCTTCCTAAATCATCCCTCAGTCTAACCGTTTAATCAAATTCCCCTATCTGATTAAATTCATCAATATTCATCCCTTAATTAAATAAATCATTTTATCTGATTAAGTCGATTCCTTTTGTTAATTAAATCAATCCATCTGATCTAATTATCCCTATTTAATTAAATAATCAATTTATTTGATTAAATCTCTAAAGTCTATCCATTAAATTAAATAAATTAAAACCTTATTTGATTTAATCTATCATCCCTTTTAATTAAATAAATCAAAATCCTTATTTAATTAGCCTCTCATCATATTCCTCTCTTATTTGATTTAAATAAATCCATAAATCTAATTCAAAATAAGTCACATCATCTAATCTCCTGTTAAATTAATTAACCCTTGATTAATTTAACCTCATCCCATGTCACATCCTCTAGATAATGCAAGTTGCACATGAAAATAGATTTAATTCATTTATTAAATCTCTATTTTCCTCACAAGGCATCTTTTGAATATTCCCTCAATTTGAATTCAAAAATTCCAAGTCAACATGTACATCCAACAAGGCATTTAAAACCTCTTACATGTCCTTTTCCTTGAGCCAAGTGGCATTTATTGCATTTTCCCTTCCCTCTTACATGTCATTTCAATAAATTTGAATTTCAAATATTGGCATTTATTGGCACAAACCCCAAATCTTGCACAACCATCATCCATTCATAGCTTGACAAGTGGCACCATATCATTGGATGAATGTTAGTCCCACATTGCTCAAATTTGGAAATTTATCTATCTTGAAATCCTATAAATGAAGAGCTCCTCTCCTCATTTCATCATCCAAAATCCAAGTAAAGTTACCATGCTAAAATACTTAGCCATTCTCATCCATCATTTGAATTCTATCTAGGTTTTTTGCAGATTTGGCTTGGAGTTCTCATATTTCATCAAAAGTGGATCAATATCATCTTCAACACATCAATATTTCATCATAGGAATTGGGAAAGGGCCAATTTTCACATCAAATTGGCACCAATTCCCCCATGGGATCAAGTGTTTGCTTCTCTAATTAGGATTTAAATCTAGTTTTATCTTTTATATTGTGTTCTTCATCAATTTCTTTCCTATTTTGAGTTTGCAAATGGATTTCATGGGGAATCCTTCTTTTATCTTGTAATTCCTTGTCTAACCATTTATTCATGTTGTTTCGCAGGTACTAGGAAAAGGGTTCACATAGTATCCATCTCCCTACACTTAGTCAGATTATCATCTTGTGAACATATTTATCCAACATCTAGTAGTTTATTTGTTCATTATCCAAATCAATAAAAAATCCAAGAATCAAATCAAACAAGTCCAAATCCAAGAATTCAAGAATCCAAAAAAGTCCCAAAATTATAGCATCCCCCTCAAGATCTTTTAAGAGCTTAAAACATCCATATCATCCATCTTTTACACATTTCACCATCACACCTTTGATCCTTAAACATCCTAAATTTTCTTTTTTGAGCCTCATTTTATTGTTCAAACTAGATTGCAACACAAGAAGAACATGGAGAACAATACAAAACATCAACTTCAAGTGACCTAAGTCAAACCGCACTTGAGATCAATCCTGTTGGACCTAGCAACCCACTACCCAATCTTTCTTTCATAACACAAGATCCTCAAGAGGAAGGGCAAGTGGAAGATATCACCAATACAGGATGACCCAAGATGAGATCACTAAAATGCTTCAAAACCTCGATAACCACTGAATTTTCAAAGCCATGATGAAACTACATCCCTCCCAATACATGCTTGAATTGGCAAGGGAAGGAGCAAAACTTCCTTCCGATTTCGATGTAAGCACTATTGTGGAGAAGCCTTTTATGCCACTTGTACCATTCACCTCACCCACTCAGAGCATTGTCCAACCCATTCCACAACCCACATCATCCATTTCCACCACACAACCCATTGTCAACAAGAGGAGCTCATTAGTCGATGCCCTTCAACAACATCCCCTTGTCAATAATCAAAATTTGGATGCTAATACCATCACGGGTACATTAGGTATTGTGCCTCAAAATCCCTTACACCAATGGTTCATCCACTTTTTTCGCAACACCAACACATGCTCTTGACCCACAATTTTTTCTCCCATTGGTACAAGCAGG
This sequence comes from Sequoia sempervirens, assembly GCA_007258455.2. Taxonomy (NCBI): domain Eukaryota; kingdom Viridiplantae; phylum Streptophyta; class Pinopsida; order Cupressales; family Cupressaceae; genus Sequoia; species Sequoia sempervirens. The sequence goes on along the minus strand of VDFB02047230.1, from coordinate 403,055,807 downwards.
CTTATTTGAACAAGGTGGGCTCTTCGGGGCATCATCATCACTCATTCCAGGAAGTCTTCCACCACTTCTAGTTCCAATCCCACCGTCACCTCCACCACCATTACCTCCACTACCAACATCCCTATCAATTCCTAGTTTAGGACTTCCCCCTTTACCTAACATGAATCAATCAATCCAAGGAAATCTGTCAAACACCAATCAAATTATCACATCTAATCCTCTGAATATACCACCGATATTGCAACAATAGGTGGTATCCATCCAAGCAACGACATCAATCCCAACACCCCAAAACACGGTCTCCCAAGGACCTAGCACCTCAATCACACCATCCACCACAATTGCTCAAAACACATCTCAACTACTCAACACCACATCTAACATCCCAAATCCACCACCACCACTGCCAAATCCAAATGTAGCAAGCCAGTACAACATAGCACTACAATCTCACCAAGCCTACCAAAAGGTACTCCAACAATACCAAGCTGCACAACAAATGAAAACCACTCAACAAGCAGCACAAGCTCAAAAAATGCAACAAGCCACCCAGGAACAAGCCCAACAAGCCACTCGAGCTACTCAAGCTACTCAAGCCACACAAGCTTCTCAAGCCACACAAGCTGCTCAAGCCACACAAGCTGCTCAAGCCACACAAGTTGCTCAAGTTGCACAAGCTGCTCAAGCCACTCAAGCCGCTCAGGCTACCCAAGCCACCCAACAAGCACAAGCACAAGCATAGTACCTCACACAGCAACAAGCAACCCAACAATAAGCATACCAACAAGCGCTAAAACAATACCAAGAGCAGCAAGAAGAAACCCAACAACAAGCATTGTTGGCACAACAACAATAGGAAGCTCAACAACAGGCATTATTAGCGCAACAACAATAGGACCAACATCAAGCGTTGTTGGTACAACAACTACAAGCATATTTGGTGCAAAAAAATGTGCAAACACCATCCACCAACACACCAACCAATCCACCTATCCCTCCAATGATTGAACCACCTAAAAACACCTTCATCCCACCCCCTGATCTGCAAGGCGATGTATCAACAAAAATAAAATTTCTTTCACAACAAGTGCTCGATCTTCAATTAGGGAAAACAACAAAGCCACCAAAGAACTTATGCACCTATTCGTTTGACAGGAGCATTGCCAAGAAACCATTTCCAAAAGGATTTGAGATCCCAAAGTTCGATAAATATCATGGAATAGGAAACCATGAAGATCACATCAGGGAGTTCCAAGTGCATTGCATGGAGGTCACATATGATGAAACTTATTTGATGCGACTGTTCCCTCAGAGCTTGGTAGGTACCACCATTGAATGGTTCTCTCATCTCTCAAGAATCAAAAAATTCCAGGAAATCGAGGACGCATTTGTGCAAAACTATGCCTTCAACATAGCTATGGATGTGAGTCTAGAAGAACTATTATCTATGAAACAATCAAAAGGAGAGACGTTTGCTTCATTATTGCAACAATGGTGATCAAAATCTAATAGAAGTAAATGGGACATGCCCGAGGAACAACAAGTGTGCACCATCATCGCAAATCTTGACGGACTCTTGTCCTTCCATCTAAAAATGCAATGCATCACAACCTACGATTAGTTGATCCCCAAGGTGCTCAATATCAAATGAGCCCTTATCTCACAAGGGGGAGCTCCTTCTTATCAAGAAAGCCACCCATCCACTAGCTACAATGATAAACCTCACACATAGGAAAAAAATAGAAATATTACCAACGATGGTGTAGTCGATGCCAAAGTTGTCATCAGTGTACCTTGATAAAACACACAAGCACCTCCACAACCACAAGCCAACAATCAGAACAATTGATAGGCCAACACTATCACACAACAACCGAACAACCAAATAGTCAACAACATGGATAATCAAGGCAGACTCCCTCAACGAAACAAAAATTTCCCCAAACGGAAGTACACACCCCTTGGGGAATTAGCTGAATCCATCATGAAGAGATTGGTGGAAGAAAAACTCATCACAATTCCCACATATGATAACTAGCAAGAGCCCTTGGTAAAACTGCCATGGTATAATGAAAATCACCTTTGTGATTTCCACAAAATCAAGGGACACACAATTGCTAATTGCATGAGGTTGAAAAAATTGATCCAAGACCTCATTGGCGACAAAATAATAAATGTGGAACAACTAGCTAGGAATCAAAATATCAAGATTTACACAAATCTGATGCCCAACCATAATAAGGGAAATAATAACAATGATAAAGGAAAGGGTACCTTCAAAATTTTGAACCACATATATGACCATGTTGTCACATCTCTAGAAGAAATGGTCACTGTCATCACCATCAAAGGAGCCCAAGCCGATTGTGGAGTCACCACAAGAGGTGGAAAAGTTACCATCATAGGATCATCTCAGCCACCTAGAGAATCCACTTCCAACCCAAGATCCATTCCGAGTGGCTAAAATTTCCTCAACCAGTTGAAAAGAACCCCAACTCAGATCTCCATCATGGAGTTGCTAAAGATCTCACCAGCCCACAAAAAGATTCTTGAAGAAGCCTTGTACTCATCTTCCATCCCCACTGATCTTGATGCGGATCATTTCCAAGCTATGGTTGCACACCTCACTACACCTCACCTTCTAACATTTTTAGAGAAAGATCTTCCAACACAACCATCTCAAAATCATGTGCTTCATCTATAGGCTTTCATTCATAAGAACAAAATCAAGAGGGTCCTAGTAGATGGGGGTGCAGGGTTGAACATATGCACCCTTAAATTAATAAAAATCTTAAGCTTCTCCAAAGATGCTATTGAAAAAGGAAAAGTCATAACCATTAGAGCCTATGATGATCAAGAAAAATTGTCTCAGTGCACTATCCAACTCCCTATTCAAGTACGTCCAACCATCATGGAAACAACTTGTCAAGTTCTCGACTTGGAATTGCCCTACAATATCCTCCTGGGGCATCCCTCGATTCATGAGATGCAAGTTGTAGCTTCCAACTTCTACCAGTGTGTAAATTTTCCATACCAAGGCCAAGAGTTCACCATCCATGGGGATCCCGAACCCTTTTATTATTGCAAAAAATTGGAAGATAAATATTACAAAATCCCCCAAGTTCCTAAGAACGATGAGGGACCCTCCACTCCATACATAGACCCAACTACTCTCACCTCCCCTTCTACAACAAAGATACCCACCATCTCTGATATCAAGGTCATTATCTAGGACAATGGGCGTGGGGATTACATAATTCTGAAAAATGCTTTTGTAGTGGGAGAATGACCACAATCTCCTAGGTCACAAGGACGACCACAATCAAATAATGCTTCCTCATCCCAAACCTTCACAACAGGCTCCTCTAGCTTCAGTAGTTGGGGAGAACTAGGTCAGGAAGTAATAGAAGAGGACCCATCAAACCTCCTATACCAAGGAAATAGACCAACAAATGACCTACCTATGGATGATAGCAATAAAGGCTTACAAATGATGCTCACAATGGGATATGATAGAAACAAAAAGCTTGGAAAAAATAACAACGGGCTTCTAGTACCTCTCATTTCGAAGATGCGTATGAAATTTTTTGATCTTGGATGTACACCTCCAAAGGTGACCATACTTGGAAAGCGTGCCTCAGTTAAGAAAGTCAAAACTCCTCAACAATTAGCATCCATCCCCCAATCGCCCGTATCCATAGGTCTTCCTTTAGACAACTTCACATTTGATGTGACTGATGTGTGTAGTAGTGATGAGGACCCCATAAATGATTTTCCTATGCTTTTCAAAGACACCTTACTAATGATTAGTACCTTGTCTTTTGAGACCAACAACCATCAAACCTATGAAATAAGCCTAGTCTACCCTCAGCTCATCGATTATAACCAACGAGGACCACCAATTCTGGACACTTTCAAAAATGATGAGGAACTCTCAAAATTCATGGGACTACAGGACACAATACCATACAGAGATCACAAGGTTGGGTTTGACATCATACTGGACGCACAAGCCTATTATAGGGAGACGATTGAATCCTTTAGTTGCAAAAGAAAAAATTTGAGAATAATCTCTAGGTTTTTGAGTGAAAACCACACTATAGCACTCTCTGACCCAAAAATAGTAAAAATAAAGGATGTATACAATAGTGAAAACCTCTTTGAGGCACCCGAGGATGAAGGATTCAATCTTCCTCTTAGAGCTCTACATCAGGAAAAGCTAGCGGTTTTAGCCGAGAAATGCAATCTAGTTAACTTGGGCACAAAAGAGCAATCACACATAACATTCTATGCAGATTCACTTCTCACAGAACATGAACTTCTAGCTGCATTCTTGAAAGAAAGAAAATTCAACTTTGCATGGACCTATGCCGACATCCCTAGGCTTGACTTGGAGATTGTGGTCCACCATCTAGTAGTTTACCCTGAAGCAAAGCCCGTTAGACAAAAGCTCAGAAAAATGCATCCCTAGATAGCCTTGTTGGTCAAAATGGAATTGAAGAAACTACTTGATGCAGGATTCATACAACTGAAAGATTATCTAGAGTGGGTCTCAAATATCGTACCTGTTTCAAAGCCTGATGGGGGCATTTGTATCTACACATACTTCAGAGACCTCAACAAAGCATGTCCCAAGGATAACTTCCCACTTCCCAACATTGATATGATTGTTGATATGACTGTGGGACATGAGATGCTTTCATTGATGGACAGATTCTCTGGGTATAACCAAATCATGATAGCCAAAGAAGACCAACACAAAATGGATTTTACTTGTCCATGGGGGACATATTGCTGGAACATGGTGTCGTTTGGCCTAAAGAATGCTAGAGCAACATGTTAGAGGGACATGACCTTAATATTTCATGACATAATCCATAAGACTATGGAGGATTATGTCGATGACATATTGGAAAAATCAAGGAAGAGGCAGGACCATGAGCAACATTGAGTGCCATCTTTGATAGACTGGAGGAATACAAAGTCTACCTTAATCCCAAGAAGTGCATCTTCAACGTACAATTAGGGAAGTTGTTGGAATACATTGTGTCTATGAGAGGAATTGAAATAGATCTTGCTAAGGTAAAGGAAATCCTCAAGATGGAGGCACCTAAGACATTGAAGCAGCTAAGGGGCCTACAAGGAAGACTCTGTTCCATCCACCAATTCATAGCACAACTAGCGAACAAGGTTGTCCCCTACTCTCACCTACTCTAGAAGGGGGTAGCATACAAATGGGACGACTAGTGTGATCAGGCCTTCAACAAGATCAAAGAGTATTTTCTCACACCTCTAGTGCTTATGCCGCCAATCCCAGGAAAGCCTCTAATCCTCTACATATCAGCAACAATAGCAGCCCTCAGTGCTCTCCTAGCTCAACACGATGAAAATGGAACAAAGAGAGCCATCTACTACATCAGCTGAAGCATGGTAGGGAATGAGTTAAATTATTCATTCATTGAAAAAGTCTATCTAGTAGTGGTGTTTTCCTCACAAAATTCTAGACACTACATGCTAGCAAATAAAATCAAACTCATTACCAAGATCGACCCACTCAAATACCTACTTTCAAAAGCAATGCTCACAGGAAAGATGGCCAAGTGGGTGATCATCCTATCAGAATATGACATCGAGTATGTAGAGTGGAAGGCCATAAAGGGACAAAGGATCATGGATCACCTAGCAGAAGCGCCAATGTATTCAGAGAATCCATTAATTTCAAAGTTCCCTGATGAATCCATCTTTAACTTGAGCATAGTAGACCACTGGGAGTTGTACTTTGATGGTTCCTGTTAATAAATATTTAACTAGCTCCCTTCGGGTGTATTTTTCCTCTATGCGTCGGCCGTGCATCGCAAAGTCAGCTCGACCATTTATCTAGGTTTTTCTCTACCACACCATGTATCTACTCCTCGCAACCCCGAGTCTCTGCATTCCTTCACATTCCAAGAAACTCCGCTATGCTTCCACGTGTTGCGGCTACAGGATACTTTTGATCATGTTTTCTTACTACCTCATCAGGCTCCACTTAGGCTGCCACGAAGCCCTTATTCCTGAAAGGTTTTGGTGGGCCCCATAGTCTCTATATGTGGTGTACACTTACTACATGTCTGCTATTCACAAATATTTCAGCACAAAGATTAAGTAGCAACTGCGGGCAGCAAAATGCTGCCACGCGTCTCTTTTGTGCCCGGTTGGTGATCGTTCCCTCCATTTTTGAAGTGCTTCGCCCATTTGACACATGTAGCATTAACACAAGTCCTCAACGATGAAAGAGAAAGGCTCATATGGGCAAAAAAAGGCTGCCACATGCCTAGCCAATGGATCTCATATTCAGGCGATGGACTAGATGAACCAAATGATGCTATTGGCCGTTGCATGTCATAATCATTTGCACAGGAGGGTGACACTTGTCTGATCAGGCCTTGCCGGGACCACCACCACCATTTTCAGAGGACACACCTGTTCTTGGAGTGACCAGATGCTTTGTTCCAGATTGATTCTATTGCAACGACCTAATATTTTGATTCTTGCATCATTGCTAGGGGATTGCAAAATATTTTCCTGTTGCTGCTCTCCAAAGCGGTGGGGGTTTTTCCCTGCTATATATACTTTTCTCTATTGTGATAAAAGGGTCTAGAATTTGAGGAGAAATGCTGGTTTTAGTAAAAAGATGCTAGGCCTTTATTGTTGTTTTATTTTATTGCAAAAACTCTCAGACTGTGCCAATTGTTCGGCCTTTCTATTTTTTATGCTATTTGATCAAACTGTAAACTGTGCTTTTATTGTTTAGACATTTCATTTAAGAACTTCTATATATGTTGAATGCAAGTTTGCTGACCTAGACCATGTCTAATGACTCTTCTTGGTAGTAGGAATGTATGCAATATTATTTTATGTCAATGAATGGATTGTCTATGCTGTAATCTTAAGTTTCTAATATTCTAGAACACTACAACACCATTCAAGTCCTTAGATATGTGATTTATCATTCCTATCATTAAGTCTTGGCGCATCGCCTTAGGTTAGACTTTATTTTATTATATCCATTTCATTTTCCCTTTCAAACCCCTATTATAGAAGAAGTTGGCTTCTCTAAAAACTCGAAGGTTAGTCAGTTTAGTGCAAAAGGTCCCCCATAAACTGAGTTTCCCATAAGACACTGTTAACTCGTCAAATTTTGGCATAAACAGTTTGTTCTTTTTCTGGAACACCTGGTGGGACTGAGCTTAAATGAAATTGAATTTTAGAAGGGTGTATGAGCCATCGGCCTATAACTAGATCCCAAACCGCAGGAAATCCCAGTTTACTAGTACCCCCACTGGGAACAGTGCGAGTCGCAAATCAGTTGGTAACCGTTCCATTCCCGCCACATGTTCCTCTCACCATGTTGTCGATCGCCAATAGGAATTACATGGCATGGGACACCGGAAGTCCCCTAGTAGCCCCGGTAGCACTCCTTGTTTGGGGCGCTATCCTGGTTTCAGCCCTGAACGCTATACCCAAATTTACCAGAGATGGCTCAAGAACACCAGCAGAACATTTGCAGGATGTGTCGGACGTGTGTCTAGTACATGGGATTACAGCATAGAATGTAGCTCTAAGGCTTCTCGCCGCATGTTTTAAAGGCAAAGCACTGGATTGGTACTGAACACTGTCACTTAGTACTATTCATACCTGGGACGAACTCAGAGATCCGTTCTATGAGAGGTTCTCAAACGACGGAGATTGTTCTTCATTATATTATCAACTATTTGTCATAAAACAAGCCCCCCAGGAGGCTCTGACAGACTTTAATGCCCGATTTCATGCAAATTGGAAGAGGATTCCTGTTACTATACGCTGAACTCTCGAGTTGGCGTTCATATTTTATTTAAAGTCCATCAATTCTGACATTTCTGTGATGATCAAGTCTTTGGGAGAAGCTACTCTACCAGATGCTTATGGTGTCGCTATCAAAGTCGAGAATCATTTAATAGATTGCAGAAAATTGCCTCCTCAACCTATTATGCTGATATTCCCTAAAATATCGATCCTTGTGCAAGAGGTTGCATCAACTAGCGCGCCCGCAACTACTCAGTCAATGTACACATATGCGGCAGCCCCACAAAATGTAGCCTCTACATCAGGTTCTTCCAAGGATGAAATTAGCGACCTTAAAGAGATGTTGCGAACCATGGAGAATGATATAACCACTCTTAAGTGGAACCAATCAACACCTTTGAAGCCTGCATATCAAAACTATCAAGGCGGGCGGTCCTCATATCAGTAGAATTAGTACTAGGGCATGCCTCACACTAATCCACCAGCTCTGACCACAAACCAAATGGTGTCGGTGCCTACTCCGCTGACAAGCAGGTCGCCAAGCTCGAGTAGGGAATTAACCATAGGGTAGAACAACCTTATTGATGATATCAATCTGTGGTGCTTCCCTTGTAGCGATGCACATATGCCCCGAAACTGTCCACGTGGAAACTTACAACAAAAGGTGGTAGAGCAATGCAGCCAAGGCACGGTAACAGAACATGGAGGTTATGTATATGCCTCACCACAAATGGAGAGTGTGGTTCTTACCATGCAAATGCAAGGAATGTCTTTAGAACAAGAATTCGATATTTCTCCTGATCACGCGCTTTTCTCCTAGATGGAGGAAGAAGAAACGGTGTTTGTTAATGACATGTTCATATCCAAAACACTGCAAGTGCATTCTGATTATAACACACACTCAAAGAGGAGATTCATCGGTGAGTCAGTTGTTTCGCATCCAATCAGCTTGCAACTCAAAAGTGCTTTCGATCAGATTCCCGACACTTCAACCATCTTGTCACCATCTCAACCACGGAAGGAAATTATTATAGCAAGAACCAAGGAGCAGAAACCTCCGAGCTTGTCACCTTTTAATGTGGTAGAAAAATTGAAGAAATCATCTGCTAATGTGTCTCTATGGGACATTCTAGCTATCCCAGAGAAAAAGATGTTATTACAGAAAGTGCTTCAAGAAGAGGTTAATATAGGGCCAATAAAGCAATTTGCAAGTGCAGAGGTTGTTAATCAAATACCACTGGCTAAAGTCCTTAGAAACAATACAAAGGAATCCCTTGTTGAGGTTATAAGTTAAAACCTCAACCCTTCTTCTTAACTCTCATTATAGGAAAGAAGTTATTGCACAATGCTATGATTGATTTTGGCGCTAGTACCACGGTTATACCTAAATAAATAGCTGAAGCTTTAGGACTCAGCTATGAACCTATGAAAGGGGGGGTAATGCAACTTGATGGGAACAAAGTTGAAACCGTAGTTGTCATCAGAGCACTTCCTTTAACTCTATTTTCTTGTCCTAGTATCACGGTGCCGCAAGACACTGTGATCATAGATGTTCCTCCTATGTTTGGTCTCTGTCTATCTCGAGAATTTACTTCAAAGGTGGGCAATTACTTGTCCTTAGATTGGTCACATTGATACTCATAACCAAGCATGGTGCAAAAATGAAGATAGAATTAGAGTCTTTTCATTCTGAACATGTAGCAGACGAAGCCTTGATCAATTTTGAAGCCGCGCATACCTCTATCACCAAGCAAGAAATGTATTGTGTTGAATAATTGAAGGAAGAAAAGGTGAGCGGAGACTGGAATGAGAAAGAAGATGCTTTGTTGAGTGAACACATGGAAAATAATCCTTTTAGCAATTATCATGCTACATGATTGGGCACCGATGTAATTTATGATGAAGACCAAGTTTTTCCAAAGGTCGCCAAAGAGTTCGAAGGAAGCCAACCAAGCGAGCTATGGACACTATACTTTGATGGAGCAAGAAGCAAAGTGGGTGCTGGAGTGGGGATATATCTAATATCCCCACAAAATGAAAAAAATTTAATGTCTTTCTGTTTTCATTTCACTTGCTCAAACAATGAGGTTGAATATGAAGGATTAGTTCAAGGTTTAAGCCTTACGGAATGAATGGGTATTAAGCAATTAATGGTGTTCGGAGATTCCAAACTAGTAGTCAACCAAGTCCGAGGGATTTCTGTGACAAAGAATTTCTGCATGAGATCCTATCGGCACCGAGTCTAGGACCTGGTTGAGGGTTTTGAAGCCTTCAACATCCATACTATTCCCCTAAGACAAAATAGCGATGTAGATTGCATGGCCGTGATTGGTGTTCAGTTTGATCCCACCTCTGGTCTTATACATAATGAACATTTAGTATGAGTACTAGTTCGATCGGTGATTCCTGACAATGATAAGAGTTGGAAAGTTTTTGAAAGTGATGAACACATCACCTCGTTCGTCCAACAGTTAGGAGAATTTGCTGATCAAATTCAACCAAAGATTGCCAAAACTTATGAAGGAAAAATTATGCAGCTTAAATCCAACAAGCTTTCAAAAGGATTGGTTACTCTCAATTTTTTTTGGATTGTGATGATGCCCGAAATGATAAACGAAAGTTCGTAGCAGACGCAAGTGATTATGTGAACCTTCGGTTCACAGATGGCAAGAATCTTTGAGTCAGGAAAAATGTCCTGCACCATGATAAAGAAAGACTCATCAGTTTCTGTGAAAAGTATGGAGTAGTGGCCTGGTCCTATGATGATCTAGAGGGGTATGATCCTGATATCATTCAACACACTATTAAGCTAATAGAAGGTGCAAAACCAGTTTGACAAAAATAGAGGCCAATCAACCCTAAAATTGAAGTGCTAATGGCACAAGAGTTAACTAAGCTCATTGAGTCGCACATTGTCTTCCCAATCAAGCATAGTACTTGGGTATCCAATTTGGTTTAGGTCTGAATGAAGAATGGAGATATCTGTTTGTGTGTGGACTTCTGAGACCTAAATGGAGCATCCCTAAAAGACCATTATCCACTACCTTCAATGGAGTCAATCCTACAAATGGTTGCATGATCGGAAATTTTTTCCCTGCTGGATGGTTTCTCAGGCTACAATCAAATCTGAGTTAAGGAAGAAGATCAACACAAGACTACGTTCACTACAAAGTGGAGAACATTTGCATATGCTAAAATTCCTTTTGGTTTATCCAATGCAGGGGAAAAATTCTAGCGGGCGATGGACATCGCATTCAGCGAACTAATCAATAAGTTTATTCTAATTTACTTGGATGATCTTACTGTGTTTTCTAAATCTAAGGATGATCATTTTGATCACTTAGAAATAGTTTTTCAAAAGTGCCGAGAGTTCAGGGTTTCCCTAAATCCAAAGAAATGTGTATTTGGAGTACTGCAAGGCAAGCTGTTAGGACATGTGGTGTCTAAAGAAAGAATTTCAATTGACCTCGAACAGGTAAAAGCTATCAAGGAACTCCCCCTTCCGGTGAATAAGAAAGGTGTTCAGTCTTTCCTAGGCAAAGTAAATTTTTTTAGCAAGTTTGTTTCTGACTTTGCAGGGATAATTAAGCCAATTACCCTGATGCTTAAAAAGGATTAGGCATTCAAATGGACCATCGAAGCTCGGGATGCCTTTTGAAAAAGTTAAGGAAGCTATTTCCACAGCCTCGGTACTGGTTAATCTAGATCTATCTAAGGATTTCATAATGTATGCATTCAGTAGCAAGTCCAGTATCGCTACTATCCTAACCCAAAAAGATGATGAAGGAAAGGGGGAACATCTAGTGGTGTTCTACTCCCAGACCCTAAAGGAATATGAGGTGAATTATAATTTCGTCAAAAGGCAAGCCTTTGCAATAGTGAAGGGACTTAAAAAGTTCTGCTATCTAATTTCCTGCAACAAGGTGATTGTGTATGTCACACATTCTAGTGTGCGTGAATATATCATGGAAGGGGAGATCACAAAAAAAGGAGCTAATTGGATCACCAAGACCCTTGAATATGACATTGAGTTCAAACCTACTAAAACTATTAGAGGAAGAGGGTTATGCAAATACATAGCGTAGAACAAGGATACACCCACCGCAGTGGAGCAACCAGAGCTTGTCTTGATAAATGAACCAGAATCAGAGGGTTGCTAGCTGACTGATAGAATGAGGTTCAAGAAAATCGGAAAGTATTTTCTAGGTCTCTCACCCCAGAAGAGGAGATACTACTGGCTGTAAAATTGCAGATATACGCTAGTAGGAGTCATTTTCAAAAGGAATTTCAATGGTCTTCTCCTATGATGCGTTACTTTAGAGCAAGCAAAGAGGATCCTCGACGCATTCCACAACAGTGCTATGGGTGGACACTACTCTGCTAAGACCACTGCCATTAAAATCATGCGTGCCGGTTACTACTGGCCTACACTGTTTAATGACTCCCACTCTTTGGTAAAATCTTGCAAAAAATGCTAGTTCTTTACTAATAGAAGGAAGAATTCTGTAATGCCTCTCAAACCCATAGTGGTGGACGAACCATTTGATCAATGGGGCCTGGAATTCATCGGGATGATTAACCCAGCTTCTAGTGCCGGACACAAGTGGATTCTAACCACCACGGATTACTTCACTAGATGGATGGAGGCCATTCTGCTGAAAAGCGCAACAGAAATGGAGATTGTAGATTTCCTCGAAGAGCTGGTGACAAGGTTCGTTCCTCCAAAGACTATCATTTCTAATAATGCTAGAGATTTCCTAGGCACAAAGGTATGTTGCTTCACATTATCGAATGGCATATTCGTCAAGACATTATCAAATTATTACCCGCAGGGAAATGACCTAGCAGAGTCAACAAACAAGAGTCCAATCCAGTTCCTTAAAAGGATTGGTTCGAAACACCAGAGGGAGTGGCATAAAAACCTCTAAGCAATGCTCTGGGAAAATCACATAACTCTTAAGCAAGTCCTTAAGACTTTGCCTTATGAGTTGGTATACGAGAAAGAGGCATTGTTACCTATATCTATGGAGATTCTGACACTCCAATTGTTGAAATCCCTCAAGATAGAACAAAATAGTGCCATGGAAGTTCGGCTTGCCGAACTATTAGAAGTGTAGGAAAAAAGAGAGAATTCCCTAATAGCCATGATAAACCGTCAACAAGTGGTCAAGCGATGGTTTGACAAGAAGGCTTCCGACCAAGGCCTAAAGTGCGGAGACTTAGTACTAAAGTATGATAAAAGGGCTACTAAGCCAAGTCAACATGGAAAATTTGATAGCCTATTGGAGGGTCCCTTTAAAATCATTCAGTGCAAGGAGCATAATGCTTTCGAGCTAGAAAATATGGAATAGGAACCCTTAGGAATCTCGGTTAATGGGATTCATCTTAAGCTGTTCCATTAGGTGCTGAGTTCTATTTTGTACATATGTGAATAGTGCTTTTATTTTATTTCCTTTTCTTTGGCCGGTCTTTTTCGAAATTGGTTTGTGCTTTTGCGGAAGTAACCCATTATTATGGAGGGTGGAATAGCAGGATTTCTTTACATAAAACATACCCATGTGCAAAGAAATAAACACATATGCTCTAAAAGAGCCCATAAAACTGAAATACAAAATGAAAGAAAGAACCGTGGATTTTTATATAAAGATATATATCTATTTATATATATTCTTTGGTTTTTACATTTCAAAATAACTGGGGAAGCCATAATCCAAAAAGTATGCAAATATTCTAGCTATTCTTTTGTGTATGCTAAAATGATATCCCTTTTTGGGCTTATATACAAAACTATAGGAAAGGTGGTCTATGTAACTATAGGAAATAAAGAAAAAAGGGAGGCATTTTTTTTAAGGGAGCAGAGAGGGTTTTCATCCAAGGGCATGAGAGGTAGCAATTGACACATAAATGGCAGCGTCTACCTCTTCCTTGTCAGCAGGTTCTTCGGCAGCAGAAGCAGTATCGTTCGACACAACCGCCATTGGTAGTGGAAACACCAGGTTCCTGAAGTCAGTATACCAATCTACGTCGTAGAACAGTATCACATTATAACTGCGGACTAGAAAGTGCAGGGCCTGAGTAGTCCTCTGATGATGCTTGTCGCATGTCTACAGGCAGAATCCACTAAGAAACGACAACCATATGACTACCACTTCTTCCTCGATATAGCAACGGAGGTCACTGGCTGACGACAGACCTATCCCATATGCGGCGTGAGCAACAACTTCACCAAGGCCATTTAGGTACTTTTTGGGAAATATTTCTTTGATCAGTTTCAGGATGAGGGGCCTGGGAATGCCAATGTCTAACATAGACGCTATGAAGTGGGAACATATATCAGTGTTCACATGATACTTGTCCTCATATTCTACACAGTCTTTACCCATAACCCATTTTATGGCTATCAAGACCAAGTAATGCTTATTCTTGGTCATCCTTTTCAGCCGCCTAGTAGAAACCTCCCCAGAAACATTGTCTGCGACTTATAAGAGGTTAGATGAACAGGAGTATCCATGGTTCTGACACTATGCCTATGCTTTTTAGCCAATACTGAAATTTACCTATCACCTAACCTATGAGAAAACTTGCTTAAAACTTTGCTAACAACCTATCACTGCTCAAATACCAAGTATGATTTCCTCACTACTTATCGGCCTATTTATAGAAAAAATGACAAGATGCATGCTAATCTGTTTCGAGAAAATGTGATGATAACTAGATGCCAACTTGAAAGGCGTGCCTGCATTTGCTCACATTTCCGGTCTAGTTGCATCTACAGAGGTACAACTCAATGCGTGCTAGATTAATAGGAGCTAATTAATTAGCTTTAAAAAGGTGGCACTCATCGACAGTAAGCTGCATGGCCATAGGCTATTGTGTCATCTCACAGGCATTTCCCAGAGCCCAAGGCAATATCGATATCTTTTCGGGTCGTGATCGTTTGCTTTGGCATAATCAATCCGGCCAGGATATTAATTACCAGCACATACTAACGTAATGTTAGAAAACAAATTTTTGGCTCAAGTTTCAAGGGAATCACAACATATCACATGGTTTCCAAATGCAATAATAAGTTTTTGCCACCTCAAAATGGCAAGTAGTTTATTTTCCATGAATTGCAAAAATTAACGGTACATACCGAATTAAATGCAAAAGGCATGCTTTCGTCTACCACCTTGAGGAAAGATTAACAAATATTGCATAAAAAGGCTTAATAATTCAAAGTCTTTTTACAAATTCCAAAGCTAAAGGTGCAGAGTTTTTTTTTTAGTGTATCCAGAGCCAAAAAAAATTGTGGAGTCTTGAACTCACAGAGGTCTTCATCCAAAGAGAAAATGTCAGAGTTTATCTTAGCCAATACAAGAGGAAATTAGCCAGGAGCTGTTTACAGCCATATGGTCATCAGAGGGTGTATATGTCTATGAGGATTTGGTGTACGCTACGCCTGGTATACCCAGCAAGCCGAAGATGCTTATACAACAGAGCTGAAAAGGCCCAAGGATTGCAGAAACAAGAAAAGGGTTGAAGACAAATGGGATAATATCTATGATCCAGGGCTCACAAAGAACCCTAAATCCTTAAGGGAAGTAGCCTGCGCAAAGTTGACACCAAAGGCGGAAAAATCTACAACAATGAAAATTTGGTATAGTGGTCTTCCACAATACATGGTCCCGTTGGTGCACTACTACCCAGAGATAGTTGACGCTGCCATCCAACATTATAACCCTGATACCCATTACATTGAAGGCCGAAACTTAAGGGTTCACATCAGCCCATAGGACATCTAGCATATGCTATGCATCCCGAACCCAAGTAAAAGAAGAGAGAACATTGAGTCCTTTTACCCTGACAAAGGAGAAAAAACATGGAGGGCAATGAAAAATAAGTCAGAGTTCTTGTTGGAGGAGACTGGTAGGAAAGACATCCCAGCTGTTAAACTGCCAAGTATTCCGTTGTCGTGTGGAGTGTTACATGAAGATTTGTAGGATGCCATGTCCATGCTAGCTTTTGTGTGTGGCCAAGACTCTGATGAAATGGTGGAAACTTTTCAACTAGGACCGGCATTCCAATTCCGCAAGCAAAATGATACCTTTTGGTATGATTTTGTTGAGTTCATAGCCGATGAAATGATACGAAAAATTAAGAATTACCCGGCAGAGGGAAAGTTTAGGTTTCTTTCTTTCCTGGTTCACATGTTTCTGCATCAAAACCCTGATTTCTTCACCCGGTATTTTCAATTATCAATTTTTGATGAGCGGGGTAAGAGGAAGCCAGTGTCCATGTGGATGCCTTTTCTTTCTATATCATATGATTATTATGCATTTTCAGACTATTTCATAACTCCGATCTTGTATGATTTAATCAAAAAATGTGACATAATTTGGCTCGACAAGGAGCATACTAGATATATGTAGAGTTTCACTCCCGCTTGTGACTGGTTCTTAGGAACAAATTTCATGATTCTCCAGATGCGGGGCTTCACTAGTCAACCTTTCCTGCTCCTAGCTTGTGTCATAGATAGGGAGCTCGCATTGGAAATGTATCGGTAGGTGTATATCATTGATTTTACCTTCTGCAGCTGCAAAAGTGTCAAGAGAAAGGGATTCTTCTCTTGTCCAAAGAATTTCAAGTCAGTAATTCTGATAAAGAAACAATCAGACCAATTATTGGAGGATAAACTGGCTTATTTAGGGTTTTTCCTGGTAAATGATAAGTGGGAGTACAACCCTTTCAATGACTTGTCAGAGCCACATATGAAAGTTACACATGTTCCTTGACCTTATTGGGAGAAGCAACGTAACCTGTAGGCAGACAAGGATGAAATTTTTGTTGAATTGGTGCATATTCCTATGCAAGATACTAGAGGGCCATGGCACAAGTTCTACTTTGTTGTGGTGGTGGCCCAAGATAATGTCCACATTGAGCATGCCATGTACAATAAGTTGAAGGATGAGGATTGGGCTGCTAAAAAATTAGAGGCTTTCTGGAAGTATCGCCAAGAAACAGGGCAATTGGGTGCCCCTTACGACAGTCTGAAGGATGATAAGGAATTTGAAAGATGGTGGAATAAGGGCCACCCCAGCCCGAGCTCTAGTATTAATAAGAGCAGAGACACGGGAGGTGAGTTCGAGGAGCAGGAAGAGGAAGCGGTGACATCGGCCTCCTCTGCGCCGAAGGAGAAAGTCCCCAGACAACCCGCCTATGTGATCACAAATGTGCGTTTTAATATATCAAGGGCCTCGTGTACACTCACTTGGTCCGCTAAGCTAGCCAGATTATCACTGTAGCAAACAACAATAGTTTTCAAAGCTCAGGACACTCTGCCTGCAAAGCGACAACGCACATAGAGCATTCTTGGAGAGGGTTCACAAGAACCGGCCAGAAGAAAAGTGCTTGCAGCTAGCCAAGAGCCTGAGGTTGAGGAGGAGTCACTGAAAATTCTAGAGCTGCCATCGACAAGTCAACAGGTAAAATTCACTCCTTCTTCCCTTGCTTCTCATTCCTTGGTATCTGCCCTTGCCTCAACACTGATCCTTGCCATGAGTACTGGCCTTATGCCTTCCACTTTTAATCTAGAATATTTAGGAGGTTTCACCCAATTTTTGTAGACTACTCCACTTTTCCTTACTCCTCTGTGGACCCTCACACCCGTTGCTGCAGCTTAGACTCTCCTTGCCTCACTTTCTGAAAACATACCCCTAGCAAGTGCCCCTTCTTTTTCCGCTATTACTGTGGATCCTCTTCTATCACAATAGGCTAGCACCACATTGACAACTCCTCCACCATCCCAGCTTATAGGTCCTATGGTTGATTCACCAATTAAGTCATTACAAATGAATAGCCCTTTTGTTGGGCCTCAAACCAAACTTTGGAACGTGCCCCACTTCTCCCCGCAAACTGTCACTCTCCAGAAGAAACAAATTCCTGCACCTATGAGGGTTAACTATCCCTATGCCCTACCTTCTGGTGCTCCTTTTGCAGGTGTTCTAGTTTCATCGCCAACCGAATTTATGGCATAGATTGATTGCAAAAAGGAGGCATGCACAAGTAGAATGCGAAAGCGCAGGGCAAAAGATGACAACACATCTGCTGATCCAAAAATATACTCTTTATGACGAGGCCTGACAGAAATTGAAGTTTGCAACCATGTACCCGAGGGTAACCAAGCCTTAGGGGGAAATGCACCCAAAAAATTATGAGATATATGTGGTAGGGCTCGACATGAAGGTGGCCTGACCATAGGATAAGGTTGAAATCATTGAGGAAACACAATGAGTAGTCACTTCTAACTTCCTTAAAACTGGCTGCTAGCTAAAGAAGGATGAGTAGCTTAAAGCAACAAGAAAAAGGGTTAGTTTTTTGGAGAAAAAATAGAAATCCCTAGAGGAAGATGTGGCCAGTTTGACGGAAAGGGTGCTGGCAGTAGAGGATGAGAGGAACAGACTTCAGGGTGAACTTGTGAAGACTCAGGCTACTGACCCTTCCATAATAAAAGAGCTATAGTCTAAGAATAAGGAGATAGAATAGAATCTGCGACTGAAGAATGAAGAGCTAGAGTGACTTTTCCTTGAGTATAGTCAAGTAATGGCGTAGAGGAATGAAGCATTGGAGCACCAATAGGCTCAATATGAGCAGAAAATACAAGAAAAAGAGGCTGAATTTAAGGGCCTAAAGGCTCAAATAGAAGAAGAACTCCAAGAGACAGTCTTCTCTAGACACACACTTAGCAAATCACTCCCGAGCCGAGAAGAATTGGAATAAAGAAATGACTAACTCTAAGCATCTAAGAAAAAGAAAAGGAAGAATTGGCTGAGGCCATTATTTCAAGAGACATGGAGATTGCTTCTCTTAAAAGCATTCTTCTATCTCCCCCTACACAGCCAGGCATCATTCCGTTGGTTAATCAATTGTACATCTCTCATTGGGAAAAAATTAAATCCTTTTTCCTAACACTGTAGCCTACCCTCCAATTCATCACCAAGACATCAAAGCTAAGCCAAGAGGCCTATGATACGAAGGAGTAGTTCCCACGGTTTAGCTTGGAGAAGGTTCTAGAAGCAAAGGATCTTCTCACTGAGCTATACTCATTCTCTAACGAAAACCTTGCCAGAGCGCATATTGAAGATTGGGATGCTGCTACTCAAATGACAAATAAGTTCATCCATTGCCACTCCACCTTCCAGTGTACTAATGTAACCACGGCTATTCTGAGCAAGACACTAGACAACATACATGGGAGTTTCTCCAAGTTAAGTAGGATGGGTTTTCCATCCCCGTTCCTTGAGGATGGCTCTATTGCCATGACTGAGCAGATTGTGGAAAAGATAGAAGAGAAGGAAAATGATACAGAGGCTTTCAGGGATTTTAGTCATCCTCCCATGGTGACTGACATTGAGGGAGTGATTCATCTGCTTGCACAACTACTATTTTATTGTGAAGCAAGGGCCAGTTTACCCAATGCTCTACCTCACAAGGAAACTATTGATCTAAGTGGAGCACAGGAGAATTTACGCAACATGGTGAAGCCATCTGAGGATGAATGGTCACCTCTACAAATGAATCTTTTCAATCTCTGACTCCATTGTCTAAATGAAATGGCACTCTGGCCTGAAAACCAGAGAAATTTTGGGTTCTCTGTTCCTTAGTCGAAACGCCCCTGATAGTCACCAAAAGCTGTTAATAAATATTTAACTAGCTCCCTTCGGGTTTATTTTTTCTCTATGCGTCGGCTTGTGCAATGCAAAGTCAGCTCAACCTTTTATTAGGTTCTTCTCTGTCGCACCACGTATCTACTCCTTACAACCCCGAGTCTTTGCATTCCTTCACATTCTAGGAAACTCCGCTATGCTTCCACGTGTTGCGGCTACGAGATACTCTTGATCATGTTTTCTTGATGCCTCATTGGGCTCCACTTAGGCTGCCATGAAGCCCTTATTCTTGAAAGGTTTTGGCAGGCCCCACAGTTGCTATATGTGGTGTACACTTGCTACGTGTCTGCTATTCGCAAATCTTTCAGCGCAGAGATGAAGTCGCAACCACGGGCAGCAAAACGTTGCCACGCATCTCTTTTGGGCCCGGTTAGTGATTGTTCCCTCCATTTTTGAAGTGCTCCACCCATTCGACATGTGTAGCATTAACGTAAGTCCTCAGTAGCGAAAGAGAAAGGTTCATATGGGTAGCAAAAGATTGCCACGTGCCTAGCCAGTGGATCTCATATTCGGGCGATGGACTATATGAACCGAATGATGCTATTGACCGCTGTGTGTCATAATCATTTGCATAGGAGGGTGACACTTGTCTAATCGAGTCTTGTTGGGACCACCGCCATCATTTGCAGAGGACGCACCTGTGCCTGGAGTGACTCGATGCTTTGTTCTAGATCGATTTTGTTGCAAAGACCTTTGGAATATTTTGATTCTTGCATCATTACCAAGGGATTGCGAAATATTTTTCTGTTGCTGCTCTCCGAAGCAGTGGGGGCTTTTCCCTACTATATATACTTTTCTCTATTGTGAGAAAAGGGTCCAAAATTTGAGGAGAAATGTTGGTTTTAGTAAAAAGAAGCTAGGCCTTTATTGTTGTTTTATTTTATTGCAAAAACTCTCAGATTGTGCCAATTGTTTGGCCTTTCTATTTTTTATGCTATTTGATCAAACTGTAAACTGTGCTTTTATTGTCTGGACATTTCATTTAAGAACTTCTATATATGTTGAATGCAAGTTTGCTAACCTAGACCATGTCTAATGACTCTTCTTGGTAGTAGGAATCTATGCAATATTATTTTATGTCAATGAATGGATTGTCTATGCTGTAATCTTAAGTTTCTGATATTCTGGAACACTACAACACTATTCAGGCCCTTAGATCTGTGATTTATCGTGCCTATCATTAAGTCTTGGCACATCGCCTTAGGTTAGACTTTATTTTATTATATTTGTTTCCTTTTCCCTTTCAAACCCCTATTATAGAAGAAGTTGGCTTCTCTAAAAACCTGGAGGTCAGTCAGTTTAGCGTAAAAGGTCCCCCATAAACTATTTTTCCCATAAGAAACTGTTACCTCATCAAATTTTGGAATCAACAGTTCCTACACACAACATGGATCAAGAGTTAGGGTCTTTTTCATCACTCCACAGGGAGATTTCATACCAAGATCCTAGAAGTTGGCATTTCCCTGCACAAACAATATCGTAGAATATAAGGCTCTAAACATAGGAATCAAAATAGCAGTGTAATGGCATATCATGGCTCTCAAGGTATATGGGGATTCACAACTAATAATTAATCAAGTAAATGATGAGTATCAAACTAAAGACGACAAGCTAACTCCATACAAAAAATTGTTGGAAATCCTTAAGGAGTCCTTCATTGAGATCACATTTGAGCAGATACCTAGAGCAAACAACAGAGTAGCAGATGCCATGGAAATAATTGGATCCCTATTGGACATCCCTCACAATGTCCCAAAGCATGAATTCCTAGTAGAGTAGCTTCTTGTGCCTGCATTCGAGGTACCAGAGTCTGAATTTGTGTGTGAAATCATTGGTACCATGATATATACACTTATCTGAGAATAGGAGTCCTCTCAGCCGACATAACCTCAAACCTTGAGAAAGCCTTTGTCAAGAAAGTATCCTATTTTGTCATTCTAGATAATACCCATTACCATAGGAGCATTGAGGGAACCCTATTACATTGCTTAAACGTTGAGGAGGCATTGACTGCCTTAACCAAGGTACACAACAACATATGTGGTTTGCATTCAAGCAGTATGACCTTGGCCAAGAAATTGATGAGGACAGGGTATTATTGGTCTACTATGGAAAGAGAAGCACATGACTATGTCAGGAGGTGTCTACAATGTTAGCAACATGGGGACCTCATCCATGCACCAGCCCAAGAGCTCCACCCTATTGTCATAGCTTGGCCCTTTTTGCAGTGGGGGCTCAATCTCATTAGAAAATCACCCCCACCTCATCCAATAGCCACAAGTTTATCATTACTACCACTAAGTACTACATGAAGTGGGTGGAATCCATACCAATGACCTACATAATTGAAAAGTAGATATCAAAGTTCATCTTGAACTACTTAATTTTCTGTTATGGTGTCCCACAAGCCATTATCTTAGATAAATGGGATACCATTCAAAAATTAGGATGTTCGTGACCTATGCTACAAATTCAAGATCCAACATCACTTTTCCACCCTGTACTACCCCCAAGGAAACGACCAAGCCAAGGCTACAAATAAGACCATTCTAAAAATCCTCAAGAAAACGGTCAATGAAGTTGGCCATGATTGGCATCTCCAACTAAATCCCGCCCTTTGGGCCTACTGAACAAGCATCAACACACCCATAGGTGCCATCCCTTTTTCCCTGGTCTATGGATCAGAAGCCATATTACCCATCGAGATCGAGCTCCCGTCACTGAGAATACCACTGTAGAATCTCATCATGAATGAGGAATACCGGATATCAAGATTGAATGAGCTGGAACTGCTGGATGAATGGTGAATGGAGGGCTTGAACCATCTACAAGTGTATTAGAATTGACTCAAGCAGAGTTATAACAAGAAGATTAGGAGTCAAATCTTCCAAGTAGAACTTGTGCTCAAGGAGAATCAGAAGAACATCCCAAATCCAGATGGAAAAGGAAAATTTAAACCCAACTGGTTGGGACCATTTGTCATCACAACAAGTTACAAGTCATGGGCATATCAGTTATCAACACTGGAAGGCAAGGCTCTACAGGAGCCCATAAACAACTCCCATCTCAAAATTTTTTATGCCTAATCTTGTGAGGTATAAAACTAAAAATACAAAAAAATCATAAAATGTCCTAAAAAAATGGTCACCCTGATGAAAACCTGGCAAATAGGTGTCTTGGTGACAAAAAAAGAAGAATCAAAATCCAAAAAAATAGAAAAAAGATTAAAAACAATAAAGAAAAAAATTGTCCTCTAGTGAAAACCACTTCAGTGGCACTTTGGGCAAGTACCTCGATGAAAACCTAGAAAACATGTACCTTGTGTAAATAAGCACTTTCCATCCACGAGGATCTTCACAACTTGTTCTTCATCATCCATCCATTATTCTTTTATCATCCATCATTCTTCCATCATCCATCTATCTCCATCCATCACCCATCTGCATCCGCATCTTAGCTTGGTCCTGTGTTCATGTCATGATCCCTCTTAGTACTACTCAACCCATTCTCAAGGTCAATTTGTCCTGCCTTTATCAGAGTAGTCTATTGCATCATGTTGGGGGCATGTTCTCATTAGATCAGATTCGTGTATATCCTTGAAGTCTTCCTAAAATAAAAAAATCCAAAAACATTCAAAACATTCAAAATCCAAAAAACATGTCAAAAAGTCAAAAAATTCAAAAACAGAGTCATCTTGTCAAATTACATCATCTCTGAGCTTTGAACGTATGCAAGGTTGATCTTTGATCATCCCTCGAGACACTTTGGTTAGTCCTTTAGGAGTTCTTCATAATAAACTGGTAATCCATTTGTGATTATCTCATCAATAATCGAGTCTGTGTTAGTTGAACTACATGGTCTCTATGTGTATAATGTAGGCAAGGCTAATTTGTTGATGAGCTCCTAAGGCCCCTAGAATAGGTCTTTAGGTTGGGTCTTGGTCAAAATCTCAGAAAACCCCAAAAAATTGGAAAATTTGAAAATCAAAACATTTACAAAAAACTCAAAAATACCAAAAATAGCCTCAAAACATTTAAAAATACTCCAAAAACATCCAAATATTTGAAAAAATCCATCCATCCCATCTCACTTTCACCTGCAATAAACATCGCTCACAATAAATCATAGTCACCCCCAACCTTTGGTAAAACAATCAGAAACAAGTCCAATAGTTCAAAAGTGAAAACTCAAACATTAGGATCTCAAGTCTAGGTCAGCAAGGAAAAAATTTAGTCAACTCTTTGTGTCAATAGCTTATCATCCAATCAATCCCAAATCAATCATTTGATATCATTTCCTAGGATGCATCCTTCCTACAATGGACATCAACATCAGGCATCACCATAGTTTAGTCTTGGCTAGCGGTATTGAAGAAAATTAGCTTGTTTGTTTGCTTTATCTTTGTCTTTTGACCTATCTTATTGCACTCATTTCGATGATCTCTCGATGATGTCCCAAACAAAGGAATTTAGAGAGAAAGGAATGAGGCAACAATCATTATCTTTTTATTTGTTGTGCTTGTTGGATATTCTTGTAAAATAAGTTGGTCATGTGTGCTTTGCTTGGTTTGTAGGGAGGGTGTTTTAGGTATCTTGTTGACCACATAGGAAGGCTTTCCTTTCTATGTTTTGGTCTGAGATGTTTGGAATATTTGAACTACATTTTGAATAAGGTTTTGTATGTCAGGTGTGAATAGGAGTACCCATATCTGATTGTTAAGTCAAAGTCCATCACACTAGGTGCAATGCCATCTCGGCTCAATATACCTTGATGCATTGTGCCTATGTGTGTTATCAAACATAAGGTAAATGGCCCTTTTAAAAGTTCCAACTCCTTGGTAAGCAAATCATTGCCATCATCATCTTCATCATCATCTCTTAACTTGTTGGAGTCTCTTACTTTCTTCTATCTTCTTTCCGCACTAACATGGTACCATGACAGTTAATCACAAATCATCATCACCATTACATCCATCCTGCATCCATAAACCATCAGCATAATACATATCATATCATATAGAAAGCATTAATCATCTCTCATGCATTGCATTTCCATCATTATAGATTGGTTATTCTAAGAATCTCATAAACCATACATATGCATTCCTTACATAAGCATAAAGGAAACAATCACATAGGCATTATTAACTTGCATCATTATCAAAGCATCTATTGTATCATCACATATGCATCATAATATAACTCATTTGCATCCATTGCATAATCATATAACAATGCATACATATCATCTATTTGCATTATCATGACATAGGCATCATATCATGACATACACATTATTACATCATCATTAAACACATCACTCCATAGACATCATTAATTATAAAAGGAATCATCGCATCATGTCATGTGCATCATCATAAATGCATCACCATATCATACATGAGAAAGATAATGAAAGAAGAAAAAGATTGCATCTCATACATGTTATCACCATCCATTAAGCATCATAATATAGATCTATTAGTTTAAGCAATCAAATTTACATACATCAGCATTGAAAAGTACATAGAAAAGACATTGAAAAAGAAATGCATCCATAAAACACTGCATCATATCATAATGTCATACATCGCATAGAATCATATAAGAATCACATCATCATCACATAAGATACAATCATTGCACCACAGAGAGAAAATAAAATCCATCCATAATGCATAAATAAAATAGGACATATCATCATATCAAATCAAATCATCTCATCTCATATATATCATCAAAATAATACACTGTCATGGTACAAATTGAGATCAAGTGTGTATCAATCAAATATATAAAGTACAATCGCCTACGGGGCTATAAAAACAAGCTGGTAAAGCACAAAAAGAATCATGTCTCTGATCAAGAGCGAGCTAGCCCTACTGCCTACCCTCCCTCTTGCTGGGCTGTCACTCTCTGTGGTCCTTTAGAGGCCGGTACCCTATCTATTGCAAAAAATTTGGGACCCAGGATGCTCAGGGCACGACCTGATAATAATGCACCCTGTAATAATCAGCCTCTCGAACCGCTTCCCTATATGATCACACTAAAACTAAACTCTGGGAGGAGGATGCAGACATGCTCTCGAGCTGCTATCTGTGGCCCATCTTTTGTGCTGCTCTAAGATCTATGGTATATCTCTGCTAGATAGCCTAGTCTTGCTCTATCTACCACTAGTCCCTCTCTGCTATCAAAGTAGCAACCTGTCCCTATAGCCCCTAGACCTGTGCTTGCAATTGCTAGATACAGGTGTCCCTTTGATCAGGTGGAGGTGGCGGTGGCAGTGGCGGTGGAGGTTCCTCATCTCTCTGAGGCAGCTGATCCTACCTGCCCTGGTCTTGATCTTGCCTCAGCTGATCTTGCTATGCTCTGTCTTGATTGGGATGCTAGCATGGTCTGCCTCGGCCTCAGCCCCAATATTTTTCCCCGTCTCCATCTCCTTGGCCTCCATGGCCCCGACCTCGTCTTTCCCCTCTGCCCCTGGCTCTCCACCGTGCCGATGGTGTCCCTAGCACTATCAACCTAAGAGGTGGCCTAAACTAGTCTCTATAGGCCTGGGTAGTCCTTGGGTTGGCCTAACCCTGATCATATGGCCATGGCCTGGCCACCAATTGTATGAAGGAATCAATGGCCTCCTAGGATGGAATGTAGCAGCCCCATGAAGTCTCCCTCATAGTACACACAAATATCGCCATGTACTAGTCATCGGGTCTATCCTGCAGCTCTCCAACCTATCTCTGAACATGACCAGGTAGGTACTTCTCAATCATGGTGTGCTCTCGGCCCTACATCAGTCTATCTTTTCTAGCAAAAAATAGCTATTGGGCATCATCATACCATGTTGGCCATCCAAGATATGGCCACCATGTGAAATCTCTCATGTCATCAATGACCCTCCTACGGTGAGGGATCCCGTGTTGACCTATGTGGGTAAAAGAGACTTCTCCCTTGTACCTCCAGATGATTGGGTCATCTGGCTCCATATCAACCACTATGACTCGTGGGTGGAGCATGGCGATGTCCTCCCAGGCCCAGATATTGAGAAGTGTGACTTTGGCCCCAATGGCTCTATCGTCACCATATGTGAACTCATGTAAATTTTGATATAAAGAGGCCAGCAATACTTCCCCCAATGCAAAGCATACTCTCCATTGCACCATCAGCTCCCAAGCGAGCCCCCATCCTAGAATGAAATATCAGGCCTACCAATCTAGTGCAACAAGACCTAAAATGATGGTTGTAATGACCAGGCGAAAGGGTGACATAGTGAGCCTGTAACACTCTAACTCAATCTGCCCCTCTGAAAAGATGATCTCATCAAGGCTCATCTTGTCATGACATGCATCTCTCCCAGCATCCACATCATATATCATTCACTCTGTGTGTAGGCAATCAAAGAATGTGCCACATGTCCTCTAGTGTCACTATGGCCTTGCCCGTCGGAAGGTGGAACGATGATGCCTCACTATGTCATCGCTCTGTGAGTGTTGTCATCATCCCCAAATGCGTCCTTACCGGCAGTGCATATGCAATGTACTAGAGTTTGATCACCCCTAGGTGCTCCTGAAGTTGCTTGTGCATACCAACTAATCTACCCAAAATGGAGGATTTGTGCTCACGTGAATGAAGAATCTCTGCCTCCTCCTGCGTCAGGAAAGTCACCACGTTAAATTTCGTAAAAAATCATGATCTTGTTTAAACCCTGCATGCCTGAAACAACATGTGTCACTATTTGTAGGTACAACACAGTTTGAAAGTTCCAAACTGCACCACTAGAGGCTTTAAACTCCCAAACTCCATCACCGCAACGCAGTTTGAGTGCGACTATGTTTTCCCATAAACCCTAATTTGTAAATTGGCCTGTCACGGTGCTATATTCATATGCAGTCTAGTTTGGAGTTTGAACCCTAACTCCAAACTATGACGCTGCATCACTATCCATGATGGCGGTACAGTTTGAGGCCACACGACACTGAAATAAAGTTTCTAGCGACGCTATATAGGATCGCTTGACCAAAAGTTGACTTTCTAAGCTAATAAATGTGCACGAAAAACAAATTGAAAGTCGAGTCAAGTTGACTCACTGGTGGTCCAACACCAAGAATCCTTTGGTACACTCATACTCACTCTGAGATGTGTCATGGAAGTGGTCGTTGTGCCATCTCTCATAGGGGTCAGAGCTCAAATCACATAAATCTCAAAAGGTTGTGTACAAATGAACTAGAAGTGGCCCCTCGTGGCCTATTTAAGCCTAAAAACTAGGGTTTTTTTACCCCATTTAGCCATTCAGCGAGGGTTTTGGACCCCTGATCCCGTTTTCACCCAACCGAGGGTCGTTTTGCATCTTTTTTTTTTGTCTTTACATGTTTTTGGCATCTCGGAGCCTTTATGGACCCGTCAGCCACCTTGTCCTCCTTTTTTGCGATATCACCCAAAAATCAAAATTTTCGTCTGATCTCTCGAGGGGGAAGTATATTGGCATGTTTCTTCTCACCGAGGCAGCAATGGGGCAATTTTCAAAATTGATTTTTTTTTAAATTTTGATTGAGACAATTTATTCTTTGAACCAACACAGCGAGTACTTTGCTTCAAAGAGGGGAAAAATGTAGATGTGGAAAATATACCGACACACTTGATACTAATTTTACTAACATCATTTCATCCTAAATCATCTTCCTAGCTAGTCATCACCTTTCATCCCTTAATTGAATAAA
Organism: Sequoia sempervirens; assembly: GCA_007258455.2. Lineage (NCBI taxonomy): Eukaryota > Viridiplantae > Streptophyta > Pinopsida > Cupressales > Cupressaceae > Sequoia > Sequoia sempervirens. The sequence continues at coordinate 403,027,565 of VDFB02047230.1, read as the reverse complement.
TCAAATTTATCTAATTAAGTCATCACTTATTTTTAATTAAATAAATCAATTTTATTTAATTAACCTTATCAGTCTCTATTTAATTGAATAACTCATTTTATTTGATTAAATATCTAAAGTCATCCTATTAAATTAAATAAATTAAACCTTATTTAATTTAAGCTAACATCACCCCCTCTTTTATTAAATAAATAAAAATCTTTATTTAATTAAATCTAAATCATATTCCTCTCAACTTTGATTTAAATCAATCCAAAAATCTAAATCAAGTTGGCACATCAACTAATCTCCTATTAAATTAATCAAATCCTGATTAATTTAATCCTAATCACCTAAATCCTCTAGATTTTGCAACTTGCACCAATAAATCATTTCTTTGATTTATTAAAATCCTAATTACTTTCAAAATGGCATCAAAAAATGGAATATTCCTCCAAGTTTGAAAATCCCTCCAAATGGATCTGTCCTTCCAACAAGGCATTCATTTCCTCTTACATGTCCTTGTGCATTGAGCCAAGTGGCATTTAATTCATTCCTCTCTCCCTCCAACATGTCATTTCAAAATTTTCAAATTCCACCTAATATCATTTATTGTGCACATTCATCAAAATGTGCTCATGCTTCCTCCATTCACATCTTGACAAGTGGCACTTGGCCATTAGATGTTGAATGATCCCACATTGCTTCATTTTGCTTATTATTCCATCTTGTTCTTCTATAAATAGAAGGCTTTCCTTTGTATTTGGGATCCACAACTTAGAGCAAAAGTTACTATCTTCACATTTAGAAAAAATTCATCCATTTCCATAGCATTTTCCATCACCATAGCTAGGTTACTGTAGATTTTATCAAGGAAGCACATTGTTCATCATCACCAAGTGGATCAATCTTCATCAAGCTTGCAAAGTTGTTGGGAAAGGGCCAATTTCCACATCAAATTGACATCAACTCCCCCATGGGATTGAGATTTTGCATGTTTAAATAGGATTTAATTGCTTTTCTTGTTTTGTTCTTCATTTCCTTCCTATTTTGAGCATTGTAGATGAATCTCATGGGGAATCTTAGTTCTAACTTGCATATGGATATCTTGTGAATAAATAATAAAACTCTTATTTAATTGCATAATTATCATCATAGAACTTATTATGGATTGGATTACAAACACCAAGATATGACATAGACCAAGGTGTGACATGTTATCCCTTGCAAAAAATAGACACACGACAGAAAAGGAGTGCCATGATGCAAACTAGGAACCATAGAGCTTTTCCATAACATGTGAGGAAGTAACCACAAAGCACATTGATCCTAATATAAGAAAGCATTTTATTTTAGCTTTAACTTGCATAGGATATTTTTATTGTGCCAAGCGGAAAATTTGAACACATACTATAACTAAGGTAAAAATCTAGGTTAGCATGAAATAAAATGCATAATCAAAACCCTAGCTAAACAATGAAGTACAAAGGAGGAAAATGTAGGAAAGAAAGATAATATTTCACCAAATGTCTTCAAGCCCTCCATGATTGACCTTCATTGCACTTCTCCATTTTGCTTGAATATGATAATTTCCCTCAGATTTGAGTGTGCAATAATTAGCCTATGACAACTGACTAGCTAAAAATTGAAGATTGTTGTCTCACACTAGCAACATGTACTTGCATAATATTGTAGATCATGAAAATAAAAAGGGTAAGGTCTTTTATAGAAAAGACAAATTTGAATGAATGGTTGAGATTGGACGCCAATAAGATGTATTAATCAATGGCCAAGATTGAAAGTTGTAGTATGAAATAGGGTTAGGGCAAAATTAGGGAAAACGATAAAGATGAAGGGTTGAGATTGAATTATGAGATAATTCAATCAAGGGCTACAATTAAATGAGATGTCAAGAGATAAGATTTCATGTGGAAGATAATATTGGCATGGATAAAGATGTGATAGGAGAAATTAAATAATAAAAATGATTTAATCTAGGTGGCCAATGAATAATTAAATAATTAAAATAATTATTTAATTATAGAGGAATGTGACAAAAGGAATCATTTTGAATTAAATAATGATTTAATTCAAAATTCAAGAGAGTGGACCAAATTAAATAAATAAAATTTATTTAATTTAGGAGAGAAAAGGTTGATGAATAATTAAATAATTAAAATAATTATTTAAATATAGTGGAAAGTGGATAAAAATTAAATAAATAAGAATTTATTTAATTTTACAAAGAAGAGAACTTAATTAGTGATGTAATAAAATAAATAAAATTTATTTAATTAATCAAGGAGGAATAAAGATAAAAAATGAATTAATTAAATAATTAAAATTATTTAATTAATAGAAGAATATGACTTTAGAAAATAATTAAATAATTAAAATTATTCAATTATCAAAGACAAAAAGGGGAAATGATGAAGAATTTAGAAATCGCAAGCATGGGAAAATTTTTAGTGCCTACACATACAAGGAACCAAGTTGCCCCGGTCATATTACCAAGACAAACTGCAAACAAAAATCAAGGAGAAAACAAGTCATGATCCATCATCAATCCTCTAAATCCTTTTTGGGACATCCTTGAGGGAAATAGTGAATGACCAAAGATAAATAGATAAAAAGATAAAACAAACTAGACCGAGAGAGTCAACAACCATTTAGATCATTTTCTAATGATTTTTTGGTTATATGATCAAATTTTGATAGTGATAGCATTTGGTTTTAGGAATGATGCACCTAGTATAAGACCAATGATGGATTGAATTTGGTTTCGAGGATACAACAACTTGTGTATGACAATTTGATAGGATTGGTTGACAAAGTCTAGTTTTAGGAATGGAGCATGTCATATAAGACCAATGGATTGGATTTGGTTTTGATGATGTGACATCCTATATAAGACTGTTTGATTGTTTGATCATTTGAACATTTTGATTGCTTGACCAATTGGTCCATGATAGTTGAAGACTTGTTGGACAATTTTCTTGTTGTTTCAAGATTTTGATAAGCTCAGTTCTCTTGTTTGATTGTTATTTGTGTCTACTCAGAATGTCAACCTTAGCAAGGGACAGTTTTGTTGAACACATGGAATATTGAGAGGGGGTGAATTAGTATTCTATTAAACCATCCAATTTCTAAAGCATACTTAAAAATTATAAGGAATGAAAGCATAAACAATCCATAACATACAACACATAAACACAAGGATTTTTACGTGGAAAACCCAAGGTGGGAAAAACCACATTGAGGATTAACTCACAATATGTTATAACTGGTTATAAGATATTACAGAAAGGCTCACTGCCAAGAGGACTCATTGTCCAAGTGAACTCACTATTCACAAAGAAAAGAAAGAGACAAAGAGGTGGCCTCACAACCAAAATTTGAATTGAGAGAAATGCATCTAATATATGTCGAATTTAGTTCCTTTGAAGCTCATAACATACTTGAATTAACTTAGATTTACAAGACACTTCTCTATTTTGTATTTACACACCTTTTTTGAATATTTATAACTTATTTACACAATTTTGCAAGATTTCACATTATTTCTTGCATTCAGATCATGTATTCATTATATTCTATCCTTCATCAACTCAAATCAACCTTGTATATATACTAAACTCCACAAACATCAGTTGGGTCAACCTAATTAGATGTAGCCTCAAATTATGCAAAATGTACCTTGCCAACACCCAATTCATACCTAAATTGTATTTGTTCCAAAAAAAAAAGTAATATAGGTTGGAATGGACCTATAATGACTTCCTTATCCATTCACATCATATATTTAATCTTCACAACACTTTGCATTTATCAAGTTGACCAAGCATAGAACCCAAAAGTAAAGATACTCCTGCTGATCATCACCATAGTATACCTGGACCACAAAATGTCATGACAAATGGAAAATACAATGTATTGACACCTGAAAACATTCTTCCAAAACTAAAATGTCTAACTCAAATCCATGGAGGAATGCAGACCAGTTAAGTAATAGACAATACATAGAAAACCTGTGTAAACCATATTTGTCAAACTTCTGTTACTTGCAACTTTTGAACCACTTATCTAAAACAACTAAAATTTTGAAATAAGATACTAGTGATAGCCATGAACAACATACTAGAACTGTAGGATTAGATATAAAGGGAAAATAGAGGTGAACCAAAATATTGCAGGGCTCTATATGCTGAAACTGTCAGTGTAGGCACATTGGTGTAGGAGCACCCAAGTCTTTCAAAGAGTTGTTCAAGAACCAGGAGAGTGCAAGGGTCAAGAGGGTCTTCCAAACAAATCAAAACATAAATTATGATGTATTGAAGCCTATAATGGCATTTGAGATGAATAAGTGTAATGAGGGTGTTAAAAGTTTCAAGGTTCCTGATAAGGAATTTGGATTAAAAATGCAATGTAAGGGAAAATTAGGTTCTAGGGGTTTTGATTAATGATATTATGCTTAAATAGGTCAAATAAACTTGGATATGAATATCCAATGGTTTTTAGGTGATAAATTTTAATAAATCTCTAGTTTGTAATTTCAAATTTTTAAATTTTAGTTTAGGCGGGAAAAGGAGTTTTAGGTGTTTTAGAGGTAATTATGCATTGTAATCAATTCCAATCAGTTGGATCAGTTGGGGGATGGTTCTATAACCCAAAAATGGTCATTTGTACGGAGGTTGGGCGTTTGGAGAAGTGACTGTATGGACTGCTACAAAAAATAGTGAAAAAAACATAGTTTTCTTGCATTTTCTTGAGTCTTTTTGATGATCTATTGATTCCTTTTGAATTTCTAATCAATTGGATGGTTCAAGAACCTATATTTACTTTCAATTAACCTCTTGAATGATCTGATACATGTTTATAATCAGTTTTTTGCATTATATTGCTGACTGTCCTAAAAAAAGTGCAGATTTTTCACTAATTTTGGTGATTTTCATGGATGATTGATCCATTTCAAGGTAGAATGCTGCTGTGACCTGTGAAATGGATCATTACTAACATGTATCATACAGATTTAACCAAATAATGTGCAGGAAGGAAGAATATCAAGGTGTACACCAAGTTGTCAAAGGGAAAAGTGCTTGAAGATGGAGGCTAGGGTGTAGCAGCAGAAGATCTGCCTTAATGAGGGGCATGTTTTTGAGTTTGGATCAACTAAATATGTTGTCCTAATGGTGTAGAGTCAATGAGCAAGTTCTGGAAGTTATTGGAAGGTTAGTTTTCAAGAAGCCCTAGTTTTTGAGGCAAGCTGAGGAGGGGTTTGTGCTGGAGCATGATAGAGGTGTCATAGAGGGATAAAAACTTGGATTCCTTGGTTTTGAGTCATTTTAGGAGACTGATGAAAGTTTCATGGTTAGGGGAAAAATTTAAAGAGGGGTTGCTTTGTAAAATAGGGCTAATTAGGCCTAATTTTAAGGAAACAACAGGGTTTGAAGTGAGGTTGTCTGAAACAATTGATGCCAAGGAGTTGACATGATGTTTGTCATCACAATCCACATCTGAAACCATCATTATATTGGAGGTTCATTTGCAAAATTTGAGGAAGAAGTCAAAAAATCCATTGCCAAAGGCCTAATAGGCTAGATGGCTATGTGAGCAGCAAAAGAGAGTTTTGTATAAAATGGAGGGTTAGGGCTTGAAACCCATTTGAATCAAGTTTGTTCAAGTCTTTTGAGATCATTTCAATGATTAGGAATCACAAGGGAGGCAGATAGGTCTTAAGTGCAAGGTGAAGGCCTTATTTCTAAGTTGGTGTCTAGTTGAGAGATTGAAGAACAAAACTTTGTTAATCTTAAATCTTTGTGTATCTTTTGAGATCCCTGACCCTCTGCATCAGAGTGGTATCAGAGCAGTGAGTAGGTCCTTTAGGGATTGGAGAAGTAGCAATGGCACCAAAAAACCAATTGGCAAGAGAGTTGGAAGAGTTGAAGGAGATCTTGGAGAGGGAGAGAAGAGAAAGAAGGGAACAAGAAGCAGCAAGAGCAAGAGAAGAAAGACAATGGAGAAGAGAGAGAGACACTATGTAGGCAAGGATCAATAACCTTGAGAGGAGTAGGAGGAGAGAAGACCAAGAAGACCAAGAAAACAATGAAGAGGATGAAGAGCATGTGAGGGTAAATCAGGAACAACAAGCTGATGATACAGAGGACCCTGAGGAAAGGAGGTTAGTGAGGTTATTAAAGGCAGTACAGGGTCATGGAGGGAAGAGTCACATAGACTTACCTATCTATCAAGGGAAGATGGATAGTGAAGAGGTATTGGGATGGCTTGATGCCATGGAAAACTACTTTGAATTTGAGGAGATGGATGAAGAGAGGAAAGTCAAGTTTGCTAAAACCAAGTTGAGAGGCACAGCATTGACATGGTGGACAAGTTTCCAGAATGATAGGATGGCTAGAGGATTGGCAAAGGTCTCTACATGGGCAAGGATGAAGAGTTTGGTCAAGGAGCAATTCCTACCATCTGATTATACCATTCATGTGAAAAGGATGAGGCAGAATTTAAAGCAAAAGGACTTGGATGTTATGTCCTATACTGAGCAATTTCACAAGCTTAGTATTAGAGGAGGTTATGAGGAAGAAGATGAGAAGATAGCCAGGTACATCAATGGCTTAAGGTACAATCTGCAAGATGAGATTGGTTTGCAATTGCTAAGAACATTGGGAGAATGTTTTCAGTTGGCCATTAGAGCAGAAGAAAAGGTGAAAAGGAAGCAAGAAAGATCAAACAATGGTGGAAGAGGAGGTAGTTCAAATAGGGGCAGAGGTAATAGGGAACAAGGACAAGGCATTAATGATAAGAGCAGCAATGACAAAGGCAAAGAGATATTTTCTGATCAAAGAGGTGGGTACACTCCAAGAGGAGAAGGCAGATTTGGACAAGGTAGAGGACCATTCATAGGTAGATGTTTCAATTGTAATGAACCAGGGCATCCTTCCTTCAAGTGTCCTAAGTGGGAACAAGCTGATAAAGGCAGAGAAAGGAGAGCTAACTTGGTACAAGAAGAAGAAGACAAGAAGGAGGAACCAAAAACATTCATGGCAGACCCTGTGACTGATGGTGAGTTTCTCATGATCAAGCAAGGAGAAAGGCTTCATCAAGAACCAAAGGTAACCATTTTCAAAACAAATTGTCTCAGTCATGGTAAGATATGCAGATTGCTCATAGATTCAGGGTCACATAGCAATTTAGTTTCAGTTGATATGGTAACCAAGCTAGGGATTGAAACTTTTGATCATCCTACTCCCTACAAGGCCACTTGGGTAACTCAAGGACAGCATGTGGAGATTGGTAAGAGAGATTTTGTTGATTTCTCAATTGGTTCATATCATGATAGGGTGCTTTGTGATGTCATTCCAATGACTTGTGGTCATATCATCTTGGGGAGACCATGGCAGTATGCTAGAAGGACATTGCATGATGGATTTCTTAACACATATTTGTTTCACAAAGGAGATGTTAGATACAAGTTGGTTCCTTTACCTTTGGAGCAGAATAATGATAGTTTTGTAATCTGTTTTGAGAAGAGTTTGCAGGTGAATAAGCAGGGTGAAACAGGGCAAGGCATTGGCAAGCTGAAAAGTGATAAGTTGCAGCAAGGTTATGAGATGGACAGTCCTCCAAATCAGTCCTTGTGGGATCTGAATAGTATCAATATTGGTGGCATTGAATGCCCTATAAATGAGGGTAATAGTGGTGAAGTTCTTCCACAAAGGAGGCATTGGAATGAGGGCAGCAGCAGGGCACAAGAACTCACTGTTTTCAAGCAGCAAAGAGGACACACTAATCCTTATTTTGGTTCTGTCAAGAATGCAGATTGGCAGAAGAGGAAGACAGTAAATTTAGGAGACTACCTTCCTTCTCATTGGAAGATGAAAGCACATGTGAGCAAGAGGTTTCTTGGTGGCACCACATGGGACACTTCTTGGGACAAGATTTGTTTCTTTCCCGGGGAGAATGGTGCAGGAGCACCCAAGGCTTTCAAAGAGTTGTTCAAGAACCAGGAGAGTGCAAGGGTCAAGAGGGTCTTCCAAACAAATCAAAACATAAATTATGATGTATTGAAGCCTATAATGGCATTTGAGATGAATAAGTGTAATGAGGGTGTTAAAAGTTTCAAGGTTCCTGATAAGGAATTTGGATTAAAAATGCAATGTAAGGGAAAATTAGGTTCTAGGGGTTTTGATTAATGATATTATGCTTAAATAGGTCAAATAAACTTGGATATTGAATATCCAATGGTTTTTAGGTGATAAATTTTAATAAATCTCTAGTTTGTAATTTCAAATTTTTAAATTTTAGTTTAGGCGGGAAAAGGAGTTTTAGGTGTTTTAGAGGTAATTATGCATTGTAATCAATTCCAATCAGTTGGATAAGTTGGGGGATGGTTCTATAACCCCAAAATGGTCATTTTTATGGAGGTTGGGTGTTTGGAGAAGTGACTGTACGGACTGCTACAGAAAATAGTGAAAAAAACATAGTTTTCTTGCATTTTCTTGAGTCTTTTTGATGATCTATTGATTCATTTTGAATTTCTAATCAATTGGATGGTTCAAGAACCTGTATTTACTTTCAATTAACCTCTTGAATGATCTGATACATGTTTATAATCAGTTCTTTGCATTATATTGCTAACTGTCCTAAAAAAAGTGCAGATTTTTCACTAATTTTGGTGATTTTCATGGATGATTGATCCATTTCAAGGTAGAATGCTGCTGTGACCTGTGAAATGGATCATTACTAACATGTATCATACATATTTAACCAAATAATGTGCAGGAAGGAAGAATATCAAGGTGTACACCAAGTTGTCAAAGGGAAAAGTGCTTGAAGATGGAGGCTAGGGTGTAGCAGCAGAAGATCTGCCTTAATGAGGGGCATGTTTTTGAGTTTGGATCAACTAAATATGTTGTCATAATGGTGTAGAGTCAATGAGCAAGTTATGGAAGTGATTGGAAGGTTAGTTTTCAAGAAGCCCTAGTTTTTGAGGCAAGTTGAGGAGGGGTTTGTGCTGGAGCATGATAGAGGTGTCATAGAGGGATAAAAACTTGGATTCCTTGGTTTTGAGTCATTTTAGGAGACTTCTGAAAGTTTCATGGTTAGGGGACAAATTTAAAGAGGGGTTGCTTTGTAAAATAGGGCTAATTAGGCCTAATTTTAAGGAAACAGAAGGGTTTGAAGTGAGGTTGTCTGAAACAATTGATGCCAAGGAGTTGACATGATGTTTTTCATCACAATCCACATCTGAAACCATCATTATATTGGAGGTTCATTTGCAAAATTTGAGGAAGAAGTCAAAAAATCCATTGCCAAAGGCCTAATAGGCTAGATGGCTATGTGAGCAGCAAAAGAGAGTTTTGTATAAAATGGAGGGTTAGGGCTTGAAACCCATTTGAATCAAGTTTGTTCAAGTCTTTTGAGATCATTTCAATGATTAGGAATCACAAGGGAGGCAGATAGGTCTTAAGTGCAAGGTGAAGGCCTTATTTCTAAGTTGGTGTCTAGTTGAGAGATTGAAGAACAAAACTTTGTTAATCTTAAATCTTTGTGTATCTTTTGAGATCCTTGACCCTCTGCATCACACATAGCCAAAAAACCTTTTATAAAATGACTTTTCTGTAAACATCCAACATGTAGTGTTGACATCAATGACAACTCATGAATGACAACCTTATTCATTATTTCAAAAAGTTTATTGTGAGACATGGACAATGATGTGCAAAGACCTTGTTATGAAAAACCCTAAATGACTGACCTAGTGGCTTGGGGGCTCATCGATGATGACCTTTCCTACGTAAAGTGCAGAGACAATGTAGTTCAAATTGACTTTGACCATGGATAGTTTATTATGATAGGTGGATCATGACTGACTCAACTCGACAAACCCTAAAGGACTAACCTAGTGCCTCAGGGGCTCATCAATGATGGCCTTGCCTATGTAACATGCACAGATACATCATAGTTCAATCACTTGGACTGAAACTGACTCTAACTCTATTTTTGGAGTTTTCAGACACTTTGATTTTTCTTAGGATTTTGATGTTTTCTATTTTTTTGGTTTTTGATGTTACTATTTTTTGTATTTTGATGTTTTCAATGATAACACCATGTCTAGGATTCCATGTAAAGCTTAAGTCAAAGAATTTCCCCCAGTCAGGTATAAGACCGCATTATTATGGGTGAGGGGATAGGCGAAATTGTTATGTATGGATATGCAAGGAGAAAGACACTAAATATCAATGAGTCTTAGGTCATGAGAAGGATGATTGAGACTTATTATGGAAAAGATGAGATGTGCGAAGGATGGGAGAAAGTGGAAAAACTAGATAGAATGATATTAGATGATGGAGTGAAGAACAACTACACATGGCACCTATTTTCCAAGTTTTCACCATGGTACTTATCCAAAGTGCCACCGAAGTGGTTTTCACTATTGGACAAATTATTTCTCTTTACTATTTTCTTTATTTTTTTAATTTTTCCTATTGTTTGGTGTCACCAAGATGCTTTTTTTCTAGGTTTTCATTAGGATGATGATTTTTTAATTTTTAATTTTTAATTTTTTGTATTTTTGGCTTTTGATGGGATTCTTTGAGTGTTAGGTATAGTACTTGCGAAGGTGCATACTGTCGATAGGCTTTGGTAGTGGTTCACCTTCAAGGGTAGAAATTTGGTAAGAACCAGACTCATATGTTGCTGTTATGATGTAAGAAACCAACCAATTATGCTCGAACTTCCCTTGGTTTCTCTCTCTATTTGATTCTTTGGATTTTATTTCAAGACTAGGTCACCAATGTCAAAATGCCTAAATTGAACTTTCCTATTGTAGCTATGATGAAGATGGTTTTGATATTCTTGTAAATGGACTAATTCATTTTTTCACTTCTCATCCAATAAATCTATCTCATGCAAATGGGATATACAATATTCTTTGTTGACAATGAATTGTTGCATAGATACTCTCAAGGATGGTAACTCAACCTCAATGGGAAGGATGGCTTCAAATCCAAAAATGAAGGAATATAGAGTGGCTCCTATAAGAGTGTAGATACTAGTCTAATAGTCCCATAATGGAGAATTCAATTGAATGTTCCAATCACAAACAACATCATTAATAGTCTTCTTGAGAATTTTGAGAATAGTTTTGTTAGACGCCTCAACTTGACCATTGCCTTGGGGATAATATGGAGTGGAAATATGATGTTGGATATGGAATCTCTCACACAGTTCGTGAACATCTTTATTTTTAAAGGGATGACAATTATCTATGATGATGGATTGGGGAATACCATACCGACATATGATGTAATTAAGGATAAACTTAGATATTTATTTATTGGTGATGTAGGTCATTTGAATAACTTTGATCCATTCAGGAAAGTATTTAGTTGCAACAAGGATAAACTTATGACCATTGGTGGGAGTAGGATGGATCTTTTCCATGAGGTTGAGTCCCCATTGAGCGAATGGCCATGGTGATGTGACTAAATGAAGCTCCTAAGTAGGAGTGCACACTAGATCTCCATGTATATGAAATTGGTGATATTTCTTGACAAAGTGATCGACATCATGTTCCTATTGCAAGTATGAGCAAGTTTTTTGGTGTTGTCATTAATATTGTCATTGATGTCAACATAGTTTAGTATGTTGTAGATTGTACATGTATAGTTGAGATTTTGTGAGTACACAGAGTTATCTTCATGACATTGCAGATATGCTGAAATTAGTTTCCAAGTGATTTTGAGAAAATTAATAAAGAAGAGAATTTAGAGTGATAAATGTGTTCAGAGTGTGCTCTGATATGTGCTCCACATTTCCCCTTTGTTGATCCTATACTTGTGCAAATATGAAGGTTTACTGATGATGACCTTTTGGTGATACTTCCTGAGTTCTAGCTTTTGGTGTGATGGTATGTGAAAGTTACATTCACCAGTGTGTGAACTGTTCTGGCAGAGTTGGTCTTCTATGGACTGGGAGAAATGTTTCAACTCTATAGTCCTCCTCTATTCTATTTCAGATCTCATGGATCTAGAATATGTCTTTTAGTGGTGTTCTCTTGGTTTTGGCAAAGATACGTGTTGTTTGGTGATCTAGAAGTCAAGTTTCAAAGTTGTTGTATGTGTTTGCACAGTCTGGATGGATTGATGGAAGAAGTTCATTGTTTGAAGTTTGTTTCACTTACTGTAGATGTATCTGAAGGAATTTGAGATGTGTTCTCGTGCATAATGAAGTATGTTGTATCGTCTACATGTCATCTTCTTGTTAGGAATCATGCACATCAATGTTCATTTATGTTTTCATTAGGTTTAGCTAACCTAGTGTTTACACTTCATTTGAAGAATAAAATTAAATTGAGGAAGTGTGTGGTTGATCCGAGACATTATTTTTGGTTTTGGTTAAATGTTTTATTGGTCCACTCTCATTCCTTTCCATCGTGGGAATTTTGAGTTGCCAACCTAATTTGAATTTATGAAATAAAGTTTATGTGGCCGACCTTGGGGAAATTTTCTAAGGTTGAAGATGGTATAAATGAAATTAAAATTGTGAAGAATTGAAGTATGATGCAAAGTGATGAAGTAAGCCACAAATCAAAAGAGAAAAAGTGTGTAAAAGTGAGTTGAGGCAACAGTTCTTCATTGTGTCAGATTCCTAAAGGCATTGAGCTAAAGGTTTCTATAATCTTCTGATCAAGGTTGTGGATGTGTTAATTGTTGTGGTGGATCTTTTGTTCTCTTTTGTATTAGTAGGCAATGAGCCTCCCTGTTGGACAGTGAGTCCTTTCTGTAGGTAGTGAGCCTTTTTATTTGGACAGTGAGTCCTCTTTTGGGTAGTGTGCTCTTGGTAGTGAGCCTCTATATTTAGTTTTATAATCTCTTTATATTGTGAGTTAATCCTCACCGTGGTTTTTCCCTCATTAGGTTTTCCACGCAAAAATATGGTGTTCATTGTGTTGATTTACTTTCTATTATTTGTGTTTCATGCTCATACTTAATAACAAATAATGTGGTTATGGAATTGATAAGTGTTGAAGTTCTAAATTTGAATTTTGTGACAACTGATTCACCCCCCCCTCTCAGTTGTCCTACACCTTTTAAAAAAATGGTATTAGAGCCTTAGTTCCTTGGTGTAGAGCTTAACCACTTAAGGAATATTTGATGGCACCCAAGTTGGAAATCCCTATGTTTGATGGATCTGATACAATGATTGGAAAGTGCAGATGAGAGGATATATTGTTTCTCTTGGTTACAAGATCTAGAAGGCTATTGAGATGAAGTTTACTACTCTGGCGAATGGTCCTACTACTACAGATGAGGTTTCTGCTTATGAAGAGAATGGGAAAGCAATGTATGCTATTTATAGTGCTTTATCTAAAATTGAGCGAATTAAGGTTCTTTCTTTGGATACTGCTTATGATGTTTGGAAGAAGTTGGAAGAACTATATGAAGGAAATGAAAGAGTAAAGTTGACAAAGAAGTTGGCAGAAAAGAGCAGATTTAAGAATTTCAAAATGGATTAAGGTGAAGAGTTTACAAGCTATTTCCAAATGGTTGAGATGATAGCAAATGAAGTTAAGAATCAAGGGGGAAAGCTGACTGATGAAGATATTATTGAAAAGATCTTGATCACTCTACCAAATTGCTACAGTGATAAGATCTTAGTTATTGAAGAGATGTATGATCCTACGAAGTATACTAAAGAACAATTATTTGGCACCTTGCAAGCATTTGAGATGAGAAAGTTCAAGAAAGAAGACATGATAGAAGAAAATATAGAGACAACATTTAAGAAAATGAAGATTGAAGATGATCCAGAGAGTGATGCTTCTGATGATTTGGAAGCGAATTTCACCACGAAGTTGAAGAAAGGTACCAAAAAGTATAAAGGTGTGTTGCTCTTTAAATGTTACATTTTTGGTAATATTGGTCATTATGATTCAAGATGTTAGAATAGAGTTGTACATAAGAAGAACAAGGATCATAGAGATAAGGATAGAAAGGATAAGAAATATAAGAAGTTGTATTATGTTAAAGAAGAAGCTAGAATCTTTGATGATGAATTTGAAAATGAGGTTGATGATAGTGAATGCTTATTTTTAGCTTTGGAAAATAAATTTGTATCTGCTAACCCTGAAAAATGTGCAAGCACGAATGATCTAGAGAACAAAAGGAATAAGATGGAAGGTACTTTGGTCACTGTCTTTCATGCAAGACAAGATGAAGACTGTTGGGTGATTGATAGTGGATGTTCTAATCACATGACCAGAGATAAAAGTAAGTTCAATAAACTTGAAAAGTATGATGGTGGTTTAGTCATGTTTGGTGATGATTCAGGAACTAAGATTTGTGGGAAAGTTTCAATTAGTTTTGATGGAGTACACAACACTAATGATGTATATTATGTGAAGGGTTTGTGGCATAAAATTTTGAGTGTTGGACATATGTGTAGCAATGGTTTTAAACTCGTGTTTCAGAATAACACCTGTGAAATTAGAAAATGATCCAGAAATGGAGATATGGTTGTTGCTAGAAGAACTCATGGAAAATTCTATCAGCTTAAGGGAGTTGATGGCCAATTCCTTGTATCTCAAGTCAATGAAAGTTGGTTATGGCATCAGATAATGGGGCATGTAAATTTTGATAATTTGGTTAAAATCAGTTCAAAAGAGATTGTTTGAGGTTTGCCTAGAGTCACAAGGCCTTCTAATACTATTTGCAGAAGTTGTCAATTGGGGAAACAAACAAGATCAACTTTAAGGGAAAAGAACATTCTACTACTGGAATGCTGGAGTTAATTCACACTGATCTCTGTGGTCCAACTAGAACATGAAGCTTGAATGGTGACAGGTATTTCATGCTTCTTATTGATGATTATTTTTGAATGACATGGGTTGCTTTTCTTAGAGAAAAGACACAGACTCTAGATAGATTTAAAGTGCTCAAAGCAAGAGTGGAAAATGAAGTAAATTTGAAAATCAAATGTTTGAGATCTGACAGAGGTGGAGAATTCACTTCTAGTGAGTTTAATACATTTTGTGAAAAACATGGCATAAAGAGATAGTTTTTTGCTTTGAGAACCCCTCAACAGAATGCGGTAGTTGAGAGGAAAAATAGGACAGTATAGGAAGCTGTAAGAACCATGATGAAAGAATCAAATGTATCGGATGTGTACTAGAGAGAGGCAATACACACTTCTGTTTATGTTCTTAATAGAGTTTAGATTAGAGGCAACAACACAAAGACTCCTACTGTGAATTACTTCAAGGTATTTGGAATCAGATGTTACATTAAAAGAGATGATGAAAATCTTGGAAAGTTTGATGCTAGATGTGATGAAGGAATTTTTCTTGGGTACTCTACTACTAGCAAAGCATATAGGTGCTTCAATAAGAGATTGAGGAAGATTGTTGAAAGTGCTAATGTGAAAGTTGATGAAGACATATGCAGACCTATTGAGATAAGTTAAGTTTAACCTGATGATCCTATATGTGGACAAGTACTTGAGGAGAATAAGGAGAAGGAAGAAGAAGAGAAAGAAGAACAAACTGAAGAAGAAGAAGAGCATGAACTGGAACCTGTTGTTAAGACTCTTAAGTATGTACAGAAGAATAATCTAGAGGAAAAAATAATTAGAGATAAGAATGAAAGTGTGAAGACAAGAAGTAAAGTAGCAGCTGAGGTAAATTTGTGTTTACTCTCTAAAATTGAACCTAAGTCTGCGAGTGAAGCATGTGAAGATGAGAGTTGGATGAAAGCTATGAAAGAAGAGTTGCAACAAATAGAGAAGAATTAGGAATGGGAACTAGTCCCTAGACCTGTGAATAAGAATGTAATTGGTTCAAAATGGGTGTTCTAGAATAAGCTGAATGAAAATGGAGAAGTTGTATGGAATAAGGAAAGACTTGAATGCAAGGGATATTCACAAATTGAAGGCATAGACTTTGAAGAAAATTTTTCCCCTATAGCTAGAATGGAAGCTATTTGAGTTTTTTTGGCATTTTCTACACACAAGGATTTCAAAGTGTATCAGATGGATGCCAAGTCAGCATTTCTGAATGGTGAATTGGAGGAAGAAGTGTACTTGGAACAACCTGAAAGGTTTTAGTTATCTGACATACCAAACATGGTTTGTAAGTTGAAGAAGGTGTTGTATGGACTGAGGAAAGCTCCCAGAGCTTGGTATGCAAGATTGGATAGATACTTAACAAAGAAAAGATTCAGTAAGGGCTCTTCTGACAACAATATTTACTTCAAAGTGAAAGGTAAAAAAATGTTGATAGTAGTTGTATATGTTGATGATATTATCTTTGGTGGAAATGAAGGCATGTGTAAAATATTTACTGAAGAAATGCAAAAAGAATTTGAGATGTCCATGATTGGTGAGTTGAATTTCTTTCTTGGTCTTCAAGTGAATCAAACTGATAAATGGATATTCATTTCACAAGCTAAGTATGTAAAAGAGTTGTTGAAGAAGTTTGGAATGGATGACTCCAAACCGGTTAGTACTCCTATGGTAACCGGATGTAAGCTGAGCAAAGATGATGAATCCACTAAAACTAATCAGAGCAAATGTAGATCTATGATTGGTGGACTATTGTATCTCACTGCTACCAAATTGGATATTATGCATGCAGTATGTCTAGTTTCCAAATTTCTAGTAGACCCTAAAGAGGCACATGTTACAACTTTAAAGAGGTTATTTAGATATTTTAAAGGTACACTAGATTATGGATTATGGTATCCTAAGGGTGTTAATTTCACCTTAAGTGCTTATACCGACACAGATTGGGCTAGTTGTGTGGATGACCTAAAGAGTACCAATGTAGGTGCTTTCTTTCTTGGTAGTAGATTGGTTTCTTGGTTGAGTAAGAAATAAGACTTAGTTTCTTTATCCATTGCAGAGGAATAATATATTGCTGCAACATCCTATTGCACATAGGTTTTGTGGATGAAGCAAACTCTGATAGACATTGGAGTAATATGTGATGAACCTATTCCTATTTTTTGTGAAAACACAAGTTCTATAAACATTTCAAAGAATCCAGTTATGCATTCAAGAACTAAACACATATCTATCAAATATCATTTCCCAAGAGAAAATTTTTTAGAGAATGAAGTTAGATTGGAGTATGTGACAACAAAGGAACAAATTGCAAATATATTTACTAAGGCTCTTTCGAAGGATGATTTTGAGCATCTTAGGGAGAGGTTGGGGGTCATTGGCCCTTTGAACTAGGTGCACATTAAGGTGCATCAGTCCAGTGAATTCACAAATTCTTCATTTATCTGGAATAATGAATGGGTCTACTCCACAGGGGAAGTAGAAAAGGGTTTCATTGTTGTAGTATGCGTTGAATGGGTGCACTCCTAAGGGAGAGAGATCAAAGTTTTTGATCTTTTCCATTGATGTCAAAGGGGGAGAGAAAGTCATTTGAAAAATAGTTTAGAAGAAGAGAATGTGTTCTCCCAGAATATTATGAAGGATGTTGTCTTTGATGGTTTTTCACATCATGTGTTGCCATCAATGACAAAGGGGGAGATTGTTACGAGTATGAGCAAGTTTGATGGTGTTGTCATTAAATTTTTCATTGATGTCAACACAATTTAGTATGTTGTAGATTGTACATGCATATTTGAGATGTTGTTGAGATTTTGTGAGTACATGGAGCTATCTTCATGACATTGTAGATGTGCTGAAATGATGATTTTTTGAGTGCTTTTGAGAAAATTAATAAAGAAGAGAAATTAGAGTGATGAATGTGTTCAGATTGTGCTTCGGTATGTGTTTTGTGTTTCTCTTGTGTTGATCCTATGCTTGTGTGGATATGAAGGTTTGATGATGATGATCTTTTGGTGATATCTGTTGAGTTCTAGCTTCTGGTGTGATGGTATGTGATAGTTACATTCACTGGTGTGTGAACTGTTCTGACAGAGTTGGTCTTCTATGGACTGGGAGAAATGTTTCTGCTCCACAATCTTCTGCTGCTCTATTTCAGATCTTGTGGATTTGGAATATGTCCTGTAGTGGTGTTCTCTTGGTTTTGGAAAAGATATGTGTGGTTTGGTGATCTAGAAGTAAAGTTTCAAAGTTGTTGTATGTGTTTGCATAGTCTGGATGGACTGGTGGAAGAAGTTCAATGTTTGAAGTTTGTTTCACTTGCTGCAGATGTATGTTAAGGAATTTGAGATTTTTTCTCATGCATAATGAAGCGTGTTGTGTCATTTGTGTGTCATCTTCTTGTTGGGAAGCATGTACATCAATGTTCATTTGTGTTTTCATTAGGTTTGGCTGACCTAGTGTTTACACTTCATTCGAAGAATATAATTAAATTGAGGAAGTGTGTAGTTGATCCAAGACATTATTTTTGGTCTTGGTTAAATGTTTTATTGGTCCACTCTCATTCCTTTCCACTGCAAGAATGTTGAGTTTCTGACCTAATTTAAATATATGAAATGAAGTTTATGTGGCCGACCTTGGAGAAAGTTTCTAAGGTTGAAGATGGTATAAATGCAAGTTGAATTATGAAGAAAATAAGTATGATGCAAAGTGATGAAGTAAGCCACAAATCAAAAGAGCAGAAGTGTGTAAAAGTGAGATGAGGCAGTAGTCCTTCATTGTGTTAGATTCCTAAAGGCAGTGAGTTGAAGGTTTCTACAATCTTCCGATCAAGGATGCAGATGTGTGTTAATTGTTGTGGTGGATATTTTGTTCTCTTTTGTATTAGTAGGAAATGAGCCTCCCTGTTGGACAGTGAGTCCTTTCTATAGGCAGTGAGCCTTTGTATTTGGACAGTGAGTCTTCTTCTAGGCAGTGAGCCCTTGGCAATAAGCCTCTGTATTTAGTTTTATAATTTCTTTATATTGTGAGTTAATCCTCACCATGGTTTTTCCCTCATTGGGTTTTCCATGTAAAAATTTGGTGTTCATTGTGTTGATTTAAGTTTTGTTATTTGTGTTTAATGCTCATAATTAATAATAAAATAGCGTGGTTGTGGAATTGATAAGTGTTGAAGTTTTAAATTTGAATTTTGTGACAACTGATTCACCACCCCTCTCACTTGTCCTATGCCTTTTTAACAGTTCCATAAAGAGACAATAGTATCCAGTTTGCATAAGCTTCTTGGCTAAGGTAGGACTTGTTGGCATTGAGTTTTTTTAGTTGGCATTAGATTGCCATTGATGTCAACTCATGGTATATAATGGTTTGTATGTAGCTATAGGAACATGCATAGCTATAGAAACCTCATAGTTTGCAGCTACAATAGTGTGTACTTCATGCGATAGGAAGCTAGTTGTATAGCGACAGGAGCTTCATAGCAACAAAATCTTAATAGCTTCACATTGAAGTTAGCAGTGGTCAATATTTTCATATGCAAAAGGACAACTTTGCCACTTGGACCAATGAGTGAAAAATTAACATGGAAAACACATGGCAAAGAAAATATGGAAGAATGATGACTTTGAGATTATGTGTAGCTTTGGCCGATTAATATTTTTTATCTACTAGGGTTTATGTATGCGGCTACAGAAGATTGGATTTACTTCTATCATTACTTAGATATTATGAAAACTATAGGAGAACATGCAGGTTTATCCTTAAGTTGAAGGCTTATTGTTTGCATAAGGTATGGTAGTTTAAACCCTAAAGTCAACACCTCTTTCAGAAAGGTAGTTATCATTGATCGATGCATATTAGATTTTTTCTTTTAAAATCTTTTTTCCTTGCTTTTAAGTTGTATTCGCATGGTTCGAATAAAATTAGATTTTATTGAGTGATTCTTTTCTTAGCGATAAAGTTTCTATAGAAGCACTCAATGAAAATATGATTCAAAGCTTTTATTTTTGTTTCATACCTCTTGTAGAGTCTGGGTGATGCCATAGATAAAATATCTATTTATTGAACATTGGACATTGAGATCAGATTTGTAAGTTGCAGATTAACTGGGAAAATCAATACAAAAGAAATCAAATTTTGTTTTGATTAAAAAATAAAGAGGCATTTTAAATTCATGGCAGCCAATCCAAAAAGAAGAAGTTGCATCGAATCATTAAGTTACTCAAGAAGAGCATTAAATACTTGTAGATGGAATAACTGGAAGAGAATAGGATTTCATTTTTAAGGTTCTACAGATTGTTTAAGAAGTTTAGGGCAAGTGCAGATAGTTGCTACAAGAATATTAGAAATCTACAGACATATTGCTACAAAAAGTCATAAAGTTACTTACAGAAAGTTGCAAAAATATTTGAATATTTTTTTAGGGCTACAGGAGTGATTTATAACAAAGGTTGTTATTCATTTGTTGCTCTGTCTATCTGTGTGTGTGTGGAAAAAAAATAGTGGGTACGAGTGGAGAGAAGAGTGGTGTGAAAGAGAGAAGATAACTTTGTAAAAACAGAGTATGTGTTTCTGAGTGTTGGATGTTTTTATTTTTCTGAAGAAGTGTGTGAAGTCATACAATAGTTTTGCAGAGACTTATTGTGTGAATGCAGATCATAGAGTGTTATAGAGTACGTGCATGAATGCTTGCAGAACTAGTTGATGATAATAAGACTAGAAGTTGTTTGAGGACAACAAGACAACAAATACTTTCAAGTGTATAAATTTATATGAGTTACAAAATTTCATTTGTAACATGATACTGGATTTGTAACAAAAAATCTCTTATTTGTGTAATCATCTGAGTGGGTGCTCAGATTATGGGTAGAAGCTCCTTTGAGTTGGTGCTCATAAATTTGGAATTGTTGTTCCTTTGGGTTGGTGCCCATACATTGTAACATAAAACATTTTCATTATGACATTAGATTGGAGTAGTAGCCTCCAACAACTATTCTCTCTGAGGTTTTTTCCCATCTTGGGTTTTTCCTCATACATCTTGTGTTGTGGGATGCATTTTGTGTGTTTGGTTTAGTTGCCTCTTTTTTCTCATGGTTTAAGCTTTCAGTGTTTATTGTCACATTGCTTAGAAAGTTAAAATTTGTAGCCCACTGATTCACCCCCCCTCTCAGTGGTCTTTGTGTTCCTTCATTTGGTATCAGAGCCTTAGGTTCCTTGTTAGAAAGCTTTCTCCAGCTTGGGTAGATTCTAATTTTTGAACACAATGTCTAAGCATGAATCCACTTCTATGAAAGTACCTAAATTTGATGGCACTAACTATCCTTTTTGGAGTAGAAGAATGGAAACCTACTTGTCCTCCTTAGGTTGTGATGTATGGTTGATGGTAAAAAATGGTTACAATGTTCCCCAAACTCCTCCAACTGATCCTAATGCTAAAAAGGAATATGAGTTCAATGCCAAGGCCAAGCATGCTATTCTTAGTGGATTGTCTGATACTGAGTTTGTCAAAGTTATGCACTGTAAATCTACAAAAAAAACGTGGGATAAACTACAAAATATTTATGAAGGTGATGAGAATGTGAAGGAAGCTAAGTTACAAAATCTTAGAGCTATTTTTGAAGGACTAAAGATGATAGAAGATGAAAATATTGTTGATTACTTAGAGTAGATGAGATTGTTAATGTTGTAAGAGGACTTCAAGAAGAAATTCAAGATAATGTAATTGTTAAGAAATTTCTAAGGTCATTAACAACAAAATATGACACTAAAGGTTCTGTAATAGAAGAAGCTAGAGACTTGAAGACTTTCTCTATGGATAAATTATTTGGTTCATTATTAGCCTATGAAATGAGGACTGTGAGTGTTGAACCTTCTAAGAGAGAAGCTTCCTTCAATTTGGTGAAAAAGGAAAATATGCAACTACAAATGTTGATCAAAAAGATCCTAACAATGTTGAAGAAAATTTTGCCAAGAAACTAAAGAAAGGATCAGGCAAGTACTAGGACAAGCTACCCTTTAAGTGTTTTAATTGTGGCAAGATTGGACATTTTGCTGCCAAGTGTCCTTATGAGAAGAAGGAAGAAAATGCTGAAGAAACTAAAAGGTTCAGACCTAAGAAGTTCTACAAATCCAAGAAAAAATTTTAGAAGAAGAGAAGTCTTCTCACTATTGATAGTGAAATATAAAATGATGAAAGTGATTCAAATGAAGACACTAGTGAAGATGAGAAAGAGGTTAATCTCTTCATGGCTCAAGAAGTTCTAAATGACAAGAAGACTTCAAAGATTGAAAATAATAATCAATCTAAAAATACAAAAATAGTTGATAGTGATGAGGAAGATGAGGATGATGTTGAGGTTGATCTTGAAGGAGAGTTAATTTGCACTCTTGATGAATTAGACAAGTTGAAGAAAGAACATACCAAATTCAAGAACAATTCCTTTAAAGAACAAGACCAGTTAGAAAAGAGTATTCACTCTAAATACATAGTTGGAAGAAGCACAAAAAATAAGTGAAGTTTTGAATTCAGAACTAGAGGCAAACAAAAAAGAATGTCATGTGTTGGAATAAGAGGTAGTGACTCTAAGGAAAGAGTTAGAAGCTTTTCAAGAAGATCTAAAGTTGAGAATGAAAAATGAGAGCAGCACTAATGCTCTAAATGATATACTTGGTAAGCAGAAAAAGAACAAATATTATAGTGCTGTTGGCTATGAACATGGTGAGAGCTCTAATATGGGTGAAAAACCCAAGAAGAAGATTGTTTTCACTACAACCACTAGTGAAAATATTGCTGCCCCAAGAGATAGTATTGATGCTGCCCCAAGGGATAATATTGATGCTACCTCAAGAGACGGTATTGATGTTGTTGTCCCAAGAGATAGTGTTGCTGCCCCAAAGGATAACTTTGTTGTCCTAAAAGTTAATGTTGTTGCTCCAAGAATGAGAAGGTCTACTGTTGTTGTTGAAACAACTAGAAACATTTCTCGGTATAATAATTGGTATGCCCCTAAATCTTATGGTTATTGTTTTAGATGCAATGTATTTGGCCATAAGTTCATTCATTGCAAAATAGTGAAAATAGCAGCTCCAAATTTCATGAGAAAAAATCCTTTTGCACCTTTGAGAGATTTGGATATTGTGTGTTACAATTGCAATAATCTAGGACATAGAAGTGTAGATTGTAAAAGTTTAAGTCAGACTGGTAAAATTTTCAACTTTCCTATATTTAATGAGAATATCAAATGCTATTATTTTCATAACTATGGACACACAACAAGGTTTTGTAGAGAAAGATCTACTAAACTTGAAAAGAATGTAGTTGCTGCCCCCAAGAATAAAAATGAACAAAAAGTAGCAACAAAGAAGAATGAAACCAAAAAAGAATGGAAAGAGGTGAGTAAAGATAATATTCAATCAAGCATGATAGCACAAACAAAATTACACAGAGAAGAAAAATATATGGGTGATAGATAGTGGCTGCTCCAACCACATGACTGGTGACAGGAACAAATTCAAATAGTTAGAAGATTGGAATGTTGGTTCAGTTAAACTTGGTAATAACTCAATCACGATAAAAGGTAAAGAAAACTTAAGCATTGATGGGAAAATACTCACAAAAGATGTCTACTATGTTGAAGGGTTGAAACATAGCTTACTTAGTGTAAGTCAAATGTGTGACAACGGTTATAAATTTTCATTTGATTCCAAAGGATGTGAAATCATGAAAGAGAACAATGGAAAATTAATTGTTGAAAGTAAGAGAACTAATGGAAATGTCTACAACTTGAAATAATGTCATGAAGCTCAATGTATGATTGGAAAAGTGGATAAGAGTTGGTTATGGCATAGGAGGTTAGGTCACATAAATTTTGAAAACCTTGTCAAGGTTAGATCAAAAGGATATGTGAGACATGCCAAAGATAACTAAACCAACAAACACTATTTGTGATGAATGTCAAAAAGGGGAGAAAACTAAAGTTAGTTTCAAGACTAAAGAGTACTCAACCACAAGGCCACTTGAGTTAGTACATACAAATTTATGTGGTCCTACAAGGACAAGATCTTTAAATGGTGACAAATACTTTATGTTACTGATAGATGACTACTCAAGGATGACTTGGGTAACCTTCCTACAAGATAAGTCACACACATTTGAAAGGTTCAAGGTATTCAGAAAAATGGTTGAGAAAGAAAGTGGTTTCAAGTTGAGATGTTTAAGATCAGACTATGGTGGAGAATTTGCATCAAATCAATTTGAAGACTATTGTGAACAACATGGGATTAGAAGACAATATTCTATTGCTCAAACACCTCAACAAAATGAAGTTGTTGAGAGGAAGAATAGGAGTGTGAAAGAAATGGAAAGAACTATGCTTAATGATTCAAACCTACCCGATGTTTATTGGAAGGCTATTCATATAGTAGTATACACACTAAATATAGGCCAACTAAGAGTGCATAGCAAAAGGACACCTTATGAGCTATGGTATGGTAAGAAAATTTCTATCAAATATTTCAAAGTTTTGGTAGTAAGTGTTTCATTAATTAATAAAGATGATGAAGGGATTGGTAGTTTTGATGCAAGATGTGATGATGGAATATTCTTAGGATACTCAACTCATAGTAAGGCATATAAATTTTCCAACAAACACCTCAAGAGAATAGTTGAGTGTGTACATGTGAGAATAGATAAAGATTTGTAGCAGTCAAGGAAAAAATCAGAAAATCAGATTGAAGAACATCATAATGAAGGTGAAGAGCAATTAGAAAATGAAGAAGTAGTTGAAAAATCTCCAAACAAACCCCCTAGAAAGTATGTTTAGAAGTACCACCCTGGAGATCAGATTATAGGAAGCAAAGATAGTGGTGTGCAAACAAAAAGAAGACATGCTGGAAATGATGATCAAGTCAACTTGTGTCTTCTAACTGAAATAGAACCAAAGAGTTACAATGAGGCCAACAAGAGTGAAGATTGGATAAAGGCTATGAAAGAAGAGCTACAACAAATTGAAAGAAACAAAACATGGGATTTAGTTCCAAGGCCAATTGATAAGAACATTATTGGCACAAAATGGGTCTACAGAAACAAAGTAAATGAAGAAGGTAAAGTGATTAGATATAAAGCTAGAATAGTATGGAGAGGATACTCACAAGTTGAGGGCATAGATTTTGAGGAAACATTTGTCCCAGTAGCAAGATTAGAAGCTATTAGAATATTCTTAGCATTCTCAGCATATAAGAACTACAAAGTTTATCAAATTGATGTTAAATCTACATTCTTTAATGGTAACCTTGAGGAAGAATTCTACATGGAACAACCTGAAGGGTTTGAGTCACCTGAAAAAGGAGATTGTGTGTGTAGATTGAGAAAAGCACTATATGGGTTAAAACAAGCACCTAGAGCATGGTACTCTAGATTGGACATCTATTTACATCAATAAGGCTTCAAAAGAGGATGTGTTGAAAACAATCTCTATATCAAAGTGGAAGGTAATCATATGATGAAATTGTTGTTTATGTAGATGATATCATCTTTGCTAGAAGTCATGATGATTTGTGCAAGAAATTTATTGATCAAATGCAACAAGAATTTGAAATGTCAATGATAGGTGAGCTGACCTACTTTCTTGGTTTGCAAATTTCACAATTAGACAAGGGAATTTTTATTTCACAAATCAAGTATGCTAAAAACATGTTGAAAAGGTTTCAAATGGATGATTGTAAGCCTGTTAGTATTCCTATTATGACTGGGTGCAAGCTGTCCAAGAATGATGATTCACCTGATGTTGATCAAACCATATTTAGATCCATGATTGGTAGTCTATTGTACCTTACTGCCTCTAGACCAGATATTGTACAAGTAGTTTGTATGGTAGCTAGATTTCAAGCTTCTCCAAAACAATCTCATTTGAATGTTGTAAGAAGAATTTTTAGATATTTGCAAGGTAGTTTGACCTATGGTTTATGGTATGCTAAACATGATGATTTCACTTTGCAAGCTTACACAGATGTAAATTGGGTTGGGTGCATAGATGACAAGAAGAGCACGAGTGGAGGTGCTTTCTTCCTTGGTGGTAGATTGGTCTCTTAACATAGTAAAAAGCAAGAATCTATCTCGTTATCTATAGCTAAAGCATAATACATAGCTACCTATTAGGGTTAGAAAGGAAGATATCTAACAATAAAATGTAGATTTAATTAATAAACAGAGAAACTAAAACACACATAGAATAAATTATAACACAGAGAAATTAATGTGGTTCACCCAATCTGGGCTACATCCACCAAACTGCAGCCATCCAATGATTTTATTATCCAGTGCAAAAACCTATTACAATCTTGTGAATAATCATGTTTTTGATCATATTGTAACCCCCATCCGAACCCCTTTTTAACAAGCTTAGAAGCTTCCATATTAGGGTTCTAAGAAATCTGGTTTTTTTCTTTTTTTGGTGATGACGCGAAAAAGTAGGAGGAAATTTTTTCTTGGGGGCTGCCGCCCCTGAACCCCCGCCCGGGGCCTAGCCTGGCCTCAGACCCCAAAAAGGATACATGTTGAGGTGTATAGTATGGCATGATCAGTCGCCACATACCAACAATCTCCCACTTGGAGACTGATCATGGACGACAATGTTGCACTTACAGCTCCCACTGGAAATAAGTACCTTCGACCCTGTTGCTCTGTTATTCTTGATTTCAACCTTGAAGGCCAACCGAAGCTGAAGAGGAGCTTAGCTTCTCCCTTGTCACCGCCTTCGTAAACATATCCGCTAGATTGACATCTGTATGTATCTTGTCCAGCTTGACTTGTCCATCGTCCAACACTGACCAAATGAAATGATATATTAACTATATGTGTTTTTTTTTAGAATGAAAGGCATAATTATTTGCAAGATGTATAGCACTCTGGTTGTCTGTAAACAAGTAATTTCCAGCTTGTTGTTTTCCCAACTCATCCATGAAAAGTTGCAGCCATATAATCTCCTTTTCCGCCTCTATTGCAGCAACATACTTTGCCTCCATGGTGGATAAAGCAACCACCTTTTGCAATAGAGAAATCCAACTCACTACCGTCCCACCAACTGTAAATACATAACCTATGGTACTCCGCTTGGTATCTATATCCCCTGCCAAATTTGAGTCAACATAGCCTTTTAAATCAGTATTAGAGCCCCAAAAACATAAACATTTATTGGATGTACCTCTCAAGTACCTGAGAATCCATTTTACCGCATTCCAATGCTCAACTCCGGGATGACTCAAATACCTGCTAACAACTCCCATGACATGTGCAATATCCGGTCTCGTGCATACCATGGCGTACATTAAACTGCCTATAGCTGAAGCATATGGTACCTTGGACATTTTTTCTTCCTCCTCTTGTGTCTTTTGACACATATCCTTAGTCAATTTAACATGACTAGGAAAAGGTGTGCTGACAGCTTTTGCATTCTCCATATGAAATCTTTGCAACACCTTTTCAACATAATTAGCCTAAGATAAAAACAATTTTCTGTTTTTCCTATCTCTACAAATTTTCATACCAAGGATTTGTTTTGCTGCCCCCGAATCCTTCATAGCAAAATATTTTGCTAACTGTTGTTTTAGCTCACTTATGTGATCCATGTTAGACCCTGCTACAAGTATGTCATCAACATATAAAAAAAAAATAATGTAGATGTCATTATCCAACCTCTTAAAATAAACACAATGGTCAGAATTACACTTGCTGTAGCCTTGCTCAGCCATAAAACTATCAAATTTCAAGTATAATTGCCGAGGTGCTTGCTTCAAGCCATATAAACTTTTCTTCAATCTGCACACTAGTTTCTCCTTACCTTTGACCTCAAATCTTGTGGCTGGTCCATATATATTTCCTCTTCCAAATCACCATGGAGAAAGGTTGTTTTAACATCCAGCTGTTCTAAATGCAAATCTTTAGCAGCCAGAATACTTAAAGCAATAAGAATAGAAGTCATTTTAACAACTGGAGAAAAAATCTCATCAAAATCAATACCCTTTTTCTATGCAAATCCCTTTACAACTAATCTGGCTTTAAATCTCTTCTTACCTTCATCCTCCTCTTTCAGCCTATAAACCCATTTGTTTGGTAAATCCTTTTTACCTGCAGGAAACTTGCATAATTCCCAAGTCTAGTTTTTCAGCAAGGAGTCCATTTC
Source organism: Sequoia sempervirens (assembly GCA_007258455.2). Classification (NCBI taxonomy): domain Eukaryota; kingdom Viridiplantae; phylum Streptophyta; class Pinopsida; order Cupressales; family Cupressaceae; genus Sequoia; species Sequoia sempervirens. Next base: position 402,999,561 of record VDFB02047230.1, on the reverse strand, counting down.
TTCTTCCATTCCATGCTCCCACTGAACCTTGGTATCCACTTGCATAGCTTCATCATAATATTCTGGTTCACCGGCATCAGTTAACAAAATAGTATACAAAGAGGGAGAGAATATTTCTAGAGGTCTACTTATCTGTGAAGATCATCTAACATTCACGGGAGTTTGTAGTAATTATTGTTGTTGTTGTTGTAGAGCACGAGGAACCACTGAAACATCATTGTTTGGAATATCATCCAACACTGCATAATAATTTTCTTTATTCTCATGGTGCAACAACATATCTTTGTACAACACTTTCTCATTGAATATGACATCCCTACTTCTCACAATTTTCTGATTTTCAAAATCCCAAAGCCTATATCCAAATTCATCAATGCCATATCCAACAAATATACATTTCTTTGATTTTGCATCAAGCTTGGTTCTATTTTCAGAATCTACATGTGCAAATGCTTCACAACCGAAGGTTTTGAGAAAAGAATAACTCACCTTCTTACCTTTCCATGCTTCCTCTAGAATACCACAACCCAAAGGATTAGAGAGACCTCTATTAATTAAATAAACAACAGTGTTTACAGTCTCTACTCACATTTTTAAAGGTAGTCCAACATGCAATCTCATAGTCCGTGCACGCTCCATTATTGCTCTATTCATGTGCTCAGCCACTCTATTTTCCTGTGGAGTCCTTGGAACCATTTTCTGCCTATGAATACCATTAGAGGAACAATAATCTTCAAACTCTTTTCTGCAATACTCACCACCATTATCATATTTGAGACATTTTAGCTTTTTACCTGTCTCATTCTCAACCAAGCTTCTCCATTTTTTAAAAGTTTCAAATACATCATATTTTTGCCTAAGGAAATAAATCCATACCTTCCTAGTTACATCATCAATGAATGTCACTAATACTGAGAGCCACCGAGAGAAGATACCTGAGTTGGTCCCCATACATTTGTATGCACAAGCTCCAATTTCTCATCTTTCTTTTGCTTCCCATCTTTGAGAAAACTTACTCTCTTTTGTTTTCCATACACACAACTTTCATAGAAATCCATATTAACACATTTTAGACTTGGTAAAACATTATTTGAATGAAGTACTTTCATACCTTTTGTACTCACATGCCCAAGTCTATTATGCCACAGTGCTGATTTAGAGTCCACAACAACTGTATGATCTTCTACCTGCTGAACTACAACAACTGTTCCTCAACATTGACCTTTTCCCATAACAATTAAAGTAGAAGGAACAGTATGACCTGTACAAAGATATAAGGTGCCTACTTTCACACCTTTTGCTACCACTAAGGCACCCTTTGTGACCTTCCAATTTTTATCACTAAATGTAACAACACAACCTTCATCATCTAGTTGCCCTGCTGAAATTAAATTTCTGCTTAACTTTGGAACATGCCTTGCCTCATGTAGTAGCCAATGATTCCCATTCTGCAACTTAATCTTGATTCTTCCCTTTCCAACAATCTGATAGGGTTCATTATCTCCTAAATAAACCAGCCCAAAATCCCCTTGGACATAATCAAGAAAATAACTTCTATGGGGGGTAGCATGAAATGAATCCCTTGAATCTAACACCTAAGAATCATCAGCATTATCAAGGAAAAGAATCAAAGAATCCTCATCAAATTTATTACTTACCACATTTTCCTCTTTACTTCCTTCTTTTTTGTCTCCTTCTTTATTTTTCTAAGACCAACAATCTTTCTTTAAATGACTCGGCTTACCACAATACCGACAATCCCTCTTGTATCTAGATTGGGACATTTTGTCCTTTGACTTTCCTTGTGACTTCCCATGATTTCCAAAATTGCTTCCTCTCTCCTTTGTTCTGCCCCTACTTTCTGCATTCAAAACACTGCCTGATGTGGATGTTCCACCTGATCTTTTCCTACGAATTTTCTCACTCAAAATAACACCAACAACATCATCAAATTTCAATGTATTTGAACCAGAAATAGAATTGCTAATAGCCATTACCAAGCTATTCTAGCTTTTAGGCAAATAACACAGAATCAAAAGAGCCCTAACTTCTTCATCAAAGTTTACTTTTACAGTAGTTAATTGACTGGTGACCGTATTAAACTCATTCAAATGATCAGTAACTGACCCACCTTCTACCATTTTCATATTAAATAAACGCTTCATAAGAAATACCTTATTCGAAGCAGAAGGATTTTCATATAACTTCGCCAGGGTTTCCATCAACTCTTGAGTTGTCTTTTTTGTTGTAATATTGAACACCACCAATTGTGCTAGGCATAAACGAATACTACCAAGAGCCTTTCTATCCAAAATATCCCAGTCCTCATCAGAAATTGCTGTGGGTTTCTTGGTTTTCCCTTCCAATGGCCACAATAAATCCTTCTAATAGAGGTAGTCCTCCATTTGCATCTTCCATAACTGATAGTTTTTCCCATTAAACTTCTCAACCTTCTTACCCTCGTTTGCCATTACTCCCACTCAACCGTGAGACCTACCTACAGACAATAATCAAAACACAACCAGCTTTGATACCACTTGTTAGGGTTAGAAAGGAAGATATCTAACAATTAAATGCAAATTTAATTAATAAACAGAGAAACTAAAACACACATAGAATAAATTATAACACAGAGAATTTAACGTGGTTCACCCAATCCGGGCTACATCCACCAAACTGCAGCCATCCAATGATTTTATTATCTAGTGCAAAAACCTATTACAATCTTGCGAATAATTGCATTTTTCATCATACTGTAACCCCCATCCGAACCCATTTTTAACAAGCTTAGAAGCTTCAAGATTAGGGTTCTACAAAATCGGGTTTTTTCCTTTTTCGTTGATTTTTCCCTTTTTCGGTGACGATGCGAAAAAGTAGGAGGAAAATTTTTCTTGGGGGCTACCACCCCCGCCCAGGGCCCGAACCAGCCCCGGACCCCAACAATGATACATGTTAGGGTGTACAGTATAGCATGATTAGTCGCCACATACCAACACTACCGCCTCTTGTTGCTCTCAAGTTCTTTAGATGAAACAAACATTAAAAGATATTTAGGTAGAATATTCATAACCTATTTCCATTATGTGTGATAATTCCAGTGTGATCAATATCTCTAAAAAATCCAATCATGCACTCAAGAACCAAGCACATAGCTATTAAGTACCATTTCTTGAGAGAAAAAGTGAGTGAAAAAGAAGTTCAACTTGAATATGTGAATACTGGTGAGCAAATAGTTGATATTCTTACCAAACCATTGCCCAAAGAGACATTTAAGTACTTGAGAAAGAGATTGGGAGTTGTATCTCCCTCTTCTAACACTTAGTTAGATCAGGAAGTTTATGATTTAGAGGGAACTTATTATATTTTATCTTACATCCCTAAATTTGTTCTATTCCAAGGGAGTAGCAGTGTTAAGTTTGAAGGTCGACAAGATGGTTCTTTAAGGAAAGTTGGCTGTTTCTCATGTCATACATCTATACTTTTGTTATTTCTAACTGTAGTTTCTAATGTCCATGATTATTAGTGAGGCTTATTGTTGTCCATACTGGAAAATGCCTTTCTATCTAATTAGTGTTGATTTTCATCTTATTATGTTCATGCAAGGGGGAGAAAAACTGGAATTAGTAATGTTCAGTCAATGTCTATTCATCTTTTATGTTGCTACAGGTGCTCAGTCATGGCAGTATGGTGGTATTCAATCTGAAAATGGTCTTTATGACACCCTTTTCCATTGCTATCAAAGGGGGAGAGATTATCAAGAGATTATCTATTGAGGGGGAGCAGATTGATTAGTTGGCATCAATGCCAAAGGGGGAGATTGTTGGCATTGAGTTTTGTTGGTTGGCATTAGATTTCCATTGATGTTAACTCATGGTATATAGTGGTTTGTATGCAACTACAAGAACATGCATAGCTACAGAAACCTCATGGTTTGAACCTACAGTAGTGTGTAGTTTGTGCGATAGGAAGTTGATTGCATAGCGACAAGAGCTTCATAGCGACAAAACCTTAATAGCTTAAAATTGAAGTCAACAGTGGTCAATATTCTCATGTGCAAAAAGACAACTTTGCCACTTGGACCAATAAGTGAAAAATTGGCATGGAAAACATGTGGCAAATAAAATATGGAAGAATGACGACTTTGAGATTATGTGTAGCTTTGGCCGATTAATCTTTTTTATCTTCTAGGGTTTATGTATGCGGCTATAAAAGATTGGATTTACTTCTATCATTACTCAAATATTATGACAGCTACAGGAAAATGTGCAAATTTATCCTTAAGTTGAAGGCTTATTATTTGCATAAGGTATGGCGGTTTAAACCCTAAAGTGAACACCTCTTTCAGCAAGGCGGTTATCCTTGATCGATGCATATCAAATTTTTTCTTTTAAGCTATATTGGCATGGTTTGAATAAAATCAGATTTTATTGATTGATTCTTTGCTTAGTGATGAAGTTTCTATAGCAGCACTCAATGAAAATATGATTCAAATCTTTTATTTGGGTTTCATACCTCTTGCAAAGTCTGGGTGATTCCCTAGATAAGATATCTATTTATTGAAGATTAGACATTGAGATTAGATTTGTAAGTTACAAATTAAACTGGGAAAATTGATGCAAAAGAAATCTGATTTTGTTTTGATTAAAAAATAAAGAGGAGGCATTTTAAATTCATGGTAGCTAGTCTTAAAAGAAGAAGCTACATCGAATCATTTAGTTTCTCAAGAAGAGCATTAAATACTTGCAGATGGAATAACTGGAAGAGAATAAGATTTCATTTTTAATTTTCTACATATTGTTTAAGAAGTTTAGGGCAGATGCAAAAATTTGCTATAGGAATATCAAAAATCTACAAACAGAATGCTATAGAAAAGTCAGAAAGTTACTGATAGAAAGTTGCAAAAATATTTGAATATTTGTTTAGGGCTACAGGAGTGATTTATAAAAAAATTTGTTATTCATTTGTTGGTCTGTGTGTGTGTGTGGAAAAGAAAGAGAGTGGTTACGAGTGGAGAGAAGAGTGGTGTGAAAGAGAGAAGATAACTTTGTAAAAATAGAGTATGTGTTTCTAAGTGTTGGATTTTTTTATTTTTTCTGAAGAAGTGTGTGAAGGCATGTGATAGTTTTGCAAAGACTTATTGTGTGAATGCAAATCATAGAGTGTTGTAGAGTAAGTGCATGAATGCTTGTAGAATTAGTTGATGATAATAAGACTGGAATTTGTTTGAGGACAACAAGACAATGAATACTTTCAAGTGTAGAAATTTATATGAGTTACAAAATTTCATTTGTAACATGATACTAAATTTGTAATCAAAAATCTCTTATTTGTGTAATCATCTGAGTGGGTGCTTAGATTATGTGTAGAATCTCCTTTGAGTTGGTGCTCATAAATTTGGAATTGGTGTTCCTTTGGGTTGGTGCCCATACATTGTAACATAAAACATTTTCATTGTGAGGATGGATTGGAGTAGTAGCCTCCAACAACTATTCTCACTGATATTTTTTCCCATCTTAGGTTTTTCCTCATACATCCTATGTTGTGGGATGCATTTTGTCTGTTTTTTTTAGTTGCCTCTTTTTGCTCATGGTTTATGCTTTCAGTGTTTATTGTCACAATGCTTAGAAAGCTAAAAAAATTAGCCCACTGATTCACCCCCCCTCTCAGTGGTCTTTGTGTTCCTTTAGGACCATCAAAATGAGCTCCACATATACTGTTGTGTACCTCTTGTAAAGCCAATTATGCTTCATCTAAATCAAGACATATTAGGTGGGTTTTCTCTAGACTATGACAATTAAGGGTATCATTGATGATGACATATTTGGATGCTTGATGGATAAAAGTCTTACGTTGGTTAGAGTAAAAGTCGGGAGGGATAGTTTGGTCATGCAAGTAGTCATAAAAGTCTCTATACCAAGGTGAATCATGACCAACAAGTTCACATACAAGCTCAAATTTTAGGACGACATCAAATGTGGGGATCTATAGTTGTTCCACCAATAACCCATACTTTGACACATTATTAGGTATATCCAAAAGAGATCCAATAGTTTCCATTACATTGACTACTTTGTTTTGGATTCTTGGGATTTGGTAAAAAGTGATGACATCAAAGTATAGCTTAAAAATATTGACCATACACTTGTAAGGTGTGAGCTTTTCATATTTTTTATCATAGTCATCATTAACCTTATGGATAACCAATAGGGAGTCACCATAGCCTTGGAGTTTCTTGATTTTCCATTTGATGGCCATGTACAATCCTATTAGCAATGCTTTATACTAGGCCATGTTATTTGTGCAAATAAATTTTATTTTGTATGATTTTAGTATTGAGTCCCCTTGAGGTTTAACAAAGAGGATACCGACTCCTAGGCCATGATTTGCATAGGACGCATAAAAGTACAATTTCCATGTCATATATGTATCTATTGTGACGATGGATTCATCAAGAAAATTCAACACTAGAGGATGATCCACTGTCAATGGTGCGTATGCAAGTTGATTAGCTATTACTTTTCTTTTCATTTCCTTATGATCAACATACTCTATGTCATACTCACTCAAGATCATAACCCACTTTGCTAGATGACCTGTCAAATTTGTTCTACTAAGTAAATATTTCAAAGGATCAATCTTAGATATCAATCTTGTTCAATGGTTCAATATATAATGTCTAAGATTTTGTGTGGTAAAGACATCTGCAAGGCATGCTCATTCAATGGGATTTTAATTAAGCTCATACCCTACAAGGGTGTGGCTGACATAATAGATAGCTTGTTCCCTTCCATTATTGTCATTATGTCCTAACAATTTCCCCAATGCTAATGTGGTTGCTAATATATATAATATCAGGTGTCTACCATGAATGGAAGGAATAAGTACTAGAGGTTTCAATAGATAATCCTTTATTTGTTGAAACACTTCCTAACAATGTTCAACCCATATGAAGGGTACTCCCTTACATACAAAATTTTGAAATAGATGACAATTATCTGCTAATTGAGCAATGAATCTTTGAATAGACTACAATCTTCTTTGTAGAGTGTGTAACTAACTTATTTTTTTTGGCGGAGGCATGTCCATAGTATCTTTCACTTATGTAGGATCAACTTCAATACCTCTACGAGAGACAATCTATCCTAAGAGTTTTCCTGATTCGACCCCAAAGACACATTTCTTTGGATTTAGCTTGACTTTATATTCTTCCAACCTATTGAAAGTCTTGTCCAATACTGCTAGATGACTATCTCTTGATAATATTTTTTCTAGTAAATCATCAATATAGTCTTCCATAAAATGTATGCATGTAATCATGGAAGATAGTAGTCATAGCTCTATGATACGTTTCTATGACATTCTTAAGACCAAACAGCATAACATTCCAACAAAAGGTACCCCAAGTATAGGTGAAAGTTATCTTATGTTGATCATCGAGGGTGATTTTTATATGATTGTATCCTAAAAACCATCCATAAGCAATAACATCTCATGTCATGTTGTGAGGTCTACTATGATGTCAACATTAGGCAACCAAAAATCATCTTTAGGACAATCTTTGTTTTGATATTTAAAATTTGTACATACTCTGATCTCACTGATTGGTTTAGTGAGGAGAACACGATTCAATATCCATTCAACATAATCTATAGGATGAATGAAACCAACATCTAAAAGCTTCTTCAATTCTACTTTCACTAAAAGGGTGATCTATGATTTTTCTCAATTTTGTTTGATTGATTTAGCATTTTGAACCAATGAAAAATGATGTAGAACAAGTTAAGGGTCCAACCCAGGCATATCAACATATGACCAGGTGAAATTGATTCGTATCTCAAAAAAGAAAGTGGTGAACTTTGGTTTTTCTTTGGTACTCAAAGATGTTGCAAAATGAATGATTCTAGGATTATTTTTGTACCAAGATTGGCTTCATTTGATTTCTCCACAAGCAATGGTGATCTCTCTTGATTTATGGGGAGACTATCCAATCCTCCATCCTTAGGCACATCAAAGAGGTTTTCACCTTTAGATATGTCCTTTATTTTCTTTTTCTTGGTCTAAAGGTGCCTTTCAATTTTCACCTAGAGACCTATTCTTTTTATTTTTCTCATTTTTGTGACTAGAGGGTGGGGAAAACTCTCCAAAATATGTTGCATTGTTGAGCTCTACGATAAAACCAACTTTACAATCCCCACTTGGTAGCCCTTCTCGAAGTCCCATGAACTTAGCTATTGCTTCATCATTCTCGAATGTTTCTAAACTCAGTGGTCCTTGTTGATCCCAATCTATTAGTTGTGGGTAAATGAGGGTCAATCCATCATCAGTATCTTTAAGGTTCAATGAATAGGTGGATATGGTGAAAACAAAGATATCGTCAAGATCCCAAAAAAAATTGATCCAGGCGCGACCACTCATAGGTTTGGATTGGGATGAGGATAGGTCAAGCTCGATAAAATTTTTGGTTAGGCCATAGTCACTAGAGGTACAGGAATCCCACTCCCATTCATTAGAGTCAGTTTCAATATGGTATTCCTTAGATGTCTCGATTTCATTTGAAGCATAAAAATTTTCACTCGAGGGAAACTTAGTACTAGGAAGACTTGCCTTTGGTGGTACATACCCTAACCCATTTCTCTTTGGTAACCAAGGAGGTGATATTGGTTATGCCATTCCATGTTTGTTCAATACAAAAAAACTATGTCCATCATAACCTTATTGCTTCATGATCTTGAACCTTCTTAATATCGCTCAACTGGTAATTGCTTAGGCTTAGTATCCTCTTCATCTTTGTAAATCCATGTAGAAATGTCCTCACCTATAGACTATTTTCTCAACTCACCCCAATAAGTGAATGTGGTAGGGGGATTGCAAATGATGGATTTAGACTTCTTCTTGATAAGATGAGGTTTTTCATAATATTTTGGTGACACATGTAACTTCCCAACACAATATAAGCTCTCCATGTTGTATTCACAACATCCCCTATCATGGATCTAGACCTTAGGTTCAGAAGGTGTAGTGGATGGAGTTGATGATTTAAGTAGGGAAGATGTATCATTGTAATGTGGTGACACAGACATTGAGGCTTCTTGGTTATAGGCACTTGATGTTTAGTGGTCCCTTTCATATTACTACAATATAAGAAGGGGTCAGGATCACTTGGTATAAGGATTTCAATGTCGTTATGGGGAAACTTGAGTCATTGATGGTATGCAGAAGGAATGACCCTCACGACATGAATCCATGGGTGACCAAGGAGAAGATTATATGGTAAGTCTAGATCCAAGACTTGGAATATTCTGTTTTGAATAGTAGGTCCAACTCTTACAGGAAGTGTGATTATACCCTTGGGTGAGTGCTCAATGTCATCATAAGCCTTGATAATGATTTTCTTATATTAATTTAACAAGCTTTAGAGAATCCCAATGTTGTGACAAATTTTAAAGTGCATATAATCAGATATGCTCCACCATCTACCAAGACTCATCTAATTTTGTTTTTATTAATGTATACTTCAAGGTGCAATGGGTCATTATGGTTTGGTTTATGTGTGGAAAGGTCTTGCTCAAAAAATGTGGCATGATGGGTGGTGGCTAAGTATACTACCATGACCTAAAATTGATTGACATTTAGGTCAGTGGACACAGATACATCTTGCAAAGATTTATCTAGAATGGCCTTATGCTCAGGGGATATGTGAAGCAACTCAAGAATGAATATTTGTGTAGGAGTCTTTCCTAGATGGTCTAGAAGGTTATATTGAATTTTTGGTTGGGGATTGGAAGTAGCTACCTACAAGGTTACTTTAGCTTTGTAAGTGGTAATGACACATTCCAAATTTTTATTGATGGTAATGGTAGTGACATGGTTATCAAAGGTCTAAAATTGGTTGACGGTATAGTCATATGAGACATTGGTGTAATTGGCCTGGTTATTGGTATTGTTCCCTAGACCAGAGGCTTTTCCTTTTTCATGGTCTTGTAGGGGAGTCTTGAATATGGTATTGTCAACATTTGTTTTACCTTGTGAATTTTTGACTCATATGTCCCCTTGTTCAATAAGGTCTTGGATAAGTTTCTTAAGCATCCATAGTGATGGTGTATTATGTCCTTTGGTACAATGGTACTCACAATATTCATTGTCATTCCATGAATTTGGTTTGAATAGTGTTGGATTGTATGGTTTAATGTCTAGAAGTTTAATGACATTGGATTATAGCAGTTGCTTCAAGACCAACTCAATGGGTTCCCCTAAGGGTGTATATGTTCATTTAGGCATGTTTGCTTGTGGGGGACCTTTATGTTGTTGATTATTTTGAACCATGTTGGTTGCTTGGTCATGAATTGGTGTTGGATTATTTTGTGTAGGACCTTTTAGATGAATGGTGGGGTGAACTTGGTTAACCACTTTGGCATCAACTACCCCATTATTGGTTACATTCTTGTTTCAAGACTAGAATTTTCCTTTGTCATTGGGAGTGTTTTGGTTTTCCTTGAAGATTTTGACTACTCCTTTTGCCACAAGGGCTTTCTCAATAAAGACACCTTTCTCGATGGCATCCTCAAATGTGGTACAACAATAGATTGAAGCTTAATAATCAATTCATTGTTGAGGTTTTCGATAAAAATGGGAACCAACTATTTTTTTGGTATGTTACAAGGACATTTTCTAGAAATGGTTCACCATCTTTGATAAAATGATGTTAATGACTCTCCTTATTTTTGTTTAGTTGTGCACAATTTTTCTAAGGTCATGTCACTTTCAATGTTGTAGGCAAAGTGTGCAATAAACTTGTCAACTAGTGCATTCCATGTTGATATCCCAAGAGGAAGGTGTGAAAACCATTCTAGCACCTACCCCAAATGGCTACATGGGAATAGTCTCATCAAGTACGTAGGGTCATGGGTAATATCCATACATGTAGTGTTAAACTCCCTTAGGTAGTCGAATGGATCTCCTTTCCCATTATACTTGTTAAAGCTTGGAGCATTGAAGTGTGGTGGGAAAGGTGGCATGTATATGCTCCTATCAAAGGGATAAGGATATAATTCCTCCATTGAGTATGTCTTCTTTTTTGTACTCAATTTCATGCTTGTCATTTGTCATTGCATTGTTTTCATTTGTTGCACTAAATTTTCCATGGTTGACGATGGTACATTTTCTTGAACTTGCATGAGGGAGTTGGTGTTGGTGTCAAGTGTGTTGAGATGGTTGTATGATGAGTTTTGGTTTTGAAAGTTGGTTGCAAGTGTTTCATTTGTATTGATGTTTTGTTGCAAAGGATTTTGATTGCATTATTGGTAGTGAGGTGTGGACATAGTATTGGTATTCATATTAGATTGATGTTGTGGTATGAAGTTGGTATTTGGAGTGACATGTTGTTGGGATGGAGGTTGGTTGGTGTGTTGGAATTGGGGTGTAAGTTTGATGTTTGGAGTGACATGTTGTTGTGATGGGGGTTGGTTGGTGTTCATTTTGACACAAAAGACATGTTTATGTTTGGTGTAGTGTTGATCGTTTGGGTTGGTACTCTTGATGTGGTAATATGAACCCTTCTCGCCTTGCATGGGGGATCTTGGTTTGTGTTGGTTGGTGATGTGGTTTTTTGAGTGTATGTCATACCGAATGGGTTTGCAAAGGTCATACCCATAGAACTAGTGGATGCATCAAATGGATTTCTAAATGTTGGATTTGGTCCTTGTGATGTTGCATGTGTTCTTTTGGTTCCAAAAGTTGGAGATAAGGGGGTGTATGTAGTTGTTACATTATATGTTGCTCCCCTAAGAGGAAAACTAGTGTGCATTTGTTGTGAGGATGATTGACCTTGTGAAAATATGTTTTGATCAAGACCTTGAGCTTGTGTTTTTGTTGTTCCCTCCACAATGTTGGAAGTGTCAAAACCAAAGGGGAGATTGGAACCCTTTTGAGCAAGTGCAAGAAATTACTTATTAGGATTTGCATTGATTAACTCCTCTACAACTCAGATCATTCTATGATCTTGGGAAGCCTCTTCAACCTCTCCATATGTTAGATGTTAGTTGACCTCTTTCAACGTGAAGTTGGAAAATGGGTTTGGTGTTTCACCTTGTGTTATTTGAGGTGTGTTTGAGGTTGATCCAAAGTTAATATTGCTAGTTTGATTGAAATAGTGATTATATGATGAATCTATTTCTCTTCATTTCCTTTGTGCCCTAGTCAAGACCATATAATACTTATGACTTTTGGATGGTGAGAATTTTTGTATGTATGCAACTAAGGTGGAGATGCAAACTAAGGATGAAAATTGAGGATGGTAATGATGCTATGCTATATTCTTTTTTGGATTTTTGGACTATAAGGATGACAATGCAAACTATGACCAAATTTTTGACATGCAAGAGTGAAAATGAGGTTATGACTATGCTTGCGATATAAGATGCTAATGAGAATATGATTGGAATGGGTATGCAACCTTAAGTCATAGAGAAGGATGATAAGCACACTATGATGGACCAAAGTGACAGCTCTAAATGTCAAGACCTCGAGAAGATAGACCAAGATGATGACGATGATTAATGATTGTTTGACCAAAGTTGAACCTAAACTAGACACATGAGTTATAGGCCCAACCTAAAGATAGGATTGACAAGAGGTATGATAAGGTTAAGACACCTAGAACTGAGACTAATGATCTTCCCAATAGTATGACAAGCCTCCTAATCTCAAGACTCAAGGATGATGCTAATATGTGGCTAAAATGTGGTAGATGCAAACTAGGACTATGCAATATGACCTAAGGTGAGATGAAATGCTATGGATGGCCTAATTGAACCTACCAAGTCTCTACTCTTAGCACACAACTATAGTTTTTAAGAAAACTAAAAGTTGATTGTACAGATATTTCCCCATAATTTTTTATCCTAACAGCTGCAGTGTTCCAATCCACAAATACGGTGTAGAAGACTAGTCAATTGTGATGCAGGCTGATCAATTGTGATGCACACAAAAATACGGGCTTCTGGCTTCCTAGGAATTTTGATAATTGCATTGTATTTTCTGACAATTGTAGTGTTTTGGTAAATAGTTGTGATGTTCTATCTGTTGACCCTAATTTGATGTTTTCTAGGTTGTTTTATGTTTTTGGCAAGTTTGAATTGATCATAAAACACAATAAACACTTCAAAAATGGATTTGGCTAATTTTGACTCTTTGACCTTTTGGTAATCAAGTAAGTTTGCAAGTATTCTTCCACAAAAATTACTTGGGCTTGGTTCACAAACAATAAAGACAAGCACAACCTAAGGAATAATAGGGTTTATCAACCAAAGTGGGCTTACCATGCCTTTTGAGGGGTGATTTTAAATATTCATCCAAGGAGTGGGTGAATAGGGCACAACAAGGTCATGTACCACCTTGATACCCCTAGCCTTGAAATATTGTAAAAGCTAGCAAGACACCTTACACCCAAATCATGGACAAATGTGGTAAGTAACTTCAAGGTATGATCTGCATCCCTTACACCACAATAGTAGACAACCAAAAAATCTAGCTTCTAAATAGGAAGGCTTTCTAGGAGGTCAACGAACACTAGAGGTATACTTCAAATGTGAGACACTTAAGCCTCTAGCCATGCTAAATGTGGTCAATTGTTCCACACCATCATTAGCATGTAAGGTATAACGTCCCCAAATAATGCTACTAAATTGTTTCTTCATGCCTTTAATATAGCCTGCCCAAAAAAATGTGCTTTGAGGTCGTCCCCTTTGAGTTCTCTATTAGGATGTGTCTCAAAGGCATACCTCCTAAAAAATAAAAGAGATTGATATGTGTTTCTCTTACACCCAAGATCACACGAAGTGAAAGGGGAGAGGATACACACACACCAATCTAGGATTTCACATAATGTGCAAGAACACCAAACACATAAGACACTTGTTATTTTTAAGCACCAATTCCAAATGTTCCTAATTTAGAAATCACAAACACACAATGGAACCCTACAAGAAATTGGATTAGTAGTTTGAATAACAATATCTTCTCCCAACGATTGCCACAAGATACAGAGTGGATATTAGTAACACATAAAATCTCTACCCTAATGAATGCAAAAATCAAAAAGTGAAAATCTCAAGTTTATACCCTCTTTTTGTTGTGACAGTCAATTGTGTGCATAGAGGCTTAGATGCATCGCATGGGTGTGGTACAGGAACCTACGATTATGGTGAATGGAATGATGACTACGGTGAACAAAATAATGACTATGATGCTCAAATAAATGAGTGCAGAAAACTATTGCACACTTATGATGCAAAAACTTAGGCAAAAAAAAATGCATATCTGACAAAAGCAACAAGACTTGATAATGGATATGATATTAGCAGGCTGTTAGGATGTCAGAATAGAAACTAGAAACCTAGAAAGTGCCTTAAAATTGTAATAATTGAATAATTCAAGCTTGCAAACAATGACAGTAAAATGCATCATTCTAGGCGATAATTATGGCTCTGTAATAAAATGATTGTGACATGTACAAAAATTATGGCATTTTAAATCTTAGTTGCATTGTTTTGCAGATCAATTGCAGTGGAATCCTGAAAATCAAAATTTTGTTAAAATTTAAAAAAAATTGTTAGTTCACATCAGGTTCACCAAATGTAGATAAGGTTTCAAATTTGGGTTATATGCATGAATCAATAATAGCAGCCACAAAAACTATCTAATCCAAGCAATAAAGATCCTAATCCAACATTGAACATAGAAAAATAAATAATAATATAATAAACCTCAATTCCTATGTCATAGTTGAATCACTTGCATTGCTTTTCTCCATTTTTCTTTATTTGTTCTTAGATATGTAGTATGCAATATACTCAATGATCTTGATGTTGACAATTTGATAGCTTGATCTCTTGATAGCAAAACTTCAAAGATTGTGGTTCAACCTTGAAATGAAAATGATGGCTTGCTTTTATAGAAATCCCAATTCAAATGAAGGGCTAGGATTAGATGATGATGTATGGTGATCAATGAATGAGGTTAATTGAGACAAGGATAGGTATGAATGGATCAAAACTCAAGAAAGTAGTTGAGATTTAGGGATTAGCTAGGAAAAGGATAAATTAAATAATAATCATTATTTAATCAAGGGAAGGGTGAGATGAATAATTAAATAATAAAAATATTATTTAATTATAGAAGAAGAGGTAGAAAACTAAATATTAAATAATTAAAAATAATTATTTAATAAAGGAAGGAGACAATGACAAATGATTAAATAATTAAAATAATTATTTAATTATGGAGATAAGAATGTGACATAATTAAATAAATAAAATTTATTTAATTATGACATGAAAAGGCTAATAAATAATTGAATAATTGGAATGATTTTTTAATTATAGAGGAAAATGGAAATAAATAATTACATAAATAAGATTTATTTAATTATAGATAGAAAAGGATAAGTTAGTGATGTAATTTAAATAAAATTGATATTTATTCAAATTAATCAAGAGAGAAATAAGATAAAGTGAATTAATTAAATAATTAGGAATTATTTAATTAATAGAAGAATATGACATTAGAAAATAATTAAATACATAAAATTAATTAATTATTTAGAGATAACAGATTTTCACAATCCATGTAGATTTTTGCTAAATGTTTTTGGCTTAGATTGTGTTTGTAATTTTTGCATCAACGTTTCAGATCACACTCTATGATCCATCATTAGGATATTAGAGAGCATAAGGAGTAAAATGAATAATCAAGCAGACCAAGAATTGAATAAAAAGGAAGAGAGAGGGGGGTGAGAGAGGATGGCACAAGAACCAAGGAAATGATCTCTAGAAAGAATTACACATCTAATAACACACCAGAACAAGAAATTAAAATTAAATTAAATGACAAAGCAAAAATATTAATAATACAAGCAACCAAGTTATATATATATATATTAGGGACACAACTAAATAGAAGGAAACTTAAAAAAGACTTAATATATAGCAACATTGGCATATATAACTTATTTAATTATGCTGGGAAGAAGGTGAATCAGTGATAAAATGTTGCTTGCAAGCTCGAGACATTTTTCAATGTCTACAAGGACATTTAGATGCAAAATGACCAATCCTTCCATAATTGAAACATGTGAAAGGTAGCTTACCTTTGTATTTGTTGGTGCCTTTCTTCAATCTTCTTATAAAGTTTTCTTCAACTTCATCAAACTCACCATTCTGATCAACAACTTCATCTTCTATCTTTTTATTGGCTTTGAATGAAACTTCCTTCTTTGGAACATCTTTGTCAAATTATCTCATTTCAAAGGTAGTTAGAGCACCAAATATTTCATCTACTAAATATTGATCCAAATCCTTAGACTCTTCAATAGCAGACACTTTATGACTATAGGATTTAGGGAGAGATCTTAGAACCATCTTCACAATTTCATCATCTTTGAATACACTGCCAAGACCAATAATGCCATTTAAAAATTCAAGTACACAAAGCATATAACTTGCAATTTCTTCATTCTCTAATGTTCTTAAGGTCTCAAATCTACTCTTGAAAATTTGTATGTCTTGGTTTGCTTCACTTTGGTATCCCCTTCATAGATGTTGCTAAGATTTTCCTAGACATTCTTAGTAGAGATACAACTCATCACCTCAAAAGTTTTGAATCAATCAATCCACACAAGATAACACTTTTAGCCTTGGCATTGTTCTCATATAACCTAATTTCATTTGGATCAATTGGAGGAGAAGTAAGAGCAACATAACCATTTTTTATTGATTGTCATACACTAAACCCTAGATATTTTAGATGACCTTCCATTCTCAATTTCTAGAAAGTATAATTAGTCCAATCAAACCTAGGACCCTTGTAAGCTCCATCATCTATCATCTCAAACCTTTACCTCAAGCAGTTCAGCTTCTTCAGAGGAACTTGGCTCTAATACCGATTATTGAACACACTAGATACTAAGAGGGGGGTGAATCAATATCTAAAAAAACTTAAACCCTTGTTGAACTTGAACTCTTCAAAACACTTCTTAAGAAAATATAAACCCTTAAACAAATTAGCAGCAAAGAAAGATATTGCAATTTAAACCTTTAAATTTTTTAGTAATCTTCAACAATGAAAGATATAGTAATTCTATCCTTACTCAAATTAGTAGCAATGATAACAAAGAGAGAATTGTGAACTCTTTCAATTGCTGGGGTAAGGTTTTGGGAAGTTTGGAAAAGCGCTGATAGAATGTTGATGGTGATGTACGACACCCTCATCTCATGATGGTTGTAGGCCATCATGGGTTTTTCATTTCTCCCCACTTGCTTCCTAGTTCCTTGATTTTTTTCTCTGCATTTTTTGTCTGTTGTTTTGTGCACTCTTCTTTTGTTATTTTTTGTCTGCTCTGTGGTTCCACCCTGGCCTATTTAGATTAGTTGGTGGCTTGTTTCCTACCCTGGGCTCGCTCATGAAGGGTATCCATGGCAAAGAGGGGCCATCCAACGATTTCTTCCATAGAGGATGTGGTGAATAACAGTATTGAAAACCCTCCTGGTAATGTTGGCTTTGGAGGCCTCTCATTCAGAGACATAGTGGATGTGAAAGGTAAGTAAGATCTCCCTGACTCAACACTCTTTGTAACAGTAGGAAATGAGGAGTGTGACCAACCCCCTAACCTAGATGGTTTGCTAGGTAATTTCCCTCCTCTTTCCATCAAGAAAGAACTTTGGATTCCCAATGATGTCATGGCTTTGGCCCTTAATAGTGAAGATAGTAAATTAAAAAATATTGCAATTTTTTTGTAGCTCTGGACACTTCAAAAACCCTGGCAAGTAAATACCTCGACTAGTGGTTGAGTAATATGTAGAATAAAAAATTGGGGATCCTTCATTCCTTTTCCAAAATGATGCAAAAAGGACTCTTCTTAATCACTTTCAAAAATAATGAAATGTAAGAAAATGTAGTTAAAAAAGAATATTGGTCAGTTGGAAACTCAGTTTAGGGTTGTTCCCTAGTCATCCAACCTCCTGTGTGAAGAAGTTCTTGCTCTGTCTCACCTGAGGTGGGTAACCCTAAAAAACCTCCCATTAGTCCTGTAGAATTTCATCCCCCGTCTGATGGAAAAATTTGGTAGGGTGTTGAGAGTCGAAGACTCCAAAAATGCCCTACACCATCTTGATGCGTGAGTGTTAGTTTCAATATCTCTGGGGATAGAGATCCCAGATGAGGTTGAGAACGAAATGGAGAATACAATTTTGAGTTTCTAGATAGAGCTTCTTGGTGGCTTGAATGCTTGCTTCCTCTATAAGTGTGAGGGGCATGTAAGGAGAAACTTCCCTATAATTAAAAATAGCAATGTCTCTAGTAATAGAAGAAAGCATCCTGCAAAGAAAAAGGGTCTTGCTAGCAGGGAAAAGATCAAGGAACCCAAGAACCCTTTGAACTCGAACCAGGCCTCCCATGGTGGGGATTTTGTTCCCAATAACAATAATAATAATAATAACCAAAATATGACTGGCATAACTAGCAAGAATGGCATACATGAAATTGAGATTCTGGATTGTGCATCAAGTCTATCACTTGAGGAAGAAATCCTGCTACTCGGGAAAGGATTGTTAGAAGAGGAAAGCCCTATGGCTGAGCCTGACACTAGATTGACCCCAAAAATCCTGAGGAAAAATTCAAGTACTAAAACCGATACAAGGGTCGAGCACATCCCTTTCAAGGATAGGCCCATGCCCTCGGACCATAGATTCAATCCACAAGAGCTTGTGCTAGAACAGATTAAAAATAAAATCAATGTTAACAAGAAAATACTTCATGCTACAAACTCTAAACTCAAAGCCCAAGGGCAAGTTTCTAATGAATTTGGAAATGTGATAACTGTTAATGGCACTCCTAAAGACAAGTCACATAGGTCTATTGAACCCATGGACTCAGATGCAATTCTCACTAGGTTAGAACCTGGGGTTTCATAACAGAAAAATTTGATCCCTAGCAATGTGAAGGAGACTCCACTTGCAACAAAGGGTGATCTCAAGCTCCTAGTGTTGATTGGACTTGAACCCATTGGTGACAGTAGAAAACTCTAATCCTATATCCCATGAAGGGGAGAATAATAACCAAGTCTTAACTCTTAACTCTCATGAATGGAACTTAAAAAAAGGCAAAAAAAATCTTTTCTAGTGAGGCCTACCCTCCCTAGGCGAAGCAAGTTGTTAAAAACACCCCTTCTCTACCGGGAGACTCGAGAGATTGCAGTGAGAAAAAATATCCTAAGGAAGGAAATGAACAAGAGATAGGGGGAGAAAAGAAGTCATTTGTTAAAGAATGGCTAGGGAAAAAAAATAGGGGGAGGAAAAAGAAATAGAAAGAATCCATGATCCCCTACAAAAGAGGGGAGAAAAGAAAATGTGATTTCCCCAAATGCTTTGAGGGGTTCAGGAGCCTAGAAGAGGAAGCTCAGGATATGGAGGCCAATGAGTCCTAATTGTGTCTTATGGAATGTGAGGGGATTAGAGTCCCCAGATAGAAAATACAGTGTGAGAAGATTTGTAAACCAAATTAAAAGCAAGGACATTGTAATGTTGTAGGAAATCAAAGAAACCAGATTCAACCTGGTATCCAACCTCAGATTCATATGGAAGGATTCGATTTCCTTCACTACTAATCATGAAAAAGGAAAAGGAGTCTCTACAATTTTTCTAGCCAGTAAATGGAACAAGTGGGTGAAAGAGCAGGGTTGCTCACCTTGTAATAGAGTAGTTTGGGTCTGCCTAGAAACATATAACATTAAGTTTGGGATTTGTTCCATCTATGCCTCAAATGATTATAGGAAAAGGTGTGAGTTGTAGGATTGGTTAAGAAGGCTCCTTGACATCCCCTGGGTGGTGGGAGGAGACTTTAATATGATAGAAAGTCATGAGGACAAGGTTGGGGGAACCAATATGGGTTGGAAAGGAAATGAAAAGTTTTTATGGTACATAATAAAAAATAAGCTCAAGCTAGTTAACCCTCTTGAAGGGGAAAAGAAAGAAAATAAAGAAATCTGGTACACCTAGTGCAATTTCCAAAGTGGTAACAAAAGGATATATTGCAAGCTAGATAGGTTCTATGCTAACAAAAACTTGTTCTCTTTTGACTTAGTGGATGGGTCAAACTCAAGAGTCCAAGTTAGCCCCTAGACTCTCTTTGACCACCATCCCATCTCAGCTAAGGTTTCCTTTAGGAATAAAACAATGCCCCTCCCAAGAGGGCTAAAAAATTCATCCTCAATACCAACTTTCTTAGAGATGAGGAATGCAATAGTGTAGTTCTCACTCTAAGGGAAATAAATAAGTGGGGCCTTAAAGGAAAGCTCGCCATTGAAAGGTGGAACATAAATTTGAAAAGCTGGCAAAAGTTATTCCAAACCATTGGTGTGTAGAAGGCTAAGGATAGGAGAAAGGGAAAAAGCTTGCTGCAGGGAAAGCTCTTTTAGGTAGAGGGGCTAATGTAGATTTACACCCAAAATGTGGAAATTAATGAAGAGCTTATAAGCATCAAAGGGGGGCTAAGGAAGCTCCAAAACTATAAGGACCAAGGCCTAAAGAAGAGGGCGAGGCTGAATTGGGCAGCCCATGGAGATAAAGGCTCAAAATTATTCTTTAAGGTCTTAAAGGACAAGGAAAGAAAGGAGAAAATTAGAGAAATATGGGATGAAGGAGGGCCAATTAATGACTTGGAGGGAATTAAGGGGAAATTCTTTCAGTTCTACCAAAACCTCTTCTCTACAGAGTGTAAAAACACTCCCTGTACTGAAGCCAAAGAGAAATGTAGAAGCCTAATCCCAAGGAAAGTTACAAAAGAAATGGATGATATGTTGAGTAACCCTTTGTCGAACAAAGAAATTAAAAAAACAATTCTCTCAATCTCCAATGATAAGGCACCTGGGGTAGATGGGCTACTTGCAGAGTTCTACAAGGTGAATGTTGAGTGGGTCAATGATGACTTGTTGCAAGTTTATAATGAAGCCCTTGAAGTTGGCTCTCTAGGTAAGGAAATCAATTGAGGCATTATTAAGCACATCCCCAAAGACAGAGACAAAAACTTGGTTAAAAATTGGAGGCCAATCACTCTCTTAAATGTGTCATACAAGATTATGGCAAAGGCCATCTCCCAAATATTAACTTTGGTTCTTCCAAAAGTCATTAACAACACCCAAAAAAGTTTCATAAAAGGAATATACATTCTCAAGAACCTATTGGATAGTTGGGAAGCAATGGAGTGGGCCAGAACCTCCAATCAGAACATTGGCATGATCCTGCTTGACTTCAAAAAGGCTTATGACAGGGTAGAATGGCCCTTCATCATGCTTCATCATGTTGGTACTGGAAGCATTTGGCTTTCCAGAAAGGCTATGTCAAATGGTCAAGACCCTCCTAAAAGATGCCTCAACAAGAGTGGAAGTCAATGGTGATCTAATAGAGGAGATTACCTAGCAAAGATCCATAAGGAAGGGGTTCCCCCTTGCACCTTCCTTATTTTTCATTGTTGTCGATGCCCTACACTACATCTTAAGAGACTCCACCTTGAGCCCTAGGGTAAAGGCATCTCCCTCCCAAATAAGGATGAATTAATGAATGCACAATTTGCAGATGACATGACACTATTTTTGAAGCTTTACAAGGAGAACTTTGAGAATCCGTTTAAAAAGATGGATTTGTATTCCAGAGCAGCTGCTACTAAAATATCTAAGGCAAAAACCACTCTACTAAGATGGGAAACACATCAGCCAACCTAGCTTGAAGAGCATGAGCTCTAATGGGGAGGCCCCAGTAAGATTGTCAGGTATCTTGGGATACCTTTTTCTCTTAGTCCTAATTTGAAGGACATGTGGGATTGACTGAAAAATAAAATATTTAAGAAATTGGAGGCCTGGAATAAACAATACTTGTCAATTGCAGGGAGGACCTAGGTGTGTCAGAAAATCCTGGCATCTTATAATATCTACTATGCCTCAGTCTAGTTATTCAATGGATACCAAGTAAATGATATTTAGAAGCACATAAGATAGTTTCTCTGGTCAGATGGTAAGGGGTGCAAAAAAAAACATGCAGTCTATTGGGAGTGGTGCTGCCTAGATAAGCAAAAAGGTGGTTTGGGGCTAAAAGATCTCAAGAAGCAAGGGGTTGCCCTTGCTGCCAAATGGATATGCAAAAGTCTTGTGGGGAATGAACCTTGGAAGGTTCTGGTAAGAAACAATATTAGCAATGGGGTGCCCAACAAAGCAAAAAATTGGAAGAATCTACCCATTTCTAACCTCTTGTTTGGCAAGTTCCCAGTCTCACTGGCAGGGTCCAATGTCTTCAAAAGCTTGTGGAAAGCCTGGGAATCTTGTAAATAAATTTTGATCTCTAAATTCTCAATTGATAATGAACTAAATAAAGTCATTCTTAACATGTCTCTTTGGTGGAATATCTACCATAATAACAAGCCTTTGACTCTCTTGCAGGGATGCTCTACTAAAGATTGGAATAGAAAAGGTATCTCACTAATAAACAACACCTTTAAAAATGGATATTTGATTAGTTGGGAGACCTTAAAGCAAAAATTCAATCTCCCCCAAACCCAAAAGAGGACATATGAAAGATTAAAAAATCATAATCTCAATCTTTCAAACCCTAGTGAGTGTAATAGCAATCAAGAGTTAATGTGGCTAAAGAACAAAGATTTAACCAAACTAAAAGAAAAATAAATCTATAAAGCTATTGATAACACCCCTTACCTTATAGATCAACTTAACAAAAATTGGAATTTAAACTTAGATCAGAAGAGTTGGGAAAAGATATTCACCAACATCTAGGACAGTCCTCTTGAGCCCAAAAAAGTAGCCTTTAAGTGGATGTTGTTGCTACAAAAACTTCCAAGCTTTGTTCCTAAAATCAGCACTTCTAAATGTGATTGTAAAAAATTTGAATTTGCTAATCATTTATTCTTTCAATGTTTTTATGCTAAAGAAGTTTGGAAGTTGTTTTAGATTGATCTATTTGGTTGGGGGGATAGAAAAGAAAAAAAGATAAAATAAATTATTAAGGGGAAAATTGATAAATTAGGGAAGGCTCCTAATATGTTTTGGCTAATTCTAACCACTGAAATTTTGTGGCATCTTTGGAAATCTAGAGAAATGCATAAAAATTTCAAGGCACTAGGAGGGCACTTACTGATTCAAATAGAAGACTTACCAAACACAATGTGTATGTGCAGGTATCTATCACTCTGGAGGTTTCCAAAGAGAAGGTTCAAAGGTTGATGAAGAATGGAAAAGTGGAGATCAAGAAAGAGGAGATGGCTCATGAAACTCAATGGCTTTGCTGCAAACCAGGCCTAAAATACATTCTGAAAGAGGACCCTAAAGCAATAGCAAAGGAAGCTAAATCAACAAAGCTAGAACATGACAAAAAATAATTCTACACAGATGCTCTATTTTGAAGAATTGATATTGTAAAAAGATATTTGAAAAGATAGTGTAAAAAATTGTATAGAAGAAATATGTATAGGTTGTAGCTCTGTAAAAAGATATGTAACTCTATATGATTGATCAATTTGATAATTTTTGTAATCTATTATTAATACAAAAAAAAATAGCAATGAAAAAGAACCAAAAACACACATCCACAAGATGACACCATATTTACATGGAAAGCCTAATGAGCAAAAAACCATGGTGAGAGTTAACTCACAATATAAGGCTCATTTCCAAAAAGGAATTGCAAACTAAGGCACACTACCTAAGAGAAAGATACAAAGGACTTGCAAAACTGAAGTACACACAACTTCAAGGGAAAGATACAAGGACCTAATGAGATTCACTATCTCAAAGCAGGATACAAGAAGTTTATAGAAAAGAAATTACAATATTTTTCAACACAACACTCTGCTGAATACGGCATTATAGCACATTTGATATTTACTTCACATACTTTCACACTTCCTTATGCAAGATATTCAATTAAATTCCACACTCACACTTCTTCACACTTATTCAAACATCCATACATTTACAACTGAAATGATCTTGCATTTATATCCATCATAATACTTCAAAACACTTCAATTAGGTTAGCCAAAAGAAGATAAACAATAAAATCAATCAAGTCAGCCATAAAAACATATTGTAGTCCTATAAAAAAGATAGAGAGGACCAAAAATAATCTTATTACATCTTCCAATGCAATCCAAAGCAATTCACACATTGGCGCACATCAATCTAAGTCGACAATAGGGAAATGTGTAGATGAAATGTGAAGCACATAACTAGTCGAGCCAAAACATACTTCCAATTGAATTAACTCAATACAGTCCCCAAAAAGATAGGTCAAGACCTAAATCCATCATAACACATCTTCAAATACAAGTGCAAACCCTTAAGCATTTAGCATAAGCAAGAAAACAAGCCTTGTCAACCAGATATCCACAGATTACCCAAAAATCCAACTAAACACAACATTTGATATCAAATAAATCAAGCATTAACATGCAGATCACATGGGGATGTTCCATGAACATCCAATAACACTTCTAGACACTTCTTCCATATTTTCATGCTACCAACAACCACTGCAGATCAAATAGGAACAAAATACTTCATTCCAAAAACACAAAATGCATAAGCTTACATGAGATATTACATTAATAGATCAACTTGTGGACCACTTCAACACAATAATTGGAATTGAGACATTGCACATACATTGAGAACACAATCACCAAGCCACATGAACAAAGAAATCAATGCAGAGAAATGTGGAGCATTTTCTGGACTAGTCTAGACAACCAACAACACTACCAACCTTCTACAAATAACAAAAACCTCCTCGGCAACATAAGTGACCTAAAAATATAGGAGTGAAACATCCACATAATACAAACACTAAGTTCCAAACCGCAAGACAAGATCTCCAATAGTGGATGGATGCGAATCATTTCCCCAAACAGTCTTCAACACACCTTCTAGGAAGAAAACCTTTCAAAATTATTAGACAAGGCATGACATCCAACCATGAATTTCAGCACCACAATATGACAACCAATGCAATAATCTTCCAAAGGGATGATAACCATGTCACCAAGGGAAATATTCTCAAGTGCAAACATCAATGACAATTAGATGCCAACAATCTCGCAAACATATGCAATAGTCTCACTAAGTGTTGACATCAAAGAAAACCAACAATCTCCCCTAATTCTCAAGTATTGACAAGCACAACCAATTCACCAAGCATTGACATCAATGAAAACATCTGCCAACACCTTATAGGGAACCTCTTACTTAGTCTCCTATATTTTCCTTAGGTTTCACAAGTCCTATGTGGTAGCTTGTAGTAGCTTTTGGTGCTACCCCATGACCTACTAACAAGCCACCTAGCATAGCACAACTTGCTAGCATGTGTACTTCATAGGGCCTGACTTGTCACATCCATTGTCACCTAGCACAATACAACTTGCTAGCTCGTGATCCATAGGGGATTTGCAATGTGCATGCCCTAGTGATAAAGCAATCTAGTGCTTGAGTCATGTACCCTTCTTAATTCATATGGGTGAACCCACAAAAGTGGTTTACAATTGGAGTGAGGAAGGAAAAGTTGAAAAAAATGACCCCATGCCAAAAAAAATCATTTTTGGGGTTCGAGTGAACTAATAGGTTCAAACGAACCAAAAGAGGGTTTGCTAGAACCTAGGTTCAAGCGAACCCATTCAATGCAAGTTCCCACCATCCCGCCAAAAAACACAATAAAACCCCTTTTTGAAAGGGGTTCTAATGAACCTTGTTCACTTGAACTCTAGGGGTTCGCCGAACCCCCCCTAGTTCGAAAGCAAATCCCCTTTTCCCACCTTTCTGCTCTCTGACACCAAAAAAAATTAGAATTTTTCCCTTCAAGCTTGGGTTGAGGATGAAAATGGAGGAGACTTCACAAACCCAACTGGAATTAGGTAGTCCTCGAATGAGCTATCTAACAACTATAATTTTAATATGTTTTGGTTTTATTATGTATTTGTTTTTAGTTTGATTAAACATAGGTTTTTCAATCTAAAATCAAGTTTTGTTCTCGCATGTGGAAAAAATAGCAGATTATCAAAAAAAAAATTGAAAAATATGAGTGCACCGTGATATTGAAGTCCTTGATCCAACAAAAATAAATTGAATTTCGATACATACAAAAAAGTTACGGTTATATGGTCCTTATGTCCGAATTGTAATTGGTTTGATTTTGAAACTTGATTAAAGAAAAATATTCAATAAAAAACTATCTAACCAATTGAAGCACTATATACTAGAGTTACAAATCTAAATTTGAAAGATTATAATTTTATCCTTCATGTAAAAAAAAATTTATGCATTATACTATGAGCCACTCCTTAAAAATGTTGTTTTCTAGAAAAAAAAAGTAGTTTTCAAAGGAGATGGAAAAGAAGTGCAATCTAATTCCAAAATTTTTGAAAAAAAATATATTTATAATCTACAAACAAAATGTCACAAATCACTAGTTCTCAGGATGCTAAAATCTGCAAATGGTTAGTTTAAAATACAGCAACATTTAAACATCCCTATGGAATAATAAGCCATGTTAATCATGCCATAAATGAAATAAGGGAAACCAAATAAAAGCATACAAAAACATGACATTAAACCTATCCCATATTGGATTGGTGTCACATGTGCTAGTGACCCTTTCCCAATCCTTGATTGATAGCTTAAAATGAAAATGCTATAGATGATGGAGATGATGGAGTGAAATGGACAAGATCAAATCTCAAATGAAGAGAGTAACCTTGCAAGATTGTGAAGGAAGGATTTGCTTGAGGATGATGCACCTATTTAAAGATTTTCAAAATGCCAAGTGTTGAAGAGGGACCAATGTGGGATCAAAAACAAGCCAATGAGTTGAGGACACTTGTCATCATGTGATTAGTTGATGTATGTGCAAGATTTGGGAAGAGTGCCCATGAGAGGGAGAATTCAAATTCAAATTTGCAAGAAATAAATGCCATGTTTGACTTGTCATGTTGAGGGAAAATGAGGTTTTAATAAATCAATAAAATTGATTTATTGTGCAAGTGGCTAGATCTAGATAATGCAAGTGGGATGGGATTAGCATTAGATCGGATTAGATGATGGTTATGCTGATTTAATGCTGATTAGATGATTTGACTTTCAAGACTTTGATAATTGATTTATTTAAATCAGAAAATGATGGAATATAATTTAAGATTTGATTTAAATGAAGTCCTGATTTATTTAATTAAATGGATGATGCAAGATGAAGGTTGAATGATAATGTTTATTTGATAAATGAGATTATTTAATGAATGGATGAAAGTGATGAATGTGCCTAATGCGACATATAGTTCAGTTGATAAATGATCCTGATCAAATGCAGAATGTTAATGTTTGCACATCATCTTCAAATTCCTCACGGTTTAGCTGCTATAGGTGCTTGAAAGTGAAGATTTAGTTAGGAAAAATTATTTCAGTGTCCAATTTGGCCAAAAATTGTAAACCAGTATTGTGGGATCACCCATATTGATTTCTCCCCATCTATTTGCATGAATTCTTCCTTTGAATAAACTAATCATTGGCTCACTACATTCTTCTCTCCTCTTTAGAATTCCTCTATGTGTTTGTTTTATTTAGGGGATGATGCTTGGTATTGAGAAAACTTTCATACTGAGGTCTCCTTACCTTGTTGACTCAAAATATTTTCTTTAGATATCGTGTATTGATTTCTTTTGTATACACCATGTATGATCTACACTTCAAGTATGCTTCATGTGTGTTTCATGTATGCTTCATATATCCTTTGTGTATGTTGTATATGCACTCTATTTTTTCTCAATATATGCCTTATATATGTTCAAAATTTTCATCTTGTGTGTGATATATCTATATTTAAGGTGTTTTGTGTCATATGTATTGTGTGTGTGACCTCTTTATCTTGGTGTTGTGGATTGATAGGGTCCTAATTTTGGGAGCTATCACATCTCTCAACTTGAATTCATCCCACCTCTTTAGTGTTTTGATAAAGAGATCTATCTTATCTGTACTTTAGTGTGAGAATGAATTCAATTTCATATCCCCACTAAAGTGGGGGATAAATGTAGTGTTGTCAATTGTCACCACTAATAATTTCACACTAGGTTTGGTACTCTATGTTGAGTGTAGGGTTAATTATGTTCATAATATGACCATTTCATGGATTGAATACGAAACTACGTTAAATTCTTTGATAACTAGAACTTTGGGAGTCAAAAATGTCAGGACACAAGCACGACATGCTAGTGTCCTGCATTTGAATTTCAAAAAGGTTTTAAATCTGAATGTTGGCCTATGGAGTCTTTAACATTGTACCTTGTTGACCTAGCTCAAAAAGTTCTTTGATGAAGCATATATAAACAACCCTCTCTCCCTCATTTTACACACATTAACAATAAGAATCTATCTTTCAATAAGCTCTCTATTCTTCTCTATAATCTTGAAGCTCTATACTTGTGAAACATTATTATTATGCACTAACCCTCACAGGTATTCAAGGAAACTTATTATTTCTTCATCAAATCCTAGTGGTGACTTGTGATATGGCATCACTCCAATAAGGGTTTCACACATATGGTAACTCTATTTCATGTTATTTCATTTATTATAGTCTTTATCATTTATGCTGCCTTTGCTACCTTGAGAGCACACACTCTTTATCATGACCATCATTGTTGTTGTGGAGGTAGGAACACCAAAATGAGGTTTGACTTAGGCAATCCCCTATACAACACAACTATTTTCCCTTTTTTGTGTGTCCAAATACAAATCTAGAAGTTTTCAAAAAATATGTTACATGAAGGTAGAGTGGACTGCAATAGAGATTACTGGATAGGAATTTAGATTGTAAAAACTCTAAAGAAACTAGTGCCCCACGTTGGCATCTTGTCACTTTTTCCTTTGATTTTAGTTATATAGAGTGGACTATGACAGAGATCATCATATGAGAATTCAAACTATGCAAAACCCTAAGGACACTAATTCCCTATGTTGGCCCATCTTTCCATTTCTACATCTACTTTCGGTGATAGGTTCCCCTTTGTTTTCCCTTTCTAGATCACTTTTCATTTATGTAAATTTTTATATTTGTCTGTGTAATTATTCATTAAATTAGATTATGGTTTTATGTCACTTAGGTTAATTAAATCACACTTTAATCAATCTTTCATCTTCACAATAAAGGAACAAAACCCATGTGACTTGGATCTCCTTTGAGGATGTTAGCAAAGCATAATTCCTTCATTGGTTCATGTTCTAAATATTGTGTGGGTAAAGGATTGATCTAGGTTAATGATTTAATTATTCTAGGATATTTTCCCATATAACAATGATATGACTAAAGTTTAAATAAGTAGTTAAGTTTATGGTATGATAGTTGGATGGGTGATCGATTAAATCCTCATAACTATAATTAAGATATAATGTTGAGTTTGATGGGTAGATTCTTTACTTGAGATAGGTTATGTTCTCAAGAAAAGGATATTTTT
Source organism: Sequoia sempervirens (assembly GCA_007258455.2). Taxonomy (NCBI): domain Eukaryota; kingdom Viridiplantae; phylum Streptophyta; class Pinopsida; order Cupressales; family Cupressaceae; genus Sequoia; species Sequoia sempervirens. The sequence continues at coordinate 402,970,014 of VDFB02047230.1, read as the reverse complement.
TATGCAAATTATGCCTCTTGATCAGGTGAAATAGTTTGAATAAGAAAATATTGACTTGGGATAGGCTATGTTACTAGGAAAATGTTGTGATGGGGGTTTGATTTAGAATTTTGGGTCTCAATTAAGTCACTTAAGGCTGGATTATGATTTTAGATGGTTGAGATGTTAATGTGAAACATTTAACTACACTCTTGTCTTAAGAGGATGGATTTTTGACTAGGTTTTTGATGTGGTAACTGGTGAAAATGGTCGATACAAGTTGGATATGGGGCATTAAAATTATTTGATTATGATCTTCAACTCAAGAGAATAACTAGCTATCCATGGCATAAAGGATGTTCTCTCTTGATTTTGTATGGAGGAACAAATTCGCTTAAGATAGGTTGGATTTTCTTGAGCAAGTCACTAATTTTCCTTGATGTAGATTCACCTAAACAAGTTTGGATTTACCTACACAAGTCACAGATTCACCAAGAAGAAGGTTTTTATCATAATGTTGACTGTATGGATAAGAGATTTTTACATGGAGCAAATTCACTCAAGAATAGAGAAATTTCACCTAAAAAATCAAATAAGGAGTTTATACACAAGTTGAATTCACCTAAATGAAGGTGGATTCACTTAGGAACATAGTGGATTCACTTAAAAGACTAAACTAGGAGATTTCACCTAAATCAGGATGGATTCACTCAAGAACAAAACATATTTTCTTGATAGACTAGACTAGGAGATTATACACAAGGAAAATTCATCTAAATGGAGGTGGATTCACTCAAGAACATAGGGGATTCTCTTAAAAAACTAGATAAATGAAAAAAAGACTAAAGATGTCAAAAAAAGGCACATGGATGACTTGATAGGCTAAGAAATTCATAATTAAAAACAAGAAGATATGTCAGAGAGAACAAGCCTAAATTAATTGAGTAGGTGTGACAATTAGTGCAAACCCACAACGTAAGCATTAATACCATCGATTGGTAGTTGGATAGATAGAGTTCATGAAGGAGCTCTTACCAATGGTGGCCAAATGACCAATGCCTCAATAAGCTTTATCTTAGTACATGAAGGTACATCATAATTTTCAAGGTACAACACACATTCCTTGCACCACACCAAGTGACAACTAAATGGTCTTAAGTTAGGTTGACACAAGAAGATCTAGTACATCATCTAAATACTAGGAGGTTATGTGAAGCACACTCATGAACACTAACCTATCAAAAGTGTGGGTCAAAAATGCATGTTAGGCTGCTTTGACCAAATCTGCACTTCTATTTTGGTATCGCCCAAACATTAGAGCTTCGCTAGACACGACATGACTAGATTGGGGTACAAATTTCATTCTGCTCCCTTTATATAATTTGTTAGTTCACGTGGTTGAGATCATCCCTTAGGTTTATGGAATCCCTAAGAAGGCCTTCTAAGGGGAAGGATATGCTAGATGTTTCTAATCTCCAAGTTTGCATGAAGTGGAGGGAGAGAGCTTATGTTTAGCTAGCACTCCTAGGATATACACAACAATAATTAGTTAAATTTACAATTTTTGATCCCTAGGTTCACCAATCAATGCATGGGGAGATCATACATCAATAGAGGACCCCAAACATGGAAAAAAAAGTTAATTGAATCTTTAAGGAATTGAAGTTTTCCTATATTAGTGAAAAAAGTCTTTAGATGTGAACCTACAAAAAACAATGTTAGGGGTTTACAATCCACTAGTCTTCAACTAATGAGGGTTGCAAAGAGATCATTAGTATGATCACAAGCAAGATGAGTTAGCAAGTTAATACCAAATTATGAAAGAATTGATTGAATGGACTATGATTAAGACTAGTTTATATCTCATGCATTTTCCTAAGAACAAGGCAAGTTGTCTCAACTATTATGCATTCACCTTTCCCCTAATCTGACAGATTCACTTTAGGAGTAACAGATTCACCTTAAAATTTGTGCATTCACCTTAGTGCTTACACAAAGTTCCCATCAATGCATTCACTTGTATAGAGCTGGATTCACCTCATCATGGTTCATATTCACTTTAATGTTTGGATGGGATCCTCTTTAGCATATTCACCTAAATAAGTTTTGGTCTGCCTAAGTGGGAGATAGATTCACCTGATTTCTTTGCATTCACCTTTCTATGAACAAAGAATTCTAACCTACAAATTCACCTTTCTGTAGTCACATTCACCTTTTTGTAAAATAAATTTGCCTAAATAACAACATATTCGCCTTTTCAAGCCTGTAGACGTGAAAAAATACAAAAAATATATTTTTTTGTTACTAAACCCATGATGTGGGTCCCACTAGGTGTGCCAAAACTGTGTACATGAAATTTGTAACACTCAAGATTAAGTGAAAGAGATTAAAAAAACATAGAACTTAACCAATTACAACTATGTTAAACCTCCCATTGTAGTGATATGCCAACAATGTTTGATTTATTGTGTTCAATGTGTGCTCACAGGTAATTTTAGCAACATAACGATGTTCAATTGTTCAATAAGTGTGTTGTTGTGAAAATGGCTATGTTGGGTTTTATGTGTTGAGGATGAAATTGATGGAGGGCTGAGATTAAAATATGGAGATCAATGGTTGGGAATGGATGATACACCTCAAGGCATGAGATGATGTCGAATGCCAAGTGGATAATGAATGAGAAGGAGATGATACCCTTGGAGTGTGGAGAGATCTTGTCATAAAGGAAAAGTTTTTCCCCACACTCCAAGGTATGGGGATGAGGGGGAATAAAGGAATTTAAAATTCTATTGGTATAATTTGGAGTACTTTGGAAGGGACACCCAGGTGGGGGTCCCTTCCAAAAGGGGAAAATATTAATGAAAGAGGGTACTAGTTGGGTGGTATATTTAGGGGAAGAGTTGACCTCTCCCTTAATCATGGATTAGGGAATGTGCATTGGATTAGGGGTAGATTAGGTGGGGATTATGATTAGGATTAATGAAAATGAGAAAAGTTGGGGGATGAGACATATGGAGAGAGGAAATGAATTAAATAAAAATATTTATTTAATTCATTTGGAGAAGGGAAGGGAGGTAAGGTTAGATAAATAATTAGGATTAATTATTTATCTTAGGCTAGGAGTTAGGGAAATAGAAGAAAATAGAGACTATTACTTAAATAATAAATATTATTTAATTAATATAGCCTACGATGCAAATTGGATGGAAATAAGAATAGTTACAAAATATTAATTAAATAAATAAGACATTATTTAATTAATATATGAGATCAAGAATAGAAAAATTAGGGATAAATTGACCAAATGCAATGGTCAATTTTAGGTGTCTACAACTAGAAAACAAATCATTTATCTTTCTCTTCTTTTTATAAACAATTTATTGGCCAAGGAAGAAATAATAAATCAAAACAAAGCAAGAAATGAAATCTCTATTATTTCTAACAATGAGTTTGTAATTTTTTGGGTTGTATATGTTTGTTTCGGTTTTTTGCTTCTTTGTTGATTTTTTAAGATAAAATCTAAGCTTTAATTCTTGTTCTTATTTGAAAGAAACTATTTAATTTATATTTTGGATTGCTTTGATTTGTTGCCCTAGTTTGCAAGTATTGAAGGAAACAACAACTAATTAATCTACACTACCAATTTTAGAAACCAATCTATTCTAATTCTAAATCCACGTCTAAGAAAAGAATTATCCTAGATCTAGAACAAATTGAAAACCTACAACTAATATAATAGTAACAAATAAAACTAATTTATATGCAAACAATACTAGTCAAATTAAATTTAATTAAATGAAAGCCCACACTTGTGATCAATAATATCCAAAGCTTGGAACAAGGTGTAGATGGACAATTATTCTTAGAGACTAGTCAATTCACTTTCTTCCTCTCCTTCAACCACATGTTATTTCTTTATTGGTGGAAAACAAGGGAAAAATAACAAATAAACTAGACCAAAAAATGGATAAGATGTAACTAGTATGCAATATTTTTCACATAAAATTTAAAATTTGTATAATATAGAAAACTAAGTACTTAATTAGCTGTTAGAATAGGGAGGCTATAGGTGACTAGAATATTGAAGTAGAAGCTATACTAAAATGTGTAAAAAAAAATTCTAGAGCTATATTAAAATGTGTAAAAAAATTTGAATTTTCTAAAGAAGATTCTCATAAGGATCTGCATGAGTTTTTAAAAAAATCATGAGATATTGGACTTTCAAAATGAAAATAAATAAATAAGAGAGATAGTAGGTTAAGGAGTAATAAAATCTAAGCTAAAGATAGAAAATAAAAAATAAGTGCAAACTCAAGCAAAAATCACATGAATAAAGAAAATGTAAATGTATGAAAGGTTCATAGATATTTTATTTAAAATACATGGTTTCCCCTTTTTAAAAAGATTTGTAGTCATGTAAAATTGACTTAACACTTATCACACACTTTAAATGACATTCTCACATCATCAACATCATTATCATCAAACATCAATGCATGTTCACATCAATTGGATTCAAAACCCTAATTTCCCATATTAATTAAATAAATACAACATTATTTAATTAATTTACTTTTTCATCATTTTTGACTAATTAAATAAATTCCATTTTATTTAATAAAGTCCTAAAACCCTAATTTCCCCTATTAATTGAATAATACAACATTATTTAATTAATTCACTTTTTCATCAATTTCAACCAACTAAATAAATTACATTTATTTAATAAAGTCCTAATCTTCATTTTATTTCATCCTGATTAATTAAATAAACATCAATTATTTAATTACGTCGCTAAATTACTTTATTCCCCTAAGTTGATTGAATTATTAAACCATAATAATTTAATTAACTCACTTTCCCTCCAAATTTGAATAAATTGAATAAACTATTCAAATTATCATCAAAAATCAAATCAAACTAATGCAAATTTGTTTGCAAATGTCAAACTTGATTTTCACGTTCAACTCCAAAAATGATTAATTAATTGAATTATCCTCACCAACTTTGAGCGAATTGCTCTCAACATGATTTCCTCACCAACTTTCTTCAATCTCACAAATCACTCTACATAATTTCCTCAATCCCATTGAAGGCTCAAATTGATTTCTTCAATTTCATGAATTGCTCCCCCTATTTCATCAATTTCACAAATTGCTCAACAATATTCTTCAATCACACAAATTGTGTAATCTATTTTGCATAGATTATTCATGTCTAAATCCTCTCAACATCTTTCGACCATCGATCATGATATTCTACTACATGATCCTGATCGTCCATTTCAAATCACAATTTCTATATAACAAACCTCTTTCCTCACAAAAAAGGATTGAAGAACCAACATCATTTTCACAATGAAGTACTACCAATATTTCTAATCACCATTGATAGAGCTTCAACATATCTTTGATCAACCAACACACAATGCATCAAAATCTTCTCGCACGCAACAATGGAGGCTTCACAATGATATGAACAACTTGACATCATGCGAATACACTCTGACATGGGATGGTAACCTTTACTTTTCTTTGAATTTCATTGTGATAATTGTAGGATTTCAATTGTGTTTTCAATAGCTTAGAGAGTCATTTCATGAGTGAAGGAAAATATCTAGATTAGTTGTGTTTGATTTAGATTAGATTCTATTTCAATTGCTTTTATCTCGTCTAGACTCTATGATTTTCCCCCTCACACAAGATCATTTGCTAAGGTGAATGTACATTTGTTGGGGTAAACTAATAGTTTTAGAGGCAAACTTTACTTTTTTTTAGTCAAAAATATATTTTTTACATAGAAATATATTACAAACATCTTGTGGATGATTTAGGCTAACTAAAAAATAATAGAGGGGAGTTCTAAAATGATTTTAAAAATCAATGAAGAAAAAAATAATTAAATGAATTTATTTTTATTTTTATTTTTATGCTACATAAGGTCATGAGTTGATCCATCAAATCATCATCAACCTACCATGCATGCTTGTCCAATATTAAGTACTTATATTGACAAGCACTCCATGATTTTCTATCATCTTTAATTCTTATAGAAAACATGTAAAAAGTAAAATAAATGAGTTAAATGAATCATAGAATATATGTTCATAATCACTTGTGTCAACATGTAGGCCACAAAAATTGTCTTTACATCATCCACATTCTAACTAAAAATAGAAAAATAATATAAAAATAAAGGAAAGAAAATGAAACACAATCACATAGTTTTTGATGGGAGTTTCAACATGTTGGCTAACTTAGATCAAAATTTCTACCTTTAGACTAAAAGTTCACAAACTATGAGGGTTAAAAGTGAAGGTCTCTTTTGTGAGGAAATGGTGTAGAATAGGACACTAGAATCGGATATGGATGGATGAGAAAAATTAAAGTTCCACATTGAAACTCTACAAAAGATAGTTATAACACATCCCAAAGGGATTTGCAAGAATCGCAAGGAGGTCAAGATGTCACTCAACGAGATGAACATCCAAATATCCCTCGAGGATTTTTAAGGAAACTTTTAACAAAGGGGTTGACATTTTTAAACTAGATGTGAGAACATTTTGCAAGGAATGACAAAGGAAATGAATGTTTTCAAATGTTTAAATATATCTAGACCCACTTCAAGATGCACAAGCATGCTATTACTAACCTAAAGGTCCTTGTAGGAAAATAAAGGTAGACAAGAAGTTTAAACAATAAAGAGAGATATCAACATCCACTCCAAAAGTTCGCAACCCAAACTCAACAAAGGCTTTAGTAATCAACATGATGCAAAATAATTTTGTGAGAAAGGGACTAGACATTGAGATGTTTTGGAACAATATGATAGATTTTTGGTAGAGGGTTGGGATCCTACAAAATCACATTCTCCAAAGGATTTTGGACATTCAACTAACAAAGGGAGGATTGCAAGAAAGGAAAGGACTTTGGGAGGTTAAGGCATCAAGTCATAATGTCTAGATGCCCCTCATAAATTCACATTTTTGCAAACACTTGAAAATTTGGAAATTTTCCATAATGCAAAGTCCCAAACAGCTTGCAATCAACTGGCAATTGAAGAATATGAAACTTTAGCCATCATTTAATCATTAAAGCACATTTCTTCACGAGCAACAAAAGAAACAAGAGAAACCAAGAGAATAAAACCAAACAAAGTGAAACAAAAAAGGGGGTCCAAATAGGGTCCATATTTTATGAAAAAAGAAGCAAAAATTAGGCATGTATACAAGACACAACAATAGTCTCAAACAATTATGTTTGTCTATGAATCTTCCAAATCCTAAGATTCTGATCTATAGAACCATGTGGATAGTCTAGTTTAGAGTAGCAAAATTTTTAAGAAATAAATTTAATCTAAATTAATATAGTTAGCATATAAGAATGATGGTTTAGAATTAAAGACATCTAGTATATCAATATAGACAAATTGAATCCTTTACAAAATATAATAAAGTTAAATAATTTATAACTTTATAACAAACAATCCATACAACTTTAACTCAAAATCAATATTTTTTCAAATAACTTTTTAACTTTTTTAAAAAGTGTGGTATTCTTGGTAAAACGAAATGATTCACAAAGACCAACCCAAAAAAATGATGATCCACTAAAAAGCCATCGCTCAAGATTGAACCAATTGAATAGTTGACACAACTTGAACCATAATCTAAAGCTAATATGGCATTGAAAAAAAACCATTATTTTATCAAAATGTTTTGTGTTAAAGGTTATATGTTTTGTTAACATATGATTTCTATAATATTGTAGTGTGGAGTTTCTGATTTTGGTTTGAAAGTAGTAATGTTATTTATTTTATTTTTGTTGAAATTTGTGCAAGTGATAGAATTCTTTTCCTCAATGTTTCGAATCAAACTTTATGATCCATCATAAAGAAAAAGCAAGAAAAAAATCCGAAATATATGTACAAAACAAATGAATATTACCATCTAAGACGAAGCGTACAGCATTTGTAAATCCTCTAATGGTTCCCAAAACTTTTTTCAGCAGTCGAATTTTTGAACAACGACGTGATCGAATACTTCCGATCACTTAAGAAAATAAAACAAAAGGAAAGCACTTTATTCTCTTCAAAACGGAAACACGACGACGGTCGACTTCCAGAAATCCGGTCGCCCCAAAACAACACCACACCCCTTATATTTTACTTTATTTATGTAGGCATTGGTTGTGGGTATCACATGACTTGAGAGGCAGAGTTGTCTCCGTCACCACAGTCGACAAACTGGTAGTCGACCATGAGATGCCCTCGAGCGTTTCCTTGGCCATTCGTATCCAGCTGCATAAATACATTGATGTCCAAGTCCAGACCGCCATTGCTGCACTGATCCACAATCCTCACGGTCGCCTGGGATCCCGTCTCACGGTTGGTCACCCGCAAGCACTTTCCACAGGAAGCCTGGTCTGTGGGTCCCACTGGCCCGCAGAAGGCCGTCCACCCGTATTTCTGCCTCCACCACAGCGGCTTCTCTCCGTCCCAGGTGGAACAATACGCACTCACAGCGTACAGGTCCCAGTTGTTCCTCTCTGGGTAGTACTCGTGATATGTGGATCGAACATTGAGCCCTGTTTCGCCTCCACCTCCGCCCCCGCCTCCGCCGTGGCAGTTGCTTTGGCAGCCTCGATCGGGTAAACAGTGATCATCAGTAGTTCCGCACCACCCCCATTTGCTACAACATTCGCCTCCGCTGCATACTTTTCCGTCCGCTTGTGACCCACAATTCTGAGCGGCGAACAGCAACGGCACCGCCACTGCCACCAACAGTACAAACACCACCGCCTTCGTTTCCATTCCTATCGACGCCTTTCACTCTGTGATAATGGTTGGTTGGAGATGAGGAGGGGGAGGAAGGCTATTTATAGGCGTAGCGTAGGAGACTCTGGAAGGATGAATTGTGAGGCGGCCCTTGTGGGCCATGGCGGCGGACATTACTGATCCAAATCCATGACGACTGATTATATAAAAAATGGTGCCAAATGATGACACACTTTCCATTTCATTTTAAAAATATGGGTCTTTCCCGATTCTGCGTCACCCAAGGTGGCTGAATTATCATGTCGAAATGGCTCATTTTATATATGACTTCTTTGAAATCCAATGGATGGACTGTTTCAGCTCCTTTAATGCCATTGAATGCAGTCATTAAGCTATCATCATGATAACAATGACAAAGAAAGAGCTCAAAGTCTTCGTTAGAGCAAATAAATCAAAGAATATCTTTCTTGTTTGTCACTCTGCTCATGCTTATCCACATCCACATCATGGTTGAAAAGAAGATATTTCTTTGTAAATTGAAGAGCACACTTAATAGTATTGAAGATGACGATGAAAAATGGATACCCAGTCCCCTTATACCTAGTGTGCAAATGATACATGTATAAAAGCTCACAATTAAAATGTATTTTGAACTGAATTTGAATTTGAATTTATTTATTTATCGTCAATAAACAAAATTTTATTTGCAATCAATTTATTGATTGATTTAGATTATTTATGTAGGAGTGGATTTGAATGTAGTCACAAATATAATCATTAAATTTATAAATCCAAATTCATTGATGGGTTTAGTCAATGGCCTTCTTGTTAGTTGTTAGTTACTAACATGACTACAAAATGGTTTTTATAGCACAGCATTGTATCAGTAGCTAGTATCAACATTATAGCAATAGACTACACGTGTTATATGGTTGTTTTGTGCATCTTTGATCCTTATCCAAACCATTAAGTTGGTTCAAGGGGTTTAGCTTAGGAGATAGCCCTTGCATAACAAAATCCTATAGTGTCTATTAATACCACTAAGTCCTAGCACATCATAGTTTTATTATGATAATCTCCTTGTAATTTTTTTATTTTAAAATCATAATAAAACTAATCAAAAAAGTTGAAAGGGTGTTTTTACATTTTTTTGCTATGATAATCTAGAGTTGAAGTTGAATTTTCTCCAAAAGAGGGGTTAGGTTGCCACATAAATAGTTTTGGGTAAAAGAGTTTTTAAAGTTTTGATCAAAACCTTGCCATATAAATTGAAACTAGTTTAATTTTAATATCAAGTTATATCAATTTAATATTTTTAAAAGAAATATTTTCATAAAAAAAATTATGTTACATAGATGCCAAGTAGTTTCAAATGAAATTATTTTACATAAAACTATTTTGTTGGCTCAAAGTATGACACAACTCTAGACTTTCACCTTTTGCACTTTCGCATGCACATCCACACACATGTACACACACATTATTGGTATACTCCCTACAACATTAATAGCCTATGGTCTAAAGTATATAAAACTTTTTGGGTTTGTCACCCTTATTAGGATTACCTAGTAATAGAGATCACTAATCCATATAATTCTTGGTATTGTATTTGAATATGAGCCACCTAGCAACAAAGTATGCTAGTCCATATGAATCATATCATCTACCTTGTATATTATTTATGGGTCACCTAGCTACAAACCATGCTAATGTCATTGATTGATAAAGGTATTATATGGTTCTTAACAATTGAGAATGTTAGAACTTGAACCATACCCTATATTTTTACTAGCAACAAAGCATGTTGGGACTCTTCCCTTATATTTTCTAGCAATACAACATGTGCTAAAAATGATTTTTTCTTTTCCTCTTCATTTCTCGTGTGCTTCTCTTGTTTATGTTCATATGGATTTTTGTGTAGTAATTTTATGTATATTTTGTGTGCATTAGATTATGTATTACTTTTATAATCCCTCTATTTTCCAAGTTTTATGTGTTATTCTAGCATTACTTCTTGTGTAGGTTTTTGTTGTTTAAAGTATTTTTTTGTAGATTTTCAACCTAGGTGCATGGTTTCTCTACCTGAATAGTTGCTCCACATGGACTCTATAGTATCCTTTTGGGTATTCTTTCGATGATATTTACTTTAAGTTATTTCCTTTATGTACTTTAGCATAGATTTTTACTCGGTGTCAGTGGTCCACTAAAGTTGTTTGGTCAACATCCAAACAAATTCCTTAACGAATATATCACTACAATAGGAATCATCCCTAATAACAATAATAAACCTCTCTAGCAAGAGATATGAAAACTTTGATATGTTTTGTCAATCATTTTTTTCTTTTGACTTATCTTGTCTCTTTTCATCACTTGCTCGAAATCACCTTGATCTTTTATATCTTGGTGTCTAGAGGAGTATGGAATGGGGCATGGTCTTTGTTTTCGTCTGTAGTGTTTGTGGGATGTTCTTGTAATACTACCATGGTGAATACTTGCCTTGTGTGTGTAGAGGTAGTTTCAGGCAATAGAAATGACTGTTGCATATCAAGTTTTTATACCTTTTGTGCATAGGCCTAACTTGCTTTGAGTTTCATTCTCTTGCACGATAAAACAAATTTTAAACAAGGATACTCCTATTTGTTTACAAAGTCAAATTCCATGCAATATATATAATGCCACCTAGTTCTTCATACCTTGGTGCATAGTGTCTACTTGGCATATCAAAATAAGGATTGTTCTCTAAATTTTTAGCATAACCAAAAGTAAAAAGTAAAATCATTTTTCCCATCCTATTTTCAATAAAATCCCAAATCACCCCAATAACTATGACTTTCATCGATATTTGATCAACATCATTCATTTATTCATCTATTCATCATATTCCAAAATCATTTCTTCTTCCACACTAACTCATCCTCATCCCAAAAATTCCAAAATTCACAACCCTTTATATCAATTGCAAGCTTACAATGATTTTATCAGTCATTTGTGACCTGACATTTATCAAATTCTTCAAACTACTTGAAATCATTTGTGAGCTCTTTTTCAAAAGAATCACTTTTTCAAAATCAATTATGAGTCATTTTTCAAATGCATCATGACATAAAAATCATATTTGAACCAAACATCAAAAGTGTTGTGAGTTTTCATATGTAAGTTGACAACATCAATACGTTGCATCATACATTAAAAGCATTGCAAAGTGTTTCAAATGCATCAATGATGGTTCGATGCTTTTGATCCCCTAACATAATATAACATTTATTCCACTTGAATTGCTAACTAAACATCTTAGGGTTGAGCCTAATTTTCATCCCCATCTTCATTGAACCTATCTTGTTTACCTATCATGAGCCCAATTCAATTTTTTTTTTGGCTAATCTCTCTAGGGGAAACCTACCATCTAACCATCATCCTTTCATCTACTAGGGTATAGTGTAGCATCATTATCACCATTTTTTTCTAAATTAGCAGCATGTCTTTGAAACAACGCAATAGAGTACATTATCTCAAGGAGGGGAAAAATGTCTAGACACTTAAAAACATGTCTAACCCATTCTTCTAATTCATCATTTCCATTCATTATCAATCATCACCCATTTGTCACTATTAATTAAATAATTTCTAATTACTTGATTAAACTAACCCATTTCCCTCCATTAATTAAATAATTTTAAATTTAATTATTTCATCATTTTCCCTCATCCACTTTAATTAAATAATTGCTAATTATTTAATTGATTTCAAAATATTCTTCTTATCCACATAATTAAACATCCATATGAGAGTGGGTTTTATCTCCTACTCTTTGAGCTCAACTTAGACTTAGAAGGTTTTTCCTATAGGTTTGAAAACAAAATGGATTACTAAAATTGATGATAGCTAAACCCAACCTATTGACTTGACTCCAAATATTGTCATTGAGCCAAGAATAATTAACTATCCAATACCTCTATATATATGATTACAACACTGCAGTGAGTACAAGGTGGGTACAAAGCACATGGACCAAAAAGGAAAATTAATGACAACAATTTGTATAAGTTAATACCTTATTTTGTTGTCAAACCATGAGTTGCACTAGTATGAAAATAGGTTAAAATGATAGTTTTAATTTTTTTTCTATGTTTTTGTTTGATTTTTATTTGATTCAAAAATATATATAATTGGCTAGAATTATTCTAATCTTAGGGTTGCAAAGTCACAACTAATAGAGAGGGAATGTAGGAGAAAGTAACAAAGACTTTAACTAATCTAAGAATTTAAATTCAATCAATATAAAATATTATCAATTACTCATACTTAATAATCCATCAATGGGTTCCAAAAATCCATGTATAAATACAAAATGATTCATTAAAAATAGTTATAATAGGTTTAGAATGTTGTTTTCATTAACCAAATAATATTTATAATCAAAAGTATGAAGAGCGAAGAATATATTTAACCAACTAAATACATTCTTGAATATGTGCAAACATTCATGGAGAAACAAGAAATGGTAACACATACAATATAATATTTAATGCCTTGTAACTACCTTTACCTCTCTCTAGGTAGATTGAAAATTGGTTTCACCCTTCATGTATGAAACTCTAGATTTCCTTTTTATTTTTCTTTACCTTATAGTTTTAATACTTCAAAATGAATCCCAGAACATCTCTTAACCTAGTTGGGTATTTTCCCTAAAAATGACACTATAGAAACACAAAATGGATGGTGTAGATGCACTCCTATTGAAATGGAAGACTTAGATGCTAAATGAGCCTAAGGAGCTACCATGGTAGCTAGGAGGAGTAGTTGCATTCAATGTTATTAGAGAAATGAGTCAATGTAGTGTCATTACATTTGGTGCTCAATGAAATTTAAAATTCCATTTTTAGTTTATCCAACACCTCATTAAAACATTATGGTTGTTCAAGTATTATATAAGTTCCTTCTCTTGAAAGAATCAATCCTTAATTTTTTTTACTAGCTATCCTTTTGCAAAAATCAAGCCCCTAATGGGAACTTGGATAGGAAATTCCATTCCTCGGAAGCTTTACTAGATCATAGATACCCAATAAGCCCTTTACCTTCACAATCGTGGACTTATACCTTTGTATATTTTTCATAGACTAAAGGTATTATTTTTAAACCTTAGATAGACATTAAGTCCCCCCTCTTAAGAATATTGGTCTCCTTATAATTCTCAATCTTTTGGAAGTTTTTGGGGTTTTAGAGATTAGTATACACTCAAGTATATCCCCAACATAGGATAGTTTTATTTATTTTTCAAGTTTCCATACATGAGAAAGACTCAAGTCATCAAGCCCTAAAAAGCACATGTGTCAATAGTGGCACCTCCCTATTTCTTTGCTGGCCTCTCACTAATTTCATGTACCTTCCTTGCACATCAAACCTAGGATGAGAGTATGGAATATACTTAAACTCCATCATACATAAGAAAACACAATTATGTTGGACATCCCCTAACGCTAATACTTGGCATGGGAACATGGATCACCTTGAAAATTTGGCAATATCACCCTATCCTTTACACATCAAACCTATACACTTTTTTATACTGGGGATAGGAGTATGAAACACCCTGAAACACCAATTTAGATACTAAGCTATCTAATGCTCACCAAGATGGGAAGTAGTTATTGAACATTGTCCAAGAGGCCAATATGAAAAAGTCCATAAAAAACTAAAAGAACATATAAGGATCCCTCCCAAGAGACATATGAGCTCATGAAAGTGGGAAAATAATCTATAGAGATATTGAAATAATACCAAAGTTGATTATGGAAAAATAAATCCCAAACCAACATAAAATACTTTCTCAATTTTAACCAAAGCCCTAACAATAGGGATGTTGAAGCATTCCTTGCCGAGTATGCCTACTATTAGCCATAAAATAGTAAATGTACAAACACCGATCCAACAATACTTAATATCTAACTAAAAAGAACATTACATAACATGAGCTTAGAAAGATAGAATGTGTAATAGGGATGCTATGTAATGGTCACGTCCCCTATTGTAACTATAAGTAGATAGAAATATATATTCACTAGTAGGATAAAGTAGCATATAGTTAATTAGAAAATAATAAGAATATAGAATACTGACTATAATGAAGGCATAAGGAATGTAATGAATGATTATTAATAGAATGAATATAAAGGATTTTGAGTTTTGATCTATCTTGTGTATGTTATTTTATTCTAATTTACAACTAATATTGGATTCAAAATACCTTCATGTGTTACCTCAATAGAACCAAATCTAGGGTTTAAGACTACAACTAGTAGAGATCCATTGGGTACAAAACTTTGTTATGTATCCCTCAAATTTCTTGCTAACATTGGTTCTATTTTCAGGACCTTGGTTAGGCTCTATTAAGGCTTACCAAAAAAATTCTTCAAATTCTAAACCTTTTACTAGACCAAGACACAAGCATCAAATGACAAAAAAAATATAATCAATAAAAATTTCATCTTCTTGATGTCTACCTTGTGAGATGGGGTTAGGAACCAAGGGGGATGGGAACCAGAAAGGGGGAAAGAGTCTAGAGTGACCTATGAAAAGATGTGACTATTAATAAGAACTACTGAATAACTACCATGGGACATAATATAGGAGTAATGCAATCCCAAATCTTAAACACCCATGGCTAGCCCTAACAAAGAGGAGAAGAGATAGATACTAGTGTCAGAAAGAGAAGAAAGACATAAAAGAAGAATGGAAATGACAAAAAATTCAAGGTTAGGGTGAGTCATTGGGGTTGTTGCTAAGCACGTTGACATGGTTTTTCCATCAAAAGAGGAAAATATAGTAGAAAGAGAAAGGAGAAAACACTAAAGAAAATAATTTTTTTATTAAAAGGAACTATTTAAGGATTTCAAGAAGTTTCAAAAAGTTAATGCACAATCAAGAATCCAAGAGCTTGTTGACAATAGAAAGTTATAACACAGAGGCTCCTACCCTATTAGAACCTTCCTTAAACCCTAAGAAGAAACCAAACTTAGAAGAAATTGCAATTACATTAGATGATGGGTTTAAAGAGTTCCTACAAACTCCACACAAGGTCCTATCAATGAATGATGATTATTTAGAAAAAAAGTAATTAATACAAGCATAAGTAAATTAAGAAAGAAAGAAGAAGAAAATAAAAAAGAAGAATAAAACAAGGGAAAATAGGTTATGTCATTAACTAATCATATTGTTTACTAACAAAAGGGTGAAAATAAGTTATGAAAATTCACAACCTCCAGATTGAGACTTATCCCCATTAAGGTCTAAAAGTAGGAGAGTCATAACACAAGAGTTTCCAAATCAAAGAGAAGAAAAGAAAGAGGAGAAGAAAACAAAAAAAGAAGAGAGCAAAGAGTAGGACACCCCTTGGAGTGAGATATTAGGAGAAGGCTAGACATCAAACTTATGAGAGATAAGGGTAGAGTAGCTAAGCCCCAAAATAACATTAAGGAGACTAAATCGATAAAGAAACTGACACACAAACCTAGGAAAACACAAAATTTAGGACAAGGTTCAAACACTATGAATACCATAGTAAAAATCATTGTTTTTGGAACAAACAATACCAAAGCCCTAGAACATGTATTCATTCCAGAATTTGTATGGGAGAAATTGGGCAAAGATGAAGATAAAGACAAGTAATTAGATTTTGTGGGATCACCGAGAAAAGAAGAACTTGAAAGGTACATCAAGAATTACCAACAACATAAAGCCACATGGGAAGAAGTAAGAAAATAATTTTTAGCTAATTTTGGGACATTGAAAGTGTTACCTAGATGAGGAACTTGACACAAGGAGACAAGGAATCAATTGAAAACTATGACAAAAAGTTTAAAGTATGCAGAAAATTGGGGGAACCTTTAATAAAAAAGTAGAAGATAGAGTGGTTCATCTCCAAATTGTGTAAGGATATCAAAGTAAAATTAGATGGAAGATTCAAGTTGAAAAATATTCTGATCTAATCACCATGGCATACCAGATTGAAACTCAACCATGGAGAAAGGTGGAAAAAGATAAAAGTGTTGAAATCCTTAAAGATTTAAAAACTTTGAAGGTTCAGAAGTTGGTAATACAACAAGAGATCAAGGCTAGTGAACCTAGTCGACTTGACAAAATTTGGTGCATAGCAATAGGGAAGGGCGCATTTGAAATGAATTCCCCAAGGATAGAGTAGAAAAGATATTGAATGCGGTGAAAATAGTAAAACCTAATTCTATGTATTATGCTCTTTGTCAAGAATGAGATATACATTTGATAGAAGATTGTGCAAAGACCATACCTCCAATCCGAAATGGAGGAAAAAATGGGAATTATGGAATTCAATGTTTTCACAATCATAATTATAGTACAAATGAAAATAGTGATGTTGGATACTAGATGCCATCCTGGAAGGATAACTGAAATGCATGTGTCATGTAGAATAATCAACAAATGGGTTATCAGGAGGACAATAAACAATTTAACTATATAGGAGGTAGAGGAAGAGGTCAAAAACATAGAAGAAGAAATGATACAAACTAATTCAACTATGGAAAAATGGACCATTATGCCTCTGAATGTTGGGTAGAGAAGAAGCAGATATGCACCTTTTGTGGACAAGATGATCACATAATGTTTTAATTCAAAGTTTCCAAAACATTCTATCAAAAATGAGAGGATAGTCAACCTTCTCAGAGTGATGAGTTAAAAAGAGGAGCAAGATTAATTTGGAAGGTACCACAATAGGGAGTTAGAGCCTATCATCAAATGGATGTGTGGACTTTAGAAACTTCCACAGAAGAACACTCTAGAGAAGAACTAGTTGTGGACAATAGGAAGAAGAAGAAGACAAGAGGGAAGAAGAAAGAAAATGTTGTCACTATAAAAGGAACTGATACTAGTAAAAATAAAAAGAATCCAATAGTGGAAGAAGCATATGAATAATATTATGGTTCAGAGGAAGAAGAAAAAGATGATGAGGAATGAGAACACTTCCAACCTAATAAAAAATAACATGAGAAGGTGGTAAAGTAGGCCGAACAAAACATAATGCATTAACAACAGGAAGAGGTAGGTTTCTTTATAGAGAAATAAGTTAAAATGTTAAAATACCTCACATCCTTGGATAGATAAAAGGATTTAGTGGCTAAACTGAAGCAATGGGGAAAATAATGAAATAAACTAAAGTAGGTCAATCAATTATCGAAGGACCAAAATTAGAAGAATGGTCCATTGATAAATGCACATTTGAATGATTACAAAGTTAAATATGTTATGGTAGATTTGGGTGTTGATCTGAATATCATTCCATCCACCACATGGGAGAAATTAGGGGACCTAAGCTTTTAAAAACACTAATGTTCACATAAATATTCCTAATGGCCTTGCGATGTAGAATTTAGGAACTTGGAAGAATTGTTAAATTAAATGCTAAAGGGATAAAACAATTGGCTTATTTTGAAGTGGTTGAAATTAATGATCCATTTAATACTTTTCGAACATTACTCAGACTAAGATGGTTTGTCAATTCCAATAGTATAGTAGACTCCTGAAAAGATGAGATTTCATTTATAGACACAACCAAGATTGCGTGTATTTTATTAGGAGAACTGGATGAAAAATTAGATATATAGAAGAAGTAGCACAAGACAATGAAGGGGAAGACATCAAAAACCCCTACACTATCTACAAAATTCTAGATGGGGAAGAGGAGGAAGAAAATCCAAATAACAAAGGATAACTAGAATTAAATAGAGATAATTGCAGAACAAATAGTGATGAAGTCTTAGAAGCATGGATACAAAATGAAGCGAAGTTGACATATCGAAGAGTTTATGGATTCCACCAAGTATTCATGGTCCAAAGTCATCCCATAAAATCACCAGAAGATATATCTAAACAACACTAGAAACAATCAACATCAAATGAAGAATTTTACATATTAAACTACCCAGATTTTATGGAGTTTGAGATATCATTGAATATATTTTAGAAATGGAGAAAAAATTTAAAGAAGAGGAAGTACAGATGGCAACATTATAGAATACATTAGTTTGCAATGCTACATGTTAGTGGAACACACATAAAACCACTATTCTAGACTGGCTTTCCTTTAGAAATTTGGTCAAAGCATAATATTCGCAAGATGAAGGGGAATATCCCACCATCTCGAAGTATCAAGAAACTATAACCCCAAAAGATCATATTTATACTTGTGTCACTACATGGATGAGAGATAGGGAATATAATCATTACCTCTATGTACAATTATTTTATTGAACATTAACACCACTGGTGCAAAACTGGTATATAAATCAAGAGAGAAGAGTAGAAACTAGGGAGTGGGAAGACCTCCAGATAGATTTCATTCACACTTTTTCATTTTGGGATGAAAATGAACAAATCCACAATACATTGAGAAAAATTAAGGAGATCATATTTAAACTGATCTACCAAAAATATATGTTTGGAATCCAATCTGCCACCTTGAAGTCAAGGAGTATGGAAGTTAGTTGAGTGGTTGGATAAACAAATAAAACTAGTAGGAAACAAATTTTATAAAGTACACAAAGATGAAGAAGGGGCATAGTCAGAGATAGACATTAGGGTAGGCAAAGGAGAATGAGAGTTAGAACTAAAGACTTGGATTTTGGAAAAATCTATTACAATCAACCACTTAATCTTTGAGAAGAAAATATAGAAAATTAAAGCACAAAAATGGCCAAGATAGGAGACTACTGGGAAGAACCAGTTGTGGCATTGATCATTGAATTATTGATATAATATGAGGACCTATTCCCCAAAATTTCATAGAGATGAAGGGAATTAAGAAAGAAGTAGGCACTATGAAAATTTAATTAAAGGAGTGCTCCAAACCACATAGGAAAAGACCATACCTCCTGAACCCTAATATGAAGAGAAGGGTGAAGACAAAGTTGGACAAGATGTTGACTATTGGAATAATCAAACAGGTAGAAGATTCTGAATGGATAAGCCTAGTGGTTATATAAAATAAGAAGACATGAGAGATCTAGGTGTGTGTTGATTTTTGGGAACTCAACAAAGCTTGTATACATGATCCATTCCCTACACCTTTTATAGAAGAAATCTTGGAGTCCGTTGTTAGAAGGGAGATCTATTTGTTCACTGATGGGTTATCCAAATATCATCAAGTTTGGATAAGAGAAGAAGATCAACCTAACACTAGATTTTCTATAGAGTGGGGATATTTCATGTACACTATAATGCAATTTGGGCTAAAAAATTATCTTGTTGTATTTAGTCAGATCATGGTTAACATATTTAAAGACATCAGTGCAGGTGCATGAAGATGGGTGGCCAATTTGTGGCCAACTTTTTAAAAAAGTTTTGAAAACTCATAACGTGAGCACGTTATAATGTGAGCGCATTATAACACAAGCGTGTTATAGCGTGCTCACATTATGGCTTGGTGTGTTGAGCCTAAGGCTCAGCCACAACAAGCCCATAACGTGAGTACGTTATAACGTGCTCACATTATGACCTATTAAAAGACAAAAAAAAAGCAAATTGAATTCATTCTTGCATTTCGACTGTGTTTTTTATCTTGCCCACGGCCAAAACCCCCATTTTCTATGCTCGCATTCTAGGAGGAGGTATTTTGCAAAAATCTTCATCAATGGTTGTTATTTCATCGTGAGGATGCCGCCATGTCGACGAGGAGGTGTGAGAGGTAAGGATTGTTTGTTTTTTGTTTTGAATTTGTTAGTTTTAGGTTGTTTTTGATATTTATTTTTTGAATTTGTAGGAGATATTAATCAACCTACAAACCCTTCTCAAAATCCTCAAGAAGCACAACAACAACAAGAGGAACAAAATCCTAAACAAGCACAACAACAACAAAATCCTCAATTTAATCAACCACAACCTCAATCTCCTCCACCAATCCCTCAACATCATCCTAGCACTCAACAAAACTTAATGAGGGAAATTGAGAACAACAAAAACAAATTGAGGATTTAATCAGGAGGTTGAATGATCCAAACAGTTGAACTACAAAAATAATGACTCTGGGAACTTCATTGAAAGAAATGTTAAAACATGTAGAATCAATCAATAAACAATTAATTGGTTTGTAGGATAGGAGGTAGGTGGCTAGGGTTTATTACCGATAAATTATCATATAAAGATGTAAAAGATTTAAAAATTACAAAAGGTGATTTGTGTGCATTATTCACTAATCCATGGTCAAATGGAAATCTCTCCCTCAATGTGAAGAGGTTTCCTATTCATTGGTGCCACCACCAAGAGATTAGGAAATATTTTTGGGATAGGTGGTACATGGATTTTGATGACCCACCATGCAACAATTGTGAAGTCCCGCAATATTTCCTTATGAAACTATACGTTGAGTTCATCTTGAACAAAATCCCAAATTATTTTGATATGAGGGACTTCCAGGGGAGAGGTGGGGGGTTGGCTCAAGATAGACCCAGTGCACAGCAGGATCCCTAGCGGCAAGGGAGACGACCTCTCACTAGGCTGTCTCATGAACACATCGTCATCCCTTTCATCACGAAGGAGAGTGCTGACATAGAGACTTTGTAGGCCATCAACTCTTTGACCCAGAGTGTTATCCAGCATGCCAACCCTATTCTATAGCGCTATCCAAGGGAGTCTTTGAGTGGTGGGCTTCGATCCCATGTGTGTCAATCTTGTGGGGCAACTTGTTCATATGACCCCACCAACACTCACGAGGATGCTATGTAGGATCCGTCTGCATATATGGAGATGGAAAGGACAACTGACATTTTGCATGTGGGCTATGGAATTGATTCTCAGGTAAAAGTTAGCATGTTCATTGAATTTAATTTATTGAATTTTGATTTTGAAATGCAAGATTAACTAATTTAGTTTTATGATTTTAATAAAATTGTAGGGTCACAGTGTTGAGACTGGATACACCAGCCCTACACCTACTTATTTTTGCAGTACACCTATCGGTGGGGTATGTAACTAGTAAACAATTATAAATTTATTACATGTTAATAGCATTGTTTTACGAATGGTATTTTAATATGTGATTTTGGATGTTGAATAGGCTAATATTGGAGGTTTTGAGGGAACATCTCCCAATGCCAGTGGATTTACTCAAACCTACATGCAGGTAATAGGATAAAGAGTTTAACTACTGAATTGTACTTAATAGATTTGTGTAGTTTATATTCATATCATTGATTACGTTGCATTGCACATCATTCAAACTCAAAGCATTACTTCACATTCCATAACTAATAACTAGATGTTGATAGATGACAAAATTTCAACTACAATATAGTTGTTTAGAAAGTCAACATAAGCAGTGATGCAATTACTTCACATAACATAAGTAATAAGTCTAGGAGCAGCTTCCAATTGCATTTTCTTGTCATGGCATTCCATGAGACCACTTTTTACTGCTCGACATCTTTTCAAACAGTTCATTGCCTTGTCTATGCTATGGATGCTTGGAAGGAATGTATGAAAGAATAATAGTAAGAAATAGCATAGACAAGGCAATGAGTTTTTTGCCTCAAAGAAATTTCATATGTCCATCACCATGAGACAATTTCTTTGAGGCACTTTTTCAAACAGCTCACATGCTACCACATTTTCCATACATGTCTACCAAAGCATTTTATCAAACAGCTCATTTCCTCACTTCTATGGCTAAAAGCTTAAAAAAGGCATTTTCCAACAAACTATGGATGCTTCAAAAAAATCTATGAAAGCATAATAGTAAGCAATAGCATAGACAAGGTAGTTAGTAGTTTGAAAAAATGCCTCAAAGAAATGCGGTCTCATGGGAAATCCATCACCATGAGACTACATTTCTTCAAGGCATTTCTTCAAACAACTCACCACCTTTTCTATGATACCACATTTTCTATACATGTGTACCAAAGCATTTTATCAAACTACTCAATTCCTTGTTGCTATGGCTAAAATCCTAAAATAGGTGCTTTCCAACAAACTATGGATGCTTGGAAAAATTTCTATCAAAGCATAATAGTAAGCAATAATACCATAGAGAAGGCAATAAGCTATCTGAAAAAATGCTTGAAAGAAATGCGGTCTTATGGTGATGGAATGCCATGATGTGCATTTGTTTGTAATGGCATTCCATCACCACGAGACCCCATTTCTTTGAGGCATTTTTTCAAACAATTCACTACCTTCTCTATGCCACCACAATTATTGTACATGTCTACAAAAGTGTTTTATCAAACGGTTCACTGGCTTGCTACTATGGGTAAAAGCCTAAAAACATGTGCTTTTGAACAAGATATTAATAGGGAAAATAGTAAGCATGATAGTCAGAAATATATAGTTTAATAAGTACTCAAAATTTTGTTCATTATCTCATACATTATAAGTCATGACGAGGATCGCTATTGTAGTTTTTGTCATTGAATAATTTGTTGTTTTATTTTCAGATGTTGCAAGTAGAAACACCTCTGAATGTGACGAGGGCAATGGAGATCGGTGTTTCATCTGCTATAGAATTCTCAATGGCTTTGATAGGGGAAATATGAGGCAAATTACTAAATTTCAATTTACATTCGTTGTTATAGATGTTAGTTAGTGAAAAATCAAACCATTATTGATTCGTAGTTTAATTTATATTTGGATGGTTTATACAGGGCTTCAACATGCCTCAACATGGGCGTGTGAATATTTCCCTCATGGACAGTGATCATCAAATCGCGGTAAGTGATTATTTTGATAAATATATCATATTTTATAATGTAATTTATATATATTAATGTCTTTACTTCTTATTGTAATAGTTAAAACTTCACCAAGAACTAAACACTAGGAGGAGCAACAGGAACACTCCTCAAGTGTAGCATAAATGAGTGACAAACATATTGCCATCGGATCGATAGGCAAAGGGAAAGAATTTATTTTGAGAGCATGGAGAGCAATGACTTTTGATTCCAGAGCCCTTTGTTGTATGCCTACATGGTAGTTTTTTACATATTTTGTATTGGATATATTTGACATTGTATGCAAAATGGCATTCTCGTAAGCCAATATGGCTATTTTGTACCTATATTTTATACTTATATCGACATATATTGATGTATGCCTACATGGATATTTGGTTAATACAAATATTTTTTATCGATGGTTTCCATATTTGCATTATAAATTAATGGTTCAATAGATATGAGTTACGTGTATTCAAGTGTATACTTTACAACTTACATGTATTCTTTGTGACTTACATGTGTTCCAATGTATACTTTGTGAATTACATGTTTTTATGCGTATACCTTGTATTCATGCATATACTTTGTATTAATTTGTGTATACTATGTATTCGTGTGTATACTTCAAGGCTTATGTGTTTTTGAGTACTTGTGCTTCCCTTATTCACATGTACATGTTTGACTTATTCACGTGTACACTTATTAATTGATTAGCCCTAACATTGATCATTGTTTTCCTTCATAGTTTTTCTTGAATATTAATTGATTGATGCTAAACAACTTTATCTAAAAGAAAAAAACGTGTTTTCAATTGGTATTCCATAAAATGATTCATAAAAAAAATCCAATATATTTAATCCTTTTGATTCGAACAACTCAATTAAGCAAAGGATACATAATCTTCACAACACTCACAAAACATAATATTTAGAGTAGATGAAGTAGTTAACTTCTTGACACATTATCATACAAACATTTATCTTAAATAGTCTTTAAATATTTTCACAGCATAATCCTGATAGTGCAAAATGAATTGTTATGTTCTTGATCCGTCACCATATAAACACGTTGAAAGATTTATATGTCAAATTTTTGCAATATTATTTCTTGTATAAGAAATGGACTTGGGAGAAAGCAAGTTATAATTTATAATACAAATAAGAAATGGACTCAATGGTGCAAACATCATTTATCACACCAAATAATAAATGTAGATGAGAGCATCACTTGTTTCTCTTAGACTCCAATTTTCAAGCATAGAAAATCATTTCAAATAAAAATGACAAAATGCTTCACAACCAAAGTTGTTAATTGAGGAAAAATAAAATGTTTTGAAGCTCCACCATTGTACGCATTTACAATTGGTTGTATATTGTTGTAAGGGCAAGGAGGATAATTTAAAAACGTCTTGCGCTTGCTAGACTTGAGGATGATTGATGCAATGACAGGGAGGCCTTCAATTAACTTTCACCATACAAAGAACTTCTAACTACTTTTCTTCCCCCAAATCACTATCTTGGCTTGTTTTCAGTTTTTCACCTAGTCCATCTAGTAGGTCAACAAACCTACCTTTCTTGACATAACTTTTAAATTTTTTAAATAATCTCTCCAACCCTCATTCTTTTCAAACACCTTTTAACACATACTTTCACATGGCTTAAAATCCCATGAGACTCTTTTGAAACAAAACCCTCAAACTAGTGCTTCAACACTGTCCTAGACCCCCAAATAGGTCTATTTAACAAAGCAACACCCTCTCAATCACTCTTCCAATTGCAAAACACCATTGGGAAGTATTTACCAGTCTACAAATCTACAAAATCCACAATTTTTAGGGCGTGATTGGCCCTCTAACCCCACTATCCTCTAAACCCTCACTTTTCTCAAATTTCACTAGGGTTTATTGAAAACCCCATATTCAGACCTCATACAACCTCAAAAACTCTTCCAACACTCTTCATTCTACCTTCACAAAATTAATTTACCACCAAATTATGTTGCCCCCTGACTTTACCCACTTTTACTCCCTCAAACCTCTCTTTTTCATTCAAAACCCCTCTTTTCCCAACTAGGGCATCATGCCATAACATACTTTTGACCTCCCTTGTCCTTGAAAACCTTTAGAACACATCAAACTCCATAACCTCACCCTATTTCCAACCTATTCTAACTTATTCTCAAGCAATTTCTTCTTTTCACCTCGTCTAGCCTTGCTTTTAAGGCCTAAATTCTGATTTTCAATAGGGGCAATGTTAGTAATCTCTTCCAATGCCTTTACCAATGCTATTTTCTTATTCCTACTTCCTATCGTACTTACATAATTGAATCAAATGACCCCACACTAACTCAAAACTAAAAGAAAGATTACAAAATGGCTTATCATGGCCTTACTTGACATTATCATGACTAAAACCACTGAACTAGACCTTCTTCATCAAATGGAGGAACAAGGTGCTCTACACCAATGATCATATGATTTTTGTGTGGAAAACTCAGACTTCTCAACCATCGTGTGTATGTTTCTCTTTTCGATTGTTTTGCATGCCATCATAAGGGATCAAGCCAATTGAACGTAGCTCAAAGAAATTCCACGTGTTTGGGTGTGAAAGAGGACCATGCCTAGCGTAAACCTACTTATCAGGATGAGTTGGAGTAGTTTGTTTGGTCACACGAATTGCTAAACGAAAGTTGCACCACTTTGCAACTTTACACTGCTTGCATTTGACACTTTTTCCATCAAGTGAAAACTGGACACCATAGGAAAATGACTCTGAGATAACAAAAATAGAGAGAGGTTATTATAGAGGGGCCTAACGAAATCCCATAGGCTCAGATGAAGAGTTCGTAAGTGTCATGGTTTCTGAGTAATAGCTTGTCAAAGTTTGCTTCCCTTTTGCACTTTGGACCCTTAAGAGATTGAGCCGGTTGAACATAGCTTAGAGCGGTTCCACGTGTTTGGGTGTGAAAAAAAACCATTCCTAGCATAAACGTACCCATCCGAATGCGTTCAAACAATCCGTTTGGTCACACGAGTTGTAGAACAAAAGTTGAACCACTTTGCAACTTTCAACTACTTGCATTTGACAACTTTTTCCCTAAGTGAAAATTTGCCACCACTAGAAAATGCCTCTAAGATAGTGAAAACTGAGAGAGGTTATTGTAGAGGGGCCCAACATGATCATATAGGATCAAATGAAAAGTTTCTAAGTGTCACGGTATCCAAATAACAATATGCTAAACTTTAAAGCCATTTTGCACTTTGGACTCTCAAGGGATCGATCCGGTTGAACGTAGATCAAAGCGATTATGCATGTTTGCGTGTGAAATAGGACCATTCCTAGTGTAAAAATACCTATTCGGATGCATTGGAACAGTTTGTTTGGTCATACGAGCTGCAGAACAAAAGTTGCACCACTTTACAACTTTGCACTACTTGCATTTGACACTTTTTCCATCAAGTGAAAATTTTCCACCATGAGAAAACCACTCTGAGATAACAAAAACTGAGAGAGGTTATTATAGAGGGGCTCAATGCGATCCAATAGGATCAAATGAGAAGTTTATAAGCATCATGGTATCCAAGTAACAACATGTTGAAGTTTGCAGCCATTTTGCACTTTGGACTCTTAAGGGATTGATCCAATTGAATGTAGCTCGGAGCGATTCCACGTGTTTGGGTGCAGAAAAGGACCATGAATAGCATAAACATACCTATTTGGATGTGTTGGAACAATCCGTTTGGTCAAATGAGTTGCAGAATGAAAGTTGCACCACTTTGCAACTTTCAACTACTTGCATTTGACAACTTTTTCCCCAAGTGAAAATTTGCCACTACGTGAAAATGCCTCCGAGATAGTGAAGACCAAGAGAGGTTATTGTAAAAGGTCCCAACATGATCCCATAGGATTAGATGAGAAGTTTCTAAGAATCACGATATCCAAGTAACAACATGCTGAAGTTTGTAGCCATTTTTCACTTTGGACTCTTAAGGGATCGATTTGGTTGAACGTAGCTCAGAGCGATTTTGTGTCTTTGGGTGTGAAAGAGGACCATTCGTAGATAATACATACCTATTCAGATGCATTAGAATAGTTTTTTTGGTCACACAAGTTGTAAAATGAAAGTTGCACCACTTTGCAACTTTCAACTACTTGCATTTGACAATTTTTTCCCCAAGTGAAAATTCGCCACCACGGGAAAATGCCTCTGAGATAATGAAAATAGAGAGAGTTTTTTGTAGAGGGGCCCAACACTATCCTATAGGATTAGACAAGAAGTTTTTAAGCATCACGGTATTTGAGTAACATCATGTTAAATTTTGTAGCCATTTTGCACTTTGGACTCTTAAGGGATCGATCCAGTTGAACGTAGCTCGAAGTGATTCCACGTTTTTGGGTGTGAAATAAAACCATTCCAAGTGTAAACATACCTATTCAGATGCATTGGAACAATCCATTTGATCACACGAGTTGTAGAACGAAAGTTGCACCACTTTGTAACTTTCAACTACTTGTATTTGACAACTTTTTCCCCAAGTGAAAATTTTCCACCACGGGAAAATGCCTTTGAGATAACGAAAACTGAGAGAGGTTTTTGTAGAGGGGCTAAAGTAATCGCATAGGATTAGACAAGAAGTTTCTAAGCATCACGGTATCCGAGTAACAACATGCTAAAGTTTGTAGCCATTTTGCACTTTAGAATCTTAAGGGATCGATCCAGTCGAATGTAGCTCAAAGCGATTCCACATGTTTGGGTGTGAAAGAGGACCATGGACAGTGTAAACATACCTATTTAGATGTGTTGGAACCGTCTGTTTGGTAACACGAGTTGCAAAATGAAAGTTGCACCACTTTGCAACTTTGCACTGCTTGCATTTGACACTTTTTCCATCAACTGAAAACTGGACACCATGGGAAAACCACTTCAAGATAACAAAAAATGAGAGAGGTTATAGTAGATGGGCCCAACATGATCTCGTAGGCTTAGAAGAAGATTTCATAAGCACCATGGTTTCTGAGAAATACCTTGTCAAAGATTGTTGCCCTTTTGAACTTTGGACCCTTAAGGGATCGAGTCGGTTGAACGTAGCTTAGAGTGATTTTGCATGTTTTGGTGCAAAAGAGGACCATGCCTAGCATAAATGTACCATTCCTAGTGTAAATTTACCATGTACTTAGAAGAAGATCAATAAAATTCATTGTTCCCTTGCAATTTTATGCATTTTAACTATAAATCTGATGTTTCCTTGAATTGTAAGGTTCTGTACAGGGTGAGTGTGCTCTCTTTTGGATGGAATTCAGTGGGAAGCAGATTTAACTCCATTTTAGTTTTATTTTGGTTGGATTTCAAGTGATTTTGTGCATTTTAGAAGCCAATTACTGAGGGTTGGTCTGTATACCCTGTTTTAAGGGTTTTGAGTGCATTAAAATGTCATGTTAAGCCTTCAACCCACTATATGCTTCTGTAACTTAGTGGAAAAGCTTAGTTAGGGTTATAAAACATGTGTGCAAAGTTTTGTGTGCAAGGGAGATGAATAGAGGGTTTTTAGGTGATGCCCTAGATGTCAAATGGTGCATTTTTTAGTCGAAAATGGTGGTCTAGTGTTGGGGTTTGAAGAAATGTTTGGGGGCAGAAATATCTCTTGAACTTTTAAGCTTGTGTAGACCTTTTTGAAGGTGTTTCAGGCTTTGGTTGGCTATGGGAAGGTTTGGAGTATGGGTTTTCAATAAACCCTTGCCTAACTTGTGAAAGAAGAGGGTTTTGTGGTTTGTTATGTTAGAGGGCTTATCACACCC
This sequence comes from Sequoia sempervirens, assembly GCA_007258455.2. Lineage (NCBI taxonomy): Eukaryota > Viridiplantae > Streptophyta > Pinopsida > Cupressales > Cupressaceae > Sequoia > Sequoia sempervirens. The sequence continues at coordinate 402,940,730 of VDFB02047230.1, read as the reverse complement.
TAAAAGTGGAGGAATTGGTGGATTGGCACACTGGTTAATGTTGTGTAATGGTGGTTTGCATGTGATAGGAAGAATAAAGGGGAGTTGCTTTGTTAATTTGACCTAATTGGCCTTGTGGACAACATAGTTTGCTTGTTTTGTGATTCTTTTTCAATCTCTTTGTGTTTCCACAGACCCAATACATATTTAGAAACCCATTTTGATCTTCTAATACATAACAAAAGCTTTGAAGAGGTTATTTTGGAAATTTTCTAAGAACAATAAATTATCTACTAGAAAGTGCCTCAAATTAGGTCAATTTTGTGAAGCAACTATCAAGAAATCAACTCCAAACCATAAAATAACCTCGTGCAACAGTGTATCAAGTATCAAAACCTTCAAATCTTCTAGTTGTAGACACCTAAAAATGTCCTCTTACGACATCTTGTCACAACACTACATCATTTAGACATCTTGTAGCATGTTTTGCCCTAGATACCCATGTCATCATCTAATTAGTTAGATAAATCTTATTTATTTGACTAATTTCATTTATTCCCTTCCTCTAATGTTAATTAAATAATTTATATTATTTAATTAATTAAATCATTTCTATTCATTCTTCTAATGTTAATTAAATAAGTTATATTATTTAATTAATGAAATCATAAATTCAACGTTAATTAAATAAATCCAAAATTTATTTAATTAATAAAATCCTAAAAAGATCTTGCTTTCTCTCCAAAATTGAAACTCATGTGTATCTAATTAATTTATTTAATTAGATAATTCATCAATTATCCTTCTCATCTTTTCCAAGATTTATTTCCTTTAAAACAGGAAATGAAATCTTTCTATCTTTTTTGACATCTTATCTCATCTCGTTGTATTTCCTCTTTTGTCAAAAATCAAATCCTTGTCGAATTTTGTCAAATCTTATCTTTGTCAACGTCACGGCTCTATAAATATGGCCTCTCACAATCCATTTAGGGGGTTGATTCGTCTAGCATCTAGACTCTGTCAAAATTAGTCTTCTGTCTCTATCTATCATTCTCTCCATTTTCCATTTTCATCGTCAAGTCGTTATGCTGCAGGAATGAGCACTCAACATTCTTCCATTGTCAACCCTTCAAAATCTCACATTCTCATGCAGGTGGAGAAGAGCAATGGAGATAAATCGAGTTAGTGCGGAGATCGGTTTGCATTTGTGCTTCTTATTATGATTTCCGTGTTGTTTCATACTCTATTGTGCTTGATAGGATCTAATTAGATTATTGTTTTCATTACACTAAATCTGCTGATTTTTCCCCTATCTACATTTGGTGAACTCGACGTATTTTGATCTAATCATACATTTTGCAGTTTTTTCTTCTAAAAGTTTGCATTTTCTAACCCTCATTTGTCAAGTTTTGAGAGTAAATTGTTGCAGAATTTGGCATCATTGGCAGCGTACTTGGTGGGAGATTTTGATTTCTACAGATCGGTTTTGTATTTAGTAGTGTGGATGCTTTCTCAATCGCTGGTACAAATTCATCTTTGTTGTCTCGAATTTCATCATAGAAGGTATGTGTCATCCTTCAATTGTCGTCATAGTCGGGTTTTTTTATCACTCTCATCTGTTAGTACTGTGGTCACTGGCCACTGTCATATCCATTGCCTGCGCCCTAGCTATCACCATTGGCTCCCACATTTTCATTTAGACTTTTTGTATCGTGGTGACCTACTTTCCTTGCCTTTGTCTTTCTGCAACACCTAGTATTGTGCCCTGCCCATACTCTGTCGCCATTATCCAACCTAGTATCCCCCCTCTACACATTCATCGATGTCTATTAGATCTCCAATCAGCATCTCATATATTTCCAGTTGGGTACTTTACCATTAGATCTCCATTGGTGAGCTTGTTAAATCCCTATGAATCAAATCCTTGGCATTTAATTTTGATCTCTACATCAAGCGGCATATTTATTTTCCATCAATCCTTATTTGGTGTTGGCTTGTGTTTCTCCACTTCAGTCGATTCTTTTCTGCATTTATATCGGCCACCGTCATTTGTTCCTGATCACCATCACTATCTCTTCACATATTTGGTCGCTGAGATTTGACGTTATTCATCTTTGTGATACGATGGCACTAAGCAAACATTTATAGAAGTTAACATTATCCCCATCAAAGCTGTTTGAATGAGAGCTCGTAGATCCCTTCAAAGTCAGGTAATAATCAACAGTTTGAGTGAGAGCCTACAATGAGATCCTCCCTAGCGGCGCCCAAGTAGGAAAGCAATATGTAGGAAGGGAAGAAAATTAGCAACCATTTCTGCTTGACTCCAATCAATTTCATCGAGGCAGTTCTCCCTTTCTTTTGTTAACTTATTTAGATGTAGATTTTAGATATAAATCTAGTTTTTTTCTAACTTAGTTTCAATTTAGTTGCTTTTAAAATTTACTTTAGATTTTAAATTAATTTAGATTTAGGCGTAAATCTAGATTTAAGATTTTTAATTTTTTCTAATTTAGTTCAAATTTAGCTTTTTCTAATTTAATTTAGATCTAAATTAGATTGTGGATTTAGTTTAGAACTTATTTAGATTTAGATTTACTTTTTCATTTTAGATTTAGAATTAATTTAGATTTAATTTTTAATTTAAATTTAGGTTTAGATTTTGTTTAGGGATTTATATTTAAATTTAACTTTAGATTTACATTTACATTTTTAATTTAATTTTTCATTTAGATTTAAAATGCATTTTAGATTCTAATTTTTAATCTAGTTTAGATTTTTCTTTTAACAAATTGCATATTTTTGACCTAATCTCACTCTTGTTTGCACATTTGTTTTTTTCTTGTCTTGAGACTTGTCGATGAATCATACGGAGCTGGAAAAGCATTGGGATTAATCACATCAAATTGGAAAGCGAATAATCAGGTGCATACATTCTAATCTTTCATTTCTCATTAATCATTGCTTGTCAACACATCTCAATTTGGGGCATAAAATCAATCTTGTTTGATCACATATTTGAAATTGGGCTTAAAACGAATTTTGTCTTCAATCACACATCTTGATTTGGGGTTAAAAAGAACAAGTGCTTGAATTTTTTCACACACATTTCATTTCTAAGGGAAATTAATCTTTGCGAGTGTGAATCAAGTGTGTGTGTCCTCCAAAACACCTCACTTGGTTTGCTTTTGTCATACCCTTCGTAGGAGGCCTACTTGGAGCGCACACCCCTCCAAGGGACGACCTCAATAGAGTGTGAATCCAAAGACACGCTTGTTTGGGAGTTGAAATCTTGTCACTCTGAGCTAAGCCCCAAAGAACTTTATACCTTTGGGAAGTGAAGGTGAAGGGTGGGTTACCCCTTTCTCCTGACTTATTGGCAAGATTTTGCTTTCAAATAATCCCTTAGTCAACCTAGTGCAAACTAGCTTGAGACCTAATTGGCCATACCCCACTTGACTAGTCATAGGGATTGTTGTTTTGTATTCAAGTGTTTTCTTAATCATAACATTTAATCTTCAAATACAAATTTATCATTGTGTTTGGTGTGTGTGTTCATGCATTTACATGTGAAATATTGTATTTGATAGTGCCCAAGTCAAACTTCCAATAAACACTTGCCACATCATCCAAATCACCCAATCTTATCATTCCACATCATATCCTAAACATCATCATTTCTTTAATCCAATCAACATCATTTTACACCATGAAAACATTGGAAGACGTAGCACAAGAGCTTGTTCACATGCTTCATGTGGCTAAAAAAAGTCAAGCACCTTTACCCCAACAACTCACTCACATATTCCATGACATGATCCAAAAACTTCAAACCAGCCAATCACCTCAAATTCAACAACTCATAGATCAAATCCAATACCTCATGGCCACTTGTAAAATCCAACAAGCACATCATCAAGTCCAATCACCACATCAACAAATTTCACATCAATCCTATGTGTCACCTATATCATCATATCAACCTCATTCCTCCACATATCATGTTACCCCTTCGTCAACCTATCACACATCTTCTAATGTCAAGCCTTATCCATACCCATCCACTTCTCAACAATCATTATCCTATACAACCCCTCAATCATCATTACAACAACAAATCATATCACAAGTCCAAACACCATTTCAACCTCGACACATTCAACCCCAATCCTATGTGTCACCTTCATCATCATGCCAACCTAACACATCTATCTATCATGACAATGCCACATCAACATGTCCACCCATATCACAACAAGAACATAGGATCCCAAGTCCACCTTGGCAACAAAATCAAGAGCCTTTAATTCTTAATGCCACCTTTGACAAGGGGAACACCAATCCAGTTCATGTACCCTTACCACCATCCAATCAAATTCCTATCCATAAGCCACCATGTTCGAGTCCTATTTCATTGGCCTCTTTACCTTCTAACCAATCAAACTCTTCATTACCCCCATCATCATCTAATCCTCCATCAAATCAATGCCCTACATTTAGCTATTTAAAAAATAAATTGATGGCATTATCTAAATCCACCCATCCACCTATAAAGGATGTGACCCAAGAGCTAGAAGCAAGGAATCAATTGTTGCCATGCCATTCAACACATATACTTGAACATACAAGAGAGTCCTCAAACATCATGTCAAGTCCTTCAAGTCAGCCATGTCATCCACAACCCCTTGAGCCAATTCAAGAGTCTCTCTTCATAAGTCCAATTCACCCTCTTTCATGCTCCTATGTTGTTGACCATATAGAACATGTCGAGCCTATTCAAGAGTCATCCCACTCCACTTCCATTCAAGCAATCCAAGAGGTATGTCAAGAGCCTAATCCTAAGAATGTGGAAACATCAAGCCCTAGTCCTAATCAAGATCAAATAATTTTCATCCAACATATCCATAATCTATATCTTTTTTATGATCAAGATGATATCCATCATGATGAAGAGCCTATCCATGATAAAATTGATCCTATACCCATCCATGAGCATGATATCCCAAATGCACCTTCATGTAGTCCTATCCATGCTCCTTCAACATCCATTTCCCTTGATGAGACAAGTGCCTCCCAAGCACACATAGAAGATCAAACAAATATCTTGGATCTAAGTGAACAAAATGTTAATCAAGATCCTAATGATCCTCCATCACCCACTATCGACCCCATTGAAAGTCCTCCATCATATCCTATTGGTATTTCTACCCTCATTCATGAATGTTCCTCCTTTGAACAACAACAACCATTATCTTCTCCATCCAATAAGGAAATCATGTCTAGTGTTTCACCTACACCTAGTCCTATTGTCCATTGCAAAATACAATATATGAACCACCAAGGTAAAGGTTTCGGCCTTCATGAACAAGATATTTTGGAGCCCATCCATGTCAAAGTCCCTCCATGCTCTTATGGCCTTGGACATACACCTCAAGGACACCAATCTCAAGATGTTGGTATTTCCTCCATGCATCCTAAGTCCACTTTCCATCATAAAGCCTATCATATGCCTAAAACATATGTTGCCATTCCACCACCGTCATCCTACAAATGTCAAAAGCATGTGACCATACACTTCCCTCCATCCACTCTATCACCATTGCTTCCAACTCCTAATATCCCTCCATCCACTTTACCACCATTACTCCCAACACCTAATATCCCTCCCATTCAATCCTCTTATCCATTTATCCATAAATCCTCTAAACATCTTAATCATGACCAATCAATGCACACATTGTCTAAACATAAAGCTTCCACTCATTCCACCAAACCCAAGGGATTCCAAAATAAAAATTTGGATGCCTCTACACATAAAGTAAAAAATTATAATGGTCCTAATGCCTTAGCATACAATTGCAAAATATCAAAGCCAAGTACATCTAAAAGGCTATATAAGCCCATACCTCCAAAAGTAAAGGCCAAAACTAAAATGGTTTGGGTACCTAAGCAAAAAGAAATCAAGTCAACCAAGGCATCCACATCACAAAAATCCCAACCATCCCCTCCCATCCAAAATGCACATTCCATTCAAAATTATCATATTCCATCCCACAAGCCAAACAAAAATCATACAAATATCAAGTCTATGTGGGTACCTAAGGCACTTCATCCACCACCTCCTCAGCAAACATCTCCATTGCTTCCTACACCCCATCCACATCAAAAGCTTCAATGTTTATCACAATGTGTGCAACCATTGGCCATGGTTCCTTTCCATTTCACACCAATTCCACATACCTCCATCTCCCCACTCTTCACTCATTATCCTACATATCTCCACCATCATCTTCCTACGGTCCATGCTTTTGGCTAAGCCTCCCCATTCATCTTTTCCATAAGTCCCATATAATACCTATCATCTTCCCTACATAATCCATATCATAATCCATTATTGTCCTCCATAATCCACATCATAATCCATCATCTACCTACTCCATCTCCCTTTCATGTCATCCCTTACCAACATCTATGAGCATAATGACATTTGACATGGTCCATGCAATGGCAGCCATCCCTCGTGGGACTATCACCTTGCATGCAACTAGACACTTAAGTCCCTCCTATCCAAAAGTCAAAAAGTCAAAAAGTCAAAAAAAAAATTAAAAGAAAGAATAAAAAAAAAAGAGTAAAGAGAAATCCCTTCGTCCAGCGTGAAAACCTGGTAAACAGGTGCCTTGGATAAGTACCATGATGAAAACCTTGCAAACAGGCATCATGTGTAGGTTGATCTTCTATGTCACTTACACTTGGGGGCACAATGTCTTATCTATCCAACCTATCCTTCATGTCATATCATTTCCATCCTACCTACCATCTTATCCATCATACATATCTATCATATTGAGTCCACTTATCCACCCTAGTCCTTTTGATCTAAATGAAGATATAGGGGCAAAAGGTTGAAACATGTTTTGGGTATCTCTTGACATACCCCTTCCTATCTAAACCAATCATGTCATTATCCTATTGTCATACATTTTGTCTAGAAAAATCCTAAGTCTTGTACCTAAAATAGGGCATGTTATTCCTATGCGACATAGTCTTTGGCGATCACATCCTTGCTCTATTATGATGCATACATCAATACCATCCATCCATCTATCATGAGCCTTTTATCCCTTATCCCATCACCCACCCTTGCACCTAGACTTGGTTTTCCCCTTGTCATTGGTATCTAGCACAAAGGCTACTCAAATTTTCATCCTTTGACACCTCAAAACATTTCAAAAATCCAAAAAAGGTCAAAACATTTCAAAAATCAAAAGTCAAAACATTTCAAAAGTCCAAAAAGTCAAAACATTTCAAAAAAAGTCAAAAGTCAAAACATTTCAAAGTCAAAAAAGTCAAACATTTCAAAAGTCCAAAAAAATCACAACATTTCAAAAGTCAAAAAGTCAAAACATTTCAAAAGTCCAAAAAAGTCAAAACATTTCAAAGTCAAAAAAAGTCAAAACATTTCAAAATCCAAAAAGTCAAAACATTTCAAAAGTCAAAAAGTCAAAAGTCAAAAAATTTCCAAAAAAATCAAAATTTAAAAAAAATAAAAAAAAAGCTAAAAAATCCAAGAAATAATCCAAATGCAAGTCAATCCTTAATCCATACCAATCAAGTCGATCACTCTTGTCAAATTATCCAATCACAATCTTTGGTCTTGATCCTAATCTTGTTGTAAACCCAATCAATCAAAGTCAATCAGTCAATTATTAATCATCCTTGTGTTGATCTAGGGATATGTCGTTCCCCGCAATGACAACACTATCATCATCAACCAATCAATTAATTACTCATCGGTTTACAGCTTGACAGGGGCAATATCTTGTTTGTTTTTGTATCATTTGTGCATGCTTACTTGATTGCTTGTGTGTGTTATCATTTTTTTTCTTGCATTTGCATCACATCCAACTTATTCTAGCTAATATTCATATCTTGTATCTAGACAAGGTTGTATTACGTTGGGGCATGAGACAAATCATCACCTTGGTCCTTATATCATGGTGCCTAACGTCTGGTGCTAAATCAAACATCATGGTTGCTCACTTTCATTGCAACATAATGCATCTTTCACTTCTTCCATCCATTCCTTCCTCTTTAGTTCTTGACCCATCCCTTTCATTTTGAGAGCCTACCCATGTTTGTCCAACCCACCTATCCTCTCGAGGGGGCATCATCATTCCATCATCATATATTTCTATCATTATCCATTTTCCTCTATCCATACCTTAGTTTCTTTGAAATGATGTTACTCGACACAAATCTCATCATCTCAAACATCATCTCAAAGAGGGGCAAAATGTAGACACCTAAAAATGTCCTCTTACGACATCTTGTCACAACACTACATCAATTAGACATCTTGTAGCATGTTTTGCCCTAGATACCCATGTCATCATCTAATTAGTTAAATAAATCTTATTTATTTGACTAATTTCATTTATTCCCTTCCTCTAATGTTAATTAAATAATTTATATTATTTAATTAATTAAATCATTTCTATTCATTCTTCTAATGTTAATTAAATAAGTTATATTATTTAATTAATGAAATCATAAATTCAACGTTAATTAAATAAATCCAAAATTTATTTAATTAATAAAATCCTAAAAAGATCTTGCTTTCTCTCCAAAATTGAAACTCATGTGTATCTAATTAATTTATTTAATTAGATAATTCATCAATTATCCTTTTCGTCTTTTCCAAGATTTATTTCCTTTAAAACAGGAAATGAAATCTTTCTATCTTTTTTGACATCTTATCTCATCTCATTGTATTTCCTCTTTTGTCAAAAATCAAATCCTTGTCGAATCTTGTCAAATCTTATCTTCGTCAACGTCACGGCTCTATAAATACGGCCTCTCACAATCCATTTAGGGGGTTGATTCGTCTAGCATCCAGTCTCTGTCAAAATTAGTCTTCTATCTCTATCTACCATTCTCTCCATTTTCCATTTTCATTGTCAAGTCGTTATGCTACAGGAATGAGCACTCAACATTCTTCCATTGTCAACCCTTCAAAATCTCCCATTCTCATGCAGGTGGAGAAGAGCAATGGAGATAAATCGAGTTAGTGCGGAGATCGGTTTGCATTTGTGCTTCTTATTATGATTTCCGTGTTGTTTCATACTCTATTGTGCTTGATAGGATCTAATTAGATTATTGTTTTCATTACACTAAATCTGCTGATTTTTCCCCTATCTACACCAGTTTTATAGTTTTACAGTTTCAATATAACATCAAACAACAAAACCCTCATCAAATGCCCTTGTAGGCTCAAGAAAATTGAGGTTTATTAAAAACCAACTTACCAAACCTCGTACAAACTTGTAAATTCCTTAGACATGTTAGAATATGTCTGCATATAGTAATCAAACTGCCATCAAGCGTCTGCAACTGTAATTTCTCCAAACCCTAGTCTATAGGCACCATTTCTTGTGTGAAAACTCAGAAATTTATCTGGAGCAGCAACAAAGCTTCACATTCCTATCTTCCCTTCAATCTACACACATATTAAAATTGAAAAACACCTAATTGTAATCCATTCCATTGACCTACTTAACCCTACATTGGTAGAATGGCAATCTTATCACTTAATGGACTCTCAAAACCCTTATTGAGGGTTACAAACTTGTTATAATAAAATTGTTCTTATTTCCTCAAATATGAGTTAAAAGACTTCAAAATACTTTCAAAAGTAACCTAACTCCTTGCTCTAAAGAAAAATAATCAACAATCAAACTATAAGGTGTTGTAGAATTCGTACAAGCTTGAAACATAAAAGGAAAAGTGTTGTAAATACAGAAAACGGGGTCCTTTATTTATTAATTTCTTCAAGAATACAAGTTCTGCTCTTTTCCACGCCTTTAAAATGATTTCTATAGCTATTCCAATCAGTTATGAATGCTGCCCCTACATCTTCCATTGACTAACTACCCTTTCTAACAAGAGGACTCTTCATCTTCTATAATTTTGCAATTGTGCAACTAATGCAATTTTTGCATTTTTACGCCAAATGACAACTTTTGTGCAATATCACGTCTCTAATCACCTAATGACCTATTTGAGACTTTGAATACATTACATATGACCTTCACATGACCTTTTTCACATTGTTTACATTTGAAAATTCAAATTTTGCAAATTTGCCTATTGAAGGCATTTAGAGAACAAGGTGCTCCTACACCAAACATGAACTCCAAAATTTCAACATTTGAGTAAATCTCATTACAATGCCTTAGGTACTCCATTCTCACAGATCTTTTACAATGTCACTCATACATTTGAGATTCTCTTATAATGTCTACCTCATAGGTGCTCATTATGAGGTTAATGTCAAATGAGTAACTTGAGATTCCCTCGCTAAGCTTCACACACTCTTTTATAATGGCTTCAAATCATAATTGGGATTTGTCAAGATCATCAAAATAAGGATGTTGCATTGCTTTTTTGGCTGAGATTCTCTTCGATGGCTCATAAATCAACATTTTCTGCAATGAGAGACCAATCAATTTTTAGTAGTTTACTTACAAATACGCAAAGTAAAAGAAGAAAAAGAAAGAGCATCCAAAATGGAAATGAAATGAAAATAGATGGAAGGAACTTATAGATAGGCATTCTAGTCTCTCAACATAGTCACTCCTGGTCATACATCTTCACCAGAGTTCCAAGATACCTATTGCACACAACACCTCTCATGAATAGAATAACTTGAAATTCGAGATGCTCTTATAATGTCTACATCATAGCTGCTCATGATGAGATTAAATTCAAATGAATAACTTGAAATTCCCTCACCAAGCTTCACACACACTTTTGTAATGGCTTAAAATCATAATTGAGATTTGTCAAGATCATCAAAATAAGGATGTTACATTGCTTTTATGGCTGAGATTCTCTTGGATGGCTCATAAATCTGCATTTTCTGCAAGGGGACACCAATCAATTTTTAGTAGGTTACTTACAAATAGGCAAAGTAAAAGAAGATGATAGCATTGGAATCAAAAAAATTAATGTGCATACAAGTATAAATTAATAAGAACCAATGTGCATACTTACAAATTAATCCAACAAACTATTCGGGTCTTCTCTACTCTTTATTGTGTCAAGTATTGCCTCATGGTCAGACTCACAGACCTTCCACAAGGTCTTGTTCAAAGGTCTACCCCCATATTTGGTCAAACAAACATTGGATGCCATGACAAGATTTGAGTAATGAAGAATCTTATGATGCGTGTCAAAGTCCTAAAACAGTTTAACACTCTTATGTGGGTACCATCTAAGCCAAGTTCCAATAACAACAACTGAGCCTGTAGGGTATTTGATGTTTTCTCCATCTATAACTGGGGCCTCCAATTTCTTTTTGGCCTCAAGACAATGACACAAGTAATAGTCCGTTCCCTCTTTATTGTCTTCATCTACAATAACTGCATAAATATGCCCTGCATTGATACATGTGCAACAAATATCTTTAAATTAGTCAACATTACAAATACACTACAAAGTAAGATAACAATATAGAATTTCAAAAACTAAGCAAGCAGATATATCACCTGGTTGAACTAGATCTGATACATGGTCAATTCGACCGATGATTCCATCTGTGGTAGTTCCAATGTTGTTGGAGGGCGATCATGTGAAGTGGGCTAAGATAACTTGTCAACCATTTGTCAACCCACTCCCCTGATTCACAATCATTCCAGGCTTGCATTATACATGAAGAATAAAAGCATGCCGTCTTTTGTGTATCGATACTCCATGAACTTGAATTTGAGCTAAGGAAAGAGTGTAGCTCACTTGGTCTTGTTAGTGTACAACAATCCTCATATGGTGCAATGTTAGTATCATCCATCAACCAAAAAAATCTATGAACTGAAGACGTACCTTCATTACCTAGACCCATCGAAGCATTACACCACTCGACGATTGATCTTGCATCTGTCAACTTTGCACTGTCTTTATAATTTAACTCTTCTCATGCTAATGCTCTTTTCACACATGCTCCTACACCATCATGCTCTCCCTTTCCATGTCTAGCCTCACAAAAGTTCCATTTATGTTGTACACCTGTAATGACATGCATCATGCTCAACCCATAGAACATGCACGAGTTCTTGAGTTGTGTTGCACAGTTATCCATGTTGGAAATATATGCCTAAATCATCACAGGCTGTAACCTCTATTTGAGCCAAGTCGGTGTGATATTCTTAATGTCTGGTCAACTAGCAGATTTGTAGCCTTATGTTTTGTACAGGTCGATGTGACCTTGCAGGAGTCTCACTGAACGCTTATACATTGGAGTCATTGGGATAACCTATGGTGGCTTGGTGAGAAGTCTTATCAAGTAATATGTCTCACCGACAGTATGTTACATATTGGAGTCTTCGCTGTGACATTTCGTTCAGTATAACCTCTCACCGCCCATGGAGACCTCTGGCCAACAGGCCATTCTATCAAATATCGAGGAGAGTCTTGGATGTTCGCTATGAGCTCTCAACGATATGGATGTCTTGCCGATAGCTTTTTACTGGGGACATCGGTATGACTTGAACACTCGGGAAGACCTCTTGGCGATAGTTGGTGTGTCTCACCGATGGTATTCACTCGAAGTAGCTCAAGGCGATCGTTATGAAGTCTTGGCGACTCGTGGGGTCTTGCTGATAGTAGTATGACTCCGGAGTAACATAAGAGATCTCGGTGGAACCTCTTGGCGACAGTTGAATGTCTTAGCGATAGATGGGTGCCAATGGAAATGCTAATGTTTCGGTATGACTTAGGACCTCGGTATGTAGTCCTGGAAAGAGCGGTATGTCTTGTCGATAGCAATGTTGAGGTTGATGTGACTGGTGAATAGCGATATGAGTCTTGCTCATGAGGATACTCTTGCCGATAGGAATGATATGGATGAGATGGATACGGTATGACTCATGGCGTTCGTTATATCATCTTGCCGACTGTTGGGACTTACACCGATATCAACAATGAATCTTTTGGGCATCGGGGAGACACGATTAGTGTCTCACTGACATGCCAACACAGGTTGATCACTTTGACCGAAAGAAGACCATCCTATGTGGAGCCTCGTTGACCAATCAGAGAAGCTGAAGGAGAATCGTTGGAAGATAGTTCATTGTGGTAGTTCTGAGAGGAAGCTCGACAGACAGGGAATGACATGAATATAGTTTGTAGTTGTAGATGCTCGATGGTTCGGTTGGTTTGTAGAACAATTGTGTGAACAGTTTGAATTGTATCAAAGTGATTTCTATTCTGTGAAGTTTGTAACTTGAAGGTTCTTGTACAAAGATTGATCATTGTGAAAGCTGCGGTAATCTGGCATCATAAAGATAAGTCAGAACTCTGTATGTAATTATTTGTTACTGTAATACAAAGTGACTTCTCTTGGTGTGGTGGTTTTTTCTCCCGTAAGGGTTTTCCCATGTAAATCTGGTGTTCACATGTGTGTGTCAAATACTCTGTTTCTGTTATCTCTTTCATGTGCATCTTAATTGGACTATAATTGTAAATTTTAAAAGGTATCTCTGCATTCTTCCCTAAAGTTTTGACATTAGGAGATTTGTTTCCGCATCTAGCTTTCCTTACAATCCGACCATATTATATGCCGACCGTATGGTATGCCCCTCTGAGCCAAATCACTGTAGAACATCTGGAAGCAACCTTGCACGAACTTTGTAGAATGTGTGTGATCATCACTAATATAAAAGTGATACTACCTCAATACCTTCCTTTGGTCCTCTATACTATCAGATGCATGAATGAATGCTATGCACAAATATCGAAACCTATGTGGAGTTGTAATACTATGACTGCACCTCATGTTGTGGCTGTAGAGTGTAGTTCTCTGCAAATTCAACCACTGATACTATGCTTCCAACTGGAAAGGTGTCCTTGCATAGCTTCAATTGTGTGTCCAACCATCGGGCTCTATGGGTATGCCTTGCATGCTCATACACTATATTGTCATGAAACATGGACATAAACTAATACACTGGAATATTCTAAATAACCAAATCACACCTTTTTGCTTGAGACCCATCTTTTGTAGTGTATGCCACTATTTTATACTTCCTAAACTCTACTAGTTTTTGTCCCACCTCATCTATGCTTTCCATATGTTGACATATTGGCATATGTTGCAAGCCACCACAATGCTCACATGAACCATCCAAGCATGTTGTCCTGTAGAATATCTGGCCATCCTCTATTTCGCATATTTTTTTTGATAAGAACTCTCTTGAAGATTTTGGTGGGGATTCTTTGCCACAATCCTACAAAACATTGTTAGTATGCAAATCTAACCATATAGAATGATAAACATCATAATGGTTAGATAATTCAATATGTAGTCTACAGTAACAAGTAGTGTGTATGTGATTTATCTTGACATAAAAAGGTTTAAGAATTTCAAAAAATCTTTGACAAATACTAATTTGAGGATAATCTTTTTGAAATTTACAAAAAAATTGGGTTTGAGTTGTATCCAAAAAATGCTTTGGATGTAGCTCACGGTTCCGACTACCGATTCTCCTTCTTACCACATCCCTTTGATTCAAAGATGGCCTTGTGTTATTCTTCCAATACTCTTCAATTAGTGTTTTCAATGCTTCAACAACTTTTTTATCTTTTTGTGGAAATCTCCCCAAGAATGCCCATAATTCATTTGAATCGGTGCCCTCAATTCTTTACCACCTTTGAACAGCTTTTGATAAAGTTTTTCTACTAATTCTCATTTGTTCACTCGTCTTTCTAATGAGATGAGCTCTCTTTGTTTGACTGCTTACCAAAGTCGATGTAATGACATGTCAGGTGACATTACTATCCTTTGAGTGTGAGGTCTTACCCATACTCGCATATGCATCCATTAGATTCTTCACAATAGTGTTTTCACTCGATGCATTTGATATTCTCAACCCAAGAGTCTTCATGATGTTTCTATACTTTATACCTCACATCATTTCAACAAATAGTTAACATCTTGCGGTCTCATTTAACCTTTCAAAGAATGATTTCCAAATCTTATCAGCATATCTTCTACAAGTGTGTGCTGGAATCTTACCTTCCATGTGCTGTAAAATATCCTCATCAATATTAATCAAATAATTTGGTTTTCTATGCAAAATTATAGGTGTTCTCTTAGGTACATACATCTCAACATTAGGAATTTCATCAATATTTAATTGAGGTGGGCTAGATTTTGTACCTTCGATCGAGGGTGGAGTAGAAGACATACCTTGAGCTTTACATGGGGATGATGGCATACCTTCTTTGTCAAATTTGAGTGATGATGTACTCTCAACTTGAGATGCGCTAGATGGTGTCTAGCCATATTCACTTGCGATAGATGGTGTCCCTCCATATTCACTTGCGGTAGCTACTGTCCCTCCATATTCGCTTGTGCTTAATGGTGTCCCTTCATATTCACTTGTTGTAGAGGGTGTGTCTCCAAATACGGTATCCAAGTCTGTCTTACCACAATGCTTTCGCATTTGTGCCCTTTGTGCTGCCAAATCCTGTTCTCTTTTTGATGGTTGAGGTTCCTCTTCAATTGGTTTATTTATGTCAATAGTACCTAATTTCTTCTTTTCACGATATGTCACCACCTGTTCTCTCTCCTTTTCTTTGAAGATTTCATACTCTTTGTCTGTTAGTTTATTCCTTCTTCATTTCTTCTGCATGGTGGATAATTTTACATGTAGCATGGTAATGAGACGAATTTTATTTCCTAAAATATTTATCCATTCAAATAAATGAAATATATGTCATTCAAGGCTTCATAAAAAATACTTATAATCAACCTGTACAATAGTATTTCAAGCATAGACAAAGTTGGTGTAGGGGCACGCCATGGTTACAAGATAGGCTCAAAATGGAAGCATGGACAAGGCATGTGAATTCAGATTCCTTGGCAAGCTAGTGGAGCATTGGCAAGCTAGCTCACTCACTAGCCTGCCAATGCGATAGGGTTGAGAAGGTACATAACCATGAGATCCCATTTCTATGAGGCATACATTGTGGTTAGGTATCCACATGGTCCTGAAGGTAGAGGAAGTAAGTTGTTTGAAATTGGGTGATGCCCTAGGGTAGAATTACATTGCTTTCCTTGTGTAAATGGGGTGTTAAAGAAGGGTTTTGATGAAATGTTGAAGGAACCTTCAATGTAATGGTTTTTTGAGTTTTTGCAGGGTATTTTTCAAGTGTTGTTGGTATTGGTGAGGTCTGGTAAGCACAGTTGTCAAGACTTTCAATAAACCCTAGGTTATTTGCATGAAAGTTGAGGGTTTGGTGGTACAACATTTTAGAGGTCAAGGCTCTAAGAAATAATGGTTTGTTTTGTAACACAATTAGTGACTTTTAGTTGATATTTGGTGAAAAAAAAGTGTTTTGGAGGTACCTCCTTTGTAAAAGAGGGCTATTTGGTGGCCTAAAAGGTAGGGCAGCCTATTGGTTTTCAATATTGTTGCAAAGAAACCTCTTGAAACATTTTGGTATGTTGTGTTAGGAGTTGAAGTGTGTCTCAGATGATGTTTGTTAGGTCTCTGTATGGCCTTCTCTAAAAGATATTGAGAAAAAGCAATTTTGGAGGGCTACAAGCCTTTAGGTGTGTTTGGGATAAGTTGAGTGTATAGTGTTTAAGGGGCTAGTTTCTTGTTTCAGTCTGATCATTTTGAGTTGGTTGGGATCTTCACCACCTAGGTTACTATCACACTGCCCCTACCTTCTCAACTGTACCCTATTGGAAATCTAGTGGAGTGTTGGCAAGCTAGCTCACTCACTAGCCTGCCACTGCAGTAGGGTTGAGATGGTAGGGGCAGCGTATGCCTCATAAAAATGGTGTCTCATAGTGATGTACATCACTGTGAGACACCATTTCTATGAGGCATACGCTGCCCCTACCATCTCAACCCTACCGCATTGGCAGGATAGTGAGTGAGCTCACTATCTTGACAAGCTCACTAACTTGTCAATGCTACCACATTTTGCATACATTTATACGAAAACATTATTGTCAAACAATTTGGTGCAGGAGTACCATTTAAAGATCTTTGTCAATTCAAGGTTTTAAGGTCTATGCTTTAGTATATTGGGAGTTTGCATAAAATAAGGTCTTGAAGACCATTTATTAATGTAACTAACCATATTTGGTGATAATTAGGTGTTTGGGTGATGTAGACTTCAAAATGTGAAAAATGTTGAAAAGTTGCAATTTGTGCAAAATGCAAAAAATGAAAAATTGTAAAAGGGTAGTTTTAGAAGACCAACGGTCATACTGATTTGAAAGGTTGTTTGAGGAAGTTAGAACAATTTTTTTTTTGAGGGAAACATCTTAAATACCATGTAGAACTCAATGAAAAGGTTGTTGAAGCATTTTTCAAGTTTGAAGCATCAATAATACTCTGTTTTTCTGCATTTTCTGAAGTTTACAGTGATTGTACGGCTTGTACTTTACCAATTAGATTCAAAATTTTTGTGGATTGCTTAGTAGGTTGTTTCACCTTACTTTTTGTATTGCTAAAAATTGTATACTCTTGGAGAAAGAGACAATTTTGCAGTGAAACTAAGTCCCGCTTTAGGTACCTTCCATCAATCACCTCTTAAAATTGCATTTATAGGCCCTTAATACTCATAATTTTGGACTTTGAGGCCTAATTCACCCATGAAACCACTTAAATCCTGAAAAATATCATTAAAACCACTCAAATTTTGTGAAACCCACCAAAAATATTCTTGGTGGGACTAAGTCACCCAAGGTGGCAACTTAGTCCCTTTTGGGGTATTTTCCACTTTTGAGTGGGAATTTCATTAATTAAAATTAATTTCCCAATGGATGTCGGCCTCTTAGGTCTAAATAATAGGAAAATTAGGCATTGATGCTTATAAATACACATTTTAAGTCATTTTTCACATCTCCTAGTCATTTTCACAAAAGCAAAAAATTAAAAGTCAAAAGCAAAAAGTGTCTTACACAAGAAGATTCAATAGCATTTTGCAGCAAAGTTGAAGCTTTAGGGAAGCAAACTAAGGTTTTTGCAGGTCTTCAAGCTCACTTCCTATGCAAGATCTCACATTGCAAAAGATTGATCATGGATGCCTATGGTGAATCATGGAGAAATCTAGGTTGAAGAGATGCAACTAGCCATCAAATCACACCTAATGACTTGTTTTTGAAGTGATTCCATCTTCCACGTTCTTCTTATCTTCAGACTTAAGGTTTGCATTACATTTCTCCATGTCATTTACATTCATTCGAAGGTTGTAGGGTTTCTTGAATTGAAGTCTTGCATCTCTCAAATGCCATTTATTCACCTCATTCTAGCACATTAGAATAGGGTTTTATCTCATTTTCAGCCTTTCCTATTCTTAGACACAATTAAGGCTAGGGTTTATGCAGATTTTATTTTCTACAAAGAGTATGTGCAGGATCATCATGGAAAAAACAGGCCCTTAAGTGGCAATGAAAATTCAGAAAAATCAGAGTTATGCAACTTGACGTTAAAATTTGAATAAGTTATCTATATTATTTCAAAAATATGTAAGAATAGAATCTGAGGAAAATTGAATGTAGTTTCTAAACTA